>JAOQGH010000023.1:73295024-73310947 GCA_025769975.1 Gallinago jamesoni | reverse complement strand
ACTTTCTTACACTATGTACAACAGAAATGGATAATCCTAAGATTTGATCAGCAACAAATCTTCAGTTATTCATTACAAGATGTCTGTGCTAATCCTGAAGTAAATCCATCTCAACCACAGCTCTCGGCGTTCTCTCTGCAGAGGTCTTTGTGAATTTATGGGAGCCTGTGAGCCTGTCTGTATAAACCAAAGGAATTGCAAATATTGTCAGAATATAAATGTATGCATGCTTTTGGTTGTTGGTACAATGGGAATGAATGTTTTGTTGCAATATTAGTCCCTTTTAGCTGTGCATTTTAATATTCACCAGTGGCTGTTTTTGAGAAGTGAAGGCTAGGCTTGAGTCTCCAGGACTTCATATATTAGCCTCATTAAAAACTACTATTTTCTAAGATTTTTTTTTTAATTAGTGATAAGGATTTAGAATTTTATTTCAAGATAAAAAAAGAACTAAGTAGGAAGTGTTTATCATATCCAGAAGGACAGAAAGAACGAAAAAAAATATAAATCTAACTTAAAAACTGAGGAAGGAGGACAAGGAGGAAGTGGGGGAAGCAGAAGATGAGTCTGTGGGATTATAAACAAGCGTCAGAGAAAGCATGCAGGGTTTGAGAATGAAAATACTCCACACCATGAGGGGGAAGAAGAAGTAAACAGATTAGCCCAAAAGAACTGTGAATGGGGCATGAGGTAGCTTTTTTAAATTTAACTTTTTCTTTGCCAAAAGACACAGAGAGAAAGGGAGCAAGAGTGGGGACAAAACAAGTTTGCACAGTTGAGCATAACTGTCAATGAGATAATAATCACCCAATTTCTGGATTAGTTGCCTCCTCTACCATCCCTTACTCCCAGAAAATGATTATATTCCCAAGGCTGCAGACAAGTTTGGGTGGAAAATTACTAGTGGGTACCATGAAAACTATGAGATTTCTAAACAGTTGCTAAAAGAGATTGCTAAAACAGTTATTTACCACTATTTTGCTGCAATTATTTACTTATATGACTTTAGTGTTTGAGTTACTAATCATCTATCTTTTATCATCATTTATCTTCAACACCCACTGTGGTAGGGAAATAGTCCTGTCCCCACAGTACACCACAGGTCCCTTAACTTAGGAGCTGGGGTGGAGCTGACGATTGAACAGAATTGCCTGGGAATCCACAACAGAAGAACAACTGCCATAAAACCCTTCTGGTCCCACAAGCTTTTGGGAGCCTCCCATCTTTTTTCCTAGTCAATGACGTTTAACAACATTTGTGGCTTGTAGAATGACCATCTGGGTCCAAACCCTCTGCTGGCAGAACCACCTGACGAGCTACCTTCTTGAAGGGCTTTGCCAGCCGTGGTTTGGGACATGATCCCGAGTCTCAGGGCTGAGCTTGCGCTGCTTTTCTCCTACAGACTCCTGCTGATGAAGCTCCACCTTCATGGTTTGATTCATGGGAATGAGTTGGCTTGACTTACATGCGAAGTTCAATTAACTCTTTTGATACACACAGAAGTAGAATTAGAGTAAGCAGAAACTGCAAACATGCAAAAATCTACAAGAAAGGAAAATTAACGTGAATTAGACAGAAAAACAAAAGGGTGCTTTCCCTTGGGAGCCCTGAACCCATTATATTTTTATACATATTAATGTGACCAAAGTATTTTCAAGAGGGATTAACAAATCAGCTTAATAAGGTATTTATTTTGCTGTACTGTAAAAAAAATCTATTATACAGTAACACTTGAGGGCAGAAGAATTTGCATGCAATTATTACAGGAATAGTAAGAAAAATATTTAATCTGTTAATGTCTGAATTTAAGCAAACAGATATTAATTTTTTCCTCTTCTATTTAAATAGTTTTCTTCTATCTAAATAGTTATGGATTTTTTTAATTTTTAACACATGATTTGCAAGACCTGTTTATATGAGTGGTCCAACACTGTATTTCAATTTTTCATGAGCCCAAATACATTTTCTATTTATCATTTACAATAATCAAAAACTGTAGAGCACTTTTTTGCTGGAAATGTAGCAGCAACTTATTATTTAATTACTGCAAGCATATGCCTTTTTCGTGCTGTGGCTAATCTATAGAATTTCATCCAAGCATGTATTCAGCTTTCCCAGCTTTATCCTAGTGGAGGTCATATATGTATACATAGTTCACCTCATTCTCTCCATTGTTGAGTTTACTTTGATCGCTATCACGTTTTCTGGTTTGTTGCAAGGCAATTAATTCTTGAAAACTTAGGACCAGGTTGGCTTGCCTCAGTCCTACCTCCATTATCACAGGCAACTGCATAAAATAATCTTTTTCCTCAATCATTTACAACACATAAAGCTATTATCCCTTGTCCCATCACACCAGGCCCTAAAAAGTCTGTCCTCATCTCTCCCCCTTCAAGTACTGGAAGGCCACAACGAAGTCTCCTCAGGGCCTTCTCTTCTTCAGGCTGAACAACCCCAACACTCTCATGACTGGATATATAAGATATCATAAAAGATTGCATTATTTCACTGACATCAGTCTGAGTATGTCTTTACTCCCAAAACATTGGTTTATGAGCCACATACCAGAGTGTATTTTACATATTAGAAGTGCTGTCAAGATTTAAAGATCAGGGGTGGAGAGCACTGGCTGTCTTGCTTCCAGTCCTTTTGTATATACTTATATTTTTGTAGATATATATGTCTTGAATTCTACAGCCAAAACGTAGTCATGACTCAAACAGATGCTGGAAAACTGGAAACATTTTTTAAAAAGTGACTCAAAGCCCCAAAAGCACACTAGCAAAAGCTAAACAAGATTAACTAAGAGTACGTTCAGGCATTAGCTCAGACACGTCCTAGTTGAGATTTCTGACAGTAACTGATTCCAGCAGAGAAAAGCATCACAGAGGACTGTGGTTGGAAACAAGGCTGAAACTAAGGCACGCACCAGTCACAAAAGTAAAACTTACCTAAGTATGTAACGAAGCACCCACCGCTCCACAGCGGGTATCGTTCTAAGCAGTATGCTATAGCTTAAACAGAATATATAGGCTTGATACAGAAATTGGATGGGCAAAATTCCTTGATATTATTTTGAAGGTGGAGATGATCATACTAACTTATTAAATGCTGACCCTAAGGCAAGTTTTCTTACAGACATATATGGGACAAGCCCATGTATTCAAGAAAACTGAAGAGAACATTAACTGATGCTTTATATTATACCTAAGCCTAGAATACTATCTTTTTTTTTGCTCCTAGGCTACAATATTTTTATGTTGGTAGACTGTTAACACATAAAATGTTATGTATAAACTTGATTGGCCCAACACATTTTACACCATAAGAAATTTTATTAAAATGAGAGATGGAGGGCTCTTTTAGACTCAGTGGAAGGTTCCCAGCCCATGGCACAGTCAGCAGGAGCAGCTTGGCCAGGTGAAGCAGAGTGGGGATCACGAGGCACAGCCTAAGTGGCCACATCCACGAAAGATGACATGCTTCTTACCCGCCTCAGGCACCGAGCATCACCAACAAATTAGGTGTGATACTAACCACAGGGCTGAAGTTACATGAGAATACCTGTGCTGAGTCATACCAAGGGGTGAGGTAGCCTGCTCTCCTGTCCCTTAACCATGAAAAGCACAAGAAGAGGGCACACACAGCTCTATGTCCCTACTACACGCTGCCAGCCTCTGGCACTTTGTGCCTTAGTTATTTCCTGGGCTGGTCTTTCACAGCTGCCAATGAATTCTCACATTTTTTCCAATTCTCTTTTGACCCAGACAAAGTAGCTTTGTGACTCAGGGACTTTACACAGCAAGTAAAACATAGAGAATACATCGTGTGGAAGGGTTATTAGCAGGATTTGGGGATGCTCACACTTCATGCTATGCTACTTACATTTGGCAGATTTTCCTCTCTGAGAAAGAGACAAAGCTAAAAGCAAAACTTGTAGAGTGTCATCTGTTCTACACTGAAGGTCCTTCAAACAGGTGGTGTTCCATATCACTTCTAATAGCTTTCTTATATATAACCCTGCGTGATTATTTTTCAAGCATGAGGTTGTATCATTATTTTAA
This sequence comes from Gallinago jamesoni, assembly GCA_025769975.1. Lineage (NCBI taxonomy): Eukaryota > Metazoa > Chordata > Aves > Charadriiformes > Scolopacidae > Gallinago > Gallinago jamesoni. The sequence goes on along the minus strand of JAOQGH010000023.1, from coordinate 73,306,883 downwards.
GTCTTCCAGCAACAGCTCCCAAGATCTAAACCCATACTTATACCCACATGCACACAAAAAACATAATGGTTGTCCTACCAAACAGTCCAGAAATTTTAAAATATTAAAAATGTGATCTTCCTCCAGATCTATCAAGCAGCAATACAGTCTCATAAAAAAGTAATGCTTCTTATCTTTTTGATTACTGGCAGGCATCAGGCACAGCAGCAGGAAGGTGAGTTAGCAAAGACATTCAGCCACTTCTCCCCAAAGGCACCCTGACCTCAAGGGCTGAAAACAACTCTCTCCTACTGCAGCGCGAGCTGCTGCTCCCTTAGGCCATTAAAACACCACAGAGTTAGGAAGAGAGAACACCTTTTACATCAAGAATTTCACAGGCACAGAGAAGTGACTCCGGAAGCTAAACAAGAATGGTTCAGTTAAAAATTGTATTTATTGCTGTGGCGGTTTCTTAGTTAGTTTCTTATTGACAAACCTGGCTAAAAAAAGGATATTGTAAAACAAACTCCAATGGTTTGGCAGTTGATTAACAGTATTTATTGTACATGTCACGAATGACACTGACACTGTGGAAGCCTAAGTCCTATAGTATGACATTTTATCAGAAATACTACACAGTCTTTTCCCTAAGCTGTATTTGCAGCACTTACAACTGCTTGACTTCTCTAATGCCAGCAATTACATTTACGTTTGTTTTCACATAATACCTTTAGGATAGCTGGAGAGAAACCACTTGCTCATGGGATAGAATGTGTTGTTTTCTTTTTTTTTGTTTGTTTGGTTTTTTTTAAGAAACTTGTTGTGCATTTCAAAATCATTGATTTCTTTAAAAACAAACCAAATACATTCAGTCTTAGTCTTCTTCTGCAACATTCTTCATGTTGAGACAATGTTCACATGGCATAACTATGAATGTTACAAGCAAGTTGCTGTATTTTGAAGACAACTTACTTGTTTTCACTGACTATACTGACAATACTTCATTATGGCAAATAACTTTGAGAAAGTATAATTACAGATACCGTGAGTGTGTTTCTTTAAAAAACACAACACGGAGGCCACCACGATTACAATAAACCAGCCTGTTATGATTTGTTTGCCTCCAAAAGTAAGGAGGATGGAGATCAACAAAATAATCAACAGAAACTAAACATATTGCACAGTCAAAATGCAGATGCCAACCCGCTGGCTCTAGAGAGAGGAAGAATTCAAGCTACTCCGATGACAGTAAATGGCACTTGTCAGTCAAATGGGGCTTGACTGGGTCTCGTTCTGCTTCACCTTCCCGCTCTTCTGCTTTCAACCAGGACACTCACCCTGCATTCCCCTCCGTCGCTTTGGGGAATGGCTGCAGCAGAGTTTCCCTTCCTTCCTAGGCGTGCGTGCTGAAGGAGCCGCAGTTTGTGACCCCCACGGGCTTGCGCCGAGGGGACCCTCTCTGTAGGTGGTGGGAAGGCTGCACCGGAGGGGTCTCCGGCAGTGAGACGTGGTAGAAATTCGGTAACCGAATGTCGTACCTAAAGCCCTTCCCCACGTGCACCCTGTCATTCAAGGCATAGAGTTTCTCCGCAATGTCACTCCCGATTAAAATGGAGAAGAGGCGGGAGATGAAACGGTGTTTAGCAAACAGCAGGTACAGCTTCTTTCTCCTCCAGGCCACATACCGACAGTCTGTCTCTGCTGTAAGTGTTACCTAGAGAGGAGAAAATTTGAATTAGCCAGGGGATAAGGCAGCGAGACGGCCACTCAGGAAGCACCCTTGCTCAGAAAGCATCCCCTCTCTCTCAGCAGCCACCCGGGCTGTGGCCGTTGATCTCAAAGGACTTGACGATCTCAAAGGTCCCTTCCAACCACTAAGATTCTGTGATTCTGTGGTTCTGTAACATACACCTCGCCCCTTTGCACTGACTGCAATGAAAGCCATTTAATCCAGCCAGATTGCTCCGCCAGGTCTACTGCAGCATCACAGAATCACACAATTGTCCAGGGTGGAAGAAACCCATAAGATTATCGAGTCCAACCGTCAACCTAACACTGCCAAAACTGCCACTAAACCCAAAGACAAGCAAGAAGGGTGACTGGGAATGGGCTGGCTGATTGTGTCTTGCCAGCCTCAGTGTCAGTACACTTGCATCCACACCAACCAGCAGCCCCAGCCAGGACACAGGCTGACAGCCCTGCACACCCTGCGTCGCTTTCAGCAGCCCCAGCTGGAAAGGCAGGTCTAAAGAAAGCTCTTGACGAATGCCATTTGCCCTCGTGACATGAGACACCAGATCCCACACAGGCAGGAGCTAGCGTGTCAGCCACGTGACAGCAGTGGGAGGGCTCCCAGATCACAGGGAGCACCCAGATGGACACAGGGACACAAGGAGCACCCAGATGAACACTGTGTCCCATGCTGTCCCCCCATGCCAAGCTGTACCACAGGCATCCCTCTCCCCAGCCCAAGCCCTCCAGTTCACCTCCCATAGTAAAGCCTCTTCAGCACCAACTTCCACCCACCTCTGCAAACCGGGTTTCTCAGGGCTGGATTTTAGCACAGCCATGGAATGGAAACAGAGTCTACTTCCTTTAAGAAAAGACCTGTTTGTTGTAATGACAAGATGCAAACAAAAAGAATATACAAATGGTGTAACCAGTCCAGCCGGCCAAAAGGACTTGCCTCCCCAAATGAACGCAATGCCCCTTGTTTGTACAAGTTCACAAATGAAACCCACAACTAGATGAACTTATTTCTAAACCAATTAGTACTTGAAAAGTTTTGTGTGGTATTAAAAAAAAAAAACAAACAACAAAACCCCCTTCGCTTTTACCTGGAATATTCCCTCTTCTGTGGGCCTCAGTGAATCCCATTCAGGAGAATCCAGAAATTGAAGAGGAAAAATATAATGCAGAAACTCCCCATCAACTGTCACTCTGATCCTACCAAGATAAGATGTGTTAATTTGTTAGTACTACCTGTACAGCAGCAACAACTGCAACAAGAATGTGTTATTTCTACTACGTGAGGAGTTTAAATATAGCTCTGAGAGCGTGAAAAAGCAATCACTGGCCAACAGTATCCTAATGATATTTTTGAACACAGCTTGATCAGGCTGGTTGAAAGAGAATGCAAAACAATCGTGCATTTCCAACTGAAATGGAAATATTTCCAGGCCTTACTCAAGTCACGTTCTTCTCTCTGGGGCAGGTTTGTGCATCAACATGCAAGCTTTGCCATGAAACGGCCGGTGTGAGCTGGAGAGGTGAAAGACTGATGGCACATAATGCCATTTGCCTCCTTCACATGAAAGCCATGGGATATACTTCTAGGTTTGGCAAGTAGGCATTTTAAAGCAAATGAAGTGGCAAAAGTAGGGAGTGTGAAGCAGGAGTTCTCCATGGCATATGTTAGGTAGGGCTCTCTCACAGCTTAACAGAAATTACACAGCCATAGGACTGTCTCTGAAGCCCAGAGAACAACATGGAGGTACAGGATCTCTGTGTGAATGCTGTGGCCTTCTGCAGATGCCAAAAAAGTATTTTCTTTCCACATTTAAAATCATATTTATGTTTAAAGGCACACAAGCAGGAAATGTATGCTTGAACCTCATGAGCTAAAAGAAAAAAGCAAGCTGTAGCAGTCCCCTTTTTACATCTGCTCTGCACCGAGATTAATACTTCTTACAAAATGAGAACAAGCATCCCTATACTACACAAAGGAGGGCTGCAGGAACTCCCTGCATGATTACTGACTGCCTGGGCATGTTGAAGGACGGACACCTCTCCTTCAGTATGACTAGGACCAGAAGCAACCTCCTTGTGGTACTTTCTAGACAGTTCCCAAGGATGCTCTGAACGTCACTAGGACCAACCACCTAAACTCCACATTGTTCATTGCAAGTAGTCCTAAATCAACTGAGTTTCAAGCTGTCTTTGAATTCCATCTGCCCATGCAGCAGGCTACCAAAAAGCACCTACAAAAGATCCCATCAAAGACAGACCATGGCAATCATCTCTGGGTATCCCATCTGCTTTAGTGGTGGTCCTGTACTGTATAATACTTTGTATACAGTACAAAAGCCAGTACTTCCCATGAGGAAAGCATCAGCAAGGTTGCCAGAAGGATCTCCAGTAATCAAGGAGCACAAACAGGTAAACTGCCTCAGGGTTTACCTAAGAGCCACAGTATACAGTAAGTGCAAACTCAGTTCTGCAAATCTTGATAGGGCTCAACTACGTCCCTTTGCATTGGAAGGGTGCTTTCAGGCCTTCTGCTCTCCCTTACTCCTTCTTTTCTCCCACACCCCAGAAAGCAACAGAATACAAGCCGTATCAAGGACAAGACCTCTGTTTAATAGAGTTTATCTCAGTATATTCAGTTTCATAACTACCTTCTAGTCTGGTTCCAGATGATACTAGCAAAAGAAAGCAAGAAAGATGCTGTGTTCATCAGCTCGGCAGTAGATAGAGAGCAAACAAACCATAGCCTGAAGAGTGAAGCACACATTCGTTCCCTTTTTCTGCCTAACCTGTTAAGAGCTATGATACAGTGGCCTGGAAAAGAATGACTTAAAGTCTGTAATAGCATAAAGAAAAAGATTTTGTGCTTAGTGTTTTTAGGCTAGTGCTGTCCCACATAAGTGTATTTAGACTATATTTATATTACTTGCATTAATATTTAATTGATTGTACTGACAAATGAGCAAACAATACTCAAATCAGGCTTTTGTTTGTTTGTTTTCATTTTCAAGAAGGAGGAAAAAATAAAGATGTCTGCACAAACCGATACAAACCTGCCTGACACAAGCAGGGACAGTTTATCAATAGGTGTTTTGCCCTGCATGGCATAACAGTGCTCCTTCTCCAGGGTAACCACTTCTGCATCACAGCACAAGACGATCTTCCTGTAGACAGTCAAGGAAATTCCCAGAGGCTGGAAGAGTGCGCTGTAGAGTTCCTGGAATTCTTTGTCAAAGGAAACACTCCGAACTTGGTAGGTAACGTAAATGAACTGGACGAAGCATATAGCGAACAGTATAAAATTCCAGGAGAATATGTCAGCAGCACAGACATCCAGCCAAGCCCAAACAGAAGAGCAGAGAAAGCCCAATCCAAGCAAGCTGAAGACATAGAGAAGACCAAAGAATCCACTTCCACCCATGAAGCCAACAACAAAGAGAATACTGGCTAGGTGATAGATAGATCCCTCTGCCTCTTGCTTCCAGGTGGTGCAGGTAGGATGTGCGTATATCAGACTTTCCCAAAAACTTGCATTTTCTCCCATGGCTGGAATAATTTTTTGATTCAGCTGGATCTTGGAAATTTTTATTTGTGTGATGCACCTAGTGGGGTCCTTTGCTTCTCCATTCTTGCAAACTGCTTAATGATCACATAACTCTTTTGGTAGTCAAGCTGCACCTAGGATTTCCAGCAACTAGGAGCCTAATGTTTTCAGAAGGCAATGCTGTTTCTCATCAGTTCATGCGCTGTCTTGACGTTGGCCATGTCTTCTGTAGTTCCATCTGATCTGGACAAATGAAGAAAAGATGAATTACTTATAAAATTATCATCATAAATTTAAACTCTATCAAAGCTTTTATTGTCTAAAACCACTGACTGCATTACAACCATCCAATTCCCCTTATAGACCTGTCATTCCAGGATCAAACCTTAATATTCGTTCAGTTGAAGATCATGTTCCTGTATCTATGAATCTAGCAACTGTCGAGTCACCGCTGAATCCATGTAAACCTGTACATGACATCCACAGCGACCTGTGACAAGTCTTTCCACAGTTGAACTGCTGAGAAAGTAGCTGCATTTGTTGGTGCTGAACCTGCCTACCTAGCTCTTGAACAAGAAGAGACAGTGAACTCCTGTCCCTTGTTCACCTCCTCTGTCACAGTCTGGATTTCTGTCAAACCACTCTCCTTTCCCCTCCTTTGCTTTTCTGTGATCATTAACAAGTTGAACAAGGCTGCTCTGACCCCAGAGACAATAACCTACATCCCCAAACCCCCATCCCCAATTCAAAGGAGTAAATGGGGTATTTCACTTACATTCTCCAAAATAAATACCTGCCAGCAGCTTGAACTTTATATAAGAGCTATACTAAAACAGTCAAAACAGAATGAATTTATATTGTAATTGAAATGTGCATGGTATAACTCTCCCTACTCAAATGGGCATTTTCGCCATACACCAGACTATTCCCACAAAGAATTACCAATTGCATATTTTTTCAATTTTTTTTTTTTTTTGAGAACTGGGTACTTCAGCCCACTTTTGTCATTGACAACTGAAATTCAAATTTGAGAAGCTTTGAGTGTTAGTCATAGTGTCTGAATCACAATGAATTTCTGATAAAAAAAGAAATAATAACACCCCTAAAAGCCCTGAGGCCACCAGCAGTTCTCTCCTTGGGCTTTTTAATTAAATCAAAAGTAAAGCTATTCAGAGTTTGAATACTCCATTTTTTAGTTATCTTATCCCAAGTATTCAGCCAGAAAGACCTCAGCACACTCACCCTGTACACGCTGATGGGCAATAGAGCTGTACATGCTGATGGTGTAACCCACCCAGATGAACTACATTGTCTGCTACAGGTTTGGAAGCAAGCGGGAAGATTTCCCTTTACAGCATCTATGCTTTCATGTACAAAATGAGATTATGCTGGATTTAGTGGGATTTGTCTCACTGGTTTTAGCCATTTACAGTGCTGATGTTTATACACAGGCTAGTGGCCACAGCCTGGCTGGGCAGTCAGCAAAGCTGCTCCAGCAACTGCTCCGTCAACCAGGTATTCCCTCCAGCCAAGAGTCCCTTGATGCTCCCCAGCTTCCAGTGGGGCGAGCTCTGAGCACCCTGCCTAGGCTGGTGAGTTACATCTTGTCTGGCCATTATTTAGATGTATAAAAATAAGCTACTACTTAATTTTAGCAACTGTTCCCTCTAACATGTAATGCAATTCCATACGTTGGTTAATGCACCCCCTCCCATTGCCCCAATGTCTCCAAAATCCTCTCTCTGCCTTTCTGCTGACACCTATTGCTCTCAAGGGTTGCCTGTGTTTAGCACACTTTCCCCAGGCTGCTTTCCTTCTGCAGGTGTTCACCTGGGTTAGATACCCAAAGGGACCGAGACAACCAAACTCTTAACTGCAATGCAGCGCCCGGCTCGCCCGGAGGAGCGATGCCCCCACAGACAGGTACGGCCACGCGCCTCCAGGCAAGTATGGGCACACAAACAAGCTATTTTTAGTGATAAACTGTCCTTGAACCCACTCCAGGCTCAAAGATACATACAGCAAGTAGGGCAGTGACTCACAACAATCATATCCTAGCTTACCTTAAACTTCTTGAGACTATATCCCAGACAACGCAGTGATTGTAATACCAGATAACACTGTTTTCCTAAGAAAATGCTGCCTGTGCAATATAGAGAAGGCTACAGTATTTTCATCACAGCCCATAACATCTATTCAGGAAGTAAAAATGGAAAGAGGATGAGGAAGAAAAGGACTACCCAACTCAAAAGGCAAAAGTACCAAGATAACCAGTCTCCATAAAACTAGATGTATTCAGATTACAAAGATACACAGACATATACAGCAAAGGTAATTAATTAATGGGATGGCGTTAAAGATTTCCTTTGCTGGGAATTAAGAAGTTAGGATGCTGTCTGGTACCTAAAATAAATCTGTATATGCTATTATTAAAAAATTGATTTACTACAATTCTGTTTTTCAGTCTCCAGGAACCCAGACTGGATGATCACAACAATGTCTTCAGGACTTTTGTCTTAAGTTACTTAATATAAACAAGTTTTATATACCTAGAAAGTTATGTAGCTGGCCTTCCCAAAGAAGTCTAAAAGCCTATCTCAGATAAGTAGACTTAGCTACTTTAGACAACAGAAAACCCTGACGATAAGTATGTCTCTGAAATTATTCCTCACATAGACCTTCCAGCTGAAACCTTCATCCATGTGGAGCCACCACCCCTTCCCAGCAATGTTTTCAAAGAAAGGGATGTTTCACCAATGAATGCTTTAACATGAAACACATACGCAACCCTGGCATCTGAGCCTCAGGATCCCGCTCCCCAGGTGAGCGTCCCCATTGCAGAATGGAGGGTGATGGCAGCGCATTGCTCCCTCCCTCAGCCTCCTTCCTGCACCACACCACAGCTTCAACAAGGAGGGCAGCGAGTGACCCACCCACACCGTGGCCAAAATGAACAGCCTGGGGCACCTTCATGGGAGCAGGGAAGATGGATTTGTGCTGCCCTGGGACCACAAAGGCATCCTGTGTCTCACTGGTATCTCACCACTATGTCTCACCACCTGGATTGCTGCTCTGAGGACAGGCTGTCCTTTGGAAGGTAAAGCATCTCAGGTCCTAGGAAAAACGATCCCAGTGCTTCCAGTAACTCCTGGGCTGCGCAGGCTGCAATTCCTGAATTGCACCCCCACCCTCAGAGCATTGGAGTGAAGTGATATTTTCTCGGAGGGTGATCCTTCTGGGAATGCTCAGAGCTACAAAAGCAAGCAGCTGGGGCAGGTCCAAGCATCAGTGGTGCTTTGCTGCCTTCAGGGCAGCTCTGAGAAATGACCATCAGCCACGCGGGACCTGTCAAGGCCAAAACCTTGCTCTGGTCAGGCTGAATTTAGGCTCCCACACTCAAGGTTGTTCAACCAAGAACCCCCTTCAGTCAGCTGCTGCCTAACCCTGGAGACACCCAAATGCCATCAATGGTCCACATGAATGACCCACCATCATCAGGAGGCTGGTGACCGGTTGTCTCCCTGCCGTAGCGTATGCAGAACTGGTTTCTCCAAAGCAGAGTGCTCTAACCAGAGCCTTTGCACAGGACTTTCAATTCACTGAGCTTGTTTGGCTGCAGCTGGGAATGCCTAATTCTACTTACAATTTGCCCAATTTCCTACTAATCTTTTTAAGAAGTGGAAAAAAAAAATGGGGGGAAGGGAGGGAGGGTACATCGAGAGAAAGCAAGCCCACAGCAATACAGAAGTTCAGGGCTCATTAGAAGCACTGCATACAGTGAAGCTGCTATCATTTAGTCTTTAAATATTTAAAGATTGGCTTACTATACACAGCTTACAGTACTTGAACGATTGCTCATTTATCACTGTAAAATATACAATGCAATCCTCTGTGGTTGCAAAGCCAATATTGAAGATGCTATCTATTTTATCATCTAGACAGTATTTGGTATGAGAAAAAAATTACAGATTTTCTTCCAATTCCAATTTGAATCAGAACTGATGAACCATACATGTACATGTAGTATTCCTGGCAAACTAAGAAGAATAATCCCCTCCTTCCATTTTTTAAGATCTGTTAATCCTAGGGAACATGAATATGGAATGACAGTCAGACATTTTTAAAACTAACAATGGATTGCTAGCCCTCAGGTAAATTTGAGCAAGGCTCTTGTATACTGAACAGCAGTGGCCAAATAATAAGTCAGGGGGTCTGTTTTATTGTGTTTTATAATAAAAATTGCAAGTGAAGAATGAGTTCAAGCTTTTCTACAGTTCAACTTTTGAATTAATAACAGAGAAATCAGCTACAATGTGTATTTCACAAGTGCTTTAAAACTGTGTTAACGCACCACAGTTGAACTCCGCAGAATTCAGCTTGAGTGAGTTTGTACAGCGGAGTGGTGCCTTTGGACGGGAATCTATTCCCAGGAAACCAACCAGGAGTAACCCACCCACAGCTGGATCACAGAGCAGTGTCATCAGCCATGTGTTCCGACAGATAAACAGGATGCTGAGTCATGAAACACATTTACGTACCCTCTGAGCTCTACAGCAGAGCGAAACGCAGTGACAGGTAACGGATGCCCTAACGGAGCTGCTGAAGTGATCTACCCTTCCTGGAGGGCTTGGGGTTAGAAGCAGAGTTGTAGTCTCTGCTTTATCGGAACGAGCATCATGCGGCTTTACTGGCAAAGCAGCGCCAGGCAGAAGCATGCACATGGCACTGGTTTGGCATCACTTTTACTAGTTTTCTATCCGTGAGAGCCACCACAATACCCTTCGGCTCATTGCAGGAAGTGGTGACAATCCGAGGCTGTGCCCACCGTACAGCGTCTGAGCTTTGCCTGGGCGGCAGCAGCGTGCCCTGCGACAGGCACCGTGCCAGCCCTGGGGACTCACCACAGCTCTCTTCTGCGAGGCAGCGGAACACACCAACATGACTAAATCGAATCTCATCTCTGAAGAGCCTGCACACTTAATGAAAAGATCTAACGTGGCTTCTGCTAACAACCCTTTTCTTGAATCCTTAATAAACTCTTTGCTCTCAACTTTCATCATAAAAGGTTTCCCTGGCACAAACTTCACCTTCACAATTACCTGTACCGCATTTCCTTCTGTTTCAATACCTGTTCTCCTCACTATGGCACTTGCAGCATACTTACTATTTAGCAGGCGTAGCGTTTTTTAAAAACCGGACATTTTAAACTACTATTTGGCACCACACAGGACTTTGTGGAAAAGCCTGAATGGCAACAGTCCTGCAGATGTGGAAACCATTCCTAGTTTTGCTGTGGTCGCTGAAGACATTTTTACTCGCATGTATACAATCATATTCCCATTAATCAACAGCGTGGCAAGAAGCCTTAGTTCTGGAAGCCAGATTTCCCCAATGACATCTTTATAACTACCAGGTGGTCCACGATTCAGTACTAGAAGAGATCAGCTATACAAAACGTTTGCCCATAAAGTGATTGACAGCCTAAACACACACAAATCTTTACAGAACAGCTGAAGAAAATGTGGTAAAATATTATCGTTTGTAAAAAATACGTTTGGAAAAAAAATACTATGGTTGGGGGAAAAGCAGCATTTTGTGTCTTTCATTGTATCTTTGGAAAGAAACAACTGCAAATGCAAAACCAGGTCTTAATTTCAGGGTTCATCTGCTCCTATAATTTTCTGATGGGGGGAGAGAAAAGTCAAGTAACAGTAGCCTACGCAGCAGACCCCCAGTCAGTGGCAGAAACCCTCGAAATCCCCGGACCCCCTGGTTCTGGGAAAGCAGGGAGACTTCCCGAGTCCACTCTGGTGGGCGGGCTGCAGCTGCACCCCAGGAGACACCAGAAACCACGCTTTCCTAAGAAATAAACCCTCAAGGCGAGACACATCACCAACAGCCCCACTTCAGGCAGAGCCCTCGGGAGGGGAAGAGGCGGGCGGGCTCCCCTGCGAAGGAGCGGGCTCCCCTTTCTAAGGGCAGGCCCCGTTCCAAAGCGGGCAGGTAAAGCTCTCCCAACTTCTACCCGCCGCCGGACTCGGGCGCCCCGCTCGCCGCTGCCGGACCGCACCGCCCCGACCCTCCCGGCGTCACTCCCCGTCCCGCACCGCCCTCGGGGACAGTCTCCAGGTGTCCCCAGGGCGGAGCCCCCGGGGTGTCCCAGCACCGCGCCGGGAGGTGTCCCCGGCTCCCCCTCGCCTGGCCCCGGGCAGAGCGGGGCGACGCTGCGGGCGCCGCCTGACTGGACGAGGCCGACGGGGGGCGGGCGGGGGCAGCGCCGGGGCTCCGGCCCACCGGGGCTCCAGCCCGCCCCGGCCCCCGCCCTGCCCGCGCCCCTTACCTGCCCCGCACCCGCCGAAAAGTTTCCCGGCCGCCCGGGGGGACGCCACCGCCGCGCCCGGACGGGACGGGGACGGGCTGGGGCTGCCGTTCCTCGCCGCTGCCGGCACCGCGTCCCGTCATGTCCCCCCCCCCTCCGCCGCCGTGACTAAAATAGGCAGAAGGCGGCGGGAGGCTGCGGGCGGCGCCAGCTCCGGGGCCGGCACCGAGCGGCCGCAGCGCGCAGGCGCCTCCCGGCCCGCCCCGGGGGG
>JAOQGH010000023.1:73283575-73294982 GCA_025769975.1 Gallinago jamesoni | reverse complement strand
CGTCCCGTCCCGTCCCGTCCCGTCCCGTCCCGTCCCGTCCCGTCCCGTCGGTGGTCGCCGTAGGGGCGGGTGAGGGCAGGAGGGGGCGGTGCCGGCGGCGGGGAGCGCAGAGCCCGCAGCGGGGGCAGCCGCGCAACTTGCGCGCCCTAAAGCCCGTTGGGGCCGCAGCCCCGGCGCTCGGCAGCGACTTGGGCGCAAAACCCGCGGCTTTTGGAACACGCAAGAGAGAAGCGTCTCCTTTGGCACGGCTGCCTCGGAGTAAATTGCCCGGAATGTTGGTTTGGAATAAGTGAAAACACGGTTTTTCTGCTCTTTCCCCCACTGCCCCCAGTAACGTGTGTCTTCAGAAGGAAGGCACGTTCCTTCAGGTGGCCTTCATTATGTGATTAGTGCTCCTATTTATGCCCCATCTTCAGTAATTTCGTTTCAGAACAAGCGTGTGCCTCACCAGGGACGTAGTTACAAGTGTTGGTACAGTGTCCATACACGAGCCCTTCAGCCCGCTCACCGTTCTGGTGGTCACCTGGTGTCTCAGGGAGAATTTATTGATTGAAGGAGACAGACTTACAAGTTGTTATTATACAAAAAAGCACAGCGCGTTAAATGTGCGGGTCCTGTTCCTACAGAAGCTGTTTCTCAGTAACTGGAGCCTGAGCAATAATATCTTTTAAATAGTAAGCACGGTGACCCTCAAGTTCTTGCTGGTGGCTGTAACACACCGCAGGGCAACACACGGACGTGAGCTTCCCCAGAAGTAAAAGGACAGAGCCACCTGTGTTTTCCCAAGTGATTCCTTTTTTTAAAAAAAAAAAAAAAGATTTTTAGCTCCATATTTACCAGGGAAGATGTGTGAACTTTTGGAATAATCGATTCTCCTAAAACTTGAGAAAACAAACAGCCAGGACAGTTTAACCCAAAGCTATCCTGTATTCAAAGCTTCATTTTCTGATTGCAGTTTACTTATTTTTATATTAATTATTTTTGAGAGAGAAAAGTATTTTTATAAATCTAATCAAGTACGTATTAAGGTTCTTTTAGTTAATTAAACATTTCAAGGTGTTTGAAGTGTTGCTCCAAATACCTTTCAGATACTCTTTGCATATGATACTTTACAACTTGTTTAATTTTAGTAGTATCATTTAAGTGATTTCTGTACCGGGAAACTTGAGGCAGTGCTGATTTACTTTTTGTTGTTGTCGCTCTTTGTATTGGGGTGGAGTTGAAAGCACTCAACCACTTAATTAGATTCATCCCTGGATGCATTAGGCATAAATTTACCCATTATATTTGCTCTTCATTGGGATAATAGCAAAGGGATGGGGAAATATATAATAAAAGAAGGGTGGCTAAAGCTTTTTATGTTATCTGCTTATCTACTGAGATTACATTATTCTAATAAACGACTATTATATAAATTAAAACATGTTCCTTCTAATCATGATAAAAGAAGCAAGAAAATTAGTATATTTTGATGCCATATCTGTAAGACACTTTTCTGAGTTGTACTTAGTTGGAAGCAATGGTCATCATAATTTTCCACAAACATATAGATCACTAAGGAGCAGTTCTATTACAATCATTTTTATTTTACTTCAATCAACTTCACATCAAATATTCCCTAGCACCGTAAGACTGAGACTTCAAATGACCTTCTCAATCTAGGCTTGAAAACTGGGCCTGGATGGCCTGGTCCAAGGGAGGCAATAATAAAATGTCTGAGACACCATGCACCGAAGAGCCCAGTGTGCTTTGAACCAGCCACTTGAGCGATGGGACTGCTCTTTGGTATATTTAAAACCACTCGTGGTATTTATATCAAATGGCTATTTTTAAAAGGTCAAATAATGCAATAAATGTAAAATGAAATTATAAACAATATTATTCTTCGCAGCAGTATAGCAAGATCTAAAGGTCATACTTAAAGGCAGGGTCACAAGAGAGCCTGCGGCGAGACTCAGAAATCCAATATCAGACCTGAAAAACTGTAGGAGACTTTCTGGCCCTGGGTGGGGAGAGAGGCTCAGCTGTGACAAACTCGCTGTGTGGAGGGTGGGAAGGCACCTGGCCAGCTAGGAAGGGGCAGCAGAAAGTGCAGGATTTGTTCTGCTTGGGCTGGAGAGGAACCTGAAGGCTTGAACCGGCATCTTTAGGCCAGTCCCTCTGTTCAGCTGTGAATCTGGATGGCGTGAGTTTCTGGCTAGTTGTAAACAGCTCTCTCCTCATACCCACTATTAGATTTATGGGAGTACCTTAAATGCACCTACCTCTGGGCACGATCCATCCTACAAGAAGTCTGACAGCTCCATAAAACATGCAGATTGTTGCGTGTCAGCTTCTCGACAGCCCTGCCTCCAGACACGCTGGTAGCGTTGCTGCAGTCAAGGCAGGGTTACCTGGGCAGGCACCCAAAAGTGACCCCGGAGTGCTGCCACCAGACCTTCCCTTGGGCGTGCCGGTGATTCCCCCCCAGACAGAGGAGGAAAAAAGCTCAGTGTATGGTTTTAATGTCTAGAAAACAGCCCCATCTATTTCCTCGGTAACCCCTTAAGGAGGGACTTAGAACCTCAGATGGTTGCCTTCGTTATCTCTGAAATAACGTAATGGTACATCATGCTGTTCTCTAGGAGGAGAAGTTATCAATAACTGTGGTTAAGGGGGAGATTTTTTAATATTTTTTTAGGCTTTTTAAATGTTTAATAAATCTCTACTGCATTTTTTCTTTCACTGCATTGTCCTTGGTCAATAAAAATAAGTTATGAAGCAGGGGAATATGGTAGCAGTTGACATGATGAATTGTCTCTTTAAGAAGGGATGTGTTTTTCCTGTATGGATGTAATATTGTACTTCCCAGGTAGTCCCGAGAGGGCTCTTGTGTAGGAGCTCTTAGTCATTTTGGAATGAGAATTAAACTTTTTATCTACTTTGAAAAAGTTTTAGCAGACTTTTGTATAGATGAGTTCTCCTACAGGAACCCCTCATCCCCTTATTTGTGGGTACAGCTGAAGTAAGAAGAATCCGGATTGCATTTGTGGAGTGAACTAGGTTTTATCGCAAACTCTTACAAGCAAGACAAAATTTAAGCAGTGTCATAGCACAATATAATCCTGTAGTTCATAACATGCAGCCTGCAGAACTGAGCAAAATTCAAATTGGAAACCTTTTTTACAATGTCATTCAATTAGCAGCAGTCCCTGTCAGGTACAGATGAAATAGTTTTAATTTAGGCAAAAGACTTTTTTTTTTTTTTTAATGCATCAGTCAAATAAAATGCTAAATAGTACATTTAAGTTTTTGTCTTTTCACTTTTAAAGGCTTTCAGGTAATGGACTTGGAACTGAGTATCCTCAGGTGCAGTTAAGGTGTAGAGCCCTGGTGGCTTCTCCACCCAGGTTTCCATAAGCAAAGGCATGGGGCATATAGTTCCCCAACCAAGGCACTTCACACCCTGAAGTAGTCTGGACACAGAGAAGGAGTCATCTTCTTCTGCAAAGTGGCTCTTCCCAACCTGAGCTCATTTCAGACACCAGCATCTAGAAGAGATGGAAGAAGAACCCAAAGTAGGATTTGGCTCTAACAAAAATACACGAATCCCAGTCTGCGGCTGCAGAAACTGGGAACTAGCACTAAAGCTGGACTACGTGCCAAAACCTCTGTCCCATGACATCTCTGCCTCGCTCAGGTACACCCCATGGATGCTGAGTACCTCCAAGTATTCAGGAGCTAGCAAATATAGCACAGTAAATGCTTGTATGGCAAAAAAAAGAGATATAGATTTGAATTGTTCTAGATCTCCAGTTGCTCAGACGGATGCTTTAACCACGAGTCTGTTGGGTAAAAGGTGGGCTGCCCACTCAGGGTAGGGATGGGGCTGAATTGTGGCTCTGTGAGATGAGATGCTTCCCTGGACTGACTTTTGCATCAATGAAGAGCCGTAGTTCTGTCATCCCTCAAATAAGGTGTCTGCTCAGGAGTGAGAATATAAAGTTAAAAATACAGAGAGTAAATCTAAAAGCTCTTCAAAGCATTAAGTAACTATGGAAGTGAAAATGAACAGGTTATGTTACAGTCAGGCGAATAAAGCAGATGCTTTCCATCACAAATATTTAAAGACTCTTCAGGCGTGGAGATGGTTTCTGATCTCAGTATCTGATACTCTCTCTTGCTGAAGTTCAACCTCCTACTAGGCGTTGCTAGAAAAAGGAAGGAAACCTGTAATTCCCAGCCTAAGCTTTCCTGTCAAATATCTTAGTAGTTACATAATGTTTTCAATAATTTTTAGATTTATACTTCTTATTTTTAACGCTATACTCCCACTGCTCATTTTGCTTTTTCACCTTCTTCCAGCTCTTCCTTTGTTTCTTCCCAGAAGCCTTCTGTCTTAGTCCTTACCAATCAAGCTTTTTTTTTTTTTTCATTGTCATTAAGAATAGATAAAGATCTTTTAAATAAATTATTATCTTTGCTTAGAAAGATCCAGATGACCAGATGTGCCGGCCAACACAGGAGGTCTCTTTGGCTGGGACAGCCCATCTTCTTGTTAAAAACAAGTTTGGACTAACTCAGAGTGGCACCAATTTAATTTGACCCACATACTGTACTCTTTAACTCTTACTTCATCCACTGTAGCTCTCATTCTCAGTCTTAAAAAGATGCATCTACAAACTGTTAGATTATTGCAGATGGAAACTATAGGTAATGTATGTCATCGAGCCCTAGCAGTGAACAAGATAAGCCCTAGTGGGTAGACTTGCTGTGAAGGCTTATGGAGTTTAAGAAATACTGCTCAAATATTTGTCAAAAAAGCCTCCTTTCAAACCAAACTTTTTATCTTGAAGCACTCAAAGAGAGAAAAATCACATAGCATACCAAGCTGCTGTAGTGTAGCCCTAGCTCCCTGCAGGTACGAAAGAGTGGCATGGCAGCATGAGGAATTCTGCATTGCTGTCTCCCACCTTCTGCCCACATTGAAGTGCACCTGGAGTATGGAAAAAAAAACATTACAAATATCTGCACTTTTTTAGTTCTAGACCTATCTGCTGACATTGTCATCAGTAATATTAAATTGTGGGGCTGAATTTCACTATGCACATCGTATTTCTGTTTTGAATTGTGGTTATCACTACAAGAAGGACTTCAGCCCTGTACATACAGGTTCCCGGCATTGCTAACTATATCCATCATCATCACTGTTCTTCTGTTTTGCCTCAGACACAGAGCCTTGCAAAGAGAGTCACAGATAGCAAGGATGCAGTTATATTTAAATCAAAGGTATAAAAATAGGAAATGGATTCTTTTGAGTGTTCACTTTATTATGTTGCTAATGAATTATAAAATGTATATCATCAAAATAAATATTCTTGAAGTTGCTTCCTAATGAATCACTTAGACAATGTGCCTATTCAGTTGTGTCAATGATTAATTATATTCTTGCCTCCTTCCTGGAATACAAATGCTTTTATTAAAGCAATCCAAAGACAGTAAGACAACAGACTGATTCTTATGGTCATTCATTCAGTCGTGAATTGATAGAGTATTCCTTTCAGTGTTTTTCAGAGTGTATCTGAACAGCTGCAAGTGGCTGTGACATAAATGAAAGTTCATGTCACCTTAAGCAGAATGAGATGGAAGACAGTCTATTCATCCAGTTTCAGCTTATCAGTGCACAGTCATTAAATACTAATATTATCTGGAGCACTGTGATAAATGCAGAGCGTGGCGTGCCAGCTACAGGCGTCATCAGATGGGAACCTTTTTTACAACATTCTGATGCACAGAGGTGAATTATTCCAGAATATTAAACATTTCATTAGTTCTCAGCTTTAAGATACAGCTTTGAAAGTGGCCAGCCTCACAGAAAAAATATCGTTATCGCCAAATGCAATACTTACAAATCAGCATTTATGAAGTTCAGCGACTGCCTCTATTCAAGAGCCTCAGAAATCTTTGTATAGGTGTCATCATTTCTGCACATCTGAAAAGCAGTTGCTTATTTGCATAATGGCATTCACATCATTGTTGAAAGATTAGGATTGATTTAATGAAAGTAGTCACGGGCAGAGAGAAATGCTTTTGCACTGAATTTAAATAAGTGAATCCTGAGCGTAGGTATTCCTTTTTGGTTTCCTCGCACAAGACACACAGAAAATGTCGACTGTCACCTGTCCTTGGCACCGATGGGCTTCATGTCAGTGAACATAATTAATGATGTTGGTTCACATACCCAACTACTTGTCAGTAAGCAGATTACTTTCATCTAGTAAGTCAACATATGCATTTACATGGAAAGAAAGAAGCACAGGAGAATGAGTTTAGCATGGCTTACCTTGCATGATGTGAAGTGACCAATTTACAGTGATGGGAAATGAGTAGGAGTAGAAGTAGGAATGTACCACACCTGGCTGTCAGATGCAATGCCTTCAGGGTGTATGGTTTAACTAAAATCAATGAAAGTTAAAGGAAAGACGAAAATACAATTAATCCATTATGAACATCCAGACATAAAGGACCCATACTTTATGTACTTTCTATATTAAAAATATTTGATTCAAATGAAAGTTTAGTAAAAAGAAATACTCAGATTTACCTTGTGCATACGCTGCAGCAAAAACAATCAGGAACTTACAGACGAGAAAGTAATGGTTTTTGAAGTGTAAATATTTTGTAAATGTTTTGGATGACAAAGAAAAGGCAGAGTGCCTGAACCACAGCTGGCTGTGCTTGATAGTGCTCTTTTTCTTCAAAGTGCAAGATTTACATGTGGGAAAAATGACATTAAAAAAACCAAACACAAACAGGAAAGAACACAATTTCCTTCACCTATTAATATGCCTCTTTCTTCGTTCAAACCTGCCTTTGGTTTTGCACATGCAGCTCACTGAATTTAGTCAGTGACCCCCTGGGGGGGCCATCTCCAAGTCCATTAGGGAAAAGGACTTCATGAGAGCTTAGGTGTTTCTGGGATGAGGAGCGATTTGGGGTAGATCCTCCTGTTTGTAGCAGGTCCTACTGCCTCAAATCTCACATGAGGCAAAACCTCACATCCTGGATATTGCACTGATGTTGCCACATTCAGCCATGAGGTCCCACAGCCTGGTTGGGTGGGATGAAGCCACAGGTGACAGACTGATGCAGGCCAGGGCCATGAGTGCCTCCAAGTCCTGCCATGTGAAGGGGGAGCATGGCAGGGAGGGAGGCAAAACCCAGGAAAAGGCTCCTGGGAAGACTATGACCTCCCTCACTCTTTCCTTTCAGGCTGCTGGAGTCGGTCTATCTGCTGAGAGCTGGGTATTGCTGGTCTCCATGAGGAATGTGAGGGAGATGCTGGCTGCAGAGAGGTGGCAATCGCAGCCCAGAGCCAGGCCCTGACTTGGTACCAGGTCCCCAGGATGCTTGGGCTTCTGAGAGCTACTCAGCCACTTTTGGCAAAATCCATTTTTCCCTGTTACTGCCAAGAAGCCTCTGGCTAGCCAGGCTCATTAGTCTGAAGTAGCAGCCGTGACCAGCCTCCCCCTGAATTCACTTGTGCCTGCCTCATTCATTCAGGTACAGATGAAAAAAGTATAAGCAATGGAGTGCTAGCACACTGGCTGGCTGCTGCAGCATCAGGCCAGCTGCGTTTTCCTCCAAAATCCTCACCTGGGGCTTCCCTGGCACCAGAGAGCATCTGGCTTCTGGGCTGTCCCCGCAGGTTGCTCCCTCCTCCTCATCTCCATATGCTCACCCAGGCTCTGCCCATACACAGGACCAGACCCACCGAGGGAAGCAGCCAGCAATGAAGCAATTACTGGGTTAATGAGCTCCATTGTGGCTACAAAAGCATATTTCCATGCCACGGAAATCAGCAGGAGGGTGCAAGCGTGACAGAGTATGAAAGATTAGTGAGTATCGGTATGGCAGGGCTTGGGGACTTCTTTTCCCCAAACGTGAACGTGATGCTGTTCTCACTGCACATGGATGTGAGGCACCTGTGCTGTATATTAGCAGCACAAATATATTGCTGAACCAGCCCAGTGGGAGGGAAAGTCAATACCTTAAGAGACGACGGAGTTCAGAATACAGGTACTCATACTGGGCACACATATACAAGCCCAGATAAGAAAACATGTAACAATCGAAATTCAATTTAGGGACTTCAGAATTGTCATATTCTTTCTGGAAAGTGTCATCTGCTTCAACATATTCCTTTATCTTGTTGTCCCTTAATAAGGATATTGTCTTTCAATTGAGTTAACTCTCCTAGTTGCTTAATTACTTTAAGAGAGTACCTTAATTACTCTTTTCATGATCTCTTTTCAGTCTTGTTTGCCTGCATTTATGTATAGCAACCAAAAAGACTTTTTTTCTTTCATCTTTTCCGGCATAATCTTTACAATTTGCAGTGTGTGTTTTGGCTAAACACATTTGGCCAGAAGAGTAACATGGGCAGATCTAATTGCAGACACAGGCTAAAATGTAGCATCAATGGGTTTGCTCTCAAAAATGAAGCTGTTTGGAAGTATTTATGAAAATGACAATTGAATTGTGTTCTGAAAGACTGGAAATTTGGGAAGGTCATTCTGCATATTAAAGTAGATTGCCTGCCATAGTGCCAATAGACTACGTATTACTGCACATAAATAATGAATAAATGATACCAAAAATTGCACTGCTTTTGCATTTATTACATGCACAGAAAATTATGTCTAGAGTATCTGAACATGGATGACATGCTTAGATATTACAGTGATGGGCTACATACGGAAATCAAAGAGGAGTAAATAAAAAATACCTTGTACTATTTTTTTCCTGCTTCTATGCTACAGTAGATACTTTTCTGAAGTAAACGTGTGTGGATAGATACATATCAGAGAGCTATCCAAGCTAATTTTCAAATCACAGCCCTCTGAGCATGCTCATTTACTGTGCTAGGGTATTTCGGTGCAACAGTTGTCAAGTGGACACATCTAGTTAGTGGGAAGCTGATAGAGCTGCCTGTGCAGGCTCGGTCCTGGGGACACGCAGACCCACACACACGAGCAGACGTTTTTGAGAAGCAAGGTGGAACCCAGAGGGTTAATATCTTACTTTGGGTTATTATTTGCACCAGATACAAATTATTACACAGAAAACTTACAAAAAAGTGGAAACATCATTTGCCACACTACCTTTTACCATATGGTCTGTGGAGTAAAGGAAGAACAAAGAAAAAAACAAACAAGAGATTGTTATGTCTGCACAGCTCCAAAATATTTCCCAATGTGCTGATCAGCTCTTATGTTTATCATTAAGAAATGCTGCAGCTCTGGCTGTAATACATCCAGTATCAAAAGATCCAGCTTGAACAGTGTGAGAATCTCATCCTACTGCAAATTGCTGGGAAGGGAAGGGAAGGGAAGGGAAGGGAAGGGAAGGGAAGGGAAGGGAAGGGAAGGACAAACCAATATGAGAAACCAAGCACAAAATTTAGACTGGATTTAGAGTGCTGCCAGTTATTGTATGAGGATTATAAATGGTATATTTTGTCAGTTAAATTATGATTTTGAGATCTCGGGTAGTTTATATTACAACCCAAGTGTCAGCATTAAAATGAAGATCAGTAAGTTGTTGAAAAGCTTCACAGATAATTTAGTCTCAGTCTTCATCCTCACATGCAGACCAAGTAAGTGGTGCTGCAGCTGGTGAGCAGGAGAAAGGCAGTTTCTCTAACCAGCTTCGTAGCCTCCAGCCCCATGTCTGATTCTCCTGCTAATGTACCCTTTAAGTTTTATCCCTCTTTTTGTCAGGTCAGGTTCAAATGAAGGAGCATTCAGAAAATAAGGAGATCATCTACTAAGCTTCATTAGATTTCACCCTGAATTTTTATATTGAGACAATCATTTAAGCCCTGATTCATGAGTTTTAATATCCCTTCCAACATTAGTGGAAAAAAAGCCAGGAGAACATTGAGCATGGTTGCCCATCCTTCTTTTGAATCCTGCTGACTTCTTGACCTCAGTGATTTCCTCTGAAAATGAGTGCCGGGTAATATGTCATATGGGAAATTATTCATGTTCTTGGTGCTGCGTTCCCCGCGTTGTCGTTTCACTGAGGAAGTTTTCCTGGCTGGAGTAACAGCAATCCCTTTTGTTAGGGAATAATCATTATAGCTTTTATAGATGAATGTCACCTCCTCAGACCTTCAGTTCTTTGAAAATGTCAACAGCAAATGAATAAGAAAAAGCTGGCTATGCTGTCTACTTGAAGTGCTTTCAACAAGGTCCTTCACCAAAATCTTTTAAGGAAGCAAAGCAGCCGTGCGACAAGAGGGAAAGTTCACATGTGGATAAATAATTTATTAAAAGAAAGGAACCAGAGGGTGGGAGCAAGTGATCATTCTTCATGGTGAAGTGAGATTGTGAAGGGAATTCTGCAAGAAAATCTGTACTAGGACTTGTGCTGTTTAGCACAGTCATATATGATACGGAAGCAGAGTGAGGAGTGGGATTTGCTGATGATACAAAGGTAATAATTTATTCAGGATGGCAAAGATGACTGTGCAGAGTTGCAGAAGGAGGTTGCTAGATTGAGTGTGCAATAAAATGACAGATGAAATTTTATGCAGACAAATATGAAGATAGGGGAAAAACAATCCTAATTTAATATATGAAAAGATGGGCTGATTGCTTCCCTCAGCAGCAAAGCTCTGAGTTATGATAGATAGCTCCATGAAAACTATTCATGCTTGCTATCAGTACACAATCTAAGAGGCAAAGCA
Organism: Gallinago jamesoni; assembly: GCA_025769975.1. NCBI lineage: Eukaryota > Metazoa > Chordata > Aves > Charadriiformes > Scolopacidae > Gallinago > Gallinago jamesoni. The sequence goes on along the minus strand of JAOQGH010000023.1, from coordinate 73,284,250 downwards.
AGTATTAACAAGTGCCAGGAAAGAAAGAGAGAGAAAACTGGATGTCATCATCATGCCACTATGTAAGTCCATGATTTTCTCATCCCTTCAGTATTGCATGCAATTCTGTTCTTTCTTTCTCAAAAAGGTATAGAAAGGCTGAAAAGGTTTCAGAAAAGGGCAACAAGGATGATCAAAAGTATGGAACTGCTTCTGTATGAGGAACAAAGAGAGAGGGAATGAAACAGTCTGAAAAGGAGACAACTAAATGGTGGGGGGGGCTTCACAGAAGTTTATGAAATCATGAAAGGAGTTGAAAGAGGGGATCAACAGCACACTCCTGGTAGAGGAATGGGGCACTGTCAGATAAAGGTAGTAGGTGGTAGGTTCTGCTGACAGCACAGGAGGTTGTTCTGCCCTCAGGGTGTTCTTGGGCTGCAAACTCCTGCTCACAGACATCATGGATGCTCAAAGTTTGCATGGACTCAAAGGGCATAGAACAAGCTCATGGAAAAGCTCTGCTGAGGATTACAGAATGCTGGGAATGTACTTGGGAGCGGGACCATGCATATTTGCCACGTTCTTGTACATGGAGTACACCACCTTGCAGTCACTGCTGGAGACAAGGCATCACCTTAAAGAATCTTTCTGGTCTTATGTTTTAAAAAGATCTTTTCAACTTAAAAAAAACACACC
>JAOQGH010000023.1:73182783-73283475 GCA_025769975.1 Gallinago jamesoni | reverse complement strand
TGTAAAACGTGAAAAGCAAAAAAAAAACCACAAAAATACCCACACACAACACCCCCCCCCCCAAAAAAAAAAAAAAACCAACCCAGATATATTTTTGGCCAAGGATAAGTGGTTCCTGATCTGCAATCTGGAAACAGAAATCTACAGTGAAAAGACGGAGATGCCTTTTTTTTCCTCTTTACATTCAAGCCTGGTGTTGCCCTCTCCCAGCTCACCATCCTTCCTTGTCTGAAGACCTGAGAGCACTTGTGGGGAACCCCTTGTCTGAGTAAAAGCTGTGTTTGTGACCACCATGGTCTTTGAACACATTTCCACTGCTCTATTGTAGTACACTGCAATGCTATTAACAACATTAGGTTTTTCAGTAAACACAGGACTCCTTTGGCCAAGACCACATAAAACGTGGGCCTGAACAGGCTTGGGGGCTATCAAAATATCCCAGTCAACTTTATCATTCCTACCCAGCTCAGCTCACGGTGCTATCTATCCTTTAGAAATGATCAAAGAAAATACAATTGTTTAAAAAATACCGAGCGTTGTTTCGAACTGCATGGGAAAAGCGATAACACTATGATTTGGAGTAAAGCCATGTTTTTACTTAATGCTAAAAGCAACCTAAGGCTAAGCAAGCGCTGGTTACGCTAAGTGCTAGGCTGTGCTTAACACCGTGTTTTAGCTGCCATTTGTTAGCCTGCCACATTTCCTTTGCGAAGAAGGGAAGCTTTGGTCTGATCAAGTCTGTTGCTGCTAACGATGGGAGAGGGATTTTAGAAAGCACCCTCGGGGGTACAGACAGCGCTGCTGGGCTGTTTTCCTTCCTCCCAGAGTTTTCTTGTGGAAGGGGACAATATAATTCCTTGTCTTTAGCAGTTAATTTGCATGTGTTGCTGTCTCTCATCTGTTGTTCTTATTCCCCATGCCTGAGACTGTCATACTTTGTCCTTGGCATAATGGGCTTTAGTGACTGTGCGTGATGTCATGAAGAGGATTATTAGCTTCTAAATTATGACAAGTGAGAGCAGATGAAGTCTTAAAGCAAAAGATCTGATTTCCCTGAAACAATACTAAAATTATATTAAATCAGAGAAGGAATTAAAAACAGGGAATAGGAGGTATAGACAGAATTGTTTATAACTAGCTCGTTGTTTTCTTCTGTATAGACCAGATGCTCTTTACAGTGTTTGTTAAATAGACCCATCATTCCTCTGTGAAATAATCTCTTAGAAAATAGACAAAAAAGCCTTCTTTTAGATCACCATCGCACATACCAGCAGAAGAATAACTATATAGGGCAGAAATTCCAAACAGCAAACAACCAAGGCTTGTGACTTTTTGGCACCTTCTGGGACTGGAATTGAGTCTGTGGGTCCCCACTGTCTGTACAGACACCCAAAAAAGCCTCCAGTGAGTCCCAGCACACTTCCTGGGAAGCTGCTGGAGCTGTCTGAGAAATGATAACAGAAATGCCACATTCTTCCCTGAGACCTAGGTGGATTTAGCTCCAAATAGGTGTCTGACTGTGGATGGGTTACCTTGTCATGAGGCTGTGATAAGCACCAGAGCTTGCCCCTTCTCAAAATCGGGGCATTTTCCTCACAGCCAAATGCCGAGTTGGCATTAGTCCTCTTCTTACCCACTGGCTCTTGTTCACCTGCCCTTGTGAGATATGGCTGGACATGAATTCAATCCTTCCTTCACCCATGGACTTTGGGGTAGCCTGTAGAAAGAAGAGTTGTGGCCCACCCTTTCTCCACTTGAAGCCAAGACTGTTATTTATTGAACTGGTGGGTGAGTGACTGTGACTTCTTAGTCTCCTGCTTACTCTGGTGTCAGTCAGTGGGGCAGAGACACCACCCCAGACCTTCTTAGGGGATACCTGGAAGGAAGGTACTGCTGCCTTCACCTGTGTTACACCTGGGATGAGGTAGGTGTGTGCTCTGGTACCATGTCCCAGATAGGTTTTACATGCAAGGTATTGAGTGTCTGGCTTGTAGGACCCAACAAAGTTTAAGTGTGGGCTGGATACCCTACTGCTAAACTCCATCAGAACATGTGTTTCCATGTCCGAAAGATGGCATTTAAGAAATTTAGGCACTTACGTCTAGATGCTTGTATGATAGAATTGAAAATAATCCAAGTAAAAATTTCCTGAGTATATGTCTGAGTATATGACTTACGGATCTGCAGAGGCAAGGCAGGGATAGCTTGGTGCCCAAATCCTTTTTGCAGCTCTCTCTGTTTGGGGCACAACAAAGCAGGTGTTCAGTGAGTGCAGGAGACTTTTAACCAGCCTTAGGATGAGATCTTCACTTCTGAAACAGTGGAAAATATTTTCTTTATTGAACAGATCAATGCAGAAAGCATGAGTTCAAAAAACCAAGCCCATATGATTGGAAGCCAATACACAACAACTTCACTTTGCAGGTCAGCAGAGCATTCATAAATGGTTTCTGCTGAAAAAGCAGCCTATGAAATAAACTCTGACAGCAAAGAGTCAGCATCTGAATGGATGAACTAAGCTGCCAGTCTTTGAAGTAACTCCAAAACCACCCTGAAGTCCATACTCACATTGGTAATGAAAAACTTTGCACTACAAAGCTTCAGCTGCCGAGAAGAGTTAACTTGGTATCTAAGTTTAATTCAATGTCATCTCAGGTCAAAAAACACTTGAAAATAACAAAATGTCATCTGATAAAGACTATATTTATATTTGCAGTTTCTGGACAGTTTCAATTTTTGAAGCCAAGGGAGTGAATAGAGTATAATTTCTGTATTTGTGGCATCAGGGCAGTATTAAAACATATTTAGACACTTGGATTGTAAAGTTATGAGTAACCTCCTCAGAACAGGGATATTGGGTGGCAGAGGTGTGACTGGGCATCTGCTTTCAAATCCTGCTCTGGCAAAGGAGATAAAAATAACTAAGCTTTTCTTGGGGTGGCTAAGAGCCGAGCAACTGAAGGCTTTTCTTGCAGAAGTCTTTCAGCCTTACTGTCCATGTTGTGGGTGTACATGTAGTGTGCTTATGTGAGCTGAAGTCAAGCTCTTGTTATGATCAGCAGAGACCTGGGGCTGCATCCAGGTGTCCAAGCGTGAGCATTTACGGGCCATTTGAGATGCCTAGGGGTACCCTGGCCTGGTCCTGCTGCCTCTCCAATGGGCTGTGGGTCACCTGCAGAGCATGGATCCTATCTGGCAGCACTGTGTGGACCCTCAGACACCTCCAAGAACCTTAGATGACTTAGATGTAGGCATCTAAATTTAGATGTCTTAATCTAGAACTGGTCCCTGCCAGGGGCAGGTTTCAGGTGCCCAGATGTAAGAAGGTTGCTCAATTTGAGGTGCCCAGGAGTGTGGGAGATGCCTGTGTAGGCCTGACACATGCCACCCAATGACGTGGGTTACCTGCAGCTTTTGGGAGAGCATCTGGAGGCTAAGGGGATGCCCGAGAGCATCCCAAATGCCCCTAGATACCCACGTGTAAGTAACGGAACTGCTCCCCTAATGGTACACTATTGAACTGGTATTTCTTAGCAATCACAGAGGAGCTCATCTGACACAGAGTTGTGTGGGACATAATAGGTTATTTTTCTAAAGATCTTATAAAAATGTATCTTTATTTTTTGTGTATAACATAGAGCTATAAAGCACATGCACTTCCTAGCTGAATTACATTTGAGCAGGGGTCCCTGGATAGACTTTATACACTCTCCATTCTCTGTTTTATTTATCCATAATTCTTCCTTTTCTTATTCCCACTTTCACCCTTTTATCTATGAAAGAAACACTGTGGAAAACACTCTGGAGAAGTGTAAATCATTGTAGCTTGCTTAAACTTGATGAAGTTAGGAGAATTTATATTATGGAAGGATTTTGTCTTTTCATCTTCAGCTGTCATGGATTCCTCCAGCTCTCTTTGCTGTAATACCCTAGAGGTGCAAAACTATGCTGAAGGAGTATCATGTAGTTTATTCAGACAGTTAAGAATTATCTGTTTATTATAAACCACAGTCTTCTGTTGAGAATTTATTAGGTTTAAAGATTTTGAGGGGAAAAAAAGCATTTTTCTTGTGATATTTTGGTTAATTCTGGTGTGACATGAAAGTCATCATGTGTCTTCCACAGAACGCACCCCCGTACTATATGAAAGAAAGGCTTGGAGGGCAGTAATGGATGTGAGGTCTAATAGTAACTGCACTGATGTGGAAAAATATTCTTCATATAACAAAGGCATCACAGCCTTTAAGACATCATTTTTGGGTACGTAAAATACAGGATCACTTTTCCCTTTCAGTATAATGGAATTGTGTCAGGAATTATGAAAGGCAATTTTTCTTTTTCAGGTTTTAGCACATTGCTAAAGAAATGGAATTTTTTGCTTATGACAGAGACAATAGCGAATACTTCACTATGCGTGAAAACACTAACCAAGATTGCACAAATCTGCAAAAGACATTGTTAACAGCACTGACAACAGCAGTTAATCTTAACTGTTGGGGTTTTTTTGCTGCTGGCAAACTAAAAGATATTTTCCATTTCTCTCTGAAGATGTGTCCATGTGATTCATTGTAGAGCTATCATAAGTGGACAAGAATGAACTAAAACCGGGATGGTATAACCTGAATTGTCTGAGAGGTTTAAGAGAAATCTTCCAGTGGGATCCTGATAACTTCGTCCTGAGCATCTTTAAACTGAGCTTGGTGCACACATGGTTTCCAGTAAGGTTACTGGGAAATGCAGTGTGGCAGTGACGGCAGCCCCTGCCAGAATCCCACTGTTCCTTTTATGGCTGGAATAAGTCCTGCCGTCGCCCCTCATCTCCACAGTGTCACTGTGCTCTCTGATAGCAAAGGTGGGAGGTGACGTACCCAGGGCCTGGACATCATGCCTAAGCATGGCAGGGCTCTGCTGCTGTGGTGCCATTACTGACACACTCCATTTCCCAGTCCCAGAAAAGAAAAAAAGCCTGCTGCTCCTGTGATGCAGCCCCTTTGCACAAAGTGGCTGGAGAGGGGTTTCATCCCAGTTTTTATCCACCAGGCAAAAGCATTTGAAGATGAGACTTACAACAGGGAAGAAACTTGCAGCCAAATATGAATTTAGGGAGACTGAAATGTAACTGCTGCAAATCTAACAAAGCACACGTGGAGAAGTCTCTTGATCCAACAAAACTGTCACTGCAGTAAAAATAATAAGCAAGAGGTCACCGATTATGAATGGAGGCTGAGAAATATTCCCCCAAGTGCTACTCCGAGATAGTGGGAAGAATTTGGTGGGTGGCACTGACTAATGATATTGTGCACCAGCTCCTGCTGAGAGCTTATACATTTTTAACAGCAATCTGGTAGGAAAAAAACAGAGGACCAGAAGCAGACCTCTTCTTTGAGGAAGCTTTACAAAAGTAAGGGTGGAAAAATAAAATTAAAAAAATCTCTCACAAACTTACAAATGCTTTAGAAAAAGCTTGGAACTCTCATGGTAGGATTGTTTAGTGCAAGAAGCACTGTGGAAGGGCAACAATAGGAGTAAACAGGACCCCATAGGACCACACAGTGATCTGTTCATGACAAATTCAGTGAATTGTTGGAAAAGAACCTCACAAAATGTTGGCAGAGCCAAGTAATTCAATTTTCAAATTGCTTCTCTTTTGGGATAGATGTGTTTAATTAATATTTTTTTCTGGACATATTCTTCACATATTCTAAACATATTCTTCAATGCAAAATGAATTTTGGGACACGCATTTCAGTGAGGAAAAACCCAAAAAAGATATTGAACCCACTGAGTTTGGCCAGAAATCTGAAAGCCACATTCTGCACAAGTCGTAGAGTTGGCAGATGGAAGTGGAAAGGCAGAGACCAAGACTGCACTGACATCAATGTTAGCATCTATAGTGTAGTCAGATAAGTTAGAAGAGAGGAGGAAAAAGAATGAAAGAAAATCAGGTTAATTAGGTGTCAGTTGTCAAATGAGCTCATAATTAAGTGTGAATAGAGCAAAAGAAGTGTAGGTGTTTAAAGGCATTTCAAGCAATATGAGCTGGCATCAAAAGTGTAGCTCTGTCTTGTTCAGAAAGCAAAACACTCAGGAAACTCCTTGATAGACCCTTGCCTGAGTCCAAGTGGTGAGAGAGCAGTAAAACATAGATATGTACATAGCCCTTTGCATAAAACTAGCTCTGAGAAAAACATCTCTGAGAACCACCTCTAAAACCATCGCCTGTGTCTCTCTTTCAAAACACTGCACTGCTTCACCTTCCCACAGGCTGGCAAAGCCACCTCAGATCATCACAAGGACTGAGCAGAGAAGTGCAAGTCCTTTGGTTGAAAAATCTCATCAGCGGTGGGATGTCACATTCAAAGAAAACTTGAGCTTACAACTTGTAATCTTACTCCCTTTAAAATGTGGAATGGCATTTTCTGCTATGGCTCTTTTATCCAGCAAGGATCAGAAGGGCTGAAAAGGGTTTTAAGAATGAAGCTGAATTTGAAATGTATTTGCAAATATGTTTTTCTGGGTAGTGCACTACCAGAAGGTGCCAGGTTAGGTGAGGACTTCCCAGGCACAGCAAGGTGCCAGGCTGCCACTTTTCAAACGCTGAGCCTCCCCCCGGGGCAGGGCTGGGAGGGAACCACTATTTTTGGGAAGCCTGCAGGACTCCGCAGGGTGAGCTGCTGGCATGGGAACAGTTGGGGAGTATCCCTGGGGACAGGTTACAGCTCCCCGACTTCCTCCCCGCCGCGCAGACCTTCCACTGGCCATCCCCTAAGGTGTGCTCTCGCCCATCCCATCACTCAGGTTGCTGTGGTCATTAACGACCTGCAGTTCCCAGGATTGTTCATGGACTCGGGCTAAATAAAGGCACAAAATTAGCAGTCATAGAACTACCCTTGTGAGATATATTGAAATATCTCAAAAGGGACTGTGTAGTTTGAGGAAGAGGAGGCTGAGGGGAGACCTCATCACTGTCTACAACTAGTTCAAAGGATACTGTAGAGAGGCTGGTGCTGGTCTCTTCTCGCAGGTAATTAGTGACAGAACGAGAGGGAATGACTTCAAGCTCCAACAGGGTAGGTTTAGACTGAACATTAGGAAAGAATTTTTCACAGAAAGAGTGGTCGGGTATTGGAATTGGCTGCCCAGGGAGGTGGTTGAGTCACCATCCCTGGATGTGTTTAAGAGTCGTTTAGATGTGGTGTTGGGGGATATGGTGTAGGGGAGAGCTTTGTAGAGTAGGGTATATGGTTGGACTCGATGACCCCAAGGGTCTTTTCCAACCTGAATGATTCCATGACTCTATTTGAGGGTCCTTTTGCACCATCTATGCTGCAACTTCAGACATTTTCCCTGCTGATTTTGGGTCTGATCTGAATGTGCATTGCTGAAAGGGAAGTTCTACACCACTTGTTGTGTTTTGGATGAGGACTGCCTTCTGCTGCCAGTTAGTTTTTGGTTTCCAGTACTGAAATCTTTGGGGCTGGGGGCCAGTGCTTCACTTTGAGGGATCCCTGAAGTCCTCCACTCTCTTGGATTTTGTTTGATTTAGACCTTGCTGGCTGTGATTACCTGAAATAAGAATAGGCAAATGTAGTGCCAGACATACTTGTGTCTCCACAAAAGATGCAATAATGAAAACGGCACGGAGTTTGCAGGAGAAGATTGTGTCACCTCGGGGGTGCTCTGCCTCTGAGACAATTACTGGGACAAGTGGCTGCTGTAGAGGTGAAGCCACCATCAGGGCTGAAAGCTCTATGGGCTGCACGTATTCCAGTGTGGAATGCAAAACTTCTACAAAGGCTTTTGTTAGCAGCTTCAAGGAACAAGATGAAGGAGATGCACAAGAGGTGGCAGCAGTCTGTAGGGACAGCTTGCCCCTGGTGAAATAACGAAGGAAAGGAAAAAACAACAGAAGCTAAACCTCAGCGAGTTCCAGCTGGAGGAGCTAATTAAACAGGCCAGGGTGACATTCAGAGCAGCAGTATATCTTTGGTGTTGGGTGATGCTGACTGTTTGTTAACCAGGGATATCCAATTCTTGCAGAAGCACCTGGAGAGAAGGTTTGTTACAGCCACGACAAACACTCAAAAAGTGTTTCCTTAAAAGATGACAGCTGGAGTTGGCAGCAGATGGTGAAAGCACAGTGAAAGTAGGGATTAAAACCAGAGGGCAGAACGGGAATTGTAATGCTGGTACCAAACATTCCCTATGGGTGAGATTCAGGCATCCATGGAAAACAAGCATGCTGCCTCAGGTCCCCATCGCATCCCAGATACAAGATTTGAGTGAAGCATAGTCCTTTGGAGGGCCTGTATGTGGGAACCGTATGTCACTCAAGGAGAACAGCTAGTCCTCAGAAATTGGCTCAAGGGATTTCTGAATTTATAATAAGTGATCTGGAGCAAAGCAGAGAGAAAATTAAGCAGAGCCCCAAGGAAAGGTCTCTGCGTGTGTGTGTGCAAGTCTGCAGCTTGTTTGTTATTGCCATAAGCTTTGTAATGATTCCTGCATGCTGAAGCTCTAGGTAATTCAAGGAATTGACAAGGTTAAAACTGCAAGAAGGTTGAAGAATGAAAAATGAGAAGGCGTAATGTGATTAAGAAAGCTGAGAGCACCTTGTGGAGCTCAAAGCAGGTAAAGAAAACAAGATATTCTTGTAACGTGTCATACAGCGCAGAGAGATGGGATGGGAGAATGGGGATGCTGCTGCTGTAAGATACGGGCTCAGAATCAGTAGGAGGATTTATGTCAGACAGGCTCTAGGCATTTAAGTCTGAAACTGTGGTTCAGAAAACCCTGTCATCAATTCATTGCTTCCCTCCAGAAACATCTCTCATGCAGGCCAGGAAGTTCCCTTGGTAGCTGGAGGTCTCCATTGCTCCCGAGCCCTGACCTGAGCTGGGCTTATCCTTCGCACGGAATGACAGGCCTTGGTTATTCGATGGCAGGTCAGGTGCCTGTGTGCCTTTTCTCCTGCCAGCCTCATGCTTTACAGCACGGCAGGATGGCTCAAACAAAATGAGACAGTGGATGGATTTGGTAAGTCCTGGAGAGGCTGGGGCTCCCCAGCTGCCTCACCTTGGCTGCTGTTACTGGTTTGAGAGGTCTGCTTGTTCCCTGCATCTCCCTTCAGTTATCTACATGTCTGTGTGGGACATGGGTTGGCAAACCACGGAGATCAGCTCCATATTTTGGTTGTAAAAGAGGAGGACTCCTGGGAAGCTGTCTTCCAGGCTAAACTGGCATTTTCAACAAAATTTGTGCTGGAGATAAGGACGACATGCCCTCCCAAAGGGCTTCCACGATCTTCTAGGGCTTGAACGTTAAGAGTAATTAACTTCCCTAGGGGTCTGTTGTCATTCTGAATAGTGGAGAAAACCCACAAGTAAGATGAGTATGCTAATAAACCTGAAAAAAAACCCCACGCTTTGAGTGCAGGAGATGCTTATACTTAAAGGAAGAGAAAGTAATTTGATAGCATTCAGGCCCTCTGTGAGGCAGGGCAGGTGGTCCTGGAGACCTCATGCTCTGTAAATATTTCTTGAGTAAGCCCGCTTTCCTTGGCAGCCAGGACCCACATCAAGTGTCGGCATTGCTCTGGCACCCGTACAGACAGCACAGCCTCTCCACGAGCCGGCACATTAGCCTGGATGACAACAGAGGCATTAAATACAGCGGGGGCAGCAGCTGCCCCTCCAGCCTTGGCAGACAGGGCCATGGAGCCGGCAGCCCTTCTCCGGGAAGTCCTCCTTGGGCTCTGCAATGCAGAGGCAGCCATGAGCCTCCCAGCCCTTCCACCTCGCAGGGTGTTTTCACCTGTGGAGAGGTTTGCTGGTGCGGTGTCACCGGGTGTTATGGTTTGAGAAAACACATAACAATCTATTGTTGTTTAGACAATAATTCTATCACCCAATGACCCCTCCCCACCCGGAAAGGGGAATTGGGGAACACGAAGAAACACAAGGGTTGAAATCTAAATAGATTTGATAGACTAAGACTAAATAATTAACAATAATACTAAAGAACCAGTATTAATCCCAATATTGATATAAGATATACAGGAATGATACTCAGCCAATTCTCTCAGCCGGGAGCTGTGCACTCCCAGCAGGGACAGCAAATGGTGGACACTGGGAGCGCAATGGCTTCAGGAGGTTCCAGCACTGGGGCAAGAAGTTGTCTGGACCCACCACCATCAAGGGAGAGAGAGCCACGCAGCAAACTTTTCTAATTTATATTGAATGTGACGTTCATGATATGAAATAATCCTGTTGTCTGGCCTGGGCCAAACACCCAGGCCTTGCTCCTCCTCATCCCTGTGCCTGGCAAGGCTCAAAAACACTAACCTTGAATCTCACAGAGCCTGGCTGGCTATAAAGTAAATATTTTCACAAATTCAGACACTAGAGTCTTCTAAAAGTGCCATTTTCCCCAGCATTAGAAGGAAAGTTAGTCCTGTGTCTCTCAACCCAGGACACCAGGCTGCCTGCTGCAGGGGGGACACGCATGGGACTGCACGCCCCCGGCCCTGCAGGACCCTATGCATTTTACCATGGCAGCCAGGCAAAAATGATTAATGTCAGATTTCTGCCTTGAGGCTGGTGTCAGCTGGAAGAATATCATATCTGGGCAAAAAGCAGAGGAAGAAATGTGGGGTTTTTTTCCCAGAATGATTTATCACCAGCTGTTTGAGTCTGACCAGATGTCCGCATCGCTGGAAGCTGTCTTGATGAAGATAGATTTATTTGTTTAAAGAGGTACAAAATTTTTCACAATGGGCCACATTTGCTAAACACAGGCCCAAGTCAGGAGCTGCCAGGTTCAACCTCTAGCTGTCTGGCTGAACAAACCCACTGATGTGTATGTGTAGCCTGAGAAGATCCTTCCTCCTTCCCTGTTACTCAAAGGAGCCTCTGATGTGAGACAAACAAAGCATTTCAGGACCCGGAAGGATAAACAGAAAGAAGGTGACCACAACTCCGTAGTTTAGTATTTACTTGGAAATGGGAGATCCCTGAAATATTTGCCTTGCTTTAGTATTTTATATTTAGATCACAAGGCACCTGGGGGTCTGAAGTCCTGCAGTACCCAGGGCACCAGCACCACCATCTATGGGGACATCTGAATACCCCATTTTCTGCCTAGGAGAGGAGCCAATGTCTGCTGCTGGAAAGGAGGAGCCTCTATTTACCCTGAAAAAAACACCTTTTTTTTTAATACTAAGCCTGCAAGTGTTCATCTGAAGTGCTGGGTAGTCTCCTCCATGGACCTCTTGGATGGGCACTGTAGCTTCTCTCCAGCCCTGTCTCTGGCCCCATCTCCTTTTGCTCCTGTCTGGAGCCCATGGCTAGACTCTGGACCTGCCACACTGCTGGCCGTGTCAGAGGCTGTTGATAGGCCCTAACCCCAGCTCCTAGTTCTGCCCACCATGGTCCAACCCTGTGGGCCTGCACCTGTTGGTGAGGGCACGGTCTGTGCTGGTGTCCCCCTTGCTCCTAACTCCCTTGGCTAACAGCTGAGGCCACTGCCAGGGGCCACACAGGGAAAATGGGCTGCCTGTAGGGACTTGGCCTTGGTGACCACATCACCTGGCATAGGCTGCAGCTGACAGGCAGGAAAAGGGAGCTGCTAAACTGAGGACCTAAACCGCTCAGGGAAGCCTGAGACGGGGTGGAACCTGGGCACTGTCCCAGTCTTGCAGGATTCCCCCATTGCAGGTGTTTAGACCCGTCAGCAACTTGGTGGTGGCCAAAAGGGAGGCTCAGCTAGAGCTTCCCTTTCCACCTGGCTAGAGAGGGGCAACTCTCCCAACCAAATCTGTCATCCATTTTGACTCTGCTGTCCTCAGTCACTAGCGGAGGCTACCCTGAGGCACCCTGCCCTAGAGACAATCCAAAAAGTCTTTCTGCCTCAAAGCCTGCAGAGCAGGGTGGAGTGGCTGAGTGGTTAAATGATCACATCCCTCCTCAAGTCACTGGTACTTTATCCTCGGCTCCCAAAAGACCAGCCAAATAGAGAACTTTGGTAGTTTGGTGGCTACAGCTAAGCACCAACCCAACAGCTCGTGGAGGAGCTCAGGGTGAGCTACAGTCAGCACGTCTCAAGCCCAGCCTCTGGCAGCTGGACTCATCTATATTTGTTTGGTGATTGCTCCCCGTGTTCCTGATGGTCCTGCTATAACGGGCGTCTTGCACCCCCCCAGCCACTCTGCGGGACTGAAAAGGTCACACCACCACTCTGCAGTTAATGCTGTGGTGGGTATTCCATTGCACCTAATTAGATCAGTAAAGCAGGAATCAGCAAACGTTTGTGTTAAGCCCCAATGACCTGAAAGCCTGTTTTCCAGAATGCCTCTCCAGGTCATGTCCACCACCAGGGCAATTCTTTCTCTCACCCAGCAGTGCTGTCCCTGGCTGGCAGAATAGGCTGCCTAATTCTCCCCAGCGGCAACAAGCATCGAAAATAACAAAAGCTGTCCAAAACATCTAACAAAATGGTCACAAAAAGCTTTCCAATTCATTAGCTGGAAGTGATTTTGTAACTTTGGTACCCTTCCCCCTCCATCGACTTCCCCTGGCAGGAATGATGGCCATGGAAGGCTCCACCAGGCAGGAAGGATGGGCAACAGGCCCACGGCAGCAAACTGTTTAATGACTGGGTTGTTGTGTGAGTGACTGTCATCTGTGAGAGGAGGATGTTTTCCAGTTTGTCCTTGGCAGCTGAAGCTTCGCTGGAGGATAACCACATTGTAAATATGGGGAATTTCAAGAACTTTGGCTTTTAAGTGTTTTGAGCAATGGGTGCTCCTGCAGCGGTCAGATTTGGATCTGGAAGCTCAAGGAGGTCTGAGCATCTCTCATAAGGAAAAGTTATGCCTTTAGTTTCAAACTACAGCTGGAGGTTTGTTTATGTACTGTCAACTATAGAGGTTTCCCAAGCTTTGCCATTTATGTCCAGTGATCATTAATGTTTATTTCACTTCTTTACTGTAATGCAAAGTTTTCTTAGTACCTTTGCCTACCTAATGAAATGTTAAAGAGCTGAAGCTTGGGTCCCTATGAATGGCCTTAGGTCTATAGATTTATGCTAGTTCTATATTTATGATAAAAACACATTTTTCATACTGAGAAGCTTTAAACCAAAACTGAAAAGCAATTCCAGCAGCAGAATATTAATTATTAACCCTAAATATATGAAGTGCTTAACAGCTTGGCTAAGCTACTGAAACAGGCACCTGCACATACCTTTGTTTCAAAGCCTGTTCTACTACAACAGAGCTTCCTGAAATGACACTGTTCCATTTGAAATAATCAGAAGACACTAAGTATTGCTTATCTGCTCTTGTTACAGCTCCAAAGGACTCTGAATAGTGAAATGCCTTAACTTATTAATTTTTTTCCCCAAGAAGGAAACAACAGTCCATGCTACAGCACTTTGTCACTAGCTGTCAAAATGACATGCTGTTGTTGCACACCAGGAAACCACCTAAAAACATAAAGCACGATAGAAAGCAGTTTTTCACCAGCTAAGCATTCTCATCTGAGCTTCTAAAGAATTGCTTTAACTGGTGTATAATTAATAAATAAATTCCTCTGTTACTTAGTGTGCTCATGGTTGTTCAATGACTGCTAGGTAGCAAACAATTTTTTCACTGTTGCTCTTGTCTTCTGACACTTTCAAAGTCCCATAGGAGAAGAGAATATATTTGATGGCATCACTGAAATGCAATATATCTTAATGTTGATCTGAGGAGATGTTAGAGGTTAAGTCCGGCTCTTCACATGGAAAGAAAAGCAGCGTGAAAACGATGGTGCTAAGAAGTAAACGGGATTACCACCTATGAGTCCAGGTGCCCCTGCTGAATTAAGGTATTATTTCAGGCAGCTCAACCTACAGCTGGTCTGTAGCTTCACTGTGCACAGTCTTACATTTCAAATACAATCTTGTTTCTTAAAACTAGGAAATTCTGCCCCCCCCCCCACCCCGGAGGGATGCTGCAAACAGGATACTTATTTTATAACCCATACAGTGAATGTTCATCCAGCTTCCTGAAGTACTGAAAGGGTCAGATCAATATGAATACTACAAAATCAAGCCCTTTCTATTGCTTTTCCTCTGATTATTTCCCCTATATTCTGACAATGATGCTGAGATGAAAATTATAGATGATATTTGGGCCTAATATTGCCACGTTTAGGTTACCAACATCTAATTTAGTGTTTCAGTTAGCACTATCAGATACCTACCCAGTACTCAGTTACAATAGCATGCACGCCCCCCTCTTTGTGGGGTTCAAGAATAATTTTCCCACAGAAGGCCTAAGAGGCATTGAAAGTAGTGCACATGCACACATGGTAGTTTTCTGAGCAGCAAGCAGCAGGCTAGAAATGTCACATTTGCAGCGACATCACCCATCCATGGACTCCAGCTCTCATGCTGCATGTGCTGGGGAAGCTAGAAACCTTCAGTGAAAATCACGAATTCACTCCTGCCATTTGGACATCCAGCATTAAACTTATCTTGCTCTGGGGTAAGGGCACAAGCACCAGGTTTGTTCCTTGCCTGTTACTCTTGCAAGCAAGGCAGAAGGATGTCTACAGAACAGAGATTCTCATCGACACGTTATTGCTCAGCTTTGGTTTCCTATGTTCAATTTTCAGTTAATCTTCCTATGGAAAATTAGGAGAAATGGCCAAATCACAGTCCTTCTCCTAATCCAGAATTTCAGTTCATTTCTGCAGGTGCCAGCAGCTAGTCCAGCTTCCACTGGGATTTCTCTGCCATGAATAAACTGAAGATGTGAGCTTATTCAGAAATGGCTATTCAGAAAAAATGTTATCTTGAGGACACACCTTGCTTCTCTTCATAGAGGTGAGAATTGGAAGGCTACTCTGCCTCCCCCTTCCTGCAACGGCACGGAAAAAAAAAAAAAAGCCAGAGGGATGCTTTTTCTTTTCCTGGCATGCAGTAACAGTAAGGGAGAAGTAATTAAACGAACATACGGAGAAATGAACAAAGTTGCCAAACCTGGCTGTTCAAACAGCATGGCCTACCCAAATCCAGAGAGGTCTGCACAGAGAGGCAATTGCACAAAAGCTGTCTGCTAAAGATTTTCAAAGTGGAAGAGCTTGGCAGAGCATTGGGTGGCTGTTTATTACCTTGGCTTCCAAATACATACTTCCCTTGGCCCTTCCCCATAAATCCTACTGGGCTTGGAAAATCCCTTCACAGGAGATGCTGTCAGGAAGAGTCTGTAAGCAGATCTTTAGGCAACCCTGAGGGGCTACCTCGGAGTAAAAATAAATGACCTGACAACGTAGATGTTTGGAAGCTGTTGCGTGCCGTATCGAATCCAAAGCGCTGCTGCTCGTGTTCCTGCCTTCCTTCAGACAGATGGCAAAGCAGAGTCAGGTCAAGAAAATCCTGGTGAAACTGGAGAAGTCTGAGGTGCCAGGAACAGGTGTCCCCAAACTCTGCCTTGCATGTCCTTTATTCTTACATATACCCAGACCAGCTGCCTTTCTTCCACTGATGTGCAGCACTGACTAATGTCAGTATTATTTACTATTTTTTTTTGCAGCTACTAAAAGCTAAATTAACTCAGATGCAAGGGAATTCAAGTATTTATTTCTGTGAAGAATATGAAGACACTCAGCTTTTAAAAATACTTCTGACCTTTTTCACATAAGTCAACACTGATGCAAATGTATTCTCATGGGAGCAAAGACAACTAAGATACCTTTACGTTAATTGTGAAGAGTATCAGAAGGAGCAATATGTAAAAAGTTCATTTATTTCCACTTAAAAACAGATTTGGGTTCATGTAGCATAAGAGTCTTACAGGACTTCTTAGGTTTCAGGTGTGGTATTTCATAAGAAAGCAGAAATATTTTTTTTCCCTCCCTCCTAAAATCAAATTATGCGTAAGGGCCTGGGAGGGAAGATCCTTCCTGTATTGCAGAGGGAATCAGCAGAAGCCTCAGAGCATGTGGGAAACACAGAGTGAATCTAGTGCAAATTTATTTTTAATTTTACTGCTGTTTGCAGCAGCCTACTCCTCTTTGAAATACCACTCCCTCCTCTTCCTGGGCTGAGACACTGTTGGCTTAGAGATGAAACTCATACGCCTGGAGTTAAAATACAGCCTTTAGGGTCTAAATATGAGCAAAATGACGAGCATGATCCCCTAAGAATGTATCAGTTTATGCAAAAGGGAGAAGCAGCAGTGTTTTCTGAAGGGGCAACAAGACTAATAGTAATTGGTAAAATGCATTTTTTTTTCTCTGAAAAATCAAACCCCAATTGCTGCAGTGCGTCAGAGCTTAGACAGCTTGTAGGCAAATGCTTGATAGCTCTACAGCCTGGTTGGGAAGGATGCAAAATGGCAGTTCAAATACTGTGTCTGTGTCAAATCATTAGAGAGTCGGACAACGAGCTCTTCTTGTTCTGCAGCCAGATCTAGGTTATATACTTATGTTCAGATTTTGGCTTGCTAGAGAATATTCTGTCAAAGGCATCAGGAAAAACGGAACTTGAACAATCTGGACAAATCTGTGGTTTTGTGGGTTTTTTCTTTTTCTTTTTTTTTTTTTTTTTTAAGAAATAAAGAGCTAACAGCAGTCAAGTTTTTTGAGAGCATTTGTATATCTTGACTGAGATTACAATGAGAATCTAAGAATTCTTCAAGTTTTCCGGCCTCCAATTTTCTTTCTCTTCTGAGTAGAAATAAATGACAGAAGAGAAAACTAGTGACGATTTGAAGTCCCTTTGGAAAGAAAGAACAATTTAGCAACATCATTATTATAGACTGTTAACACACTAATGAACAGTATGTAATATAAGATTTTTAATAATATTTCATTTCATTATCCAGATTACTGTCTCATCAGTATTTCATGGTTATCACTGAACACCTTCAATTTACATTCTTAAATAAGTTAGTGTAAATAAAGTATGTTCAGAGTTCTCGTATGTGGACAGTACTTACATTTAATTACAGATGATCTGGATATGTTTATAGGTGCAAAATACATTAAAATTGTTTACAGGAAATAAGCTCAACTAGCACTAAACTCTGGAACCTAAATGTTCACAAACAGCACCGACAGTAGCTCAGCTATTCATTTGAACATGCTTTTCAAAATGTACTTTGGAACGCAGTAGAAAAGAAATTCAAAGAAACACCAAAAAGAGGGAAGCACAGGGAAGATCAAAACTCCATAGCAGGTTGGATCAATAAAATATTAAACTGCAGTTCTTAAATGTAAGTACTACACCAAGTAGTAGTCTGGTTGGTTTTAAATGGTGTTAAAGCCCTTGTTTTCTAAAGGAGACAGTAATAAGCATTTTGCCTATTCAATCCAATCGAGATTTAGGCATCGTGCTATAAAAGCAAACATATCTGACACTTCTTCTATAACTTTAGCAGTTGGTTTTCCTGCTCCGTGTCCAGCCTTGGTGTCAACATGGATGAGAAGTGGATTGGTTTGTTTACGGCTTCGGCCCACAACGTATTGCAGAGTAGCGATAAACTTCAGTGAATGTAGAGGGACCACGCGATCGTCGTGATCTGCTGTGAGAAGCAGCGTAGAGGGATACTGGATGCCATCTTCTTCTGGTAGTTTGATGTTGTGAAGCGGAGAGTACCTGAGAAAAGCACACAAATGTTTACATATTTTTTCCTCAAGACCCAACAAGAAGGTCCTTTCATACTGGAGTCATCATGGTGGCATTTGACAGCAGCACTCAGAATACTGCAGTTCTCAGTTGCCTAGATCAGAATTGCACTACTGGCAACCCATTCTGTGGTAGCGGCCACAGATGTCTGTCTCTCAAATGTGAAGCAAATACATTTCTTTAATTTCAGAGAGGCATATGCATACATCTCACAGAAATGCCAAAAATATTTGGAACAGGCAATGGGGAAACTACAGCAAAAATTGTCAAGTCCATTGCAGGATCCATTCTGCTGGGAAATATGAAAGTTGAGACTTTTTGTTGACATTCATATGTAGTCCAGGTCTGAGTGCAGATGGCTTCTTCCCCTGCAAATTTGGGAACACACTCTGATGTCACAAGTTCTGTACACTTATTAAATTTGCTCCCTCCAGAATTTAGGGCCACCTTTGAACGTGCATGTACTCTGAGGGAATGCCATGCAGGAAACTGAAAGGAGAACTGTAAGTTTTCCTGCTTTTGATAGATGACCTTGATTCCTATTTTTTAATTAGCGAATAATCTAACTTTCAAAATTTGTTTTCTTTGCAGGAGAATTTACACCTTTTAGCTACTGTAACATAACATAAACGGGGCATCTACGTATCTCAAAGTATTCTCTAGCATTAGAAATGAAACCTAAGTCAGGAAGAGTTCCATCTAACCATTTCGTACTTCATTTAGAGAAAACTACCCCTAGGAAGAATGTTACATTCCTTAAATCAAGAGTAGGACACTATTCCCCACCCCCAGCCGCCCACGCCTTTCACGTCAGGAAATACAGAAGGAAATTTTGCTTTATTTTTGAATGAATTTCCCACTTGGAGGAGATCCATTAAGTCCGTAAGAACATGTGACTGTATTTGAACGTCTAACCTAACGGATTCCTGGCTTCTTCATTTTCACCTAATGAACAATGTAAGTGGATTTGCAGACTATGATTTGTTTTGAAAAGAATTTAAATGACAGTCACTACATGCCACTCTATTTGTCTTATGTATTTTTTGGGTATCTGTAAAGGGAGTATCTAAGCAACATTAGCTATATAGTTTCCTACATTTGATAAGCAATTGCCTGCTGTTGAAAAGGAGACAAAGAACCATTTCAGGTATTGCCATATAAGATGTTTCAAAATTGTGTGAGATTCTGTAAGCACATGCGTAACTCATGCATGCATAAGCACATGCGTAACATCACTATAATATAGTGAGTGACTTCTTTCTACAGATGCATTTCTCTTTGTCACAGATGAATTTAAAACTTTGCTTCTACTTCACCTCTTCAGAATATCTGAATTCACAGATGTGCTGGAAAGTTTTAGTGTCCAAAATAATGAAGATTATTTGTATCACTTTTATAACAGTTAAGCTTTTATCTAAGACCTAAGTTATCTACTGATAAAAGATGAATTATGAAATTTGTTAATTGTTTGTGCACTATATTTACAAAAACATGTTTGCCACTAAAAGCTTAAATTAGACAACTAGAGGTTTTGAAACAATCTAATTACAATGGGCCCAACTGATCATCTTGTATTTGGACTTGACGTTGATTTATTTTTTTTAATACTTTAGCTCAAGTTAGATCTCAGCGTGCTTGTAAGCACATGTACTTTTTAATATCCAAACACTCTCTTAAATTTCAGACCACCCAAATTGTTTAGTGCGTCTGAAGCATTCTCTTGGAATGTGAATTTTCATTATTAAAGGAATAAAAATGCAATAACAAAATACAAGGTTCTAGAAAAGTATTTTAGAATGATGGCACTTACTCTAACACACTCATTATTAGCCTTATCCAATGTGCAGATCATTTCTGTTCTCACACAGCTGTCTCTCTTATCTCTTTTTTTTTAAAATAATCTTTCCAGACCTCTCAGCAAGGAGTTAAGAAACAAATTAATATCCTGTTATGGTCTACTGCCATTCAACAAATAAATCTCATCCACATTGTATAATAGAATTCACAATAGTGACAGTCTCTTCCAAATCATAAAAAAAATATAATTTATGTAGTGGTTCACTTGAGAATATTCTGTTGTAACAGCCTAAAGGAGTCATTATTCAGAAAGAAAGCCTTAAGAGTTCTTAAAGCTGCTAGCAGAACTAGGTCTTTGAAAGTATGACCAGTTGACTCAACAAGGCTTTGAAGATAGTCTTCCACGCAACTGATTTCTAAGGAAACACTGAACTCCCAAAATCCAGTGTGGGAAAGGATGAAATAATTCTTAGAATAGCTGTTGATCATGACAACTTGGAACTGTGGAGCAGACTATGCATTTTAACAATCACAGAAGTACTGAAAGGCACTTACTTGCACAGCCATTCAAACTGCTCTTTACAGTCGGAGCAGCCGTAGTCAGTGGTCCAAGCATGGCCGATAGTGTACTTGTGGAACTTGAGCATGTCCATCACTCCCACTTGGGCAATGGCACAACCAAAGAGGTCAGGGCGCTGATTGGCACAGGCAGCTTTGACAGGAAAACAACTCTATTATTATTCGTATCTTAAAGAATTAAGCTCAGCAGTGAAAGGTCCACAGCCAAGTTCATGAAAGACCATGTCGTTTTTAAACTACAAGTTTCTTTTTAAGAAAACCCAAACAAACGTAAAACTGGTAAAACAATATGAGAAGAAACATAGATTACAATATAACATCTGAAGCCAAAAAAAAATTGAGTATAAAATATCTGATACAAACCCAATTGCACTGGGAAAAGACTGCTAGTGAATATGAAGTCAAACAGACTTTTAAGCAAAAGTGAGAGCAAATACACAAGTGGCTAAAAACTCCCAAAGATGGCATCTTCAAAAGAGCTTTAAAGCTATTTCCCTGTTCTTCAGGCACCAAACATGCTGTTCTTTGAAAACTGCCTTCCAAGCCAGGAAAATGGGTTTAAAGGAGAAATGCACTAATAAAAATACATGAGCTTTTGAACTAATGAACGGAAGTTTCCTAAACCATTCACTGTGCAAACTTTTAATATTAGTATCAACAAAAGAAATGCCATCAAGGACCAAACCCCCTCCATTTATTGATGATAGTTTTCTTTGATAATTACTACGTAAACCCATATGAAAAAAGTTTTGATAAAAGCACACTACTACAATATCAGAGGAAAAATATAATTTTAATACAGCAAATTACTGTTTAGTTATTTTTATAATGATGTCCATCTTCCTACTACTGGAAGGGATGATTTCTTTAAGAATAATGCTTGCCTCAAATATTTTAAAAATAACCACAGTAGGCCTATCTAGCTCAGTGTTCAGTTTACAAGAGTAGCAACTGGCAGATGCTCTAACAAAAGGCGTTACGCAAATATGCAGGGATATTTCCTATTATCAGCTTTTGAACTAGTTGTTTAGGTTTTCCCTGAGTTGGGAGTTATTTCCAACCGTCTTGTTAAACAGCCATCAAAACACTTCCTCTGTAAATACATCTAGTTCCTTTCTTAATGTTTATTCATCTGGTGTTCATCATATCCTGTAGCATTAAGTTCTTCAATTGCAATTTCTGTTGCTTGATTTAAATCTGTTGTGTAGTGATTTTATGAATTCCCTTATTTTTTTGAATTTCAAGAAATAAGAGCACTGAGATTTTCATGTAACTACCACAATGAATCCCTTTCTTAATTTAGAGCTAATCACTGTGCACCCATCCACACCTATTTGTTTCCCAAATTCTTTTATCTCCTCTTTTCTGTCCATTGTGAAAATGGGTCAATTATTTGCATTCTTTGCCTCCTCCTAACCAGAATATTATGACATGACCTCGCTTCCAGCTCAGCAAGGACTTTATTGCATAGCCTTACGTGAGGGACCTTGTCAAAAGCTCCCTGACTCCTTCAAATAGCTCTAATACATTTGCAAGATGTAACTTCAGCCTGCAAAATTCTTCCTTATATGTCAGCTATTATTTATTGATTTCCATTGGTTTGCCCATTACAGAAGTCAGATTTACTCATCTGCAGCTTGTGGATCACCATGAACCATTTAAAAATTGGCATTACACTTGCCCCCTTCTGTTCTTCAGATATTCAGGCTTAGTAGCCAGCAATTTCATATCGGAGTTCACTTGGGCTCTTGTGTGTGCACCATCTGGTCCTGGCAACATACTACATTTCATTTGATTTGATTTATTCCAAAACCTCTTCTGCTGATGCTTCAGCTTGAGTCAGCTCCTCAGAGTATTCCCCCTGAAGACAGGCTCTGCGGCAGGGAACTCCCCACGCTCCTCAGGAGGGAACATCAATACAAATAGACCATTTAGTCTGCTCTGCCATTATCTTTCTTTAGTGCTCCTTTTACACCTCACTAACCTGTAAGACCCACAGATCCTCTGGCCAGCTTCCTGCTTCTGATGTGCATAGGAAGCTTTCAGTGCTAATCTTTATATCAGAAGCAATTTGCTCATCAGTCTCCTGTGGTCTGTCAGTCCCTGTCAGAGTTTACACTCTACCCGATTTTCTTCATTTGAACATGGTTTCTATTTTCTGAATGATGCTATTTTGCTTCTGGTCATCTATGATAAGTAACTATGCTAACTCTTCCCAGGCCCTTTCTGAGTAATTTTCATAATTATGTTCTAGTAGGGGAAAAAAAGCCAAACCAACTACCATAACATTTAATTTTATTACTCTTTAC
Organism: Gallinago jamesoni; assembly: GCA_025769975.1. Taxonomy (NCBI): domain Eukaryota; kingdom Metazoa; phylum Chordata; class Aves; order Charadriiformes; family Scolopacidae; genus Gallinago; species Gallinago jamesoni. The sequence continues at coordinate 73,261,117 of JAOQGH010000023.1, read as the reverse complement.
TGCAGAGTGTCTCTTGAAGCACTGTGTGTTGCTCAGGATTTTATAAAAAATTACTCCTCCTAGTTCCCTAGTTACTTCAGTAGGAAATCACTTATGGAGACACCCATCCATTCCCACTGCACCCCTTTAATTAGCTGCAATACTTAATTATATACACTAATAAGCTGTAACCTGGAACACCAATTTATTGGTGATTTTTAATCCTCAACACATACTTTGAGTTTTAAAATTCAGTACAAAAGTGAGATTTCAAAGCCTCAGAACTGTCTGTCTAAGCAAACACAAGAGCTTCATGCTGTGTTTGCATGAAGGGGGTGTTCAGCTCACAGCTGCGCAGCTTGGGAACCTCTGCAGCACAAGGAAGTCTTGTTTTGTAGCTGAATGAGGCAAGAGCTGGGGGCTCTGCACTCCTCAGAGACACCTCCTGTGAGTCACACCGAAAGGAAACAGTATTTTCAAAGAGCGACAATGCTCTTCCTTGTCATTTTTTTCTTCAATAAATGAGAATTAAGAAACCTGGCAGCAGGTCCTTGCACCTGAATTATAAGTTACGCTCTCCAGTGTTGCATGCAAAGCTATGGCAAAATTTAGTTCTGCTTTGATGAAAAAAGCACTTCCAAGGATTTCCTAAGTTCACCTAATGCTACCCAGTCAAGGAAAATCCCTTTCTGGCTCATCAAGAGTGTGGAAATCCAGTTGAATTGTAATCCATCTGCAAGTGCAAGGGAAGGTTCCTAACAACAGATTTTTCAGAGCAGGGACGTCTAGATTCCCAACAGCTGCCTCCCGGAATGACGTACACTCTGCAGATGTCACTCGCTTCCCCTTACCTAAACAAGGAACCCAGTTGACTTGTTCAGCCAAAAATACAGGCTTTTTGATGGCTAAAGCTAGGTAGAATGAATCTCACCCTGACTGAAACAGAACTCCATGTAACCATAAAATAGTATTTTCAGAAGCTCAGAAGCTATGTAACATGTTAAAAGTTTAACTGCATCTCCAAATGTATACTTATGCTCACATAAAATTGACTTTTGCAATGCCTGTGCAAACCTTTTAATCTTTTACCATATTCTCCCATTTCTATTGGTGCTCTATTTACAGCACACCTGCCACCTGTAAGCCAGAAGTATATAAGCAGAAAGCAAAAAAAATATAACTTTGCATGTACTTGCTATTTATGTTTAAAACAACTGCTTTTTAAAAATAATTCAGGAATAGCCAAGATGGCTTAGACCAAAGATCTATACAACTTCAAATCCTGTTTCTTATACTGGATGCTAGTTCACTGAAAAATCAAATCAAATCAAATCAATAGAGCCAGTATTCAGCAGCAGATAAATAAGGAGTATAAAAAGAAGCGCAAACAAAAAGTGGGCCTCATAAATCTGTTCATTTTCTATAAATCAGTGATTTATGAACTTGAAATGCTTTTTTTTTTTCTTCTCACGAGTAGCTCGACTCTGTCATACTGTCACATGCCTTTGCTGTTTAAAAAATTGCAACCCCCAATATTATTCAGTTGTTCTTCCTTCTCCTTTCAAAACTGAACAAAATCATCTCTTTCTTCTACTACATTCAGATACAGAGATTTAATCACAAATAAATTTCATAGCTCTTTAAATACTCCTTAGACTATGAGACATTTTTGTGACAAGCTTTTCTGTTTAAGAGGAGCCTATTAATTTCCTTGAATTTAAGAACACAGCAGTGGATTATATGTGAACAAGATGCATTTGTAACGAAGTGCTACATTTACACAGTCCCTCAAAAGCTCCCAACTTTTTCAAGTAGTTGCACTTGCAATTGTACATTTCTCACCAGAGACATTCATGATTTTAATTGTGGTCATGTTTTAGCTACACAATGAAAGTAGAGTCAAATGGTTACATGTCCCTGTACAAAGGCTTTAAATGCAGAACTGTCTTGTTTTCATTTGCCATCTAAGAACAAGAATGCGTGACTGCAGAAAGAGTGAATGACAAACGCTGATAGAGGATTGCAGGACATGGGGTTCTGGCTTACACTACAGAGCACACAAAGTTTCCTCACGCTACATAACAGATTTCTGGTTATTCGGTAATTATTTTGTAATGGTTAGCCTTAAGAAAGATGTCCTATGTAAACAGCCTATGAAGTACCATTGTATATATTTAACACCTGGTATATATTAATGCATTGAGATTCTGGCAACTTTTGAAAAGAGGATCTCATAAATTTTTGTCTAGTTACTTTGATAAACCCAGCACCAAACCCAGGAAATATCGGAGCATTTCTTACCAACTAAGAGGCCCCCATTTGAGCCGCCATTAATAGTCAACTTCTTTGGGGAAGTGTAGCCTTCCTTGATGAGGTATTTGGCAGCACACTGAAAATCATCAAAGCAATTTTGTTTGTTGGCCAAGATACCACCTAGGACACAAATAAAACAAATCAGTTGATGCCATAAAACCCATTTGATACCATTTTTCTTCAGAAAAACATGTGTGCAAAAATACCTGGGAACAATTCCAGTTTCATGAATGTTTTAATAATTGATGCACCTCAGAAAGACAGCAAAAACGAGAGATTCTTTCAACACAAAGAGTGTATAAGATAGTTCTGTCGATAACTCTAATGCTTTCAGAAACTCTGAATAATACATACCTGCACTGTGGAGTGAGTGCCGGGTAATATTCCTAACCAGTAAAATTAAAGCTAAAAGCTTTGCATTGCAAAATATATACAAAATGACCACATACAATCTACTTGAGGTTTGATCTAATAGGACTTTAACAGCATTAAAGTCAGAGATAGTTTAAGGCAGTAAAGCTTCAACTTATAAAATAAGCTATATAAAATAAGCACGTCTTATTTCTTGGACACAGAATATGTGACTGGTAATTTACTTTTTTCTATTAGTTGTCTTCAAGTCCAATGATATATGGCTATGTTCAAAAAGTGACTTCAGAGTTGCATCTTGGTTTGAAATTTTATTCACAAACTATCAATATGGAAATATTTCAGAGGCTGCTATCCTATTCAACAAAATTCCAAATGCCATCAGATGTACGAGGAATAAATCATGACTAAAAATGTAGGTCCAGATGATATAATTGGTAAGATTTCCTGTTCTCAAAACAAAAAAAATTTTGCAGGGTGGCACAGGGAAGGAGAAGGATGGTTTTGTGCTACAATCTTTCAGCTATTTGAGTAGAAGAGTATCAACCCAGAGAACTCACAGTTGACCAAATCTCATAATCTTCCTGCTTTAGATGCTTGTTTGGCAAGAGACTAAAACTGGTTTCTCCTCAAAGATTATCCTACCAATTAAATAATAGTAAGAAATGGGAACTAGGAAGAAAATCCTCATACTCCTGTAGCAAATGCTGCGGCACAGACAGATAAGTGGGTGCAGAAGTGGAACTCCGGTTCCTTCTACTATGTTTTAAAGCGGTACGTTCATTCTAAACTAATAGCCTAAGGTTCCCACTATGGTCCAGGAATCTCCAGGACAATTAACTCTACCCTAAAATAAGTGAGATGAGCTTTTATCTGGAGGTTTCCCTTTATCTCCTTTGTCTCGAGTGATCCTAGATGCCCAGTTTACACTGCATGCTTCATTTCTACGTTGCAAAAGTTTGGTAGGATAACTCTGACATTTAGTCATACAGATCTTACAGCACAGTGACCAGTAAATTTTTAATTTTTTTTTTTTTTTTAAATACACATAATTGTCACATTAACAAGACCACTAAAGAGAGAAATACTGGGATAACAAAAAAAGTCTTCAAGTGTGTGGCAATAAAGGAGAAATAAATCTCGCTCTTCGTTCAAAGTTCTGGTCCAGTGTAAGGCCAGAATCCTACCCATGCAATTAAACCTGAGTAAACAGACTACTGTAAGTGCTTCTGGAATTAACAAAGAACAGACATGTATCTCATTGTGCAACTGCAATAAAAGACTTGGGTCAAAATTCAGCAGGAAATAGGTGGACCAAAGAAGCATTATCATATTAAGGTAAATTTTATTAAAACCTATTACAAATCAATTGGCAAATTGAAATTAATGAAGGATACTTCATCTTTAGCAACAACATCCTGTATCTGCAAGCATATATTGCTTCTATTTATAAAACTATTACATATTTAACTAAATTGCGAGGAAATGACCCAGACAAAAAGTTGCCACAGATGAAATAGTAAAACCAAGATGTAATGATCTGGGAATACCGTTTTGTTTGATAAAAAGTTAGTATGGATTATTCCTATGGCAAATTGCTGCATCATAAACATTGCTATTTTGGTGCATTTGCCTTGCTGACAACATCTCCAGCAACTTATCCACCAGATCCTTGGGATATGAGCAGGGGGTCACCATTTAGAAATGATGGATACGTTACAGAAATGAGAGGGCTTTTCCCAGCTTCTTCCTCTGGTGAAAGGATACAGAAAAGCGTTAAAAAAATAAAGCAAAAAATAAGGCAAATTGTCAAAATTAAGGCAAGTGGACAATCAAAGGATTAAGACAAGGATTGGATGCGAAAAACACGGAGACAAATACATCAAAGATATTAAGAAAAGGGGGAGAGAGATTTGACAGGGTTTTGTAGTGAGTGACTTGATTTTCCTGCAGCATAAAAGTCAGTTTAAAAAAAAAACCCAAAGTTCAAATGCCTGCCTGCATAAAACTGGACCCCCTAAGAGAGCATGGAGGGGATGACAACTCACTGCACTTGTGCAGCTGTTTGTTTTCATGTGAACTTCAATCACATTCACTAAATATAAAATAGTATCTACTCATGAATTGTGCAAAAACAGTCTGGAAGAGTTACATTCTGAACTCAAAAGTTCGCACTGTCTGTAAGGTTCTGCAAATGGTTTATTCTTTTTTTGTATGTGATATCAAGAGAGTCTAAATAAGTCAGTAATGTTGCCTTGGGAATCTAGAATCGAAGGGCTGTGTGCACCTGCAAATGATGAAAGAGGTATGTGAAAGCCACCCAGGTCTCCTTCAATATAGACACATTTTTTGGAAAATCAGTTCAAGATAAATAGCTGCATTTTCAAACCCTTAAGTCTAGGGAACTCGATCTTGCTTAAAAAACCACAATAATTTCCTTAGAAAATATTGTGTTTCTGTGAAACTATTTTTCATTAAGTTGCAAGAATTAAAACAATCTAACGAAAACAATCACAGAACACTGGAAAGTGTACAGATCTAACACATTAGTAAGGAAAACAATTACTTTTCTACAGGATAAGTAAAAGGCAAAAGGAGACATGAGTATGGAAGAGGGAGTGAAGAGAAAATGTTGCAATTTTCATTGCTAAGCCTGCAGTTTTGTTCTTCTGCTTGCTCTGATTTACCTTTGTGCCAGGTCTCTCCATATTCACCACCACCCCTGATGTTCGCCACTGCTAGAACACCCCCAAGGTGTCGCACAAAAATAAGTCTTGACACACTGAAAAAGCAAACAGATAGTGGATTATTTTAAATTTCTAATTTTTATATCCCTACCACTTTTCAAAAAATACTTTGAGGGAAAGATCCCTCCCCAAATCAATGATGAAATCATGAATGAAGCCCCCCTTGATGGCAAACCTGAGTAGCCAGGCTTTTTTGAATGGTTACCCATGGAAATGAAACCCTCTGCAGCCTCGGGAGAAGAAGGAACCAGTGCGGGTCCATTCTTCCTCCTTTAATTCTGCACTTAGAAGAGTGGCCAGTGGTTCTGCCCAAAAGATGACCACCCAGGACATGTCGTTATTTGGTAGTACCCATAGCTTTCTGAGCTGTTCCTCTTCCATGGGTCCTCCCCTTTTTCATAGAGGAAAGGAAGGCTTACCCCAAAATAAAGATAGCAAAGAATTAAATCTTAAGATCAGCCCTTGATCTTTGTTTATGAGCAAGTATTTTCAACTTCTGCTTAATGTACCTTTTTGGACCTGTATAAAATTGTGTTTCCAAAGAAAAACTCCACTTCTACCACTGTTTTGTGCCAGGGTCTGAAGTCAAGCTCTAGCCAATTCCCTTATTTATTTTCCACTTGCATTGCTAAATAGAAAACAAATAGTAAAAAATAAAATTACAAGTTCTGCCTTCCTTAGCATCTCTAGAACATGGCTAGAAAGTTAAAATAGCTTTTTTTTTTTTAATGCTAAATTTCAAAAGTATCAAAAGCTATAGCTCTCTTTTTAAAAAGGGACTGAAGAAATTCAAATTATATTTAACAACTAAGAAGAGAAATAGATCTCTGATCCGTTGAGGCAGTAGCTTAACATAGCAGAAGCTGCAGATAGCAAACCACACATACGCTAAAGAGACCAGTAAAATAGTAAAATTTTAATCCCAACAAGTTGGGGTTTTTTTTTCCCTCTACTAGGTTTTAATTTCTTATTTACTTGAAATCTTTGCTCATTGAAGAAACCACTGCCTTCAGAAATTAATCCTATTCAATCACAATAGAAAGGACTGAAACTTTTAACCTTTAAGTTCCCCTACTGCTTGTCAGAAATGTCTTGAAAGACACTAGTCCTACAGTGTGTCTCATGTGGATGTAGTATCAAAACAGGTAAATTTTTTATACCTCCTAAAGCAATTATGAATGTACGTGCACTTGTTCTTGAGTATATATACCAAGGATTAAGGAAACAAAAAGAAAAGGAGAAGGATAACTGATAAGAGATTTATGTATTTTCGTAATCCATCAAAGGAAAAACTTTCTACCTAGGCTGGTTATCTGTGGCAATCAGATGGCTCAGGCAGCATGAATTATCTCTGTTTCTGTAAAATCTATTCTGAAGTCCATCACCGTGAATTGTATTTTTCTTAGATTGCTGTGACATGCTGATCAGACACAAGATTGATATTCTATAAGCACACTGTGCAAAGGTCAGAGAGAATTATACTGTCAAACTCCAGGATGCCTAATTTCGACAGCTGGTATGCAGTAGCCTGACAGTGGGCTGCCTCATGAGATTGTGGCTTCTTAAATTTTGGTATGTTAAAGCCACAAAACGTCCCTGCACTTCTTTTCCCTGTCTCTGTCCCAAACAAAATCAATAAAAGTGTTTGGTCTAAACTTAACTCGATTTCCTAGTAAGTTGTTTGCCTAGTAAGTCCTAAGTGACTTAGGATTCCATGGGATATGCAGCACTTATTATAGGAAGCTAGTCCTCATTTCCACAAGCAAACCATTTTTCTGTCACCCCTCAACAGGATAAACTCCAGAGTTTGGTAACAATCATCATATTGATTGTATATATGCCCAAATTATAAGTCAGGTGATATCTCAGCAATATTACTGGGATTTAGGCACTTCAGAAAACAATACTTCAACATATACCTCAACATATTCATCTAGTAACGACGCTACCAATGACTATTAGTTAATACTCACGCTGGTATGGTCAATAGCTTAGCGAGTCAGGACATTAACTTGACCAATACTTTGAAGCAGATGAGCCTAGAGATTTTAACAAGCTTTCTCAAACTGATTGTTAAGTTCAAGGAACCAGTTTTTATAAGAATTTAATCAGTACTCATTAACTTCTTTAAAAAGTAAAAATTCCAAATGATCAGACAGCACAAAATTCAGATTTCATACACAACTCTGCTACTTCCTCCTGTGTTTTTCCAGGTGGGTTGTTGCTTCCAGATTTCATTTCAAGTCAACTTGTTGTCCGAGTCACAGCAAACTGTCCAGCCACACTGAATGTGTATGAAATGTCTCACTCTCCAGAGGAAAGTCTGGCTCTCTGCTCTTCCCAACGGTTTCTATAGCCTTTTGCCCATTATCCCTGTTTTTCCTTCTCTCCTGGGAGCAGGGTAAAGAAAGAGTACAGGAAAGGGCAACAGGATCAGGAAGGAGCCCCAGTGGGGGAAGAAGATAGTTCCTTCCCTGGAGAGCTCCTTCCAGACCCTATCACTCTTAAGGAGCATAACACAAAAAATTAAGCAGACAGGTACTGTTTTTTACAGCACAGGATGACATAAGAAGAGGTGCTTCAAGGAGCAAGAACCCTTTCCCGGAATTTCTGTTCTGCTGTCAGATATTACAGCTGACAGAGAAATGCAAGCTAGGGCACTGGTGATGGGGAAAAAACCCTGAGTCACTGCATTTGGTTGCTTTCTTGGCTTTTGTGGAGCAGGAGGGAGCGGTAACCCAAAATAGTAATCTTGCACTCTGCACCCGTGGCTGCTGCGTTGCCTGACCTTTCTCTGGGCTTACAGTCTCTCCCTGCACCACCTCTTTGCTTAAAGGCTCGGTACAACCTGGCCCTGTAGCAGTGAAATGCAATTTCACAGTCTGCTTCACAATCACCTATATTCCAGGATGCATTAGAAATTGCTTCTCCTGTACCCACACAGAGCACACACAGAACAGTGAAGGGAAACACGTTGGTTCCTGCAAGGTAATTAGCCGAATCTGAGGCATTAGTGGTGGGTTTGTGATGGCATTTCCCCAGCAGCTCTGCCAAAACACTGGTGTGGGTTCCATCAGCTTTCACTTGCATTTGTTATGCAGGCTGTATAATAAATGACAGTACTATAGCAGGCACCATACTCAAAATGTTACCAATTGCAGCTCTTTGAGCCCAGAGGAGCATATAAAAGATGCATGCTTGCCTTCAAAAATAAACCACTACTGTAACTGACTTAATGACTTTGGCCTATCATTCTTGTAGTTATTTCTGGATCCTCTAGCCTGTTGGTTTGTTTCTGTTGCTTTCAGCGAAAAAGATTTTATTTTCATTTTTTGTGTTGGAGAAAAAAAATGAAACACAATAGCAATTTCTGAATTAAGCAGAAATAAGCTCCCCAAGAGAGAGAGCTGGCTCATGTTAATGGGCAAGAAATACCAGTGAGAAAACCCTGTACTGGCTTGAAGAAATACAGGACAGAAACAAACCACTGAAAAAGAGAAGATGGAATGCTTTGTGAAAAGTTGTAAGAGCCTTAAGTTCAGATAAAGATTCCTGATTTTTTTTTTATCCAGGAACTTTTTTGTTTGATTGCTATTTTAAAGCCACACAGGCTACCACTCGGTTGCATTTCCATAGCTACGTCTCAGCTCAGGATCAGGTGAACAATGTGGCAGTCTCAGCCTTGACCATCCTGTGGCTGCATTCTAGCACTCGTGCCTATGGTCATCTACAAAAAAATGACCAAGTCGTGATGCTGGGCTGTGGCTGGAACAGCACTTGGACCTGGGAACCCCTTCTGGAACATTGCAGTGTACAGTAACAGGGATGTACTCAAGCATTACCTGAATCTGCCACCTGAAGGGAGAACTGGACATCCTGCCTTTCTGGCATTAATTCTCTACTACAATTTTCTTTCCCTGATCTTGCCTGCCTACTTTTGGAACACGCTTCCTCACCGAGTATTCAATTCTCAGGTTATTAACCACAAACACGCATTTGAAGACTTAGCCTTTTCTTATTTTTCTTTCAGAAGAAGAAAGGTTGAGAACGGATATGCTGATGTTACAGGGAGAGAATGAGGAGGGAGGTGTGGCCAAAGTGGTGTGTTTTATTTACGTTGTCAGTGGGATAATGCATTTTGATCTGGAGATGGCGGATAGTTCTCTGTGCATGTACTTTTAAGGGACCAATACAGATTCACATTCTTCTTTTATAAACTGTGTAATAAAGGTTTTATAGGGTTCAAGAAGACATAGGTCACTGCTCCCACCTCCCATCTTCCTCTCTTATGACTGTCAGCTGCACTGTCTTGCTGCTGTTTCCTGGACTCCTGTGAGAGTCAATTTTTGCCAAAATGGCAGAAAAACACCCACACTGTTTTGCTGGGATAGTTTTCTGCCATTCTTGTGAAGTAATCAGCTTAGCAAAGGTTCCAGCAAGCACCAGGGCCAATGGGTGGGAGGTGAAAGCAAGCACTGGGAGATACCTTCGCCTTCTGCCAGCAGCCAGCTCGTGTCAGCTCTGCAGTATGTGAAATTTTACCTTGAATCAATAGATACATAATATTTACTTTAAAAAAGAAAACATGATAAGTTTTATCAGTTTTCAGCATCTACAATAAACTGTAATGATAAATCAGTGCTTGAACCTAATCTAATATAAATTAAAAAACTATTCTGGTTATATAATTGTCTCTCTCCAAAACCACAGGAAATTAAAAATGTAGCTTTACAAGGCAGATAAAAAGCTTTCAAATAATCATAGAGCACAAGATGGGAGGTCCATTGTTAGACAAGGTATTTGCTAGAAAGGATGAGAAACTGTAAATTCTATTTAGAAATACAATCACAGTGACCTGGAAAAGCAAGCACTACAAAGGATTTCTTGAAATGTGCTGACTCTAAAGCAAGGCTGATAGCACCTAAATTGAATAGGATGGTTTCATAATAGATTATTTTTGTGTTGGTGAGCTGCTCTTCTACTATCTGAAAAACTGCTCTCCATTCAGTCCTTTGCATTTCTGTTTTGCCCTGCCTCACCTAGGAGCATATTTACAGACAATCACTGCCTCTTGGTAAAGCCTATTCAAATTCCCTTGTTGAAGAAATAAGCCTTTTCTTTAAGGAGATCATCCATTCAACAAAGTTTATGGCTTTTGCGGGCTACAAATCCTGTTTTACACATGGCGTTTTTGGGCTACAATGGGTTTCTTTGCATATGCAGAGCTTGTATCATGTGCATCTCAAGATATACTCTTCTTTCCTCTTCCCTGATCATAAAGGAACACAGTAGGATTTTCATTCTGAAAAGTATAAAAGCTTTCAAAGTGTAAAACCAAAATAAAGCCAAATTCTAATTATTTACATTATTTAAACAAATATTTGATTTTCTAGAATATTAAGACATAGGTAATTGTATAACTTGGAAAAAAAGAAAACTTTTTATGTTACTAGTTCACCAAAGAGCTCAAATACTTGCTTAATGCAAGTCCATGTGTTTTTCTGTTGAGCTCAGTGACAGAGCAGGAAAAGGATAAGGTGCAATCCAAAAGGCAGGGTACCTGCTGTAAACCTCAGAGAAGCACAGCACTTCTCTGCTCTGACATAGATTTCTTCTGTGACCTTGGGCAAACCCCTTGAATTTGGAACTAATAAAGCAGACAAATGATGCCTGGACACTGATGTGCCATCCTTATGGCCCCCATCTTGCCCCTCAGAGACCCAGAATGCATTACTGTCAGATCCATAGCCCATCCTGCCCTCAGTCTGTGACAGTTGTAAATACCAGATATTTCAGAAGAAAGTATGTTAACCTGCTTACCTGTAGCTTGGTGTAATTGATATGTTGAAGCCTCCATATCCATATAAGAAGGCGGGATGAGAACCATCCAATTTAATTCCTTTCTTGTGAATAATAAACATTGGTATCTTAGTACCATCTTTGCTTGGGTAGAAAACCTAAAACAATAGAAAAGGAAATCCAAAATGCTGTTATTGTTGTATCTCTCCACAACTGCTGTTAACAAGAATCAGAGTTGATCATTTCCCTGGTGTCCAAAGCGTAGAACTTTTCAAGTGATCTGCACCAATTGCCCAGGTCAAATTCAGTAATGGTCATCACCTGCTTGGTTGCTTAATAGCTCTGGAAAATGTATCAAAAATGAGACAATACAAAGGGTATGACACTATCAATTTTACATATCTTATTCATCAATTCTACATACAAGGGAGCTTTAGAAAGAGTTAAGAAAGTACAAGAAAGCTACAAGGGTAGCTACGAAACCAATACAATTCTCTGCAAGGGAAGACTGGCATTGTGAAAATGCAAGAACTGCATGGTCCATCATATATGAAAGTAGCAGAGACTGAGCTGGCAAGGAGAATGAACAGAACTAAAAATCAGATTTCCAATCTAAAATTGTAATTTCTAATTTTTTTCTTTTTTTTTCTCATGGTAGGATGGTGACTTACCAAGACCCTACTAAACTTTAGCTCTCTGTTATCCAAAACAATATAATGGTACTACCAAATGAATACGTAAAACTCTGAAGATCTGGTCTCATACAGCTAAAGTCACAGAGAATTCCTTTATAGCAGTTGATGCGGCAGTCTTTGGTTATAAAAACAAATTTAATTCACAAGCAGAAGGCCAAAGATATTAAATAAATCAGTGTACTTTGGTTTTAGTATTAATACATTGGCATTAACAACATTTCTCGACAGAAATATCCACACACCAGATTCAAGTCAAAGAGTAAACTTTGAATAGCTGAAGACACTGGTTATTGCTAAGCCTTATGAAAACAGCAAAAAGCTGCAGCATGAATTCACCAAAGCAAGTCTGTATCCAGCAAAAGTGAACCAAGCACCGGTCAGTCCTTCCAGGCTGCCTCAATGACTGCTTCACCTCATCAGGGTAGTAACATAAGTCATGACTTTTTGAGCATTCAGTGCTTTTTTAGGCATTACCTAGCAGCTAGAACCCGGAGCCCTAACACTGCAGAACCCCTCAGTCCATGCAGCAAGACAACTGAACTACCTGCTGGCTTTGGGGAAATTAGCTCCCAAAACACCAATAATCCATTTAGCACATGCTTTGATATGTCTTTCTATTACTGCCACAGCACTGTGTGAACTTAAAAGCTAAATTCCATATACGCACACATAGACTATAATTGCTTAACACAGTTCCTGTATCTTGTTGTTTTGATGCATGTATCTGCCTGCATGCTCTAATTTAAGATCCACTGTGTCTTATTTTGCCAGTCAAGCAAAAACATGTGGGTGTGAATGCAGTCTACTGCTTGTCATAAAGTTCTGGTTGACTACTTTTCATTGCTTTGGTTTTAGCATCATTTTTTGCTTCTAGTCTAATTAGAACAAAGAAGGAAATGAAGAATGCCATTCTTATCATTTTGTTGTTTGTTTACAATCTCTGTGCTTTTAAAGGAAATATACCTACTATACTTTATAAAGCACATGAACATAATCTATTTTTATAGCACATGAACCTCAACAGTAATATGATCTTGTGCAACACATTTATTCTGAGCAATGCGAAACATGCAAATCCACATGGCATGTTGAAAACAAAATAGTCACATTTAATTTTAGTATAATCACTGCTATGGAAATGTGAGAAATTTCAAATGAAACAACATCTACTACTAAAGACTTCAACAAAACCTGTAGACATATTCCAAATAAAGTTCAGTTTCCAGCAGATAGAAAAATTCAGACCAAAAGCCTGAAGGCATTTTTATACAGATTAAATCACTGTTTCTAACTACTGCCACAAATATATCTTAACAGACAAAGTGGTCATCAGAACTCCCTGCAGTAGAATACAAAGGATTTTCATTTTTAGTATTTAACTGATACAAATTAACAAATTATTAAACAAGTTATTAAGAAATAAACAATCTGATGGACAGAAGAACTACTGAAGCTGGTGATGAGGAGTTAGAGAGACTTCTCTCTAAAATGCTATCCAGCAACTCCAGTTGCTGCTGGCAATTCACACAAGGTGAGCACCTGGCCCTCCTATGTTTCCAGACACTTACTGCTGTTGATCAGTCCTTTCCTGATGATGAAAGGATGTCACTAATTTTCCTACTTCTTTCTGCACAAGGGGATTTTTTTTTTTAAACAGTTCTCTGAAAACTGTCTTCAGTAGGGCTTTTATCATCATCAGTTAATATTTAATAACATACCATTAAATGAAAACTCAACCAAAAAAAAGATGCACATCAAGGAGACATTTGCAATTTAAGTTTTCACTCCTATCTTTGCTAAATTAATGATTATCTCTCCCTCCAAGATGAACAAACAGGAGGGGGCAGGGGGCGGAAATCAATTCAGTGAGACACCGAGATACTTCTCCAAATAGACTATTTTCAACAACTGATTCAATCTCACCTTTAAATAAGGTGTTATCTCTGAAGCAAGTCCAATGGCTTATTCATGTAACCAATAAAGGGACGTGCCTCTATCTCCAAGATTAAGGTAAACTGGAAAGGGCAAGCCCTAAATAGAAGAATTTCCCATGATGGTATTTCATGCCTAATTTTAGACACTGTCGGCTTTTACATGAGTAAATGCTCATAAAAGGGTACTACTGTTTTCTGCTTTATCGCAGCGAGGAGTGCGATATTGTATTGTATACTTGTATTTGCCACATTATATTACTCATTGCTCGTATATTTTCAAATAAACACTCTCATGCCTCTACAGCCATAAACACACCTAAGAAGATGACAAGTTAGCATAGTGATTTTGGAGGGAAAAAGGATTGGGGACAATGCTTCAGACTCATCATTCAAGGAGGGACATGCTAAAAATAAATATTTTCACCCTCTAGGAATGCACCAGCAATGCTGTGTGGCTGACAGGGCACTCCTGCTACAGGCAACCCTTCGTGCTATTCTAGGACCGTAATGCTGGAGCAGGACAGCAGCCCCAAAATAGTTGTAGCTAACTCCAGCTCACACTAATGTCCCTATCTGTCACACGGCAGAGGGGTCTCAGTGCCAGAAAGAATCACTTTCAATTCAGATGCTGGAACCTGAGGCATAAATTTCTAGCCCTATTCTTCTTACTATGATCCAGGGAGAAAGAAAAACTGTTCACACAATTACTCATTACTATAAACTATGTGAAGATTAAGCTGTATAAGATACATAATCTTAGCCGTTCTTCTTAGTGCATACATATATATTTATAGAGTTGGGTTTGCTTGTTTTAAACTTAGCATTTGAAAGCAATTTACACTCCATTTTCACATAAAAAGACCATAGATGTTTACTTCCAAGACAGTAAACTGGAAGAAAACTTACAGAGTAAGTTTTACAAGTAAATCAGTTAATGGCTTTGTGATAGGATTTGTAAATTTACTTAGGAGTTAAATAGGATAAAAAAGTCCTTTACATTAATTTCTGGGGAGGTCTTTCTCCTCCTAATTATGATTTGCTTTAAATGTGCAGTATGTATGTTAAGTGAATCTTCACTTAGGGAAGAGATGAACAATCAGCCAACACTGGAAACAGACCTTAATTCAGAAAGACTCTAAGATTATCCACTTCTGCCTCTGCAGTGACAAAAAGTATCCTCAAGTCACCAGGAGGCAAAAGTAAGTATTTGAGGTTTTGAAAAGCTAAAAGGATTTGAAAGAGAGAGGTTGAAGACAAAGCTTTTCCTGCATTTGTCTATAGAGATAATATATTGAGACTTACACACAGAATCAAAAATAATTTTGGCAATGATCCACTATGCACTTATCTTGTGAGTAAATATGGAATCAGTATATCTGTATATTAAAGGAGATGATATAATCATCACAACAAATAAAGAAATAAAACTAACCTGCCTAAATCCTCACATTATGCCACATAATTAAAAATACCTAAAACTACTGAAATTGAACAGACTTCCATTTTTACTCAGCAATTTGTGAGCATTCAGTTTCACTTCTCCCTTTCAGAAATGTCTTTTCTGTTTATATATGATATAGATATAAAGATACATTTTTTAATCTCTATATAGGTATGTAATTACAATTGGTTTTGGGGAAAAAAGTGCATGTACACCTGAAATCATCTTACTTTTACAAAACCTAAAGTCCTTCTAAGCAAAAAACCAACCCCAAACTTGTACAGATAATCTCATCCAATCATGAGTAATGCATGTATTCTTAAACTGTGAACAATATCTGAATGCCTAGAAACCTTTTATAATTTTTATGACTCACTAATTAAAATTCAATTAAAAAGTATTTAGCTTGACTCTTCAGAAAGAATTATTTCCTGCAGATAATACATGAATTTTACATATAAAAAGAAACCTTGACTTCTGGGACACAATACCACACCCTAAGTCACAGTAGGCTAATTATTCTTAGAAAGCCACTAGTGATTCCAAAAATGTCTCTCTCAACCTCTGTCAAGATTAGGTGCTACATACCAGAGTTATCAATTCTTTCCATGTCTTTGTGTGCTTGATCAAAACCAGGTAAGGGTTACATATATCATCAGATTGACATCCATTGTGTGAAACGCCAAAGAACTTTACAAAGAGCAACTAACAAGGTATGTAAGTCATACTAGAATACTCCTTATTAAAAATGCATGTTCAATAATTTAAGTTAAATAACACGAAGACAGCAACTTTAAAATTAGTTGGTTGTTTTTTCCCCAATGTCTTCCATATTAGTTTTACTGAGATAATTCCATTTCATGTGAAACAAATGCAGGTTGTAGCAGTCTTGTGGAATTTAGGAATTGCTTTCTGCTTCTAGGTAAGAGCAGCTGCGATGCCGCTCGGCAGCGGCCACGGCAAAGCTACAGGCAGCGCTAGAGACGCGCAGCTCCCTGGGAAGCACACAGGGCTGCGAGGAGCAGCCCACCAAAGAGAATGACTACTTCACTTTTTATTTCCTGCAACTGCATTTCAAGCACCCAGTTCCAAATCAAGTATTTTCTTTATTGAGTGTGAAATGAAGATTTCTCATTACACTTACACCGACATTTGTGTTCTGAGATTTGGGGAAGAAACTCATAAGGAATTCATAGTAACTCACTTAGCACCACTCATATTTTCCCAAGCATCACAAATGCTTTGCGAGAGGCTTATCAGTTTAAAAATCCCCCACAACTTTCTTTGAAAGGTGACTGGAAGACTAAACTTAAGGGAGTAGTCCCTGGAGAAAGTTTTCTTACACAGAGGAAGGCATCAGGGTCTTCAAACCTGTATTTGGGTACAGAGATAATAGCGCCTGAGGCTGAACAATGCTACACAGCAACACTTCCCGCTGAGAAGTCCTAATAATAGCTGCTACTTGCTGCTTCAGAAAGGCAAGTCACAAAGACACTGCCTTCACACCAGCGAGTCCGAACACTTCACCATCATCAGGCAGGGCAAAAACTTCTCCTGGAGATGCCAGCACAGAAATCTCATTGATTCAAACAGAACCACGCGCTGCCCTGCACGGCACCTCCCCACAGCCCCCATTACAAAAAACCCCGATACTAGTCTGGGGCTAAAGGCTATGTAAGACATCACAAGCAAAATGCCTTATTTATTGCAGCAGTGGTATGGACCCAAGCATAAGATCACCAGTGGCCCCACAGACAGCTCTGGCAGCTAGCCAATGGCCAATGTAAGAGCAGCTCTTACTAACCACTGGTTCTTGTATTCCTATGTACAGGATGAACCAGAAGTCAGGAGGAGCCATAGAGAACTGTTAGCACTACACAGCAAATCCACAGCATCTGAGGTTTCCTTTCTTCAGAAGGGAATCCTCATCAATCTTCTTTAAGCTTCTTAAATTAGCTTCAAAGCAATTCTGTGCGGGTTGCAAAGCTTAATACAGAACTGGACAGGGGCCAAAGCAACTCAGTAGTGTAAGAATTCATGAAGGTAAAACCCAGAAAGAAGAACATCCACTACAGACATTTGAAAAAGCACTATGAAAATAATGCGGAAACCTTTTAGAAGAAACTGTTTCACCACCCACCCACCGGGACAAAAAACAGCCTCATGCTGACAGAGGCAAAGTGCCAGGAGATGGTCTTTTAGAAGAAATGCTTGCTTGCTAAGTCCAGCTGCCTTGCTGCAAGTGACTGCAGGGAGGTATCTCACAGGGCAGTGGGAGGAGGGAGGGGAAGGCAAAAGAGAAATACACCTGAAAGTACAATAATAGTGCAGTACCGGCATAGCAGAAATTGCTTTTAAATCATACTTTTCTACATTAGTTAAAAGGCAGCATTCCCTTTACAGAAGACTTTAATGGTAAATGGGAATCCAATGATCTCTACTCCGCTTTTGCCACATAAAGACTTCTTGTCTCTTCTCTAAATGTTTATTCTCTGCCCCTTTCAGTGTGATCTCAGACCTTCCCAGAGGAATAATTAGCATCTGCCATGTACACTTATTCTTTTTCTTTCATCAGTTTGCCTTACAGAAAGCTTAGTGTAACAGCGTAGAGACAGACAAATATCAGATACCACATTTACCTCTTGAGCTAAATACACATTGTACATGTTAAACAGAAAGAAGTCGCAGGGACAAAGCTACAGACTCTTTCTTGAACTACCTCTGTGCTTACACATTCAAGAAATGTATTACTATAAAGTAGTATAGCATGAGATAAACAAAGGGCTGTCTCATTGGAAGTAGCACACTGTTATAAATAAAAACATAAGTAACAGCTGCTGGCTAATGCAATTTCTTTCATTAAATCAAGCTCTACTTCATTAAGAAAATTGCTCTGACACGAGACAACTCACTATAGTAGCATGTAGGCATTAGCAAGCAAACAGCACCCATCTTTACCATGGTGGAAATCAGTTCAAGTTGTAATGATAAACACTGTAAGAATAAAAATGTAGAGGCAACTTACTATGGGGAGAGCTTACCTTATGCAAAATACTCCATAATAACTATTCTTATTTATGCTTTTACGCTACACATTTGGTTCAATGTGCTGAGAAACTGTTTGAGTGAATATATCTCTAACTGGTTAATTCTGCTTTTCTCTTTCTGACTTCACCTTGCTCAAAACTTGCTTGATACCTCAACGCAGGCCCACTGTTGAACTTTTACAAGCTTCAAAGCAGTGACACAATCCCTGTTGGTTTTTCTGCCTAAGGCTGGGGTACCTACATAGTTCAGGTTGCTCAAACCTATATCCAAAATTTCTTGCACAGAACAAATTCAGTCTTGACACTGGTGACATCAAGTGCCAGCTTGTGTTGAAGTCCCAAGAGGACCCCCATATTCCACTTGCATTGCCAAGAAGCTTTTTTTAATGACTTTTGATAACTGGGTAATTTCAGAGCATGCTGCTCTCTCTTTCTTTGAGAAATCCTATCATGTTTATAGATGTCAAGTTAGCTACCCAAAACCAGAGGCGCTATAAATCACTGAACACCTACAAATATTTTGCATGTGGCTAGTACATTATTGAAAAAAAAATAAATAGCTGATTCTCTTCATTCCTACTTTTTGGTTTAAAAAGAAACAGAGATCATTTACACTGGACAAAGTCAGTCCAAGATCACTTATCTGTGAATACTTAGTCTGAAAAACTTACTGAAATAAACAGGTCACTTGAAAGTATTCAAACTATAGCTTCCTCAAATTCAGCTCAAATTACAGCTACAAATAATTTAATTTCTGAGATTTAAGCTTGAATTTAAAGTTACCCATTTGTGCCCCTACATGATTAAAAAAAACAACAAACAAAATGGCAGCAGAAGAAATAAGAACTCCCTTCAGAATGGTCGAGGATAAACTAAAGTTCTAGAAAATATTTGGGGTGCAAGCTTAGAATAAAATAATTCTAAGGATCAGATTTCCCCAGTTGTGTCTTGGTGACCATCTCCCTGCCGTGGAGACAATACTTTGGGCTCAGCTATTGTTTTCAGATTTGCAGTACTCATTGTACATAAAGAAAAATCACCCAGCAAGTAGCAAGAAGAGAATTATGAGAATAAGTTTTTGTGACACTATTGCAACAATACTTAGGGGGGAAAAATTAAACCACAAGTACTATAAAGTAATCTAGCAAAAAATTTCACTTGACAGTGTAATTTCCAGACAGACATCATGACCAAGACTTTAAGGTACTTCAGAACAGGAACACCAAGAGGTTCGCTGATGCATCCCTATAATACTATTGGAATAGGGAGGAGAAAAATGAACAAAAGAGGAATGTCTTTGTTTTGCAGCTGTAAGACAGCTTGCAGCAATCTTTTCCTTTCTAGGAGAAAATGAAAACAGCAAAATTCAACAAACGTATCAGTCATGAGGAATTCAACTACTAATAAATCAATAGATCAGAGGTCTAACAATGTCAAATCAACTTCAGTTCAAAAAACACCAGTAAGTAGAAGCAAGAAGTCAGGGATGTTCCTATTGGTAAGAGTCTCTGATTTTAGGCATTCAACCATTATGCTTTGAAGCTTTCCTGCATCTTGTCTATTTTCAGCCGTTAGCAGTGATAACTGTGCACTATTACTTTCATAATTGACAAATTGGCTGAAAAGCAAGCAGTTCAGGGAGCTGTCAGGGAAAATTTATGTATCAATTTTTCCCTGTCTGTGAGAACAGCACATTAGAACTAAGGAAATCATCTATTTCTTTATATCATTCATCTACACAGTTGAAAAACTAGTTACTATGAATAATAATGACATTTCTAGGAGGCTTCCCTTGTTCCATAAATTTCCTGGGAGATATCTCAAGGACAGAGCAGAAATAATTAATCTAAGGAAAGATGATATTCTATCAGTACCTCTGAGCAGTGTTGATAAAATCAAATCAACTGCTAAATGAAGATGCAAACTAGATTACCCATAATAAAATTGTGCACTGATGAGCTTGTACTGGATCATAGGCAGACAAAAGCCCACAGAAAAAGCCTCCCATAATTAATGACTGAAATGTTTCTGGGTGGAAATGGAACTGCTGTCTCCCTTCATTTTCCTTGCCAAAAAACATTCTATCAGAATGCCCCATGATTTCTTAACTTTTAAATTTTTACTACTTCTGATCTTATACTGAGGTACAAGAAAGGAATCTTCTGAATGATCCCGATGATGCGAGTGTTCCACGTACACAAGTTGACAACTGCATCTCTGCACACTTACTGAAGCACTTTCTGTTAGTCTGTCCTATCTCTTCACCAGTGAATGACAATTTCAGAAAAAACCCACCCAAAATGCCAAACCTGTCTAGATAAAAAGCTATTGACTAAGAAGCTTTTTTAGCTCTGTCTTACATATTAGTGCAATTGTTTTCTGTTTCATATAAACAGAGACTATTATGTGTTTGAAAGCAACCAGCAACACCAACAAATTTTTAAGAGGTTTGAGTGTGCCACAGAACACTGATAAAAAGTGATCCTTTGAGAAGTTGTCTAAAAACCACTCACTTCTATTTAGTAACAATTATTTTCTCAGTACAAACTGAACTGCTTATAACTGTTATATGATCATCTTGGTTAATATGTATAATTTCTAAGGTACTCACATTCACAGTGAAAGCAAGAGTCACAGTTTTACTTTATAAGATGTGCTATCATTTGCTTCCCTTTTTTCCTTAAAATTGCAGAATCTGCTC
Organism: Gallinago jamesoni; assembly: GCA_025769975.1. Classification (NCBI taxonomy): domain Eukaryota; kingdom Metazoa; phylum Chordata; class Aves; order Charadriiformes; family Scolopacidae; genus Gallinago; species Gallinago jamesoni. Next base: position 73,240,092 of record JAOQGH010000023.1, on the reverse strand, counting down.
CAAGCAACAACCTCACTTGCTCTGCAGAGGCTGCTGAGTTATGAACAACTTAGTTACCCTCAGCCTGAATCAAGTCTATGTAAGATCTCACCAATATCTAAAATTGCTATTTTCCATTGATATTCACCACTCTCGACTCTATTAATCTCTTTTCCACCGTAGTGATAAATGTGAATTAACAAGAAAAAAAAATCCTAATCACCAAGCTGTTTTTGCCCCGAGTGAAGAGAGCAAATAGAATTTTATTGGGCTGCTGTGATATTAGAAGTTTATCTGCATTTTTCATCAGTTTTAAGTATTACCAATTATAATTTTTGTCTCCTGTATTTATTGTATCTTGTAGTTATTGTTATTAATCTTCCAAATATATAATTTATTCCTCTGCCTTGCTTTCCAGCTGTGGTTTAAGGAGCCGGGGATGGCCTGCATTTGTACACTACCCAGCACACTGGTGAATGGGACTAGGACTCCCAAGTGCTGTGATAACACGAGTGGGTATAAGGAGTAACAGCCTTCTATTTTGTTCTCTACAGGCTGCTGTACTACCTTAAACCTCTTTGTACCAGTCGTACATCAAGCCTAATAAAAGACTGTATAAACTAGTTACCAACTTGGGTGCTCGGAGGCCTGCAGCTCCGGAACACAAACCTCCCAGCTCTGCCAGAGCCATTTTCTGTTCCGAAAACACCCCAGTTCCCTGGTACCCACAGGGACACCGTTCATAATGAGAGATGCATCCACTGTGAAGTATTTAAATAAAATACAGAGCTGTGGGGAAGTTTAATTGCTAACAGGAAACACTGAGATACTGCAGAAACGAGGGGACAAGGGAGTGCTTTTTGGAAGGAAAAACAAACAGAAGGCAAAACCACCTGAAAAAGCAAAATACAATCCAGTAAGGCCAGGAATGCAACGTGCTATATATACTCTGACAGGCTCAGTCACCTACAGGATAGGGAACAACTGACCAGAAAAAATAATTCAGGAAAGTACCTTGGAGTTAGGGTACATGCCAAACTGAACCTGAACAATGAATTGTCACAGAAAAGGACAACTGTATACTGGGACTTATAATCCAAAGTCTCACCCACAAGAGCTATGAAGTAACGCTTTCTGCTGTATCCAACATTTGCAAAGCCTCAGCTAGAGTGCTGTGTTCAGTTTAAACCATGGCACATCACATCGTCTAAAGAGATTCCAGGGAAAGATAAACAGAGGGATAGGAGGCCCAGAAAATACAATTCACTAGAAAAACTGAACAGAATGCAGTGGTTTTGGTTTTTTATGTCTAAAGATAAACTAGCCTTGGTAGCCATGATGGCCAGCTCTGGGACACGGGTACCTGACCATGCTGCCACCACCTCCAGACACATTCAGTCCCTGCAGTTCTTCCCTCTCCCAGTTCTTTGGATATTACAGCAGTTCTGCCACTGGTTTTTCTGTTCACAACTGCAACATCACCTGCTGTGCTGGGCAGTAACAGCTGGTTTCTCTCTTCTAAAAGAAAAAGCCAGTATCCTGCCTCTTGGACTGCAATGGATTAGATGATCTTTTGAGATTGCTTTTGCCCATGTTTTGTACGAATCCAAGAACAGAGGCTTCAAAAGTAGAAGTGGAGAAGACAAAGGGACTGAAAGACAACAAGTGCCTCCCTTATTCCTTTCACGAAATCATAACTGTTTGAGAGATGTGAAGGCCAACCAGGGAGTTCACATATATAATAAAATCTACAGGAACAACTGGTGAGAATAGAGATTCATTCAAAAATCCACCACTTGCATTGAGAATCTGCACCAGTTAAATTTCAGGAAATGGTTTAAGGTTTCAAAATATTAAAAAAGCGAATGTTAAAAACAAAAGGAAAATATTTTCAAACTTGTCCATATATGTATTACAGACGTGTAAACACCTATAAACAGAACGTACAATAGTATATTCTCAAGTAGCATGGGTTTCACTAACAAGTAACCAACTAAAATTGCAGAATAATTGTAATTAAAAAACCACCCTGGGGCAGACACAGATACACACCTGTGTATATAACTTACTAAATTTACATCCCCTTCTTTGGAAACCATATGACTGCTCAACAGACTTCATGACACTGCTAGCACAATACTGGAAAAGACAACCAGAAGAGTCTGGCTGTCTTGGTGGCCTGGTAAAGGAATTCAATGTGTTTCCTGCTAAATCGATAGCTTGAATGCTGGCTCGCACCAGGGATGACTGACAACTGCAATCATCTTTTGCCAGCTGTGTGAACAAAACTGATGTTCGTGGTCCCAGAGTGATCTGTCCTCAATGCAGCATTATCACCAGAATTTAACACCCTCCTGGGTGGGGTCCACAAGGCAAAGTAAAGGGTGAGCAGATGGACAGAAAATTTCCCATGCTTACAGAGGAGGACTCTCATTCTGAACAATGCTGGCATGCCAAAGCTTGACATTTAGCCTCAACAAAGGGACAGAGAAAAGTGGTAGCTACCACTTCTTTCAGCAGAGGGTTATATATGTAGTCCTTATTGTGCTGAAATTTTCCATTATTGTGACTGGTTGGTCTACGCAAGAATTGAACAGTCACAAAGCAGCTTTGGAGCAGTTTGGTTTTTTGGGAAGCATCCTGTGTGTTCGATCCTCTACCACTGATGGAATTGGCTATCCAATCTGCCCTCTACAAGACACACAAACACGAAACTCATCAAAAGACAGGGGTTTGTCAGCATTTAATACTATTAAAAATATTGGGAGCTTTTTATCAATGCTTAAGTTTTCTTAACTGCTACTCGTGTAAGACCTTAGTAACTAGCTTAAGTTGTGAAACCACATCTGAAGACTCAACTCCGAGGATCAGCAAAAAGAGGAGTAGCAAACCCCTGCCATTAGAAAAGCAAACCATCGAAACACACCCCTACTGCAACACCTCATCAATGTGCAACCACGGACAAATTTCATTCTGAATGTTTCTGCTCCTGTAGAATGAAGCTAATAATACTCACTACCTTCGAGAAATAACACTAATATGTTTATACAAAAGGGAAAAGAAAAGTTGAAAGAAGATTCCCATTGAAAGAAGATTCCCACTGAGAATCATTAAATAGAATTCTTATCTTGTAAGAGAGTTAATTAAAATAGTAATGTGTTCATGGTTAATTACTGGATGTGAGATCAATCACAGGATTGAATATGAAAGCTGGAGAAAAAAGAAGGGAAAAAAATCTTCACTGATTTCTTTAGAAAGATGACAATAAACAAGCATTTTCACTCTGACAATATTCTCATTTTAATCTCTGTATCAGCAAAGAATCTACCTACTGAGATTCCTGAAGGTTTAAAAACATATTCATTTAAGGTGTCCAAGTGAATGACATTTTTAATCACTTCTTCCTGATGGCAAAATGTATTTAGCCATTTATAGTAAAAATCAAAACTATTTTTTATTCACAATTAACAACACAATCATTTAAGACATGGGAGGTTGTCAAACAATCCTTTAAGCTCTTGTTTAAAACTCTTGCGTGTAAAAAGGAATTGTCTAAACTACGTTTAATGGTTACAGCCCTGTTTTTCACCTTGCGTTTTAAGAAATTCTGAGAGAGAAATGAAGCACAGAATGCAGCTTGGGATAATGCCCACTAACATCTCCCTTCATTAGAAAAGTGGAAAATCACTACAAGTTCTAAAAGAACTTCTACTGGTAAGGCATAAGAAGAATATTTCAATTAATTTTAGTTAAACTATTAAGCAATCACTTTGCTTGCACACTTAAAACAAATGAATGTTTTTATAACATCTTGCGTATGAAGGCTCTACAGATCCTAACATTTTAAGAAGCTCTTCAATTCCTTGCACATGTAGCAGAAAAAGAAACAATCTAATATTAAAAGCTTGGAACTAGTGAATCACAAAGTCTATAAGCCGATTCAAATGAACACAGGGACTAGTATTTTTATATTACCCCTCCGCACTGTGTGGTCTGGTATTGTGCTGATTCTTCCTAAGAGCAGTTCTGTACTCCTCCATCCCAAACCACATTTCCATTGTTCTGCTGAACAAAAGCTCCCAACATCCTAAACCATGCAGCAATCCTCTGTGGTATGCAATAAGGGGATAAAGGAACCCCAGACATTTAGACCTTAAAACAATTGGAACTGGATCAGTGAAGAAAGCAATGCAAAATCCTATCGCTTCATCCTCTCACTTGGAATACGGAGATCTGGTTCCTGCTCCAGACACTCTAGGAATATAACGGTCTGCCAGAATTACTAGTGTGAATTATCTGAAGTGGACTGGATGGGGCTGCATAAACATAATGGGTGTAGAGCCAACTGCTACTTCTCTGCTCAAGCTTAAGGACTTCAAGAACACGTAAGGTCATTATGGGAAATCCTTCACTTCACACTCTTCTAGACTGAAAGTCCTTCTTGCTGACAATTTCCCCCCTTACAACAGAGCGTACTGTGGCTGCAAATATGCAATATATTTAATATACAACCTCTTGGTTTTCAAGAAATACAGGGCCTTAAAATTAGAGGACTACATTTGTAGTTACGTGTTCCTTCACTGAGCTGCAATTAGAAGAGGTAATGGCAGATTAAAGTCATGTTTGTAACAAGCCACACGCCAAGATGTAAGAAGCTAAATTCACATTGGCAAACAGCCAGTAGTACCACAGTTGTCACTGCAATTTTGCTGATGTCCTCCACAGTGAGACTGTTTTCTTGGTGCCAAAACCACAGCTATTGCCAAAACACTGGCAGAGATCAAGAGCTGAAGACTTCAGTCTTCTTCATGGGAGCTCTGACAGAAGCAGCTCAAAGCTCTCTTCTCCCCTGTAAGAGGGCAGGTCTCTGCCACACTGTGGCAAGCACTAAAAATAGGGCATTTCTCCACATTCCGCCCCTGCTGCCAATATTTCTTCAATTTCCTCCTCACAGCAATATGGAATCACAAGGAAATAAAAGGAATGAAATAGAAACAAAAACCAATAAGCAACTTGTTTCCCCCAAGTATTAATTCTACCCTCCCATCCCATGAGATCAAGGTAGGATTCAAACCCAAATACTGTTAGAAGCAAGAAAGTCCAGCTCCTCAGAAGTCAACCCCCTTTGTGCTGTGCTGGATTCTCAGGAGGGTGAAGAAAACAACTTAGTGCCCTAAAGAAATGTGAAAAATTCTTTGTCCCTGCTCAGAATCAACGTAAAAAGTACATGCTTCTTTTCTTTGGTATGGGAGTGCTTTTACTCAACAGGTAAATTCAGAATTTCTCTCCAAACTCCAGTGATCTATTCAGATATACTTAAATAAGGGAAAGAAACAACAGTAAAACCATCTCTGTATCCACAGTGAGAAAATAGTGATAATATCAGCTCTTGCATTGCTAAGCAGGTTGAGCTTACTACAGCTTTCCCAGGGTGTTGCTTTCCTCTGCTGCCATTACTTTTTATTTTAAAGAGGGAATCTAACGCTCATGGAATGACAGCACCAATGGCGAGATCCAAGAATAGCGTGGGCAGGTGCTGTGCACAACTTTCTCCCACAACTCTGCCAATCAACATCAAGCCTGACTCATCTTCTCTCAACATTGTATTTTCCTGAAACAGAGATTAATCACCGTGCCAAACTGTATGGTGTAAAGTTCCACTAGGAATTAGAATGACTGTAGACAAATTTTCCCCATCAATCACTCCTGAGTTGACCTCTGTGCTGTATGAGCTTGAAGGCAGTGGTCTAAGACCATACAATAAAACAAACTTCTCATGGAAATTACTTCACCTATAAATTTCTGCAAAAGAGGAAGAAATTAATCTCAGCTCCAAGAAAAGAATTATCCTTTTTAAGACTTGTCTTTCATCTCTGCAATAATATCTAAACAGCAGATACTTTTAATCAAATTAAGTTGTAAAAGTAAGTTGTGTTATGAATTTCACTGTTCTTCTGCAAGAGCTAATCCAAAGTACATCTGTCAATAGCAAAACCTATTTTTGGTTCATCTCAAACTATTTAAAGGACAGCACTGGAAGGTATTCAAAGAATGGCAAAAGGAGCCAAATAATGTTTTTATTGTTGCAATTTCAACACTTATAATCATGCATATCAGCCTAAAAGTAGGTGAGCTGTGAGCCAGGCCAGAAGACTGCTTATCCATGATCAAGTGTCACTGTGAGGTGTTAATATGGAGAAGCATATAAGAACTTAGTTGGCAACTTTGTAAAGATAAAATAAAGGCTTTTTATTTAAAGCAGAAGTTGAGTTATTTACACAGTAAACAGCTAATGGCAAGTATCACTTGTAAGTTCCTGCAAAAGTGTTTTTTCCTCCTGTAAAAACCACCCCAAGCTATTTCCTGAAAAAGTCTGTCATGTGATAGATATAAACGTGCAGGGAAGCAAAGACAAATTTCAAGAAGTGTTTGGAGGAGGAAAAGTTATTAACCCAACTTAACGCATCATTTAACAAAAGTAGCCAGGATAAATTTTTGATGTGTGGCAAACATTTTAATCAGTCTGACTTTTTAATGAAGGTCACACAGAGTCTTTCAAGGTAAGCACATGTGCACAAGCTACTGCACAGAAAGTTGGACTATGTACTTGCAGGGCGTCACAGAGCCAACAACCTACAGGCATGCTCTTACCCTGGTGTAAATGTCAGGTACACTGAAACAGTTCTCCCTTCAGTGCAAGAGAAGTTGGCAAATTTGTTCTTACTTTGGGCTGCCAGAGTGTAAGAGCTTAACCTCAGGTACTACAAAAAGCAGCTGCTCTACCATAAATTTATTTAGTGTAGTAAACTTTATCACTGAGCCACACTCACACTTCACAGAGCCTATGAAATACTGTAAAGCGGATCCAAAAGAGCAAAAACCAGGCTCTGTGGCATTTTCCAATTGCCTTTAATTCAGGTTCCATATACACATGACACCTGACACTTCAGTTCTCTGAGTTATGTTCAAAGACTGCTAAAGAACAGCAACTCATTAAAGTTTCATATATGCTACACAGACAAAGCTAGGAAGATTGCTAGTCTTCATAGGTATTTCTTCAGGTATATAAGAATAAAGGAAGAACCCTGGCAGGAGATGTGCCTTTTATTAAGGACACAGATCAGGACAGAGCCAGCAACATTTTTCTTTACTACTTTGTAATTCTGATGGAAATTCAAATTATGAAATAAATTCTGCAGTAGTGTTCATTCTCCTGTAATCAGCAGTCTTTGCCTATTCTCAGTATAATTCTTACATTCTTAATTTTGAGTTTCTTTCACAATTCCCTGCAATGTTGCCCAAGTTTTGCAACACCTATACAAGGCTACCATCTACTATCTCAACTGAGAGTGATTTACAAACTGCTTTGATAAACTGCCATCTCCTTTCCCTCTTCCAAGCAGAAGCACCATCAAGGGTCCAAGCAGGACACCACAAAGGGAAACAAGGACTAGAGTCTGGCAGAAGTGTGCGGCACTGGCAGCCTGACAAAGGTGACCAGGCAGTCCCAGCCCTGGCCCTGACAAATAGCCTTCTTCACAGCTCAGCTGAGATTTCTCCATGGATCTGAATGATACAGGAAACTAACTTCCAAGATGTCACCACACTGAAATCATTTGCTGACAAAAGGCAAAACTGGATGAGAGGTGAGCCAAGGCTGCTCTTCCCAGTCTAACTACACAGGTTGCATTTCCCTAGAGCTGGCACTGAGCAGGAGTGAGAACCAGAGACAGTGGTTGAGAGAAGAGAAAACCAGGAACAGTGATACTGACTTCCACCCCATTACAGCTTAGTGCTGAAGCTCTGCCAGTGATTTACAAAGTGAAGGTTTCCAAGGGCATAGCAACAGCATGCTTCCTCCTTGAAATCATTTGTATTACTGTTCTACTTAATCTTAATTTAGCATGTAATTGATTTAAATGTAAAATGAGAATTTGTTTTTCCAGACATTTATTTAATAAAATTTGATTTACTAGAAAAGTCCATTATTTCTAATTTATGGCAACCCCTTCTAAACCCTTTTTAATTACATGTGTATTCGTGTTCCAGGATTACCCTTCAGAGTTTCATGGCAACATTATAATCGTACTGAGTTACTTCCTAACGAGAATGCTGTTTTCTTTGTCAGCTCCCTGGCCTGAAGTTATCACGTGGAAGTCCCCTAATGAATTTGAGTGAAACAGTAAAAACATATTCTCTGTGAGAACATTTCCTGCAAACTGTCCTCTACAACACACATTTCTGTCTGGAGATGCAGAGACAAACAGATGGACAAACAGTGGGACAGACCTCACAGCGAGCCCCAGAATATGGTAGAAGTGCTGAGAAGATGACTGGCTATTCTAAGTTTCCTCTATTTCTCCACTGTGTCTTAAGCCTTGCCCTATCACACTTGCCTATGGGAGCCATGCTAAGTTGCCCCAGTGGAAGAAATACATAAAAATGGAAAAGCAGCAGCTTCATGTTAAGACAAACATCAAAGAATTCCATAGCATGGGAAAAAAATTAGAAAACATATTGCCTCATAATGTAAGACAACTGAGCATTGAGTCTGCCCCAGTTACTTGAAGTGGCATCTTCCAACCTCTCTAAAACTTGGTGGAATTCCTTCCAGAGTGCACACAGACCTGCAACCCAGGAGCTAATCAAAGCACTGTTGCCCTTAGCCAAACGCAATTTTATTAAACTCTTGCATAAGTGATTACAGCAAGGCAGCAGGATTCATGTTTATTACCTGAATTGTCTGGTAAACTGAAGGATCAAATCCTTTCACAGTCACCTCCCGGAAAACTCTTGGCTCCAGTTCCTCTTTGGTCAGATCACAGTGATATATAATACCTAAAATAGAGTTCAAGTTTGTCAGCTTAGTGCATGTCCATCATTAAAATGATGCCAGTTTAAGCACTATGATGGAGTAATGAATGGCAAGGGTAACTCACCACAGAGAAAAACAGTAGCTCCACACACATTCTTTCAGTTAACATATAATTTAACACATACATATGTGCACTTCATCTAGGAAGGGTGCAAAGGCTTTCTGTACAGCAAGAATAATTATCACCACCCATACAAAGCCAGGTATCCAAACTGGGTTAAGCAAAGTGGGAAAAAGATTTGTTATCATAGCTACATAGCACTTATTGACAACGGTAAACTTGGAAGAAAGAAGTCTGAAGTCAATTTTAAAACCTCTCCTCTAGAACCACCAAACTGAGAAGAAATACATCAAGAATTTAAGTCAGGTCAACATTTTTCTCTTTATGATAAAATATTTTGAAGTTACAAATCAAACAGACCCCAGATAACGGAAAGAGCTGAGCATCCACTTGAAATTGTGGCAGACTAACAAAGGTTACTTATATAACTGAACAGAATTTGGTCTCGTATAATTTATTTTACATTCTGATTCTGCAGGTTTGAAAGCAACTTCACCTGCTTGAGTTGCACCTATGATTTCTAAAGGATGATGCATAGGAGAAAATATACATCTATAAGCAATATAAAACTTCTAGGTTGCAGCAGAGGCAGAATCACAGAGACTGTAGCAACCTAAACACTACACAGACATGTAATTAGCCAAGAAGAATTTTGCATTTAGACGATAAATCACATTTCCTGTCATTCAACCCTAATAATGCTTAAGCACATGCCATACAGTGTGACTATCACACTGGTCATCATACTACAAAATCCTACTACTCATGGATGTACTACAGATACATATGATACATAAAACTAACCTCAGTGTTAATTATTCTTTACTTTTCTGCATTACAACAAACTGGTCTCTGTAAAATTTTAAATCTGTATTAGGGAAAAGAATACTAAAAGTTAAGGCAACAAGTCCTCTACAGAGATCCTTAATGTAATAAAATTAACCAAGGCAGACAGGATTTGATTGAAATACTGCTGCATTGTGTATCTTTTAGATACTTTCAGGAAACCAGCAGCAATTATTACAGAGGTTATGGCTATTAAAAATTATATTGAAAGGTGAAATTGATGAGGAAACATATCTGATACAAAGGAATTGCCTCATTAAATCACTTTTATAGACTGTTGAAAATCAAAAAGATACAGATTGGCAAAGGAACACAGATGAAAGCCAACATTTCTAATAACTCATAAAGCCTCTTTCCATAATGGTGAATTAATAGGGGTGAATTAAAAGTAGGACTACTCTAATCTGCTGGGAATTCTCTCTCTTCATTTGTCATAAAGTGAATAGCAAGCCTAATGCAGGGTGACAGGTACAAACAAGCATTAAAGTAGCATTTCCATTAAAGATTAGGACACAGAAAGTGATGTGAAAGCACATAGGGAAGCACACCAGGAGGTAACAGGCAGACCAGTCATTTGACATACACACAGCTGCCCAAGCTGGGTAATGTATTGGCAGACATTACACACTGAGCAAGCTGAATAGCTGTGAATTAGGAAACCATATGACAAAGCATAAGCACAGTTATAGACTGCATTTTGGGAGTCAATAAACCTAATATTACAGGAATATGCAATTGAACCCCTGGTGCTGCATCTCTTGTTCTATTTTTAGTGGCATGACAGCTAATATCCAAAACCATAGTAATGTGGGGACTGCACTCTTTTGTTGGGTGCTAAATAAATACAAAACACAAGAGTGCTTACCTCAGTGTCTGACTGGCGTGGACAACAGGCATAACCATAATTTTCAGGGAATAGAAAAATTACTTTTATGGTGTCAGCATCTGTGGTTTTAGAATTGCTTTATTCATTATTTCATATAAAGAATTCATTATTTATTCATTGTTTATATGTTTACTATTACTTTTGTTGTAGGTATAGGTTAATTTGTTTCTCCTTAAGAAAAAAAAAGTGCAACTTAACACACAAGTGCAAATTATATTGATTTCTAATAGTAAAGTAGTAAGATTGAGGTTAGTCAAGGACCATCCCCATAGCTTCTGTGTGGTTATTCCACTTGACAGGGTGAATAGAGGTTGCATGCAAATAAAACATCCACGTACCTACCTACAAACTAAACTACCTCTCTGGTCTGCTTTCCCCACCCTTTTCCTACTCCTATACAGTCTACCTCAATTTCTTCCCTTCCTCTTTCTTTTAGATTCCAGGTTGCTCTGCCCCAGTTAACTGCTAAGTGGATGGTAGAAAAGGAGAAAAAAAAAACAAACCAACAATCAAAAGCAACAGGCAGTGAGAGCAGCCATTGCTGGCTGGCTGGCAAGCCATGGGCTAAAACAGGGCTCTGGGCTCTTCCCCTCCATACATTTAGCAGCTGCAGAGACTCTACTGGCTCAGCTGAGAAGACTGGCAACTTCTGGCTCATGAGGTGGGATGCAAGCAAGTGAACAACCTGGACCATCAAGCTGGGATGAAGTTAGAGGTAAATGCAACAGTGTCCACAATCTCCTCTCCAGTTGCAAAGGCTCCAAGAATCTAAATGCTGTTTAAAAGTTTGTTTAAAAGAGGAACTGGGAACACAATATATCTTATTTCTGGTTACATAAACAGTAAGATAGTAATAGGAAATTCATCACACTTATCTGCTAAGCTTGAAACATAATTTCAATAATTTGACACAATCCTTTCTAGCAAAACCAGCAAACCTATCAAAACTATTATACAGCCGTTTTGCAGTATGGCTGTGCTCTAAATGAAACAGAGCAAAAATATTCATCGGATGTTGTCAGAACATTTTTGATCATCTTATGATTCATGATCACTCACAACCCTGGAAGAAGATGAAGACTCTGGAGCCTGTCTTCCCTGTCCGTATTTGAATCCTGTCCTGTATTAGCTATTGATTATTTGGGCCAGAAACAAAGAAATTAAAAAAGGGGAGAGAACTGCAAATACTTTTTATTGTCATATACTAGCTTGACAATTGCATAAAAAATTCCTTCCTGTTCAAAATCCTGAATACTTCTTGGTATCCCACACACATATTACATAACACTTGGGTCAGCTCTGGCTTTGCAGGATTGTACAAAGAGGATTCCTACAGCATTCCAACACCACCAAGTGTTTTAAGGACAGATAGTACGGATGCTCTAACGAGGTTATCCGTAAATGAATCACAGAGCTGTCAGAGAAAGAATTTTTGTGACTTCTATTAGTGTACTTCAAAACAGTGATGAAAATCCTATCAAATACATTAACAATTTTCTTCAACAGGATTTGTAAATTTTTATCTTGCTGTACGAAGCAAGAGCTGTGAGAATGTTACCATTTAATCTCTAGTACAAGCCAGTCTTAAGTAACTTCTCCATGCAGGTCTGTCAAATGTCAGCAGGCATATTATTTAGGCTTCATGGATCACGGACTGGGACATTTTGAAGTATACAACCACTACTTATTAGATGGGGGGAAGCAGTTTCATCTGCATCTTAGACATACCTAATAACTACTAAACAACAGGAAACAGGAAAGATACAGTTACCAGGAAAAGGAACAAAAATTAAGGGGAAAACCCAATCTTACCTGGAGATAAAAAGGAAGTAAACTGATAGAATATTTCTGTGTCCTTCTTTTGGCCACTATATCCCACAATACTGCCAACCTCTAGGGGGAAAGTCTTGAGATGTGCACCAGTAGCTAGGTCATGTAGTTGCAGGATGTTCTTCACATCATGTAGATAGCACAAAACCAGAAAGTTGGACCTCACACAAGCAACCCACTCTGCAGAGCGTGGAAAAGACAAACAAAGCCACAGAAAATATAGTCAACAAAAAACTAAGAAAGAAAATAATCAGACATAATCTGATTCTAAAGTTCTTTAGCATACTTAAATACAAGCACCAAAATGCCTGACATGCACTGAATTTAACTCTTAAATATTTAAAAGTCACCTGCCTTCTAAAAGAAAAAAGTGAATGCAGGAGTTAAGACTGACTTTCTTGGGAAAGGCACTAACCTTGCCACTTGAAGCTAATCTATGCAGACACAAGAAAAAAAATAATTGATTAACCAAGATGCTTATGCATTTGGGGTACTTAAAGAGCAATACTGCTCTTAAATATCACGTATTTCAATGCAACACCCAAGCAAACATTTATCTTTGCCAGCAATACTTAGAGAGATGCATGAAAAATCAAACCAATCATTATAATTTAGATTCAAGCTAAACTAATAAGAACATAAAGACATGTGATCCCGTATTCCACAATGAAGCATAGAACCTAGAGGTTATTTTTCATCTTGTTTTTATTGCCTAAGTATTCAGGAGGCTACTCTTTCAAGCAAGCTCTAGCGGGTGTAAAAGAAGGGCAGTGATAGATTCCTCAACACACCATGTTCAAAACCCCCATGTTTATTCCAGATGTTAGTGTTGCTAAACAGCATTTCTAAGACTGTGAGGCAGTAGGAACAGGATGCAGCCCAGTGAACTCAATCTGGCAAAAGAACCCACGAACAAAGTGCTCTGCAGGGGTTAATTTCCTTTATGTGCCTCCTGGCAGTCCCGTGCCCCTCCAGAGCTGCCTGCCTCAGCTGTGCAGGAATGAGAGCTTCTGCTTTACAGAACCTTCCATATCCTCAGTTTGTTCCTCAGAACAGAGATATGTGATTTATATATTTTTTGTGTGTGTGAAATTCTATTTTTTTTTAATTGGGCTTTGGAAAATTCAACTATTTAAAAAAAAATAAATGTCTGGCCTGGGAATTTCTACAAAAATCCCTGCAGTTCTACTGACCATCTCACTCCAATCGCCATCTTTATGTCCTGTGAAATATAGAAACTCCTCAGGGCCCCAGTTCACCCAGAACATACCACATAACTTATTTTCTCCTAGGCCACTGGCTTTAGAACTTTGGTGACAAATCTATTTATTTACTCATGCAGACAGGAAAAAAGACTGAAGCATCTTTATCTCTCTAAGTATTTCTATCATTTAAGAAACTGGTGGCAACGAAAGTATTTCAACTTCTTATTAATTCACAAATCAAATAAAAACAAGACAAAGTAAAAAAAATGGTTAAAAGTCTTAAAAATATCTGAAAGGAGGGGATGAGGAACATTTTTTTGTTTGTAGGACTAGGTGAGGCAGTGATTCTTGTCATCTTCCAACAATGTATGTGCAACTTCTCCCCTGACAAGTCAGACTGGAAACCTGAATCAAGGGCACAGCACTGGACAATGTCTTCTTGTATCTGCTGGAAGCAAAAACCAAATAGATGGAATCAAATGACCAAGAAAAATCACGTAGGACTGACTGGGGCACACTGTCATGTGAAACTAGTACTGTGAGATGAGGAGGAAAAACCATTGAAAACAAAACAGAAGCAAGGCAAAATTGACTGAATTGCAGGTTTTTACACTATTTAATGTTATTCACATTGGGGAAACTGGAAAGAACTGATACAAAGTCCTATAAAACCAAATAATTTGAATTCATGGAGTGGTACTGAAGACAGTCTTATAAACGCGTCTTTGCACACTCGGGTTCCAGAACAAAAGTTCAAAGTTGCATCAGGTGCAGCTTCCATTAAGGGTAAAAAGCTCTTTCTGAATTGAAGGTCAAAACTCATTCTGTAACAATTAACTTCTTTAACAGACCAAACTTTCACATAGAGCTCAAGTCTGTCATGACCCCCTACAGCTTGAAGGCCTTCAAATCCTAATAGCTTGATAGAGTCTACTTTCTTTTTAGTTTTTTCCTGAAGGACCAGTGAGTGAAATTTAACACTGCTCTGACTTTCTAGCCACATGAATTCATGTTACATAAACACCGAAATAAAGCTTTACTCCTCTCTTCCCAAAGACCACCAATGATTATTTTTTTATTCCCACAAAATGGATTACAGACGCTCTCAGGCCAACTTCAAATGTTTATAATATGTAGTTTTGCTTTAGCAAGCATACTACTTAAGCTATCTTTATTTTAAAAATAAATTGTGATGACTCTTAATTCCTCACCAATCATTTGATGAAGCACTGCAGTTTAATGGATGTTTTCATTAAAAGGCAAAGTACATTATCACTTCAACTTGCATATTACGAAGAGATATTACTCTTTTATTAAAAAGATTCAATTGGGCAGGGGTAAGGCTGCTGGCTTACATGGGGATTCCTGCTGTTGAACAACTTGCCTAGGAAGGAGCAACATTAACTCTCCATCACCTCTTCGGTTTACAAATTAGATGCTCTCAGCAAGGTGAGGATAACAGATGTGAAGATAACGCAAAATGTTTTTAAAACATTCCATAAAATTTAGGAATACAACTTCTGCATATAATAACTGTATTATAACTGGTTTTGTTGCATTGCAAACTGCCTCCAAAACATAGAGTAATGGAAGCTACAAAGAAATGCAAAAATTAAAACAGAGCAAAACTCTAAAGCAGACTTGAAAAAGCGGGAGGAAAAAAAAAGACACTAAGAACCAACATATACATAGCAAGCTCAAAACAATGCTGAATTATTAACAAGAGCTATATTTTGACTGCAGGCTATAAGCTGAGTCTCTGTTACTCCCATGGTCAGCACTGAAAACTCAGACACTGTCAAGTTTGCTGCACTTTTAGAATGCAGTTCACATCATTTTGGATACCCTGTTCTGGGACACTGTGAATTGCTTGCTGGGAAGTTTCACTACACAAGTGTTTTTTTAAAAACACTAACCATTCAAGACTTCATTATATAGGGTCAGCTTATTTTCAGTTAATGCCAATCAACAGAGCAGCTATTCTTACAGTTACACCTAAATTTAATGAATTGTTCTCCAGCATGCTTATAATCCACCTACTTATGGTACCCATCAGGCGTAATAAACAATAAACACAGAAGTTGCCTTTTCCAACCTGAGCCACTTGGCTTAGACATCAGAGAAAGACAGATACACTTGGAGACACCCACAGGTACTGAAAGAGGCAGGAAGAATTATCCTTGGTACTACCCATTTCTCTCTGAAGATGACAGTGATGACCTTGATGACTACAACAGGTTACCCACAATGCTTCAATAGCTAGATTTCAGGCTACGGGAATTATACTTCTTAACAAGGCCTAAAAAAAGTAAGCTCAACCATTTTTAAAAGTTCTAAGTTCAACCTTTTAGAAACTCATATACTGCTACTTTCCAAAAACTCTTATTTTGACAGCTTTCATGAGTATCAAAGGAATGCCACTAACTTGGCACCAGCAATGCTACTATGAACAACTTAGAAATAGTTTCAGTAAAAAAAAAAGTTTAATCTTCATACCAAACATCTGTGCCACTAACCTTAATTACTTCTGACAGTCCTGGCCTTTCATTTCTGCAGCAGTAGCTACAACATAATAAGTGTCCAACTGTACAAACATGCTTTGACAGATGCATGCTGAAATGTTGATGAAGAACACATCAAGCTAGAAGAGGTAGGTAGCCATAAGTCTTCAGCAGAAACTGCTGAGTTACTTGCTGTACAATGTCCTTGTGCACCCACTCAGCAAATAATAGATATATTTTAATGGACTGTCAGAGCTTTAGCTGGAAAATAGATCTGGAAAGTCACTTTGGTTTCTTTGGTCATCACAGTGACCATAAATGTCAGTGTCTCAGCAAATTAACAGGTATTCAGTTGATCTCAATTAAAATGACCCGTTTACTTAAAGCTACTTATGGGTAGACTTGCAAGCAAAGCATGTGCAATTTACAGAATAAAACATGAATCATTCTGAAACATGAGTAAATGTTGATAAGCCCTCAGAACATATGAAAAGGCATATGTCTTCTCTCCAAGACATCATCCTTAGTGACAGCCTACCATGTCTAAGTTAATGGAAAAGCTCCAACCAATTTCAACAAGACAAGAATTTTATACCCCACATCCTCTCAGTATGAGACATACAAATGAGGGGGGGGACAACAAAGCTCTTCTGAAGCTGCAAGCATCAGGAGTAACGCTTCCTTAAGTAACCTACAGACTTTAGTCATCTGTGACTGACGCAAGTTTTCCATGGTAAACAGAGTTAAACAGCCACAAAGGTCCTACCAGGGGAACAGAATAAGACTTTCAGTCAGGGACACGCATCTGGACCACATCCTCTCCCCATGTCCCCAGTGACTGAGGGACTGCAAATGCCTTCCCCAGATCTTAGGGGCTGCTTTTTGTTGCTGGGAAACACTGGAGCTAAGCCACATCCTAGCCGATTTGTTGTTTGTTGGTTTTGGTTTTTTTTCCCCACATTTCACAGTAGAAGCTTATCAATCTGGTCTTTTGCGTTGCAGCCAATTTCCTCCTCTCTGTCACACTTCTACAGCAGCCGTCTCCGCAGGGTGCTTCCCTCTGGGCTACACACACAACGTCACATGAAGGCTCCTCAGAGCCACACAATCCTTCCAGCATCTGCATTGCACCCAGAATTCTCAAGGGTGTAAAGCTATGGTTACTCTGAAAAACACCAGAGTGTAACGGGGCGTACAAGCTTCCTGACACAAAGAACATGAGGGATTACTCACACCTTTGCACATCCTTGTCATTCAGGATCAACAATTTCGTGGTACTCATTCCAGACTTTCCCTCCTGGTTTGACTATAGTACCAAAAGATACATTTCAGCTGCACTATCTCCCCTTCCCAAACTTACGTTTTCTTAAAGGTACGAAGAAAAATACTATTTTGACTTGGAGTGCACATTCCAGCTCAGGGAAGGGAAGCATTTTACATGCACTGAGTTTAGGTGTGCAGATGTGTACAGGGTACAGAAGCTTTGCCCCTGCTTGTTAAATGGCCAACTGAGATGCAAGAAGCTGTTCAAGATCACTCACCTCATCTATGACACATTCAACAATATGTCGTATTTCTCAGCCCTCCTTACTCAGGAGACCTATTCTATTTTTCTTTTCATCATCACAAGTACAGGGGTGGATATAACTGCTACTCTCAAGTTGTCCTCCTCTACCAGTATTGGGCACTTTTGGGGGGGAGGTCACAGTTCTCAAAATTATTTATTTGACCTTCCAAAGACAGCAGGTTTATTCTGTAATTTAGAACTAGGGTCGCAGTGTCTGTACTGATCAGTCTCTACTTACAGTTTCTTAGCTGCCTTTTAACTAATTCAGCACACCTACTTGCAGCTTATGCGGTCATTTAAAGCACAAGTTCAACATTAGATACGAACCTCTCCTATGGTTCTATTTTAGACTACCTGAAAATTAAAAGTAACACTTTATAAACAAACTCCAAAGGGGAGGAAATGAGTCTCATCACACTCCAACATGTTCTGAGGCCCCCCTTAAATTTAATTTTAAAATAGCTGTCATTTATTTCTTCCTCTCAGCTCACAGAGTAGAGATTTAAATTTACCTCAACTCTGTGTGAAATCCCTGCTGAAAGTTGTAAAATGAGGTGTGTGTACAAACCCATTGAAGGAATGTTTGTTGTTTTTCCCTTGTATTTCCCAAATTAGCTCATTTATAAACAGTTCTGAAAACAAAAAGGTCAAAGCTAATAAAAAAAAAGTCTATCTTGGAGAATACGTTGAAGAAACGGAATAACATTCACACCGCCTTGTAGGCATGTGTGTTTATTTCTTGATTAGATTGTATTAGCAATGGCATATTCCCTAAAAATGCATTATGATACTTTGTGGAATTTCTCTTTTTGCCATTGATGGACACTGGCAGAGCTTCATAATTCTTAATCCTGAATTTATTATTCATAAATAAATATATTTTTTGTGTTTGCATGGTGCAGCTTTTATGAAACTGAATCTAATTTAACATACAGAAATGAAGGCAGCTATGGATACCAGGCAGATCACACCGGAGTAGGAGACTTTTCAGCTGAGTATCTATATTTTATCAGTAAAACACATTTGTGACCTAGAGCATCACTAACTATAATGTTTATAAAGAAATTCTAATAAAGCTAATTAGATCTTGGTAAAGAGTCTCTCCCACACATATATAAAATTGGACAAGCAACAATAGTCATTTAGCCTTTGAATCACTGCTGTCTTAGCTTTTGCAGAAGGCATTTCATTACATTGTCATCTCTGGATCACACAAAATCAAATTCACTTGACTACAAGGTTTTCAAGGCAATGAATTATTAACTGCCTTCTGCTACAATTATGTCTTTCTAAACCAAATCTTGGAATTAAATCAACGTGACAAACCAAATCTTGGATTAAAACAACGTGACATAGAGACTGGCTTGCTTGCTGACTTCATCAAGTGAAGGTGTGGTTTTTTTATTTATGCAGGGCTACAATCTCCTGATAAAACTCCCTCGTCTTGATGCTGATGATACAACGTTAATTTGCAAGTGGCTGACACAAAGAAGCAACTGAACTCATCCTATGGAGACAATTTCATTTGTTAATTTAATCCAATTCCTTTCATACCTCTCCAAAGAGCTAGAGCTAGAAGTGGACATATGATTGCTTACTCTTGCTTCACATTCGAATACAGTAGAAGCCTAACGACACACAGACTCCTGAAAGTCACCCTGATGGTTTCATATGACAGATTATGTTTGCCTTTAAGTGTTTAAGAGCTGAATGCCTGTTGTGTTTACAGTCTGAAGGCCAGTGCCCTCAGCAAACCCATTTATCTGAACTTTCCGTTTTCTAAATGCAGTTCTTATTATGTTTGTATAGTCAAGGCTGTCTGTCATGTATAAGCCATTAAAGGAGTGTTGCATGCATTAAAATTTTTTTGCTCATGCACTAACATGAACTCAGCACAACTTTGCCTTTAGAATGAAAGCAAAATAGAGTTGAGCTAAATACTGAGTGTGGTGAAGAGCAGATGGGGCCTTTATCTTACTAGGAAGGAATATATAGCCAGTGCCTGCATCACCACTGGTCAAAGCTCCTTTGGCTGCCTAGACCCCATTCAGTCACATGGTTCTGTCCCATTCTGTTTGAACACTCACTATCTCCAAGTCAATTCTTCAACTTGGTCCCACTTTATAAATTGCTGTAACTTAAGCACGGCTCCACAAACTGTCAGCAAATTGGCACCTGATCAGAAACTAACACTGGCAAGCAATTTTTCCTCTTGTCTTTTCTATTACCTGAATCTAATTCTAAGTTTTAATAGAACTTCCCCACAAGTCATGGGATTAAAAAAAAAATATACACATTTATTTTAATTATATCAAACCCAAATATTTATGTTTTGAACTCACTTTTATACTTAAAGAGAATTCCATGCCCTTCAACTTTCCCGAGGCTTTTTTCAAATGCTGTCTATTCCTCTCACGAGTAGGAACAACAGAAAATCCTGTCTCAGGTTCTGGCCAACTGTTCATAGTCTGCTGGGCTACTGCCAGGGTTGCTCTTCCCTTCTTTCTGCTTACAAAGTCCCTCTTGCTGTAATCCCTGACTGTCTAGTAAATGTCTACTACACTGGCATGAAGCAGGAAAATACTTTCCCCTCATTTGCATTGAATTAAAACAAGGTCAGATGAAGCAAATTTACTATGGCCACACAGAATGTGAGAGAAAGAGAAATGGATCCTGGATCTCTTGAGTCTCAACATATCTTCTAATTGCAAATCCTAAACAAAGTTTAAACACAGGAAAAAAGTAAGGAGGTCTGTACAAGATCATTCAATAGACTAATTGCTGAATTAATTTGAAAAAAATCAGAATTGAAAATATTTCACTTGACATAAACTCTTACCTAGAACATCTCTTTCATGTTCAGGGATGAGAACTTTCCATTTGGATTCGTCTGGGTCACTAAAGTCAATGTTGATTAACCGGTAATTTGGAGAGTGGCGGTTTGTCTTGAAAGTGAACACAGTTCCTTCATTGGTGACATACTCGTACTCAGCCTCAAAGTTATCTATCAGCTTCACCCATTGAAGAATTCCTGCAAGACCAAACATATAATGTAAATTCTTCACCTCCTGAAGCAAAACTTGTTAACACCTGAGGGCAAGGAATTGCTGTAGGCTCTTTCTTGAACAATGACCGTGACCAGAAGAGGTACAGCTATGGAAAGGGCTGAATACGTACTAAATATTAAGAACTTATAAAGAATTCTCCAGATTAACGGATTATAGTGGAAAAATGCCAGTCACAGCCATGTTAACATACTGGTTTTGAGGAATTTCTAGCAAAATACATGCTGAACACTGACAGAGCTATGGCTAGTGTTTCACTAGCTTCCCTAAGGGGCTGCTGGAAATCTCAGATGTTTGTTTTGGAGCTGCTTCTACCACACCAACTGGTGGTACTGCTTCTACCACACCAACGCTACCAAGACATGCAGAAGCTTGTCACCAAAGGACAACTACATACAGTTAGCTTAAATATTAACTTTTGGATTTGCGAAGACTGAAATTGCATTTTTCTCTGTCAACCTTCTAGAATATCACACTTGTTAACAGAAGTGCACGTCTCAAACATGAATTGCCTCATTTTACACACTCTGTACCACAGTCTTCATATGACTCCACTACTTTTTAGTCACATTTTATTTTGCAAAAGGTTTAAAGGATAGCAGAAAGAAAAAGCAGCAAGGCTAGATCAGATATTTAATATGCTCTTATATCTACAACCCGGTTTACCAACCAAACTTATTATTATAAGCATCATCTATTAGCAATGCTAAAAAAATCAGAATCCTTATTGATATGTGAAATAAAAGCTTTTACATCTTTAAATAAGATTTGGCACACTCTCTGCCTCTTTCCTAAAACTAAAGGTTGAGTCTTTGCTTTTAAGTATAAACGAATAAACTCTGCATAAATTTGTTCATGGAACTCTGTAATAGAATGTTTGTGCCAATAAAACAGCACATCAACTTATCTCATTAAAAGCCGAGCAGAATAATGGAAGTAGATCATAGCTGAGCTGTAATTACTGTAAGTTTAAAAAAAGAAAAGAATAATTGAGGAAGCAGTGAGATGGCTAAGGTCATTTTAAACCCATTAAGTCTAATAAGAGAGTATAGACAGGCCTAGTACATTCATAAAGCTCATATCTCTTAATTGCTGTTTTGGTTTAAGGAGAACTTCCCTATCTCTTCATGCAAAATGATGTATTAGCTAATTAAATTCTACTTTTCATATTGCTGTAATACAGAATTTTCAGACAATCCAGTCAACTTAGTATCCTTTCTCTGAGTGAACCAATTGCATGTTAATTGATTTTTGCTGAGGTACAAAAATTTGATCATCTCAAGATAATTCACAGTGAAGAAGAGTCCTGCTAAGTCCATCCAGTTGCATAGTTCTATAAAGAAAACCTGCTTTGATGCCCAGAAAAACAAAGAATATCCAGCCTACACTGATCGCTGATATACACCAGTCAAAGAATATCCAGCCTACACTGATCGCTGATATACACCAGTGAAACTGTTTTAAGATCTCAAGTTCCATGCACAAGCATTTTAGCAAATAAAAACTTAACTGCAGTATAAAACCATAACATTATTGGAACATTTGTATTTTAGTATCTGACGGAATGAAACCATCCTATTAAAGAAGAACAAGCTTTCATAAAAAGAAATCCCGACTGTTGAAAAAAACCCATTTTTTTAAATGGCAAATGTGCACAATAATTGTAGTCTCCATGTTTGCAACAGAAGTTGGATTCCATGATAAAAAAAAGAAAGACAATAACGTGACAGTAGGGATTTACATTGCTGCCTTGGAACTCATTCATCCACTTCCCAATGGACAGCTAGTAAAACAGCAAGAGGGTTGATGGTCTCCAGGAATACACCAAGTTGTTACCACAAAATCAAGAGCTTTCATCTTGTTAAAATGGGTGTTATAAAATCCTTAGAAAACAAATATTGCAGATGAATTACCTCTACTCCATTGTCCCACTGAAGTGGTTAAACAGGCCAATATCAAGTCTAAGCTAAGAGGTGGTAACGAGGTAACTACAGGCGGCTGAAAGAGACCTTTACATCAGGTAGATTTGCTACTGTAGGGAGTATGTGTTGTGGTTTTCCAGCGAGAGGAAGAAACACTTTGCAATGAGACAGATATCAGGCATAAAAGGATGCATCTTTATGGCAGGTTGCAGCTGATCCAGTTATGGCCTGTGACCAAAAGGGATGTTCTTGTGTGGCCTTAGATCATCCTGCTTAGCTCTCTCCTTTGGTGACCAGCACAGCCAGTTCCCTGGGAACTGATATGGCTGAAAACTGATTGGGATGCGGGGTGGGTACGAACCATTTATCCCCAAATCATGACAGTGTCAGCAGAATGGAAGGGCAGGCCCACACAGCTGGGAAGTACTAGAAGATAAGCATATAATGTGTTTGTCTCTGAATCATAATTGGAACGTTAACAAGGCCTGAAAAACCAAACAAACCCAGCCAGTCATCTTCAGCCTTAACAAGCAAGCCTCCCGCTTAGCTACAGGTACGACTTTCTAAATTGAATTCATTCTGATAGCTGTTCACCAGTTATGTGACATTCAGTTTGCCTTTGCCTTTCATCTTAAAGATGATAATTTGTTGGATCATTTCAATAAGGAAGATTTTTTTTTTAAACAAAGCAAAAATAAAAATCCAACCAAAAAAATCCCTTGAATCTGATCTGCTCACAGAAAAGCCTTAAAACCAATGTAATTTTGGTTTTGCGATTTCATACTTATAGTAACGTCCACAATGAGTATCTACATGCAACACTGTAACTTCAGAGCATATGGTTTTCATGTATGCTTTACACTAGAATTATAACACATCCACCTCCTAAACTTGAATAATCAATGCATTCAGTACTACCAGCATGGGAGAAGCATGTTTCTGCTGCTGTATATTGGCTCACTAAAGCAAGTTGGATCCATCAGACTTCTATTTAAGAGACTCCTCAGCCCCTAAAAATCCACACACTAAAAAGCTTCCCAATTTCAAATTTCCTCTACAAGAAGAGATTTTGAAAACTAGACATTTACATTGTCATAGCACTAATCCACAATAGTTTTCACATTCAATAGAAAAGAGATAATCTCATGGTACACAGTGTTCTTGAAACTGGAAGAGCCTGTTCCAGGGCCTCGGTGTAAGGTTCGTAATGTATCCTGGAAAATGAATGGCAGAGGACAGCCCTTCACTCAGATGTCTGCTTCCACATCAGAATCTAATTTCTTTGAATCATGCAATACTCAGCTTGCTCTCAAACTCTCGCTCTTAGCCAGGAGCTATGCAAAAGAACTCAGGGTTGGGTTTTTTTTTTTCCCTTCTTCACAGCCACAAATATTTAATTAAGTGTCACTCCAGTCTCCAAAGGCATGAGAGATTTTTCAAACAATTTGGACTTACTTTGAAAGGAAGATCTCTTAATGTCTTGGGACCTGACTTCACTTATGAATGTCTGAGGGAGGGAACAGTGGAGAAGAGATATTAAGATGTCCCTGAAAGGAATACAACTTTGTTGTGTTTACACTGAGAAGGCTCTCGGTACCACTCATCCTGCAGATGATGGATGATGGCTACTCAATGATCATGGAAAGTTGATGTATTTGCAATTTAAAAAATAAATAACTGGAAAGAGACAATATTTATTCCTTTGAGTTAAAAAGTTCAGACATGTCAAGATATATCAAAGATTAGCTCAGAAGAAAGAACTAAAGCACTTTTATGAGCAGAGCTTTCTCTATCAGTTTCAAGGCTTCTATTTTACTTCCATTTGGTTGATCACTCAAAAGACAGAAGAGAATATATATGCTTTGTTTTGAGAGTTATAGCTTATGTCCTCATGCAGCAGAACAGAAAAACAGGAAACAAAGGTGATCTCTCTCTCACACATCATGCTTTCTCTAATATACACAATCAAAAGCATAAATACATAATCTAAAAAATAAATTAACAATAAACTATTTAATTTTATTGCTAATGATTTGCTTCAGATTAAAAAAAAAAATACTTCGAAAGCAAAACTCTTTGGAATTGTCATTTAAGGGATTTGAAACTGTTTTCTTCAAGTAAACACTTTTTTGTTAAGGCTTCCACATTTTCCAAGACTCAACTGATTTTTTCCTCCCTATTTATTAGGCAACTAGCATATAATGGCTTTGTTTCCATACTGATATTTGAAAGTGCTTTTTTTTTTTTTTAAAGTTACTTCAATCATAGAAAAGTCTTTAAAAAAAAAAAAAGTACCTTCCCTCCCACCACATTCCCACGTTCTAGCTGATGTCTACTGTCTCCTCACTATCCTTTTTCTCTTGTTTGTTTTCATTACAAAAGTTTTGATCCACTTTTTCAGGCTACACAGCACATAGTGACTCATCCCTTTGATTTTACTGTGTATAACACTGTTCATTGCCTTTTTTTTTTCCCTAGAAGAATGCCTTATAAATTGCAAGAGTAAACACAAGAGTGAACTAAAATACAAGAGGCCAGATAATCCTATTTTCTACAGGAAGTGGACAAACACCACCTTTGTTTTTCCACCTGCCCTCAAGCCACGTACATACATTCTTCAGTGTGGGGAAAAAACCCCAATCTTCTAAACAAAGGAACAAACCAAAAATTCTTATGGCTGGTAACCCTGCTCTTAAATTCCTTCTTGCAACCTGTCTCTGCCAGTCTAGCACAACGCAGTTCCAACTAACAATGACTAAGCAACCAGCAAGCTGTGAACTTCAGTTTTGGCTCAATTTTTATTGCATCTTTCCAAGCCAGTGGTTCTCAAATATTTTATACTAGCTCCTCTTCCTCTATACCTGTCCTCCCACCACCTCCCACTGTTCCCACTAGACACAAATTGCCAATCTCTAAGCAGCCCAGCCCCCAAGCACAAGAGTCCCTACTACTGTCCTCTCTCCCCAGACTCTTTGTACCTCCAACTTACACATATCTGTGATTAACTTACAGCCAGTGCAATCCCTTCCAACCCAGGCTGTGCTTTCCAACCATCCATCCCTCTCAACTTTTTGCATTCTGGAAGTCAGAGCAGCCTTTCAGTTTCCATGTGCCCACAGGTTATAACGACAGCTACCTCTTCTGCTCCCCATGCTGCCTTATATCCCTACTTTTTCCCCCTCTTTTCTGATGCTTCAGCTTCCCCAGGAAGAGGAAAGGGGGGCTCTGCCCAGAGCTCCAAGTCAGTGACTCATAAATCGGCTCTATGGTGCTCACAAGAAGAGGATTCTGATTTATTCTGATTTTCATTTTAGGCTTCCTAGCTGCTACCATAATACAAAATAAAGAAAATTGTCGATATTAAGAACAACTTCAACAAGACCAATTGGCCATGTCGTGTTGGTTTAAGTTTATAGCCAAGGCTGATTAAAGAGTTCTCCTTTGTTTTTTGTTGCACACCAACAGATTTGTGCTAAATCCCCTCTTCTCTGCACCAAACCACAGGTTCAAAAGAATAGTCAAGGCTGACCAAAAGTGAAAAAAGTGAAAAACACCCACACTAAAAAAACCCTAATTTCTCAAGAAAAGAAAAAAAGAAAATTATTACCAGGCACACAAACAGTAGGAGACAGACTACAGAAAAAGCACTGCTGGCTTTTTGTTTGGTATTGGGTTTTTTTTAGTTGGTTTTTTTTGTGGGTTTTTTGTTTGTTTGGTTGGTTTTTTGGTAAGGTGTACAACATGGTTTGCTGATATATAACGTATACTATGTATCCATCTATTTCACTAATATGAGGCATTTTCAGGTATACCAAGACCAACAGTTAAGCAAAGTGATAAATTGTTTGACTGGTTCAACATACCAGCAAATTTGACTGCTGTATGTATTCTGGAAGACGAGTTTAATAAAATAGCTACTAAAAATTGTGCCTTAAAAAATGCTCAGCTAGTGGGAAAATGTGTGTTGGTTTTTAAAGAAATAGCTAACATTAGATCACTTTAAGATGTTTGTTACAAAAGTGAAGGCTTGAAAAAACACAACGTATTCCTCTGCTACTGAAATCCCATAAAGCAAAATTAAACTGTATTAGTAGGTTCAGTGGCTGACAAAGACTGATGAAATCCTGACAAGAATCCCATCATTTTAATTCTCCCTAATCTTTCTAAACACCACCCTATAAGCAACCAAAGAGGCCAGCATGAAAGGAAAAGCCCCCATATCCACAGCTACCTGAAGCTGAGTACAGTAAGGGATTTCAAAAAAAAAACCTTATAGAAAAGCAATCTTCTCCCAGTATTGTTTTGCCAGTATATTGTGAATTATGAGCACAGGTATCTTGAAGTCTTAAGAAATGGAGAGTATTTGCAAAACATTTTGATATGAGATAATAATAAAAGCTTTTTTTTTTTTTTTAAGTGCATTCAGTTAAGCTAGTGGTAAATACGAAACTCCAATTGGTAACCTGGTCATTTCTAACACAAAGAGTTTTGTGGTAAAAACTAAGCCACAAATTGGTTTAACCTGGTGGGATTCACAAGATGCATGTGGTAATAGAGGAGCAGGGGAAACAATATCCTCCAAATCTCTTATCTTTTCATAGTAATTAAAAATTCCCTTAAACAGCTATGCATTTGTCATAAGTTACCTACCACAGTGATTTTCTATTCTAAAAAAGAGCATTCTTGACACAAATAGCTCACAATAGCCCACTTAAAAACCTAGCAAACAACCTGAATATTTGAGGAAGAAAATAACTCGGTCCATATACACAATATAAAGATTGTGGAAGGGGGAAGGGAAGCATGAAGAACATTTTAGCTAACCTGGGAAGCAGAAAAGATAGTCAGATGCTCCCTTTAATGTTCACGGAAAGAAACGGAAACACTGCTGTGCAGACTATCTTCTGGGGAAAACAAACTGACAAGGATTATTACAGAAGACTGCACTGCAAATTCAATTACCTATGGCTGTTGACAAAATACCATGAGTAATCACATAAAGGGGGGGAAGAGCTATCTGACACAAAGTTTCAAGATAGAAATAAGCAAGTCAAATCCTTTAAATTTCTTAAGCATTTAGAAGTAGTCTACTCCCATTTATTAGATGTGATCTCCACTCAGAGTCAAGATCATTTCCCTGCCCAACACGGGGCAAGTTAACTTGTACTGGTCCACAGCCACTGAAACATATGAAGAATCAATGAATGCACAAGCTAAAACTGTCCTCAGTACAGCAGAACTAATAAAACGTCATGCTTGCACAGAGTCTTTAATAATATAATTATCTCCTCACTTATAAATTAAAGGGAGTACATGCAAAGATAAACCACAACTCATGCTGTGCAGGAATTTAATGAAATGCATTAAATCAAGATTACAAAAGCAGTGATGAAGTGGCAAACGCTGGACAATCCATGTTTCACAGAAGGTAACCTGTGAGAAAATTAAGCCAGAGATTCCCTCTACGTCAGTGGAATTTACTTTGGACTGGTTGACATCTAGAACGCTGTACTGAAATACACAGAAGTGACAGAGATCCCAGAAGATGACTTCCACAAGGTACACATTTTCCCCAAGTACTTAGTGTTCACTTTTTAGATTCTAGTTTAATTAAAATACATATCTAAGAAGCTCAGCTGAATGCATATAAAGGCAAATACAGAGTCTCGTCCCAAGCGACAACATCCACCATCAGAGCACAGACGGCGTGTGTTCTCCATGCTACATCATCATGGGAAAAACATCACCTCCCTGCATATTTTATGGCTACCTATTGAACACGGAGTGCCTACATCCCATGTAGTTTCAAAAACCCTTATCCCTCTCACCTCAACACTGCCTATTTCCTAATTTCAGAAGCTTGGTAGGCAGGTTATCATGCATTCTTTTCTGTGGTCCCTGTCTCTGTTTGACTTTTATAGAAAGGAAATGTAGATCAGGACTGCAGGTTCCATGAGGTAGCAAAGAATCTGAAAGATAAATATTGAAATATTTCAGTGTTGTAATGTCCAGATCTTGTTATAGATCTATCCGGTATGGGACAAAACACAGAAATATATATTACTTAATTGTAAGGCTTAGTACAGCAATCCTTCTTCCATTCTTGCAAATGGAAGCATCGCATTCAGTGAAAAAACTGAGATTATTTAAAACAGCAAAGATAATGAAAAGTAAATGAGCTAAAACCTAAGTCAGGCACCTTGAAACAACATGGCATTTTGATTTAGCACCACTGCCTACCAGAGTCTTAGTCAGAAAACAAGCCTGGTAGGGTAAAGAGAAGCTTAAAGGAGCCACGCAAAAATCCCAGCACCATCTGGGATGACAGACAGAGGAACAGCAACAGTATCACTGCCGCTTTGGAAGGCAAAGCATTATTCCTACTACCTATAGATTGTTAGCAAAAAGGGATGAACTTCTTCTTTCATTCTCTTCTGGTTCTTGCTGATTCTTGTGGACAATCTGGATCTTTCCTTTCAGCCTCTAAGAGGGAAAAGCTGTGGATTTACTTTTTTATTTGTATTGTCTAGATATCTAATAAAAACAGCATAAGCATGTAATTGAGCACAAATATGAAAAGAGGTCACAATTTAAGGAGGCAAAAAAGGTTTTACAGCTTTGTTTTTTCAATTGGATATGCTTATCCTGTTGCACTAATCTTTCCAAAACAGCCAGAAGCTAATGAATTTAATATAAAATGAAAAAGGAAATCTTTTTATTGCTGTAAAAACATGCTACACAAAGAAAAGTAAAAAATGAAGACTACTCATTCCTTCCACCTGCTGGGGAAAGATGTATCTGAACTCCTGTGAGCCTGTTATGGTTTATATTGTGTTGCTCAATAATTCCCACAGTAGCTGACTCATGCCTGAATTCGCAGTCAT
This sequence comes from Gallinago jamesoni, assembly GCA_025769975.1. Taxonomy (NCBI): domain Eukaryota; kingdom Metazoa; phylum Chordata; class Aves; order Charadriiformes; family Scolopacidae; genus Gallinago; species Gallinago jamesoni. The sequence goes on along the minus strand of JAOQGH010000023.1, from coordinate 73,210,471 downwards.
CTTCTGTCAGGCAGATATTTAATAAGTGTTGTTCATTTCCACACATCAAACACACTGCTTCATTTTACATTCCTGTTTCTTCTTTCTTTCCCCAAGGTGAATCTTCCCCACCCCACTTCTTCAGTCTATCCTACAAATTTTAAGCAAAATAATTCAACCAGATAACATGTTGTTTGAGGGAAAATGGTTTGGGGTTTTTTTGGTCTTTCCAATCAACAAAAGAAAAGTTTACTCTGAGCAAGCAGATCTTTTAACATATAGGTAAAAAAAAAAAGTACCACATTTTTAATATACACTGTTAGAAACAAATCCCATAAATGAGTTAATCAACCTTAATACAACCCTAAGTACAGCATATTTACTCTACTGCATTATGAAACTGCGATGCAAGCTTCTAAACTATGACTTTACAATATAAATAAATTCAGAACTATGAGAAACTAGTTGATATAAAACGTGAAATATTCTCCTCCTATATGCCCATTTCTGTGCTGAATTGGACTATTTCAGTCTAATTCTAACAACCCCCCAAAGATTACTATAATAATGAAAAACTATATCATAAACTCTATACACGACAGAGAAGACTTAAAGTTGTATATACTCATATGAAATCTGCCACCTCCCAACCACACCGTGAAAGGGATGCCAACTATGAATCATTTCATGGCAGCAATGTCTTTTGCTTAATACAAGGGCCTCAACCTAGGAACCAGAATGTTACTATTCAGTACAAGAAGAGCTAGCAACATATAATATGGCTAGAAAATGTCAGGGATACAAGTAGTTTAATACCTTGATGCCTTTGTAGTTAAGGGAAGCCCTACCTTTTGTTTTGCCCTGGCTAGACAAGAGAAGTCAGATCTGCCTATTCATCCTCCCTGCTACAGCACAAGCACATGCTTTGATCAGCCAGAAGATTTGAAGGGCTTGGGACCTCCAGCAGGAGGATGGTACTGAGACCACCACAGATACAAACTGCAGCTACACTGCTCCTTCCCTGCTTTTGGTTGTGGATTCTGTGCCAGGTCTCTGTTTCAGCAGCAGCAGCAGAAGGGAGTAGAGGGTATGTTGACTGGGACCTTCACACAAAGAAATACATGGCATAGTAATGGATGCCACATAAGTTATTACTGCTTGTTACCTTTTGAAAAGGCCTCATTGCCTTTTGTGTTTGATGCCTTCTGAATAAGTCTAAAGAAGTTTGAGACTTGAAAGATCTAAAGCATAAGAAAATATTCTAAAGAACCAGTGTATTCTTGGACAAAGTGTCCCTGAAAAAAATCTAATTATTTATCTATATCAAGTACCATCTGGGACACTGGAAAAACACTAGCTACCCTACTTTTCTTTATATTTTTTTTTCAAAATTAAGATGAGGTATTCTGAATACCAAAGTGGATTTTTGAAAAAAAACAGATCATTGTAAACAAGTCAAATAAAAAAAAATGCTCAGATCAAACATTCATTAGTTCTGAAGGAGAAAAATGGCAAGAATTATACTGGATGTCACCAAAGGTGTGAGATCTAATCAGAAAAAAATCTTCTCTAAAAGGCAGCAGGATAATGCATTATGTTTTAAAAGTACAGATACTTTTCCAAGAGACTTGATTCTCTTTAATACTTTGTAAAAAGTGTTATGGTTTGATATTATAGACCCTTGTACTGCACACACTGCATTCTACAGACAGCATAACAAAAGCCAGTATTTTTGCATCTCATGGTTTTGTTAAGAATGTACTTCTGTTATACATAATTCCCTAAGCATCACTTAACCTTACTTCATCTGAACATACCTTGTGACATTACTGAGCAGTCTGTACAACTTGGCAGTTAAATCAAGAAATAGACTTGCCATTAAACTCTGTTATTCTGGAGCTGGTTATTTACTTGTCTGAAATAGCTTAAATAATCAAATCTGGCATTTATTTTCTCCTAACTTCACAAGTAGTCCCTTCTACACTTGCTGTCTCAGAAAATTACAAGTTGGACTGAAATTACATCTCTGGTGGTCTCGACTGAGAAAGCCAAGAATTCAGCTTACATATATTACTGCTTGCTCAGCTTATTGCCTCTGGCCACCAAAGGCTAGAGGACCAGTGGTTCAGGGTGTTTACGTGGATCTTTGCATGAAAGATCAACTCTAGGAATCATCTGAGATGTTTGCTGCTAGGTCTGTGCTTTTTAACATGGAGGTAGAAAGACATGGGTACAGATAAGAGTCTTTGAACTGAAAATGCATTTGGCAACTTAGTGAGACAGATACGGAGCGTTCCTAAATTTATGAAATCGAGAATTTGTGCAAGCAAAAAGTTAGATCTTTCCTGTTACAGGCCAAAAGGGAGAATTTGGAAGGATGAAACAACTCCCATTCAACAACAAACAAATAGGAAGGCAAGTCAAAGACCGTTTCAGAGAAAAAACTTTTTGAAAGAAGCATTTCCATTTCCAAGCCCAGAAAAGGTTAAACTGTAGGTTTACCTTATACCAGGTAATACAAAATAGAAGCTTCATTATCTGATCTATAGTCTTTCAAAGCTTGATGTTAGTATTTGATTCAAGGTTGTCCAGTGCATCTATAAATGGGAGGGTGAATATGGGAAGAGAACTATGCTTTTTATGTATTCTCTCTCTACCTGGAAAGTGTCAACTGGAATGACAACATAATTTATCATTTATGAAAATGTTTCACTGTACTAAACAGTTTTATCTACACAGTTCTATGCTTGTATTAAAGTTGAATGGAAAGAAACTGTAATAATTTTTATTAGGCCTGCCATTTTCTACATTCAAGAGGACATTAAACAACTACTTAGTTGTTTAAGACAAGTTTGGAAGTAATCAAGAAATAGCCGTTATCAAAGGTGACATGCATGCAAAGCAAAATTAATACCCCCCAGAAAGGAGTATAAAATTGTTAACTACCATCACTAACACTTAACTCACCAAAATTCAAAAGTACTAAGACTTGTTCATGAATTAAAGGAAGACCACACAACCACGCAGTGCAATAAAGGCAGTAAGAAACAGAACTATATGCCCCTTATTGCAGAGCTACTTTCAGTTCTCACCACACACATAAAACTCAAATATTCTGTTTATGGGCAAGAGAACAAATTTCTTGAGATCCAGTATTTAACAAGGAGCTACCACAGTATTTATTCTGTTCCTGAAGTTTTTGAAGACAGAAGCACCAAAGCAACAAGAAAAGCTAAGTAATGTTCTACACAAGGCACATATTGAGGAAGATATTTCAATCATTCAATACTCTGGAAATACAAAACCACTGATCAGTAAAACAACAAGTTATCCCGGTACATGGAGCAAAGTACTGTATTTTCAGCCCATACCACTGAGGCTAAAAAACAAAATACACAAAAGCCAAAGGCTAATCCCACTAGAAGGCAAGAAAGGAGAATGTAATGAGTTTGAAATATGAGTAGGTACTTCTAGTGTGAAAACAATGATGCTACAAAGAAAAGTTACATTACTAAACTATTAGGAATTTTATTCATTTCCTAGTACTATATGGAGAAAAAACATTACCAATAAGCCAGTTACTTTTTTCAAAAAAGGGAAATAAGCGCTTGAAGGGAGACACATTAATTTTTAAAATGTAAAAAAAAAAAACCATGGAAAAGTACTGGTGGAGTAGAAAGAAATGGAACATACACTGATAAGGCTACTTAGAGTAATCTCATTTTTTCTGTGTGACCTTTTAAACAAACTACAGAACTAAGAATAGAGTTTCCATCTACTGATACATAACAGAAAGCATAATGCTAGCAGAAGCAGTGTATATTTTCCCATAATCTCTGCATTAGAAAAAAAAGAGGTTAAACAATACACATTTAAATATATATATATACACTTAAATGTTAATATAACATTTCAAGTCTTACATTGTCTTAAATGAAGCAAAAACATACAAAGTAAGAAAACACATACCTGATATACCCTGAGACTCTGTCTGTAGATCACAGTACCACAGTCTGTTCACTGGATCACACCCTTCTCGAATAGACAGCAAGACATATCGACCATCGTCTGATACCTGTATGAAGTTACAGAAAAATCAAAGAAAGTCATCCTCTGGAAAAAAATAATAATAAAATATCTAACTTGATAAGTTAGTCCCTAAGCACCTAGCCAAAAAAATATTGAAGCTAGTTAGTTGAGTGAATAGACATGTATGGAACATGAGAACTCATCAAGAACCCACACTCACCACTTACATAAACAAATAACATAAATATAGTTTGCTGACATTTCAGGAGATCAAAACTAAACAGCATTATCCGTTTGTTTTTTTAACTCATGGTGGAAATAAAGTTTACCTTACCACATGAACCCAATAAAACAACTAATGTACAGCACTAACGTGAAATTTCAGGAACTAAGAATGGACTCAGTATAAACAGTCTAAAACTACAATCTGCTGGCAAGAAAGAAAGAAAAAAGAACACCCCCCCCCAACAAACCTACCAAAATCACAAGCCACATTAAAAATAGCTTGCAGTCAATACCTTGAACATGGAGAAGTTTAATTGAATCCACTATGTTGCATATAAAGCACTATTTAGTCCTGTGATCAACTAGATTGTCAGGCTCTCACTGAACTATAGTACTCAAAAAGAGCCCTCCTACATCAAGTAAAACATAGCTTTATGTATCTCAGTAGAAATTTCTCAAAAAACCACAAGGCAGCCACATCTGGTGATGCAGGTATCCAGTTTTTGTCTAAGTCACTGACTATAACGTCAGCATTCAAATCCAATGTTAAATTGTGCAAGAGTATTTGCAGACCTAGACATCCTTGTAAAAACATAACAGTGACCAGTGGCTTTTGTCCAAAAAAATCCCCTTAAGTTAGATTCTTGTGAAGATGATGTGAAAAATCCTGAACTTTCAAACTCCTTCATCAAGGTAACAATTCCACGCAAAAGGAAATTTACCTCCCCTCCCTCAAATCCTATGGAAATAGACGGATCCCTGCAGTGACATCTCTCTGAAAATCAGTAATTTGGCATATACATATTAATTCAGGTATTTTAAAACATGCAGAGATCTATCAGGGATGCACTTGCTCATCAATCAAAGGAAAAACCATGCTGCTGAAATTGCTAAAACTTAAGCGAAGGAGGCATTTATCTCAGTCAAGTCTTTCATTTTAATCCCAGTGTAAACAATCCTCTTATACTGCATAACCTGTCACCTGAACTGAACCTACAGAAAAGAGTTTGTCACTGACATCTTAATATGGGCCATTGGTGCATCTTACAGGTCTACATAAACTGACTGGTGCCTCCTCTACACAAGAGGGCTCTTCACCGTGCATCCTCTCTCCAGCAACTCCAGCACGGTCAGTGTTTGAACCTGTGAATATCCTAGATATGCCAAAATCCAGGTTTGAACGACCCTCTAGATTCACAGTCTTGGTCAATTAAGCCCTGTAAAATTTTGCTGATGCATGCAGACCTCCACACATGCCACATTGCTATGTACAGAGCAGTGGAGTTTAATCAGAACAATACCTATTGTTTGAATGAGAAAACCAAAACGCAGTTGCTCGCAACGGCAGGTCAGTGAAAACCATCAAGTCAGCACTTGACACATGGCAAACATGCTCGCTCTGCATAGCTCCTCTGTCAATCTATTTTTTTTTAAGTGAAAGTCTACCTAATACTGTTATTCACAGTATGACATACAGCAGAAAAAAAATTACCTGTGTGGTAGAGGTTAGCTCTGGATTTCTGGCTGCCTTAAGGTATCTGCCACAAGCCCATCTCAGATGTGGAAAAAGGCTGGCAGCTTAGTCCCTCTGAATGATGGTCACTAAATTCACAGCACATTTTCCCTCAAGTTCTCAAGTGATGGAATTAATAAGGTGTGTTTTCTGTCACAAAGCAGTATGAAATTTCTTCAAAATCATCCAAGTCGGTAATTTTTAATGGGACTTTTGCTTAATTGTGACAAACTAAATGATGCTTATGGCATTTGCAGGTTTGTCAATTTCATTAGGTTTGCAGACACGAAAAATCTAATGCTGCTGTTAAATGACCATTGCGAGATACAACCACATTCTAAATTGTGATGAAGCTTCTTGGCTTCCTTTCGGATATGTATGTACATACAGTAAAATTTCCAAAATTATGTCTGCTGGTACATAAAGTCATCAATGAATCCCTCTTTCTACTCAGGCTTCACAAACGTATTCTGTTTCCTGGCAAAGCTTTTGAAAGTGCAAGTCCATCAGAGAAAGGCAGGAAGTAACAGGAAGTTATCAACTTAGTTTCCCTCTTCTGAATGAGCTGTTTTGAGCTTATTCCAAAATTACCAGATTTAGATGTTTTATTAACAGCTGATACAGAAGGCTGTTTCCTGTCCACATTCTTACATGACAATATCTAAGGGAAATTTAAACCCCTACTCACAAAATATGAATCTGAGTTCTGGAAACTTTCCATTTGGCTCTAAACACATCTTTAAAAAAAATTCTTATTCATATATTGCAATTACTTCTTATATTTACTTTGGTTAACATTCATAACATTAATTGTGCAAACTATCTGTAGAATTACTCATGCAAAATAAATTTCAGAAGAATTGGGTCCTAGATATACCGCTATTAAAACAGATTCACAGTTTTGAAGACAAGAAAGGAACTTAGTAGAATACAGAACCGAATGTCAGTATATGAAAGCTAATAAAAAATCCCAACAACCAAAAGACCCTCAAATCCAAAACAAAACCCAAATGAGTGTTTTCCAGTTGTATTTTTACTGGCATTTTGTCAACAACTAATTATAATGCTAAAAATGTCCATAGAGACCTAAGATTCCTACCAGACAAAAACCCAAACCAGTTACATGAAGCAGTTCAGATAGCTTTAACAGGACAGCCTGCAAAATTCAGACATTTTGGCTTCTCCTTCCAAGATAGGAGTATATCTAGAAATGGAAACCAAGATCAGGTGTTCTTTTTTGAAAGAAGCATCTTCAGTGTTTTTAGACAAATGTTAACTGCAGGCATCAGTTTTAATTAAACTAGGAACTGCAATATGCTGCTTAAGCAACTGTTCATAATTGTAAAAGCACTAAATTTCATTCTCTTCCTCAGCAACTCATAAAACATGATAAATAATTGCAAGTGGTATATACAAATAAAAGTTTCAGTTAAACTCAAGAATATGACACACAAAATTCTTTCAGTCATAGCCAGAACCCACATAAATTTATTCTTTGATGTTTTGAATTAACCGTTAACAGAAGACTGCTTGCTTTACCCGAGAAAGAAAACTTATTTGCAAATTTCTGATGTTGTTGTTGCAAGAGCAATTCAGAATGTCTGCTAACAGCAAATCTGAGTACATCTAAAAAGTTGTTCCTTCCATATTTCCCAGCTGCACTAGTTGGGAGCAGCTTGTTGATAGCAGTTTATGTTTAATTTGAAGTAGGAATTCCCAAAGCATATTGCTGGTGGGACGTCATTTAGGTCTGCCTCTATCACCAAAGCTATTCTTACATCAGTGAGCTCTATAACCCAAAGGAATTTGACAGAAACAGGACAAGACACTGTTGACTGAGGCATGCTAAAATGCTTAGTATTATACCATGGATTTAGACATCCACATAGCAAAGTTACAGTTTGATGAGCAAATATTGGTAGTAGTACCATCTTACGCTGTCTCCACCTCTAGCTCTTCCTACTGCTATGGTTGCTTGGATCCAAGCAAGCTCATTCTCCTAGTCATGTCAGTACAAGCATTTCCCATTTGTGTGGTAAGCCAGACTGGAGAGCTGATTGACCAGAAGAAATAGCATGTTATAACAAAAACTGAAAATTAAAAAAAGGAAACAAAAAGAAACAATAATAATCCAGGAAAAAAAAAACAACAACAAACAAAACCAAAGAAGAATCCAGGAGGGGGAAAAAAACCCAAAGCAATAAAAGAGAAAAAGAATAAAAGAAAGAGTCTGTCTGTCAGTTTAGTATCTCAGTCACTTCTCTGTGTAGTTGTACACATGGCTAAGACACTGCACCAAGCAGCTGGAAACATGAATAACAGGGGCAGAGATTGCTTAAGGCAGCTCAGACGGCAGCACTGACAAATGTGCAATCACTGCCTGAATGCACTGACTCTTCTATACCATAAGCAGAGAAGAGTCTGGGCTTCAGAACAGCAAAAGGAAATAGGATTTCTCAACTATCATTTGGGTTATTCTTATGCTGCTACATCACCTTCATGAGCTGGAGTGCAAACCTTGCTCTTGGCCCACACACTTACAAACTGGGATTTTCATACCAGTATTTCACTCAAATCGTAAGAGTGCATTCACGGTTCAGCATAAGGGAGACAGCTGTAACGTCAGAACTGACAGCCTGGATGAGAAATAAATTCTCCCGGTTTCCCACATCCAAGCTGAAAAGGAAACACATCTCAAGAATTTCTGGGAGAGATGTGGAATGCTAGTCAGCGAGCATTGACTCATTGAAATAATTAGCATCATTTCAAACAACATCCACTGGTAAAAGGTAAGGAGGTTACAAAGCAAGTGAACAACTTAACATGAATTTTAGTTCCTGTCAAAATAGGGCAGAAGAAATACTGTAGCCTTTCAACTGAAGCTTTTATAAACCTTCAGCATAACAATGATTTTATTGGCGTAACACAGCACTAATCCCTAACTCAGCACTAGAAAATGATTATTTCAAAGAGCTGATGTTGGTATATAGTTTGTACTTTGCTGCCATTCAGTCCTTGGCAATTTTGAATTTATTAGATTTGTTATTTCTGAAATATTTGCTGTGACCACCTTTACATGATACAAACATACTGAAGTATCATTACAAGAGCTGTGCTCCCAAGTGCTATTCTATTTAATCTTTCAAGGATCAAACTCTTTAGAGCAAAATCTTTATAGAGAAGTTTTGATTTATACTGGAGTATTTTTTCGTTTTACTAGCAATTTTGTTTCAATGTTACCAGTTCTCTCCATTTTGATGAAAAGTAACCATTGCTTAGAAAAACACTGAGAGATGAAGTGGTTTACATGTAACTTCAATAAACGGATATCAACAGGAAAAAAAAACACCACTATTTAAAGCCTAATTAGTAAAAGGAGTTTTCTATCTACCTAATTTTTTTCTTTCGTTACAAAATACAGTTAATACATCAAACAAGCCACATAAAGAACCCCAAACAGTTATGCCTTCTGCTTTTATAATAGCAGTAACCATCTAAGAGGATCCACAGCAAAAGTAAAGCATTTTGTCTACTAGCAGCACATTTCAGACCAAAAAATCATACATAATTAAACAAGAAAAGAGAAAAGATGAACAGAAGAAGGCTGTTAGGTTTTCAGACTTCCTGGCTTTATATATTACTCCTCAACTAAAACATCAATAGGAGAGACATTAAAGTACTTTGCTTCCAAGCAAAGCGCATGAGAGTGACCCCAGTGAATATTAACGCTAGTTCTTTGAATACTACCTGGGTAGTCACAGCTGCAAGATTCAGCGTAACGAAGAGCTCTCTATTTTTAGTTCACAAATAGGGGCCCTTTAAATGCATAGTACTATATTAACACAATTACATATACACATTATTCCCTTTTAAGCTAACCAATGAAAAGTTTTACCACCTTGGCCCTTTTTATTATCAAGGTGGAAAACTCAAGGTGGATTTTATTATTATTTATTTTATTATCAAGGTGGATTATAATCACTCTATAATTTGTTTCTGCATAACAAGATATTAAATAGTAAAATCCAGTTATTAGATAATAAGCCTGTGTTGAGAAAAAGATAACTGGTGACTCCTTTAACTGCAGACATTAACACTGTTATCATCTACAACCCGGTCTTCCTCTGTGGTTATTTTACAAGCTACTGCTCCTCATGCACTAGCGCCCTTCGCATATGGAACAAGGCAACTGTCATTACTATCTAATGAATTTCCAATGAAACAGAAAATGAATCACATACCAAAAAAAAAAAATAAAAAATCAAAGCTCACAAAAATCAGACAGAATCAAAGCTTTCAAGCAGAGCTAAATGGTCAAACCAGTAACTGGACTCCAGGTACCTAGTCATGGGAAGATCTTGGGGTAGAAGGCAAGATGGGTGGCAATAAAAATGCAACCATACAACACGTGGCATTAATAACTAGGATTTAAAACCTTGTAGCACCAATAAGCTGCATTTTAACACTGATACAATTTTCACCATATGCTATGTATGTAAGTTTAAAATGACCTAGAGTGATTGACTAGATTTATTTAATTTTTTTTGTATTAATTTAGGAATGTACCCAGTCACCACAATAAAACAGACTGATGACAGCAGTTACTTCCTAAACTTTAGGTACACGCCACACAAAGATTTTTACATAACACCACTGAACCTGAATATGACTTGACTAAGAAGAATCCACATGCAAGAGACATTTCAGATTGATGAAGAAATTACCTTTAGCAATATTTCAAAGCTTCCTATCAGATGAGTAAAGTAAAATACTGAGCACAAAAAACACAAAGCATATGCCAACTACAGAGAAAAAAAAAAAGCATAGAATTTGCCAAAACATTTGGTCAGTAAAATGAGAGCAATTATGCTGTCTGAACAGCCTCAAGTGTTCTAACATCATAGATGTGGACATGACCCCATGCCACAAAGTTCTGCTTGCACAACAAAAAAGTCAAGAACTCCCACTGTAACCTCTCAGCCTTTCAAATTCCACTTCTGATACCTCACTGTTATAAAAAGCAAAGCTTTTCCTAGCCTTCCTAAGAACAGGAAACAGTTTTTCATTAAATAAAATGATCACAAAGGGTTTTTTTTTTTTTAGGGTGGGGTGGGTTGGGTGTTTTTTTTTGTAATTAAGGGAACACAAAACTATGTTCTGGCATTATCTTTACAGTGGTGCCAGAAAGTCACTGAAGCTTGCATATAGCTCCTATCATATTTTACAGTCTAGCAGTCTTTCAAAAGATGAAGATTGGAGCAAGAACTCCCTTTCACTATGCAACCTCTTGGGAGTGTCTGCACAACCCAAGTGCATTATACTGGTTTAATCAACCAAATTTCAGAAGCGCTGATGATGGGCGATCACATAAATGCATAATTTCAGGATCAGGTCCAACAGAAACCACTTAGCATGTTCTGAGGAGCAGCCCTGACGTACTTTGTGCAGGAGATGACTGGTTATACAGAAACAACATGCTGATGTGTTCTTTCCATCCATTCCCCAGGTGAGAAAAATTGCTTTGAGTGTTAATAATAATAATAAAAAAAAATAAATTTTCCTTATTCCAGATGGGGTTTTATTCTTGGATTTCAGACACAACATGTTGGTATAAAAAGCATTTCTGTTCTACCATACCCTTCTGAGCCTCTGCTAAGCTGGGGGTTGAAGGAGACCTATCAAAGCCAGAGAACTGAGATTCTGACCCTTGAACATTGTGCCTATGACTGCTTCAATTACAACCGGACACGAGACAGCCTTGTTCAGAAGGGGAACACAGCAACAGGTACATGCATTTTCTGTCTTAAATCTACCACAGAGTAAAATTAGTAGCCTTCTGACATGATAGACAAACATCATGCACATGATTTTTCCTGTAGCTTTCAGCTTGCTTTTGAGTGCAATAAAAGCACCAAAGCATCAGGAACTTGTCTATATGGTAGATTGCCATCTACCATAGCCCCATGTGCAGCCAGAAAGATTGCCTGCCTGTTTCTTAATGGTAAAATTCTCCAGACCTATTGGCAGGAGAATATTCATAGTATTCATAGGAGAATATACCTATGGAGGGCAGGAGGGCTGCAGGAAGATATTCATAGTAGGTCTCTATTCCAGATTCAGCCTTGACAACGATAAAGTTAGGCTTTAGAAAAACCTCTTACAGCCCTGTTTTATCCAGCAGCAAGTCTCACTTGAGCAAACCAACAATGTTCAGAGCCCTTCCCCCTCATGCTGCTCGCTCTTCCCCTGTGGATGCTGCGCTTCCACATTCCTGCAGGGAAAATACACCATAGCCAGTGCTCAGCTGGCACAGCTTACTCCTCTACGCTCTCAATTTCATTTGCAAGATCACCTCCCTGGCTGAGAACCACTGATGTGCACTGACAGCTCTAAACATTAAAAAAAAAATTTAAAAAAAATTGTCAATTCAGGGACTGTGCAGTTTTACTGCTGTCAGAACTGGGAAGGTTGGGTTCCTCTCACCCCCTCCTTTCTCTCCTGTTTACTTTCCTGCAGGTACCGTAGGGACTTTTACCACCAACAACTGTGAAAGGCTTTTATATAACTTATTGTTTAACTTCGAGAACAACAGTCTGGCTGCAAGACACAGATATGCTCTGTGAGCCTGGAGAGGAAGCAAGAACATGCCATTTAAACAGAGAAGCACAAGAAGATTCTCTTTTCCAAGCGTGGTTAGGACATTACCAAGGTTTTAAAAATCTTCATACCAGTCTGCCCTCTGCTGGGATGTTATTCAAATAAACTCCATCCCTGCTCTTCCCAATTCCCTCACCATCCTAGAATCTGTATCAGAAACACATATGCTTTTTCTAGACTAATGAAAAGACTTGATAGCCTCTTTTTCAGAACTTATATATTTGACTAACAATAAACAGATTTTTTTTCCTCAGCAGCAATCCATTCAAGTGAGGAGTTGGAAATGCATCTATATTTCTATGCCAACACCATTTTCAGGACCACAGATTTTGTTTAAATCAAGCATACTGGGGCTGATATTGAATGTGTAACGCACGAAAAAAAGACAAACCCTGAAGCTATTTTCTTGCATATTGTCTTGTAAAATGTATCAAGCTGACAAAATTTTACACAGCCCTCTTTTGTCCTAATCAGTGACCTAGTTTCTTCTCTCCCCTGAAAATACATACCACACCGACTCCCTACTGTGCACCTGAGATTACTCATTCTTTTGAAATATCATGGCAACATTATTACTTTTGCAGTTTCCGAGGGATCTCCTGGCAGGTACTTTTCACTTGCAAGCAAGTTATTTCTCTCCCTCGACCCAATGCTTGTGAGACCTGCAAATTCTGCTCTAAAACCTGAGCACGAAGTTCGAGTTCTGACACCAGTACAGAGAAAGGTTTTGTAGCTGAGACTAGACCACTCACACCATAATCCAACTGTCTTCACTGGAGCTTGTGTAAAACCTAAGAGAACCCAAACATCTCTACCTATTTGGCCCAGCAAGGCCCTATAAATTAAAAATTTTTCTTTATTAATGTGACCAGAATGCATGAAAGAAGACTTTCATAAAACGTTGAGCTGTGCAAAGCTGTATTTTAAAATCTGTGGCAATGTATTAGCACCAAGTAAGACTACTTAGGACAGTGCCAATAAGCCACACAATCTGATTATTTATTAAATATATTTTATTTTTTCCCTCATTACTTTGTGGTCTTCCACTTTATCAAACACATACTTAATAAAAATTGACTAGAAAACTTGTCTGAATGGCCTGAAAAGATGATTTTTGACCTATTGCACAAGGATGAAACCACATTTTGCAATTGCATTGTTTTGTTTTGGTTTTTTAATTGGAGAATATGGTTTTTTCCATGATGATTAAAAAACGTTTTTCATTAGTGACAGGATGACAGAGCCACATTTTACAGCTGGAGATTGCAGCACAACCCCAGAATATCAGCTGCTTTATAGTACTTTCACTTAGATAAGCTCATGATTATTTACCAAGGTGTATCTCTGCTTTATCACTCCTCCTTAAAATAGCGCTGCTTCTTAAATATCAACATTTCTGGAAGTTTATGCTTCCTAGAGGTCAAGAAAAAGTCATAAGCAGCCATATAAATTTATTTAAAAAGAACCCACAGTAGTGAGGTGTTTCTCTATTCACTGCCTTCCTGATACTTATGGGGCTGTTTCAATTCAGAGCTGGCAGCTGCCCTACATTCTATTGCTTTCCTATTCTACAGCAAGAGTTACTATTACCAGTCCCCTCCTCGCACCCCAAAGACCTTTTGATCATTTGATAGAAGAGTTACATATTCTCATTAAGAACAAAAAATTACCTGAGACATTTGGTATCAGGAAAAAAAAAAAGATACTTCTTTTACATTTAGGGCTGTCTCAAGCTTTTCTTTCACAATAGAAGAGCCAGGAGATGTAGGATGGCTGCTTCTCTGCACCCTGGCCAGGCAAACCCTTTGCTGCTCACAGCCGGCATCATATTATGAATAACCTTCCATGGTCCTCCTCATATTCGGTTCTGTATTTCTGATCTTGAAATGCTCCAGCCCTGCTTCTTCAATTTAGGTAAGAAAAGGCTCTGTTAGTGTGCTATTATCTCAAAGAAAGTTTTGCTACCTATAATATGCCTAATGCAGAAGACACCATTTCCAGGGTATTTAATATTATCTGAGACTGCAAACTTTCACCAGCCTAAGAATCTGTATACTCCAATGAATCAGACTGCAACAGCCTTCCCTCATGGAAAATGAATTTATCTTCACAACAACATGTGTAGTTTAGCTCACGACACTGCAAAGCAATAATAATAATAATATGCATCACTCATGAATCAGTGGATACATCACTGCAAGACATCTGTCACCAACAGAAAGCCTATTTATTTACAGAACTAGGGAAAAATAAGGATAACAATTTCCAAATTTCATTTTATTGCCAGTTAAACTCAACAGAACTGGTTTTGAACAGTAAAAAAAAAAAAAAAGAGACTCCATATAGAAACAAGAGGTACTAACTAAACACAGCAGATAGGAGAGTACAAAGAATTACAACAGGTTTTTATCCACTGGAGAACTATCAGTTCCCTGAAACAGAATGACCACCACTACAATCCAACAGCACTTAGAACAGTACACTCAATCAAGCATTGTTAAATCTAATATGAAGAATAAAACACACATTAATTACAAAACTTGGGGTCTTTTGAACCATTCGTATAAGAAAGAACAGACCATGGTTATCCATCATTTTGGTTCACTGGTACTTTGCACAATATAGTAGTAGTTGTTCAACAAAATAAGCTTAAGAAAGCAATTCTGGCAGTCTCTTGTTCCCTTTCCAATACCACAGTCCACACCATACTTGTTCTAATAAAGCTTGTTGTAGGGAAACTTAAGAGTCTCCAACTGAGCACACAGTATTAACAGATTTTAACCTGCATGTCTCGACTCTAAGTAGAATAGACGTATTTTATGTTTGAGAAAGAAATCATAAAAATAAATATGAACAAAATATATACATGGCAGGGAATACCCAATCCACA
This sequence comes from Gallinago jamesoni, assembly GCA_025769975.1. Classification (NCBI taxonomy): domain Eukaryota; kingdom Metazoa; phylum Chordata; class Aves; order Charadriiformes; family Scolopacidae; genus Gallinago; species Gallinago jamesoni. The sequence continues at coordinate 73,195,178 of JAOQGH010000023.1, read as the reverse complement.
ATGGGTATTCCACAATGATTATTGGAATAAGCTTTTTGCACAGAAGTGAAGGCTGGGGCTCAATACTAAGAAGAAACAAGAACAACGACACATTGTCTATTGAATGATCCTTCTCTGTCCTGGAATGTGTATCAGGCAGAATGCTCTCAGCAAAGAAAAATTATATGTGATTGTGTCATTACAGTCTTACGGATTAATTTAAAACAAACAAAACAGCCTGATTTTCAGTTGTTCTTAATCAATGACTCCTAATTCAATGATCAACTCTGGCAACTAACAAAAAGCGTTCTTTTAACAATACACCTACTATCAGTTGTTAGAATCTGAAAAACTGAACATAATGACGACAAGCTTCAGGGTGTTTAACATACCTCAGCTCCACCCATCCATTTTGGTTCATCAGGAAATTCAGCACACAGGATATCTTCTGACTGGTCAGTTCCTAACACATGATAATGCAGCTTTTGGTGCAGATTAGTGGAGGTCTCAGTACCTAGCAGACATTTGAAGTAATTAGTTCTCAAAGAAATCCAACAATAACCAAATAAAACCTGTAGAAGCTTCTATATCCCTTTGGATATAAAAGAGAAGAGTAATTCAGCAGAGCAAATTAGGATGGTCTCAGTATACAAGCATTCCCCTCCAAACACACAACCCCACCAAAACAAAATAAAACTTCAAACCACACTGCAAACCTGTTCAGTTACCCTTTCCTTTTACTGCTGATAATACATTCTTCAAATGTGAAAACTTACCATTCCAAGCTTTGCTTCCTAGAAATACTAAACATGTAAAGAAAAACAACAATCCCTGCCACCCTCTAATGACGTTTTTACTCCTATTTCACCCTGGGCAACTAAGGGGAGATTTATTGCTAATTATCATTCCTAGAAACCTTCATAATTACATTGGCTGAAAAATAAAAAAAAAGTAGTATTTTAAAGCATCACATGAGATGCTACCTAATATTTATTTTTTAAAAAAATTTGTTCTTGCAACATTTTCCAACACTTCAGCTTCTGAACTCTAAACATGTTTAAAAGTAAAAAACAGAAGGTGTGTAACTAACTTGCAAGTCTGGCAAAGTAACAGGTTGCAAAGTCAATAGAGGCAAAATTCAGGCTGACTCCAAGGTTTAACAAAGAGCACAGCCACAGAAGAAACTTCTCAGTAGCACTGGCTTATACTGAGAGCTGCTAAATTCCTTCCCTATTGACGCTCCTCAGCAATTTATTCCACTATGCGTGTTGCTCCTTGCCTTTTGCTAGCATTAACATTTTGTGTTGCTGTGAGCCACAGATGAATTAATCTGGTTGAATAACAAAAGCCATATGCCCCAGATCGCTATTCATCAGGTCAACCTCCCAAGCCAGTTCACCTCTGCCCACACAAATGCAAAACAGGAAGAGACCTAAGTAAGCTGTCACCAGACATCAAATTTCAGCCAATAACACCCGGTATGAAAGCTGAGTAAATCATTGCAGAGAAAAAGAAAAGGAGCAGCAAACTTTTAAAGGAAAGACAGGAACAGGCAGACAAGAGGATATTTGCACTGAGTATGTGTCTTGTATGACCAAAGCTTAATCCGGTATCTAATTGTATAAACTAAAATAGCCAGTTATTTCAGTATAAACTAGTAGAGCTAATTATTTGTTGCACCAAATTACTTAAAAGGTCATTTCACTTCCACATAGCACACAATTAGTACAGTCATACTTACCATCACTTTTCCCATCCTGTTTTGGATAGCAATTATAGAACATGCCTTTTCCATCATGGGTCCATGCCATGCAACTGAATTTAACTCTCTCCAGTGTATCTGGAAGATCCTCAGGACCTTCTACTTTCATAAACTTGATAGTGACCCAATCAGAGCCACTAGAACTCAGGCCATATGCAAAGTATTCACCATCTTCACTGAATGCATAACCTAGGAAATTGGAACCAAACAAGATGAAGTAAGAACCAGCATAAGGAATCAGTATTTTCCAAAAAAGTGTTTGTTATCTTGCCACGCAGCTTTTTATTATCTACTACACACTAGCCAAGTCCCAACAAAAGAGAGTTAAAATTGGGAAAGCAGTTAGAAGAACTGTGTTCACTGAACACTGAGAGAAGAGGGCTTATTTTCTGAAAGACAGTGCAAGCAACTATATGTGCTTTCATTTGGGATTCAGAGCACTTTTCCAGTCTCTCTGGACTTCTCAAATAGTTCACAAATGTGAGTTTAGGCATGTATGCTCAGGAAGTATGTTCAGTAATATCGCTTATGCCCAGCATCTGAATTATGATTTAATTAATAATTCTTCTAATTCCCTGAGTTTGGGGGGAAGAGGTGGAGACATTGCACACAGGTAGAGAACTAAAGGTGAGATTTTAAGAGAGAAATAGTACCAAAGAAGTCAACAGAAATTGAGATGCAAGTAATGCATCCTGGAATAAAGCAAGTACCATTTCAATACTGGAGTCACTGAAACTAGACCCTGCAAAGCCATGAAAACTGAAGTAACTAGACAAATTTGCCACTATGACACAAATGGATTAGTTGCTAGTATTCTCAGCTAAGACCTCAGGTATCTACGTCACTTTATCCAAACTGTGAGGAAAACATGATTCTGAAAACAATTCATAAGAGCTTCCATCACAGTTGATAAGGATCAGTTTCACTCTTGCAAATCAATTCAAGGAATAGACTAGATTATCATAGGCCCAAAAATAAGTACAGAAAAGAAAAAAATCATACAAAAAAGTTGCATTTCATAGAAATAGCAGGTTTAAGATGCACCACTCTGCCACCCTAACTTGCTCTCCCCCATAAGAACATGACTGGCCATTCTGATTCGTAACAAGATTACACCTATGTGTCCTCAGAAATAACCCTAACAAGATGTCTCCAAGAAAAAGAACAATAGTTCTTATTCCCTCAGTTCCCTCAAGTATTCCCTACAGCCTCTGACCATTTTTAGCCTAGGAGACTTCTCTTCCATTAAGTAGTTCATTAATAATCTTCAATGCTTCCCTCCTCCTTGATCTTGTCCAGCTTGCCTTTAAACAGTGTTTTTTGGACCACCAATATCCATTGGTAAGGGGTTCTACAGATCTACTTCTTGAGGCATGAACCATCACCTTCTTTTGTTTGCTTTGGACTCGGCTCCCACTGCCTTTATTTGATATCTCCCCATTCTTGTAATAGAAAAAAATGATGACTAATCAGCCCCTACTCACTCTCTCCATGCTACTGCATGCCACAAATGATTCTGAAGACCTCTATTATATCTCTGCTAAATTGTCCCTTTTGCAAACTGATCAATCCGGGCACAATCAATTGTTTCTGACCTCTGCTTCATACCCTTCATTGTTGCCACTGCCCTCCTCTGAACTGTATTTCAGAGCCCCTTTTCAGCTGAGGGACTGGAACTATATTTAGTATTCATTGCTACTGTATAAACCCCATGGTTGCTAATGTAATGGTGTTTTTTGTTTGGTTCTCTATTTTCTCCTTAATCATTTCAGATATTTGATGTGTTTGCTTGGCTGCTACCAAGAACCAGGCTGACATTTTCATGGAACTATCCATTACAACCTAAGAATTGTTCCCAAGTGGTCATGGTCAGCTCAGAGACCATTCCATCTGTTCCTCTACAAACGAGGTTAGGAGTGCTTGTCCCCTCTGCATCACTTAAATTATCTGCACAGAGACTTTCACCTGTTAATTTACTGCCCACTCACTATCACTAAGGTCTTCCTGCAGCTTGTCAGTCATCCTTCAGCCTTTACCTAGAATGACTTTGTATCACCACCAAACTCTGCTACCTCACTGCTCACTCCTTTTCCTAATATACTGAACAGTATAAATCCTAACAATTATTTATCAATATCAGGTGTTTTCCCTCTTGTTCCATGGCTATTGTTTTCCTAAGTGCATTTGGAAAGAGACATTGTCAAGCTTTTTAGAAATGCAGAGAGATTGTATGAACCAAATTGCTTTTATACACAGTTTAAGGCAGGACTTCTCACTCAAAAAAGCCATATTGATTCTTTTCAACTAGGTCACACTTAAAGAAGCATTCACTAATTCTGTCCTCTGCTTTTATTAACTGGCCTTGAACAGACTTAAAGCACTTTCAGTTCCAAGAGTTTTGCCTCTACAGTAAGCTGACAGAGAGTGGGAAAACAGATGCTAACACACGTTAAAGCCCTAGTGAACACATGCACCTTTGTGATTCTCATAATTAACACTATGATCTTTACAGTCTCTAACTTGCTGGTTTGTGTTAAGGATGCAAAATACAATTTTGAGACAATTTGTATGTATCTTTGCTATTGATGTGAAAAAAGACACTGAGAAACTGAACCAAGTTAATTGTGAATACAATGTAGATTTAGAAGCATTCTTATGAAACACTATACAAATACACATATGTCTATTGTGACTACTTTGATTAAAACAAGACACTATAGCCATGCTTTTACAGGTGAAGAGCTGGAAACCACTTCTAGTTTCTGCTGAAGACCCAGACTTATTCAGCAGGAAATGCTGTCTCACTAACCTCGTAAAGCCACAGTGCCATCATCAGAAAGCTTATTTGGATCAAGAAAAACTTTGGCATCAGCATCCAAGGAATCTTGTACATATAAAACTCGCTGGTTCTGCAGTCCTGTATTGTAGAAGTGAAAATACCTAAAAGAACGCGAGGGAAAAATAAGTAGGAAGAATTCAGATTTTCAGTTAGACAATCAAGAAGAACTTGTATGGGATTGTCATGAAGTGAATAGAAGAGAGATAAATACATAAGGGAAATACAAGTTTCACATTAGAGCAGGAATCATAGCTTCCTCTATGGCCATTAGAGATTTAACCATCCTCTGTAGGTGTCTTTCTCTCCCCGTTAGTATAGAAGAAGCCCAGATATCAATTTCTAGGCCTCTAAAAATGAGAGGAATCTCATCCCAATATCATATAGATTTTACAGAAGACACTGTAGAAAGCATCCAAATCATCTTTTAAACATCAAAGCTGTATTTGCCACACTGCATTTCAAACAAAGCTAAGTATATTACAAACTCTACATAACTGTCAATGTTAAACAGCTCTGGCAGCCTTAGCACTTCTCTGTTACAAATACTGGCACAGGTTCCCATCCTTTATGCTCTAAACTTTGTAACTCATAAAGCTGCTTTCAATCTGTATCAGGTGGTAGACAGATGTTCAAATGAAACAGAACTGAAATGGTTTCATATGTATTTCCCAACGTTCCTAAAACTGTGTGTTTTGGAAACATTACAGGAACAGAATTACAGAATTCTCATTAGCAAGGGATACTCTTAACATAATAAGACACTACAGAGCTCAAATAAATTAAGAACTGTGTTCTGCACAATTCATGATCTTTTTAGGACTTCTAAGTTCTACTACACAAGCTCATGACTAAAATCAAATAGCAGCTTCACCTGGGGAAAGAGGGGAATTTATGAGGTAATGTTCAAACCTAAACACAAGTTCACACATTCCTTAAGATTGCCCAGTATTGGATACGAGCATGAGAACCTGGTAAACCCAGAATGGGGAACTAGACCCACAGAGGCCCAGCTAACACACTGAATAGCAATATGTTCAATCATTAACAGTGATGTTCAGCAAGTGACAAAAATCAAGATTCAAAGGAATAGAAGAAAAAGTTATGTAATTTTCCATTTGACCACGCATTTTCTAGCCAATTTCACCTCTGCAATGCTGGGCAATAAGCTGGGAAGCAAAGGTCAAACAATGCAACAGATGCAGCACCTCCCTGGGCACTCTTCCTTTCTGCAGATTCTACAGAACAGCTCTCCAGACACTGTCCTTTATCAGCTATTCTTTGGCAGAAAACTGGAGTAATTAAACTCAAGAATTTCTAAGTGTCATGGGAAGTTTAGATAGAATAGCTCCTCCCTCCACCCCTTACTAAGTGTTACTGTAGTTGGTAGAGCCCTCTTGATCGCCTCAAACACCATAATGTCTTCCTGCTATGATTTTTAAAGCACTGTGATTTAAGTTCAGCACATGCCAAGTAATAAGAATAACACTCAGAAAAGCTAAAAAGACATCTATTGAAATCAAAGTGTCACAAGTTAAAGCACATTAAACTCCTGGCATGTTCTTTCTGGAGGATAGTCAGCTGCATCAAATTAAGACTTTTTATCTCTAGTGGAGACTGTGAGTGCCACAGGCACTTCTGCAACATCAATCCTTATCAGCATTGAAGATAACCATACCCAGGCAAGTTTGCACAAGAATGGGTCAGAAAAATCCACAGCAGTCACTGACCAGGTCTGCTCCAGAATCAGATTCAGCACAGCTATGTATGCATGTACATCACATACAAACTAATAAGCTTTGCCTGAATCACTCAACAACACTTACTTTCCCAAATGCAGCACCGTCCTACACAGTTCCACTGCTTCTGGGCTTAAATCTCCCACCTTGATACATTGATGTGCTGTGCATCAATGATGACTTAAATCAACATCAGCTTGGGGTTCACTCCCCATAACATACTTTTGCCGAAAGCCACATAGTACAGACTTTCCCTCCCTTAGTAACAGGTATGCACAGGACAGATAGCTAAAGAGTAGCAGATGCCCCTAAATATCTTAGACCAAAAATCTTCTGTTCTTTCCTGGGGATGACAGTGAAAAACACACCAGGCATATCTGGGTGCCCACTCCATAAGGATCAAACAAATTGAAAATACTGAAAAAGACTATTTGTGTTTCCCACGATTCAGAATGGGTAGTTGTTTGCACGATCTCTCTTTCAAATGCTGAAACAACCTTTAGATGTTACTAAGTTAACCAGCAGTTTCATCCCTTTACTCCCTCTCTCTAGGAGATTGCTACAATTTCTGAAGGACGTCACATAAAATCAAGGAGCACCTACAGTCTCCGGATACTGGGTAAGGTGCAGAAGCACCATCTCTTTACCTAGCCACAGAATTAAAAAAAAAAATGCCTAGGCATTGGCATACATCATCTTTATTTCTTAGAAGACAATTTCTTTTGCATCAGTTGCTTTAAGTCCACCAAATGATTTTCCCCCCATCCCCTGCAGACACAGGAGCTGTTTTTCACAAGTGAATTCCCACTGCTTTTCACCGGCTACAACTAAACAAAAATCCTACCAGCTGCTCAAAGTATGAGCACCATAATAGCAGTATTTTAGTAAATATTTAGAACAACATATACATGACAGGTTTGTGCTATTTTCAGGATGCGGTGCCTTTAGCTATATAGACAATGACCAACTCCAAAAGGAACTCCTCAAAGTTTTACTTTTACAACAGTTATTCTACAAAAGTTGTCTGAGTTTTGATAAACTCTGAATTCTTCCTATAAAAAGAAAAGACAACAAAAGGACAAGAAGATAACGTGACTGGGAACGGGGAACAGTCAAGCATCTTGTGCTCTACATCAGGTAACCATATACACTAACATCGGCTTAGTTTTCCTACTTCCCAACTATAAAGGAATAAATACAAATATCACTTATAATTTTTCCTAACTAGTAGTTGCTTTTTACTTGCTTCACATTTATCATCACCTATATAGACATTCCACACATACCTTTTTCCTTTCTTGAAGTGGCAACTGTACTTAGGATAATCGTAGAGTTCAGTCATTCGTTCTTTGAACAGTCCTCTGACAGGACACTGCTCGAGAAAGGGTACTGTAAGTTTGTTCTGAGCCTCCACAAATGCCTGAAAGAAAACAATACCCCCCCAAAAAAAGTCAGGAACTCAAGCAGGAATGCATATTTCATACAGGACACACTATTTTCTGAAGCAATGCATCACAGACATGTTTCCCTCCCATATAGGTTGTGCAGTGTCACACCTGAAGAGTCTTACATATTTATGTGCATTATGCCACAATTCTGTAGTAGGACTGATGTATCTTGAATAAAGTCTCTCCAGGGCATTGAGATAACCAATGGTTTGGCCAAAGACAAGCAAGAGTCCTGCCATTCCCCTTTAAAAAAACAAAACAAAAAACAACCAAACCTCATGCTTTTAAAAACTCTTCTTATATTTGCCTAAATGGCACAGAAAAGCTAACTTCTAGTACATGCCTAGGAATTACCATCTTCCTTTACATCACCATAAATACATGATACCCCAATACTCCATGATAAATAAAATAGGAAATGGATAAAGAACAGAGTCCCTTTTGCCCAGACAGCACTATGATTTCAGGTGCTGTGAAGGGCTGGAAGATGATACAAAACATCACGTGCACCATCTGTTGAGCCTCTTAACATAACACACAGGATTAGTCCCAGACAGTATTTGTTGGAAAGGCCAAAGAACTGTCCAGAGATCAGTTCTTAGTTGCAAACAGCAAAAATACCTGATCTCTGAGAAGAGAACTTTGAGGAGTCTGGTTTCTTTAAAACACTCCACCTTCCAGTCGCAAGCACTTAAGGACAGTGGCCAAAACCATTCCCGTTCCAGCTGTTTGTCAGTGGCTGCCACTCCCATGTCATGCACGGAAAATACAGTACTCTGTTGGTGTTTCACCATCCCTATTTATAGCACGGTACATTAACATAAAATTAATACCTAAGCATCTTAATGTGAATCACAGCTGCTAAGAAGCAGACATGCAGGCTTTTCTTTCTCTAACATGGAGCAGGAAGGACAGGACACAGTGTGTGTGACTGACTAACAGCCAGATGTGAGCTGCAGTGATAGCTGCAGCATCACTCTCAGACCCCAGTCTCTGCCTCCAACTGGAAAGCCTGCCCACCCACCTCTTGCTTACACAGGTCTCTTTCCCAGTTGCTTTAAAAGGGGCTATTGTTTCTACCTGTCCTGAGTCTGTCACACAGCAAGCAGATCAACGTGTGATAACATTTGAGCTACACTTCACGGCAAGGCATGATCCACAAGAAAGGCAGGGCTAGAATCCATTATTTCACAACTTTCAGAAAAGCCAGCTGCTGTACAAACAGAATACCTGGCACACATTTAGCAACTGCTATCAATGTTTACTCATTTAATAATTCTTCGGGTGAAAAAGAGGAAAGAATAGAAAAAAAACCTCTATCAGTAGCACTTTACAAACATTTCACGTGGTGAGAAGTGAGCACGTGGGGCAAATAGAGACACGCTCCCTCCCACTTGCATCGCCGCCACAGCAGCGCATAGCCAAGAGCTGCACTACATGCCAAACCGTGTTTTCAGAGACTTCTTGGGCCAAAAAGTAAAGGAGGAAGCGCATTTCGGTCAGTCTCCACTTGAGGGATATTTGTTCACGCCTAACAAACCATCCAGAAACTGATAAGCTTTAAACATGCGAGTGCAAAATTAGTAACGCCCTAGGAGCACTTGGCTAAGTGCTGAAACATACTAGTTTAAGAACACATGGGCTGGTTATACACAAGTCACCCCTCAAGGATGACACAGGAAAGCAAGCACTACAGCACTGAAAAGGAACAGCTACAGAAGGCTAACAACTTCTGGATCTTTACTCAAAATCAGACTATGTATCAGAAAGGATACACAGGATATCAGAATGGATAGTCAGGAAATGATCACCTGAAAAAAAGGAGAGAGGTGAATGCATTGCCAAGGGAAAGCCAATTTTTGCTTCTGTTTCCCTTTTGAGGATCATACTGGCACAGAAAGCTTTAACACCCAGCACAGCACATCCCAGTGGTAAGTCAAAACGGCCTGCACATCGTACCACTACAGCCATCAGATGATGAAGGAGCTTAATCAAATCTACCCAAGAATTATGCATATCTGAATTTGTTTCAGCTACCAGTAACACAACCAAAATGGTAACATTGCTGCAAGAGAACTGGAACTGTGCGTTACTCACTTTTAACTGCACAGTCACATCTTACCCCATCTGCTTTCATTACTGGTATCCAAAGAGGAGACACAAACTTTTCTGTTGCACAAGAGCATGCCTACATACTAACTATTGCACTCACAACTGAATCACTAGTAATTTTGCTTTTACAGCAACTTAATAAATTTTTCCCTGTTTCCACTTAGTATGCACCAAAGATTCCAAGACTATTTGTAAAAAAAAATTTCCATTGCTATCTGAAAAAGCAGCTAGAAATTACGAATTTTTGAAAAAATTCCACCAAGGAAAATCCAGTTCAGTTTGGAAACTCTCTGTTCTTACACTTCTGAGCACAAGGTTACATTCATCGTCAAAAAACAATACATAATTGAAATATCGCTCTAGGTAAAGTACAGGAACAGATGTCAGCAGAAACTTGCACAGTAAACAACCCCATCCACCACACTGAGCTGAAAAGATGCCATCCAGGCTACAGGGCTAACAGTAACTCTGTAGAACTTTATGAGCATATAGAGAAAGATTCTTATTTTACCTGTAGAAATCTGCACGTGACAATCTACTGTAAGACTTGAACCAGGACAGAATTTGCTAGCAGAAGGATGGATAGAATATGGGTCTAAGTAAGGCATATGCTCATAGGTATCTCAGAAAATAAGGTAATTTGAAAAGCAAAAGAATTTCTGAAGTGTTGTACTAAAAGTAGAGATGTTCTACTCGAGGCTGAAGTGTTTGGCCATTACTTGAGCAGGCCAGTTACTATTCTAAAAAAAAGCATAACTAAATTCCACCTAAAACACCCATGCCACAAAATTTTTTTAACCATGCTTTGTTACAACACACCAGCTTTCTACATGCTACTAAGCTATTCTCTCAAGATAATGATTTCCACTCACAGCATACTTTCTAAGGAGAAGTCCTAAGATAGAAATTAACAACAAAGACCGGTAATGTTGAATCAATTTGTAAAGTATTTACAGTTTGTTTAATAGTTACCCCCTAAATCTTCATATATATCTTCTCAGTATTCTCAGGTATTTCAGTGCAACTCATACGAAAGGATGTACACCTTTTCTAAGTATTACAAAATAAACTGAAGCAGACTTCTGGTGACTTGTCTCTTGACATTTACCTTAGTATTTTGCAAAGAAAGATTCAAAGTGCAATTGGAAATTTATCAAAACACACAAGTGAAACGCTAGTCTATTATAACCACAAATCTACTTGACTGTAGTTTTAAGGGTTTCAATTCTAGCCTTAATCCAAACATACACCTACTTACAATGCCTCAACTGAACTGAATGTGCTACATGAACCCTGCTCTTTCATGCCTTGTCCATCCCTCATATCTGAACCCACTTACACAACACTGCCTACACCATAAGCGAGTTAAGGGTAGTGACATACTTAGTAGCAAAAGACTTTGCTACAGTCAAAAAAAGAAATCATTTCCCACAAAATGAAAAAAAAACAAACCAAGAAGTTGAGAAGTCCAACCAAGCCAAACCAAACATGTCAGTAAAAGTGTGGTTTTGCAGTTGTGGCCTATGTCATCACCAAACGTGTTTTGTCAGTGTAGCACAGTTCAATTATGCCAGGGATGCTTCCTCTGTCTTAAAGGTAAATGGCCAAGCAGTAGCAGCAGAGCATGGACCCAGCTTCCACAATCCCTCTCTCCACAGCGAGGCAGGAACTTCCCCATCTGATCATATTTTTATTTACATACTTGGAGAAAGGAGTTTTGTTTGCTTATAGCTGTGCATAACCAAGCAACACACAGGGAGAAAGTTATATAGTAAAGCACGTAGATCATGAACGTGTAAGCACATACTTCTTTAACAGCAGCTTTTCCCACATGAGACTGAGCATGTGGCTTGATGATTGGCTTAATCATCTCTAAGGCTGCCTATCTGTCAGGAAACAGTCCTGCTTAGCTACCTGCAGATTTTACCAACCTCCTTTTTACAGCAGATACATTACACTGCATATGGAATAAGATCATCTTGGTCACACAGCTGAAAAAGTTTCTAGACCTATTTGACTATCACCTAATTAAAACTAGGCTGTGGGCTGCTAGAAAAGGAAAGATCCTATTCTTGAACCATCTTAGATCCAACTATCATGTGGCCTTGGGGTGACCTAGATTAAGCATGTGTGCCAATAGAATATGAATTCAAAGGCTTCTCTCCCATGGGTGATGACTACACCCATGCAAAGGGAGGGACTGAAGCATTGAGGTCAGTGCAAGAAGGGGAGGGAGGGCAGAGAGAAACCACAGAACCACCTGACTTAATGGAAACTTGCAAACTACAGTGGATCAGGTACAGTACCATCTGCACTCAATTGGATGTTTTTGCAGTGGGTGGCTTTTTTTTTTGTTTGTTTGTTTTGTTTTATGTGGGTTTTTTTTTTGGTTGTTTGTTTGTTTTTGTGGTTTGTTTGTTTTGTTCTGTTCTGTTTTGGTTTGTTTGTTTTTTTTTTTTTAATGTGGTTGGACTCGATCTCAAAGGTCCCTTCCAACCACTAAGATTCTGTGATTCTGT
>JAOQGH010000023.1:73046583-73173611 GCA_025769975.1 Gallinago jamesoni | reverse complement strand
TTTTTCTTTTTCTTTTTCTTTTTCTTTTTCTTTTTCTTTTTCTTTTTCTTTTTCTTTTTCTTTTTTTTTTCTTTTTTTTTTTTTTTTTAACATTCAGAGATAACTTCAGCTTCTCCTCTAAAGGAGTATGAATTAAACCTAATCCTGTAACCGAATAACACATTCCCAAAATTTATGTAGTTGAATGAGAAATCTCTGTATTTCTAGTATTGCAGTGTCAGTGCAATTCCAATGTAGACCAGGGCTTTGCTGTGCCCTTTTCCGCACACGCCCAAGTAGAGGCACTCGATGCATTTATGATCTAGCATTTATGATCTAACATTTACAATCAAAGTAAAGAACATGAAACAACAGGTAGCTACATTCAGGGATGTGGAGGAAAATAATATGACGTTACTGTACATCATGCATGTAATGCTTGCAGCTGGCCAGCAACCTGTTTTTTGCAGACAATGTGAAAAAGGAAAGCTCCCAGGGGAATCCTGAAGGTGCATAATGGCAGAGTGCTGTGTATTTTCACAGATTGCTCCTCCCAGGCCGGCAGGGCTGTGTAGGAAGAGGACATTACTGGTGTGAAAGGTTTACAAATGTGCGGCGACAGCTTGTGCCATGGATTGTCAGAGATGGCAGTGGGGCTGCAATCTGCACGGAGAAGAAGTATGTTGTGCTTGATGACAGGGCAGCTAGTGGGAAGATGGGATGAGAGAGGAAACTCGCTTACAGCTGCGGGCACAAAGGCAAGAGTGGGAAACATGCTGTTAAAACCATGGAGAAGCATCTTATGACAAAAGGATGAAAGCCAGACTGGTAATTTTAGCTGTATGGAAGTAGGAGGAAGGTCATAGCTTTAAAGTTTTATGTATCAAGATTTTACACAGAATGGTGATATGAAAAGCCAAGGCAGAGAAAGTCAGTCTGAAGGTGTTGGCAAGTTCAAGGTCCAAGCAGAAGATGGGCCGCTGATGTTAGCCACAGTGACTGGAAAAAGCAACAGCAGAGAGAGCTTAGAAGACAGATTAAGAGCCCTGGTGAGCCATTCTGATCTTGAGCCGATGGTGAGACATTCAGAGAGAAGCATGCTGAGCTTTGGGCTTAGACAGAAGGGATCATATGGGTGGATTTGAGTCATCAGCATGAGCAGTTGTGTTTGTGTTTACAAACTTCCTTGGAGAGGAGGTGCCCTCTCCAGAGGGAGGAGGAAAGGTGACCAAGGGCCAAGCCCTTTGGAGCCCACAGAAAGCTGGAGAAAAACAAGGGCATATTATTCTCCTGTTTCGGTGTGTGATTTGATGATAATAGGAGCTTTTAAATCCCAGTATCAAAACTTTTAAAGACACAGACTCTAATGTAGTGAGGAGCAGGTACAGAAACACTACATGGTTTATTGAGTCAATAGTCACTTTTGGAGCTGAATTTTGAGTTTCTCAGTTCACAACAATGTTACTGAAAATTAGTGCCTTTTACATATTGTCTTATTACCTTCTCCTGGAGGAGTGTGCAGGAATTTCAAAGGAAAAGAAATCTTAAAGGTCAAATAGGTATTAGAAAAATTTTAACATTTTTCTTTACCTCAAAATTTTAATGACATTTTTGCAGTCTTTTCTTTTTTTTTTTTTAAAAATTTATGCATAAGGTTTGAAATCTGACAGAAAATGAGGGGAAGGAGAAATTGAGACTAATTTTGTGAAAATAAATTCCTCTCCTGAAGGAAGATGTTTTCTCTTTGCCTTCAGTATAGGCAAACGAGGCATCCTTTTCACTGGCTGGAACAGGTTTTTTGAGCGCAACCATGGAGCAAGTCAAAGAAATTGCAGAAACAAGTATGACACATTTGGATGGAAAAAAAAATCTGCAAAAAAATCCTCACGAACTTTCCTCTAATTCGTTTAATTCAATTAATCTAATTAATTTTTCCCTCCTGGCGCGAATCCTCTTCTAAACCTTGCTCATGCCTGAGAGTCAGCAAAAAGCACAGGACAAGGCCAAGGTAGAACAAGGGCTCTGCCCTATAACACTATAGACCTACTATTCCAAAGCACTGCTGAAATTACCCAGGTCAGAAAGACCTTTTAAACATCTTGTGAAAAAATTTAAATGAGCATTTTTGCTAAATAAGAGTGATGTGTCTTGCTTCCCTCTGCCCCGCTCCTCCCGTATGTATTGTATTCAGCAGCCATTTCTGACTTCTAGCTTTTGTAGAACCAACGGTGCAGGTTATTTGATCCCTTAAAACATCATTTAATTATCTATGGCTAAATATTCTAAAGGAAATAAAAGTACTTGGGGAAGTAGCTTAAAGGAGAGAAAAGCAAGAATTACAGATTGGGAGACCACATCTTCTTCTGCATGAAGGGTCTTGCTTGCCTGGTAGACTTTCTTTGATCTCTAATTATGTTAGATGTTAGTATTGTAGTAGGGTTTTTTTGATCCCTAATTATGTTAGATGTTATGTTGTTGATGTTAGTGCTGTAAATAACCCCTCTCTGAATTCACTAATTAAATATTTGAATATTGTTCATTCCTTTCCACCAAAACTTACTTCAGTAATTAAAAATATGATGGTAGTTTATTCTGGCCGTATGACTGTTTTGTTCAGGTATCTATTTAAATAATTGTATTTTATTACAACCTCACAAAAAAAAATCCATCCTCATCATTTAATTAGAGATATATGTGAAAAGCCAAGAGGTATTTGGAGTTAGGCTGTGTTTGTTCACTTTATTTATGCCCTTACTCTTGCAAACTTCAGGGTATTTACAAAGGTATAAAGGGTAATAGTCGTTACCACACCAAGTAAAACTTGCAAAATATCTCCTTTTGCTTCATGATAAGCACGTTATCTAAATCATGTAAGCACTAAAGAGATCAGAGAAAGAAATGTACCTTTCTCTTGTGTAATGCTACCTGGATTTTCTTTTTGTCTTGTAGGAGACTGGCATGTTGCTGTAAACCAGCCTTCTTAATCACTGGTACACTCACTGCCCTTAACCGATACCACCCCTGTGCTCAGTATCATACACACACAACCGCAGGCACATGGAAATAGACACATTTCTACACAGCTCTTAGGATTTCTCTTTTACCAGAGCTAACTGAAGGTTGCTGCCTATGAAAGGTCTTTGCTTGTGCTGGCAGGTCACGATTCGAGCTGGTACATTTCAGCCAAAGACACACTGGGGCATCGGGTAATTAGTGGGAATAACAGACTTGCTCCAAGGCTCAGCCCTTTGGAAAAAAGTGCAGTAAATTTAGTAACTGTGCCCCTACACCTACTAAAGAAGCTGAACTGGTCTTCTAGCTTCAGGATAATAAACCTAACAGCCTCATTTCCTGGAGGGTGCTGAAAATAAATGAATCCAGCCCACTTCGTTCCAGGGAGTGAGTGGAAAAGTTGGCAATTGATCTCCTCCAGGGGAAACCGAACAGAACTAGTCCCTTGGTCCCAGACACAGGAAAGCCCTCCCTTTTCTCCTTGCAGAAAAGCACAGAGCTGAAACCGTGGTTGACTTAGTTAAAATAACCCTTTTTTTCTTCCCTGGAGGCTGCCTGATATGCAAGTAAGATGCTGTGCCAACCACTGGGCTGGACAGGCTGTTTGCCTGCTGAGCCATCCATTTCCTCCAACCCACCGCAGCCGGTGGGGGTCGAGCCCCCCTTATTTACTCCTGCCAACTTCTCCTTTTCAGGAGGACTGCTCACCAGCAGGGAGAGGGACTCAAGTGATCACAGGGAGCGCTACACCTGAGCCTGACTTCACAGGTCACATAAAGGACTATCTTCTGTATTTTCCTCATTGCCATCCAACCCCTCCAATCCCCCTCATAATCTGTCCCTGAACGGGCAAAAAGTTAGGAAGCGATGAGAACAATCTGCAATCCCTAGCTTCCTGCCTTAGAAACCATCCAACCAACCCATGGCTCTCATGACTGCACTAGTCCAATTGGTGGGTTCATGCCTACAGGCAGATTTTCCGTGGTACATCATGGTTTTGTTAGTCTACCAAGCCCTCGTCTTTCCTCACATACATGTGAAGGACATTTTCACCATATGTGAGCAGAAATATCATGATACTTTATGCTGTGTTAGAGTAAACTACTTGAAGATCCTTCTCCAGTGATTCAGGGAGTACCCCATCTAGTCCAGGAAAAAAGGAATTCTGGAATGTCACCACTGGAGGACCATCAGCAGGTCTGTGGTCCAGCCTGCACCTACAAACACGTGATGAGTTACTAGCAGGAGTGAACACAGAACCAAGTTTCCAGCCCATATACCTAAACCCTCCCACCAACATCCACATTAATTCTGAAGTTTAGACATCTCGCATTGTTTCATTACTAATCTTGCAGAATCCCACACTCCCCAACATGCATGCAAAGCCCATTTACCAGTACATACTATTCTGTCCAGTATGGTAAAAAATGCCCAGTCCCATGAACTCAGGTTCCCTCCTCCCTTTCCCCTGCCCTTGCATACCTGCACACTCAGCGCTTCCCTCACGTACAGAAAGAAGATCTTCCTCTAGGTTTGCTTTTCTTGCTTATCATAGTCTCAAGAGTTAGTACTATGCAAAGTTAAAATCTGTTGAGCACAAGGGCATTTGACCCTGACCACTACCTGCTGTTCCTTTAACAAACAATTAAGACATTCCATGTGTGACTAAATTTGAAAGCAAACCCAAGAATTAATCTGCTTGTTTTAAATAGTGATATAAATAAGAACCAGCCCAGCCATTGCCCAAGAGATAAGCCAAAAGTCTGAGGTTCAATAAAAGTTTAGTCACCTCCATAGTTTCTTAGGCTGGATTTTTTGGGTCTTTATTTAGGGAATAGGGTCTTAATTTAGGGAAAACGTCTTTATTTAGGGTTTTTAGGGAACACAATGTCCCCATGAATCTTGGAGTATGTGTCTCATTTCTATTTGAGTAACAGTTTCCTCTGGGTATGGATGCTACTAAAGGAAAATAACGTAGCCAAATCCGCTCTTGCCTAGCAAAAATAATATTTCTGTGGGACTTCTAGTGTTCAGTAGCAACGAACAAAATAGTTATAAAGGTATCTGCATAACTTTGCGCTACATGTATCTGTCACATAGTTTGTGAGGAGAAGAGAATGGAGTAAAAAAATCTCAGTGTTTAAATCAGGCTTGGCATAGGGGCTTGGCTGATGTAATAGAGTTTAGCTTTTAAAAACCATATTAGCAAAAAAAATCAATACCAAATTTTAAATTTAGTGGCACCTTGCTTGATCAATTTTGTTAAAATGGTAAGGATTTTATGTAAGATGGTAAATTAGATCCTTGAATAAGCTAAATAAAATACCTCTTCTAGATGTTCATATATTTCTGTGTTATGGTTTTGGATCATATAATTTAGGAAAACATAGTTTCAATTCTCTATCTAGGTAAAATGCTATAATAAAACTTCATGTATCAGGAGAACTACTAAAGTAGCTTTTTAGCATGAAAAGATTCTGTGTGGCAGAAAAGTAGATGGAAGGTGAATTTTTATTCAGCTTAACAGTGTGAAGTTAACAAAATCAGTGACAAATTTATGAGATCATGGAAAGTGACTATACCCACACATTTTTTGAGGTGATACAGAGTGCAGAGAGTTCATTTTTCAGGGTCTGTAGATTGAAGATTACATATTAACCACTAACCTAACTGATAACTCTATGGACAGAGTCCGTTTTTCTACGTAATATGGCCTCGCTTGTCCCATGCATAATGTTTTATGAGAGCTCTAAAATTTATGCTCACAGTGCTTTCTTGCAAATTATTTTCCTTGTAGGTCAATAGAGCCTTCCCTAAAGGATTCAGCAAAATATCTGAGGATTTTCATGTAGATAAAATTAAAACCTAACATGAAAACTGCTTTAAAGAAGAGTTTTACTTCAGAATACCAAAGTGATCAAGTATTCCTATTACTGTTGGAAAATGAATTTGGAAGAGCACTGCTGTCTGCCTAAGAATTGCGCACTGCAACCTATCACTGCAGTGTAAAGCTTAATTACTTCAAGGTATTTAAGTACCTAACAAGTAGCTTGATTTCAAAGAGACTGGGTGCACGAAATCTTAGTGCCCTCTACATAAAATCAAGAGCAGTTGCAAGGTCAAGGGGATTTCATGATGTTTCTGGCACTTCTTGGTTTTGAGAGATACTTTCTCAGAGTAGCATAGAAATCATTAAGTTTATTATTAAGAGTTATAGAGTAACTCTTATATTATTAGTTTCTTGTTCTATTTTATTAGCAGAAGAAAGTAAGCACATTGTTACAGCAATTCTTCCACCAGTATTTTTTTAAAAAGAAGGAAGCTTTCATCCAACATTTGAAAGACATGTTTCATGGTAGTATTAGGATTGTCCAAGTCAGAAGATCCATTGTTCTGTAAAACAGAGGGGAAAATATAAGCATATAATAGTATAACTTTCTTTCAAGTTAAGATGCTTAGTGTCTTATGCTACAAGTGAACTATAATCATGTAGTCCTTATAAGTTATTGCTCAAATGCAACACAGCAGTATCATTGAATTCTGTTGCCCTGTAAATCCTCGGTGATAGTTTTTTGCAACCTTATGTAAATCAAGTGAACACATAGTATTCATTAACAATTGTATAATTTTATTTCTGCATTTGTAGCATTAAAGAAACATTCATTTTCAACTTAATTATTTTTTATGTCTTTCTGTTGCTATGAAAGTGTTTCAAATACCATGATGTTGAGATTTTCTATTATTGGTAAAAAAGAATGATAGGTCTTTTGTTGAAATAAAAAGGATTCAAAGCACTTCAATGACTGTATTTGTAAGAAAAATGTTGTACTGAATCTTTTGACTCACCCATTTGTTCCCACTTCATCATCATAATTAATTTTCATTACATGGCATATTTTATTAACCATACATTTTATATTTATAAGTGCCTACTCTTTCAAATATATCTAATAACTAATACTGTCATATTTCAACAGTATTTTCAGACCAAATCAATGTCATGACTCTGCCTACCCCCAAATTTCTGTTTTTCCAAGAAATTTCAAATGGACAGCTTTTCCACAAAAAAAAAAAAGTCAAGATGTAAAAATATTTGCCATAAAAAGTGTTATTTTATAACTACCAATGGTAGTTTTCCTTTAGGATAATTTTTAAATGCATTTCTTCTCTGTAGGATGTAAGAAATACATAATGTTTTCACTTAACCAAGGCCACAGTTGCCTTTTTGAAAGGCTTCAGAAACTAAAGCTTCAGAATGTTTTAATTAACTTCAGAGAAATCATATATTTTTACTTTCCTGAAAACTCACTTAAAAAGGCAGATACTGCCTTCTTGTTTGATTTTTGCCTGTTTTGAGGAGATTCCTAAAGATCAGAAAGTTAGGAGGTCAACAAGATGATCCGACCCTTAGTAAGTGAACCCCTAATTATTCCAAATGACTGAGGCACTGGGAATCTGGGATCTTCATTATTCTCTGAAACAGGGTGTTTCCACTGAGCTCTGTTGAGAGATCCCTTTCCTCAATCAGCCCTTCGCCTGCCTGGCAATTCTATACTTTACATCTGTCAAGTGAGGTATAAACTTGATATTTGTTATCATATTGTTTTACCACAAATGACCCAGTGCATGCTATATGCACTAGAAACTATTTTATTCTGCTTCCAAAAATGAGGCTGGCTGAAGCTGTCAGAGACTGACAATGTCTCTTCAAAACCTTCAGGAGCTTGATCCAAAGCCAGCTCAAGCTAATGAGACATTTTCCACTGACTTAGAAATGTGATTCCTCAGAGTGCAATGCGTGTTACAAAGAAATAGGTGCATTTTGCTTTCAGGCTTTTTAGGGAGTTGCGGTGCAGTTTAGTTGTTTTTTTTAAACAAGCAGTTTAAAGGCTGGCTCCAAAGTCCACTGGTCTCAGAAGGCTGAATCAAGCTGAAAATTCTGTTCTGTGGGTCTTAAATATTTCACCAATGTAAAATTGAGCACATAAATCCTCCCATCACTTACCCAGCTGACTAGTTTCTTCCTCATCCTGCCTTGTCCCTCTATTGAATATAAGCTGAGAGGTGCCTGTGGTTGCACTTGTACTGAGATATATTGTTTATAGTTAGAGTTAAGGACTGTGATCTGTGCTCCTGAGCTGTAAGGATTAATGCTACAATAATTCAAAGGTTTCAGCCTGTAGATCCTCTTTTCTTTGAGTCTTGGCTGGACAAAATATGTCTGGTCCAGATTCTGAGAGATGCCCATTACTTTAACAGATTTTATGAACACACATGAAGCCAGTTAAAAATGAGTAAGAACTGAGGATTTCATTCAGTAAAAATAGTGACTGACCAAGAAGGAGCTCTGGCCAGGAGCTCTGCTTGAGTTCAATAGGACATTATTCTACTTCTGTACTGCTGTACACCTCAGTGAAATAGCTTAGACTTATTATAAGGAAATAGCCAGCTTTTTGTCTTTCACCCATTTTTGTTGCAGGTTCCTGTCTTTTAACTTTGATTTGTATGGCTGCACTGTCTGCCGTGTGCTGGTGTCCCCACAGGACTCTTTGTTTCCTACCTTTGAAAACATCCAAAACAAACAAGACCCTTTCTCTTCCCATAGAGAGTACGGGCAATATTAATGGTCATCTACCTGTGATAAGCAGAGCAGTATCATTTTACATGACTTGAAAGGGTCATCCATATCGTCAAGCACAATTAACTTGTCTTACTCTCACAAAACGGGCTAGGGAGAGGTATCTAAGAGGCCATACTTCTTCACATACCTCAGAAAACAGTTCCGGGACAAGGGGATGGCCAAAAGATAGAAAAAGCTTCCAAACAACAAGCACAACAGGCTTTTTATTGAGATCACAAGAAGCTGTCCTGCACCTTCGTGATGTGATACTTTCTGTGGTGCCTGTGCGTGTATTCGCTGGAAATGATCAGTCACAAACAAGTTTGAACACACCTATCTGCAAGATTTAACTTGCTTATTATCCCACTTTTAAAGAAAGCAAGCTCTGTAAAATTTTCCTGGAAAACAGAGTGAAAGTTATTTTGAGGATATATCCAGATGGCAATAAAGAGATCTCACAGAACTTTCAGCCTTTTTCTATTTTGTTTTTGTTTTGCAGCCTTCCTAGATCAGAATAGCAAACTGAGAATGAATAGTAACTCCAGTTCTCTGAAGGAGGGTTTAATACTCTATGTACTAGCTCTTCTTCAGTTCTCAAAAGTAGTTAGTTTAACAAGGACCCTGCTTTGAGGGGAGAATGTCCAAGTAACACACTGTGTAGAGAATGATGTTTGTAATTTAGCATGTTAGTGTATCCCCTCTGAGTCAGCACTGATGTTTAGGGTAGTGCCACACTGTTGAAGATGCCATCATCCAGATGAAATGACGTTGACCACTTGGGCTGTGAAAAATTGAATAGCACTTGTCACAATAACACAGCTATTAAATGTGTGACGTGACCAAATGCCAAATCAAAGTATTACTCTAGCCACATACATTATTTCTGCAATTAAATGAAATACATTTCACTTCCTGTCTTAAATAACTGGGTAGTATTGCTTCTTCAACAGAAGAATGACTGACTGTCAATAATCATCATACATCACTGTATCCTTTAATTTTTTTTCTAACATGCTTTAGGATCATTTGGGAGAAAATATCCTGGTTAATGTAAATTTTTCCTTTTAATAATGTGGCAAGTTTCAATGTGTCGTTTCCTTTTTTTGACTAATGTAAAAATCTTTACAATGCCAATCATTTCGCATCTTTTCCCAGTTTTATATATAGATATAGATATATAGATATGGAGAGATGACCAGAGGAAAATTAATTTTTCTTACTCAGATAAAATGTACAATAGAAGAAAAACCGTTTTCCATATGTTTTTAAAAAAAAGAATTTAAAATGTGCAGACTTATTTTCTTCAGTAGAAAAAAATATTTTTAAAAGGAAGATAAAGTTTTCCTACATAATTTCTGTCCCTTTTAAGTTATTTGCTGATGATGGAATCATTCCTATATGTATTTTCCCCTTGGTAAGAAAATGAAAGTTGGAAATGCTTCGGCCTTCCATTTTGATTTCTTTCACAATGATTACAGATTAACTGGTGTGTTTTGGTCAAGAAATCAAAACATCCTTTCCTTTCCCATCCTGCCGTGTCAAATTTTTGCCAACTCTATGCTGAGCGAATGCAGCCTGCTTGAATAATGGGGAGGCTCACAGGGGTTTAAAATAGGAAGCTGTGGAAAGCAAGTATTGTCCGTAAGGGAGAGAGGAGTTGCAGGGAGGTGATGTCTCGGAGTACCGATGAAGATGGACCAGCTCTGTCGGTGCTTGCAGCCAACGGCTGCTGTAACATGAAGCTCATGAAAGGTCAGTGGCCGCGCTCTGTAGTTTGCTCTCTGCCTATCTGTACCATCTCTTGAAATAACAGTGACTTCCAGGACTCCTTCACCTTCTTCCCTCTCTGGCCCCAGCATCCCCTCCCTCCCCAGTCCCTCTCTGGCATACATCCTTCAGCGCCACTCTCTTTTCTTCCTTGAGCTTTTCCTGTTGTCATCACAAAGACCTTTATGTCCTTTATTGTACTGTGTCCTCTCCTTGCCTACCTCAAAGGCTATCTCTGGCTCCAGAGATAAAGTCTCTGCTAAGAAAAGGATGGATATTTAATTTAGAAAAAAAAACCAACAACAACATAAAGGGTTAAGAAAAAGAAACACACTGGTGCCCTGTTTGGGGGACAAATCCACTGCTGCTGTAACTTAGTCAGACAGGCAAATTCAAAATTTGCCTTAAATCAGCTGCTTTCTCATTATCGTATCCAAACTTTGTGAATTTCCTGAATAATCTATTTATGACCTGTTCCCTTGAAACTTGGAAACAGTTCATTTGAGAGAAGCTTCCATATTGCTCTGCCAAGAGAACTACCAAAATAGACTTGTGGTATTGTTATTTTTGAGGATTTGTGACCCTTCATTTGTTTGTTTGTTTTAGAGGGATTTTTTTTTTTTTGAAGTTGTTTTGTCTTGGTGACAATGAAAGTTAAAAAAGTAGCTGTTTATGTTCGAAGTGCAACTTATTTCAGAAGGACCTGCATAGCTGGTAGAATGAGAGTTCACATTGCTGCTATAAGATTCTATTATGTGGTATATCAGGCATGAAAAAATACATACTGTACTAAGAAACTTCACTAACCTGGAACTGGAACTTAGGGTAGAAGAACAATTCACTACCTGCTTTTAGGACATACATAAAATTCTGCTCAAATTCACTTCAAAAATGAGAAAGGTGTCCCAGCTGCAAGAGTTCTATCTGAGGCTGCTGGGCCATGTATGGCTCTTTTTCCCATGGGTTTTCTCACAGCAATGGGTTTTTGCTGCTGGGAGTGTTTGCCACTGACAGGGCCTTTTGATGACTACTCAGATGAAGCACCAGGCTGGTAACTGGCAGGTGAGGGGGGACAGGCCTTGCTGCTCACAGACAGAGTGGATGGTGGAAAGTAATTTGATGACTTTGTATTCATAGTGCATAATCTTCTTGGCTTTGCTGGGTTGATTTGGACTGTGATCTAGAAATATTGTTGAAGTCTGCTCATCCTACATGACAACACAGTCACTTTTCTGTCATCTCTGGCCAGTGAAGAGTTTTCATCTAATCTCAGTAGATGATAAATATCCTTTGCCTATTTATGTCTCCTTTTGCTGGGGTACAGCAATGTGATGTGCACAGGCTCTTGATGTTGAAGAAACTCAAAAGGCACAGGACACTGCAGCATGTAGGTTACCTTGCCTGCCCTACAGTAATCACTTATATTGAGAACAGAAATTAGAAAACATTTTTCAGTCATTGAAACAGGAGGTTCTGAAATAGCCTTCCTAACAGAATAGTGGGAGAAAGAACCCAAAATTACTTCTCAGATAAATTTATGGATGAGACTGTATGGCAAGATATGATGAACCCAGCATACGGATTAATGTTTGAGCCATCAGTCTTTGGCTGTTTCATATTTGGACCTTCCGATCACCATTGAAAGTAGATGTGATCTCTGTTGCTCATGAAATGAATTGTGTCACATTAACGTAACGCCTCATGTTTCTGCCTGCCACCTGTAGAGACAAAAGACACTTTTTTTTCACTTCTTTGTTATTAACTTGACTCCATATTTGTTCTGTTTTTAAAATCATTTCTTCCTCCTGCCTTCTGCAGCAATAATCATCTACATTAAGACCAAGGATGTCACGCAGGATGTGGTAGGGCTCCAACCTGCTGTATTTGGTGTAAAGTAATCACCAGATTTGGGAATAGGAACACATTTTCTTTCATGCCAGATTGGTGAGGCCCATGGGTGTTTGGGAGGCAGTGGGGGCTTCTTCACAGAGAGGCAAATAATTGTTTCCTATGTCACTGTGAGCAAGCCAGACAGCAAACACAAATAGGACCTTGTCAGTGATCTTGATTTCTCTTGCTCCTTTCTTGTGGCACTACATCGTCCTGCAAGAATCTTCACAAATCTTTTTTCAGGGGTATGCTGGGAAATATGCAACCTGTGGTAGGTGGAGACATGTGGAATACACATGCTCAGCATCCTTTTAAGCCATTTCTCCATATCCCAGTCTGTGGGATAGTCTTATATTACACATAGCAACGTGTATATTAAAAATACAAGTGCAAGGCCAAAAAAGTCCAGAAGTCTGTACCAAAAACCAAACAATGCACTGCATGCCTCTCTTCTTGGGGAGAGGACAAGAAAACAAACAGCATATGCTAGTCACTAATCATGCTACTTAATACATTAATGACAATTACTTGCAAAATTCGATGATTGACCTGTAAGACTCTAAAGCACAGACTGCAACAAAGTAAGTTAAAGTAATACGGGCAAGTGGAGACTGCTGTGTAACATCATAAATATTTTTAGCATGCTAATCATAAGTTTCCTTAAATTATATAGATAGGGAAACTCAAAGGTACATATCATTGTAAATATTCAGTGTGTGTATATCTAAAACGTGTTATCTATTGAGCATTTAAACTATGAACAAGTGTACTTAAAGACACTTAGTGTAAAGTGTTACTGTCTGCTGAAGATCTCTTCACTTAATGTTTGTAGAGTCCTGAGTGGTTTGCAAGTCAATTAAACACTGATGGAACAGAGATAAACACTTCCTATTGAGAAATGTCAAATCAGCCTTTCTGCTTCATTTCATTGTGTCATTTAATGCACTGAACGGCATTCAAGTGACACAGCGCTGGCTATGATACCGTGGCATAGGCTATATAACACACTGAGCCACGTGCAGATGGGTAAACAGTACTGTAGCCACACCAACTAGGCACAGAACACAGAGAGAAGCCGTCATGTATTTACTTTTAGGGCACACTAGCATGCGACCAGAGTCTTGACAAACAGATTTTCTCTTACTCATTAGTCTCTAAGCAGCAGCATGCAGGCATATGTAATTTAACACCCAGTAGCTCCCCCTTCCTTGAAAATTTAGGAGTCTGGCAGCTAATGTTCTCAGGATCCCTTTAGGATCAAGTTTCCTCTTGCTTTCTACAAAAGGGAATGTTAGCAAACACTCTGCTCTACGTGATACATCACTCGCATTGTTCAGGATAATAGATAAAGTGCTGGAGTTTCAGGAGTGCTTTGGGAGTTGCAGTTCCGTTAATGCTCGCAATTTTTCAAACAGCTAGAGTATCTATCAATAATCTTTATGAAGAGCTCAAGGGGCCTTGTTTTCTTTAGAGCAGTTACAGTGAAGGTAAAAGCATGCCTGGTGAGCAGAGAAACCATATGTCCCAATTTTAATATGAGGCCTCATGAATTTGCTTTCAAAATACTTGAAAGTTTCCAGACTTTTGTTTCATTGTTGGGACACTCTGCTATTGTTGCTAGTCTATTGTTTGATAACAGCAAAATCCACGTTCAGAGTTGACTTAAACTTCATTGCTATATTGAGCACTATGTTTCATTCCAGTGCAAATACTAGAAGAAATATACAGTAGTAGTTAGAAGTGTTTTGTGAGATAAACACGGGGGGGGAAAGGAGAGAATAGCTCAATACATTTGGGAACTATTAGATTTTGTTTTGTATTTCAAGGAAATGCTGGTGTCATGTGATTCATATTTATGATAAGTTAATGCAGCACCCTGAAATAGAAATAAATAAGTCTCCAGTTCTCAGAAATGCGCATGCATTACTATTGAATCAGAGCTTGGCAACAATGCCACTGGCACACATGAAAGAAGTGCCCTTTTGTCTTCCACGGGGATATTTTTGTAACTGTGTTTTGAAAATACTGTACAGCTTGTGGCTGCAGCAAACCAAAGAGTGCCAGCTAGCCTATATAGGCATGAATGAAACTTGCCACCTTCCTAATCAAAGCAGTGACACAATCTTTTCTGTGTTCCCAGCCACCAGTGCTAAGCATCCTTCCCACTGCAATGCAACCACGCTTCCAGCAGTAGGGGCATTTGATGGAAGAGAGACATGGGTCCCTCTTTTCCACCTGCGCCTTTGCTCACAGAGCAGTTTGACCTCAATTATTTTTACATATTCATGGCCCTGTTTTTGTGTTGCTTTTTAAATACAGAAATAGAAATTAAATCGGAATCAGGAAAATGTGGTTGAAAATAACCAGAGACTTCAGCTCGCTTTCTGGTTTTGGGAAAGCAACAAGACATGAAAAGATGAAAAGAGAAATATGTATTGAAAGCCAAAGACAGGGGTTTGTATGTATTTCCTGTCACCCTGCTGTATACAAGGGAAAGTCATTAAGGTTACGAGTCATGACAGTTCTTCTCGATGATAATATTGCTTTGTCAACAAAAGGGTTGAGTATATAAATGTATCATATATCATCTCCTGCTCTTTCTGTCTATATATTATCGCTTGCTCATCTAAGTATAAGAAACCCCTAAAATTCACAGCTTCTTCCAGGATTTTTATGTAAAGTTAACTGAAAACAGATTTTACTTGAAAAAATAAAACAAAACCCACTACAGTGTTTGCAACTGAAGTGCTTCATCTTTGGAGTTAGTTCTCTGAGCAGAGAAGGAAGGCTCTCAGTGACCCTCTGCTGCCAGGGCTCTCTGCTGCAGGACCCTGCAGGTGGAAATAGCCCATCTCCCCTGCTGCATGTCCTCTTCGGGTGTTTTCTTATTTTCTCTCCTTTTGGACCTCTGGCTTGACCTGCCGTAGCTCACCCTGACTCATCTCCAGCAGGAAGGGTGGAGATTTATCTCTCTCAGAAGAACCAATCTGATGGTTACAGAGCTCTTCTCGGATGTGGGAATTATGGAGTCAAGCCCTCTGAGGCTGATGATACAAGCCAGATTTCCTGCTTCCTGGATGAGGGGACTATGGCATCATGGACAAGGTGGGCATGGGTACTTTCTTCTTTATCCAATCTTAAGGAAATGCAGGGCATAGCATTGCTTCCCTCAGCACAGACAATCATTTGAGGCTCTGAAGCCCAGTTTCACAAGGTTGCCAAATCCAAGCAAGAGAAAAATATTCCTGACTCCTCTTTTTTCAGTGCTTGTCATAGTTTGATTTGGAAGTCCTGTCATGCTGAGTAGAGCACTGGGCTGGGAATTCATTCCTGGGTGCTCACATCTTTCCATTCAGCCTCCTAGGTACCTCATCCAGCATTATGAAGTCCCTCTCCCCAGCTGGGTGCTCCAGCCCGTGGTGTGGGTTATTGCAAGGCTGACAGTTCTTCTGGCACCTTAGACTTAACGCTGTTCTGCTTAAGTAACAGATGCTTAGGTTTGGTGTGAGACAGGTGCTTCAGTACGTTCTTGTTCTGTCATGGACAACACATGACATCAAGTGCTGAAGGTCACCATGAGTCCGGGTATGGATGAGTCCAAGTATGGATGAGTCCAGGTATGGAAGCAGATGGCCACAGAGCTCTAGCGAAAGATTCTCAGATCTTCAGTAACCAGGACCCAGTCCAAAGCTTAAAGGAGTCAAACCAAAAATTGCCGTCTTTCCATGTGAAGGAGCACCTCCATTATCTGTGTGAAAAAAATTAGCTCTTCTTTCCAGCACAGGCCAGCTATTAGAAAGCAACATTAAGCCAGTACATTGTTAAAATTTTATAACAGACTAACATGAAGATTGCTGGGAAATCAGATTAAATTATTTTCAAATGGCTTGGGGTGGAGACACTACACTACATTAAACATACAGATAAGAACACATATTAAGGGAAATTATCAGAAAGTTTAGATCAAAATATTAAATATTATAACATCTTGAAATAGGCAGCATCTCCCAATAATTTCACAAAGACCCTGGATTTTTTTTGTCTGGGGGAAAAGGGAAGTGTCAAATAAAACCAGAGTAAGCTAATATATCTGTAATATCACTGCAACAAGCCAGGCCTTGGGCAGCATCTCAAACTGGAGCTTGTGAGCCCAGGCTCATTGCCCTGCAGAGTACACAACGAGAGTGAACAACGCATGGGATGAACTACCCTTTTGGACCTTTAATCCTGCCCAGCTTAACCTTCTAAATTGCTGCAGTGGTAGTATCAAAGCTTAAAATATATTTTTCCTTGTTCCTTATGTGCGCTGTCCTGAGAGTTACTCTGGAGGGTAATGGAAGGCAGGAAGTTAGGTGCTGTTATTTTTTTCCGTGTGTACGTAAAGCTTAATAGACTAAACTAGCAGGGTCAACAATAGGCGAAATTAAAACAGTTCTAAAAATGAACTAGACAAGCGGAAACAATTACAGGGCTGCTATTTGGAGGAAGCAAGCACTGGGTGGTTCAGTCGCTAACACAATGAAGGAGACAGCCCTCGATGGTGTTTCTAAACCGTTCCCGGTCTGGTATTCCCAAACTGTCCAGTGTTGTTTACTTGCCTGGAACGATGCCACAGACACATCCTGATGGGTCAGGAGCAATCCTTGGCGACTGCTGTGAGAAATAGGAAATGGGCAGAGAGGGCAGCAGTAAGTGATGGCTGCTCCTTTGAGGAGCTGAGCGGCAAGCACTTTCGTCTCCCTAGGTTGTCTGAGGCAAGGCCTTCAGTCAAAAAATAACTCCAGGAGGTACCAGGTGCTGCAGAAATCACCATCAGATAACCTTCAGGATGTCTCGGGTCTGCTTTTAAGATGTCAAAGTGTTGGGTGTAGGTACTGCACTTGGAACAGCAATACCAGATTTCAGGCTACTGTAACAATAATAGAGACCCCTGATTCCATCTGCCTTACTGCTAGTTAATGCATTTATCTATCAAACTATACATCTGTGCAATAATCATTGTTTCATTTTTAATGACAGACATTAGCCAGGCTCACTGATTTCTAATTAAAAGTTAGTGATTAAAAAAAAAAAGTGGTGTTCTTTGTTGAAGGCACAGAAATGTCAGAAATGGAAAGCGCCAAGAGGCCAATTGATATATTATGCAAATATCCATTAATCAAGCAGGGCAAAGAAAGGGGAGAGTTCCTTTGCAGAGTCCTTTTATTCTGCCCTCCCAAAAAGTTTCTAGTAAGTGAACGTAATTTAAGAACTTTCATCCAAAAGGCTAAATAAAAACCATGACGTGCTTTCAAACCTCTGCTCTGGAGAATTTGTGGAAGGCCTCATGTGTAGATCCTCTTGGCTGTCAAGTTTTATCATGTGAGGTGAGAATGGTGGGGTTTTTGAACCCAGAAAACAATGCAGACCACAAGCATGTCATCACAAAATTACCACAGAGTTATTCCTTTTTTTTTTTTCTGCAAACATTTTAATTGCAGCTGCAAGAAACTGAAAAATCCTGCCTGATAAGTGTGCTTTTCTGCTTTAAAAGCACAATTGAAAGCATTCTGCTTGCAAGCCTACACAAAAGCTCATTAAATTAAATGCCAGGGATTATCTCTGAAGGTAAACGAATATAGAAGGCAGGTGGAGATAATGAAAATAGGATATTATCCCATTAACATTTGTTCTGTTACTGCACCCACTTTGCTGTCATTTCTCATTTGCATCCTACCAGAAAGCTGTAGACTAGCTGGTAACTGTGGCAAAAGAACTGTAGAGGAGCAGGAAGGTGCTGGTGGCTCGATGGCAGTCAGGTCATACACCCAAGGAAAGCGCAAGCTGCCGTTGAGGCTACAGAGAGCAGCGAGGTGCCCAATCCGCCCTTCTGGGCAAAGCCAAACGCTGCCAGTGATGCAAGAGCCCTGCTGGGAGCCTGCCAAAAAAGTGTACGCTCTTTCAATGTTTCATTACCTCACACCACCCGTTCAGCTGTCAGTGGCACTCCTTCTATTGAAAAGTGATCTAGCACGATGCACGTGTCCCACAGCACACATAACACCTCCAGGCCCTTCTTTAATAGCTAGGAACTCAATGTACTACTCTTTAAATACAGGCTGGCAACCAGGGTGGTGAGGAGCTACACTGGCCCTGCGGCAGCTCAGGGAAGGGAGGCAGGAGAGGGCAAGATCCTCCAGCAGCTCCTGGAGACCCAGCAGGGTCTGCAGCTATGTGCCCTCATTGCCTCCGCACTGGGCTGCCCTACCATAAAGTCAAAGGGGAAGATGACAGAAGGATGGCTCTCCCATCCCCCTGTCTCTGCCTTCCTCCCTTGGGGACTGCAGGAGTCCCCAGGGAACAGCAGTAAGCCATTTTGCTACTCTCCAAGGGGTGGTCCCTGGAGAATCCAAGTCATGGTGAGGGGGAAAAAGAGCCACCAGGAGCTAGTTTTTGGGACTTGTTCAAGAGACTGAATTAGAGCTTTCCTCTTCTAGAATTTGAAAACAAATTGACCTTGTTTGTCCATCTAATTAAGCATGAGCTTTTGTGACTCCTGAGGAAGATGAGGATTTAGAGGGAAAAAGCTTCCATGGAAGAGTCCTTATGATGCCCCCAAGCTGGCCACACTTTTACATGAGAGCAGAATTTGCAGGAGAAAGGGGGACCCTGTAATGACTGGCAGGCAATTCACTGCAGGTTCGTCCAGCCTGTACCCTCACTATTTTTACCTCGCCTCTTTCTTCCCTCCCCTTCTTTTATTTGCCATTGGAGTTTCTCCTGTGATTCCTCTCCCTTCCTTGTCATTCCATGTAACTAATCTCTTCCTAATTAAATCCCATCCCAAGAATGAAACTCACAGCTCAATTAATCACTACTCTCCAAGCTTTTAATGTTTTAATTTTCCCTTACTCCGTCTCTAGTTTGCTTACATACACTAAAACAAAATCTGTTGAGGTGGGGAAAGCCCATTATTCCATGTTTCTACGAAGTCTAATTCTTTCCTCTCTTTTCTTACCCTCTTTCACCACCTAAGTGGCCCTAAGGCCATGGTTCTTATAAACATAAATACAACTGCATTTGGCTTTGAAGCACATGTCAATCCCATACATTAAGATGCCCTACAGAGAATATCTATAGGCCATGCTTCATTTTTTTAGCTGTTTTTGTTCCTCCTCTCTGCTCCTGTTCTCATTGTCTCTCTGTTTTTGTTTGTCTCCTCTGCCCCATTTTTCATCCAGGACCTCTCTCTGCTTCACCCCACCCTTTGCAGCCTCACCTCGGAGGAATGCAAACCAAATAACCATTCAAGGCTGATGAACTTTAAAACCCATGACATTCAAGTGGGTTGGAAATTAGACAAAACAATTTCACCCATCCCTTGTTTAGGGCCCTGATGAGCAGCTCGCTGCAGCTCCCAGGTTAGTGTGCGGGAGGATGTGCTGCTGCATGTCTCCCTTTCATAAGGGAAACGCTGGAATGTGGCCGTGTACCAAAAAGCCTGTCGTAACACAGTTTGTTAGAAAGGACACCCTGGATCCCCCACATGCATCTCGTGTACAGGGCTTTTCAGCTCTCGTCCTTTGATACTGAGCACATGGAAATGGCAGGGTGAGTCTTGTTGATTGCTTAAGTGGAGTAATTTTTTAGGGTAGTGAATAGACTAGTCAGCAAATCTGCTTGGCCCAAGTTGAAAATCTGTCCCAAACAACCAAATAGAGCTTTGTTTGCGTAAGCAAGAAAACAAGATCAAAAGGAGTCCTTCCCTTTCACTTTCTTGCTTTTTATAAACTATTTCTTAAGGCTGCCTAAGAAAAGCATGCAAAATCCCTTCTTTTTCTTCAAAAATCACTTCCAAGCTGGCTCAAAAATGTATTTTATTTACTTAGCAAGTCATTTAAACAGTGTAAGAGCAGAGCTGGGGCGCTGGGGTTTGAGATGTAAGGAGGGGATACTTTCCCCTGTGCCCCCCGAGCAGCAGGGCTGTAGGCAGCACTGGAACTGGGGGCTCCCAGCCGGTGGGGAAAAGCAGCGGGTCCCAGGGCCAGAGGGGTCCCTGCCTACAGCACCTCAAACCCTGAACGGAGGGGGAGCAAGGGGTACATATGCAGGTGGCCAGAAGGGCCAGCATTTTGCACGCAAAAGCAGCAAAGGCCAATCCGTGTTTATCACTTACTCAGCTCTTGCCCTCTCTCTTTTCACACGCAAAAACAAGCTTGCATTTATCACAATAACAAAGCTGAAATTGAATTTCTTTTCTGGGAAACCATGAATATCAGCTCTGGTTTTGGCTCTTATAGGACAGAGCTATTCTTTCTACAGGAAGGGGCTGGGATAATTTCTTGAAAATGAGCTAACAAAGTGAAAATGAAATATTTTAAAATACAAGAGAAAGAAAGTGCTTGAATCCAGATTCCATCTGATCTCTAGGGGCATAAATCTAATTTTCCATGCAATTAGTTTCAAATCATGATAAGTGACAGATGCTTTCATTTATTTGGCTGAGTTGTGACAACATTCTCTTTTTTTTTTTTCTATAGCCCTCCAAGTCTAATCCAAGATCTACTAAAGCCAATGGAAAGACTCCCACTGTCTTCGAATGGGCTTTGGATCAGGCCCTAATTAGCCTTGGGCAAACCAATAAACTCAAATACTTAAATTGTTTTATGTTGAGTCTCAAACCATACTTTGTTTTCATTCTAAGTTTACTAGAAAAGCTATGAATAGCTTACATCTCTTAATTTACAAAAATTTAACTAAATTAGTTTGTATAAAAAGCCCCCAGCAAGTTAAAAACCTACCCTGGGAACACTATACCTATATCCTGGTAAGAAAGAATGGGAAAAATGTACAGTTTCTCCACAGACACAGTGTAGATTTCAAACATCACAAAAAGCATACTCAGAAATCTTCCTCCAGCAGAGTCTTTTTATTCACTAATGATAGTTTGCTGTATGTCTACCTTTTTGAGAGCAGCTGGTATATGTACAATATATAAAAGACCATCTGCATGCACAGGGATGCATATTAAATATAGCTATAAGCAACCATAATTTTTATTGACGTAAATAAACTACACTAGCTGAAGGATATTTTTGCTGATATAATTATATCTACGTTAGAGTTCTTTTGGCATGACTATGTGCTTCAGGTAAATTCTTCACACTTCATAGCAAAGCTGGCAAGACTTTTAAGAGTTATTAAGTTGTAGGCTGGATAACATTTTAGTTGGCAAGGTGTAAGGTTCTTGACTTGCTCTGTACTAATGCGATACAGAATTTACCTAATGAGCACATTGGAGAAGGCACTTAATTGAGAGGCTTGAATCAAAATCCCAAATCCAGAACAGATCCAGTGCCAATCACAAGTTTTTATAAAGACTAAATAATGCAGAAAAGGTACACAAACAAGTGCAGACAGGTGCCTTTTCACTCTGTTTATAATTAGAGCAGATTGTACCCTACCTAGCTCACTCCTTTCCAGAAGTCAGGTAGCCACTTTATCACTGCCATGTACTCCTCCAGCAATATGTTTTTTTTTAGCCAGGGCTTGCTGTCATGATAGCACAGCTACATGGCTTTTGGAGTGGACCTGGTGTATGTATGTCTGGCTAGCTCAGAATGGAGCCACGAAGGAATCTGCTTCGTTGCTATGCTCTGGACTTCTGGTCCAAAATTTAATGTCTACCATGTAGGTGTCTATGTCTGGGATAGCCCTCAAGGCTCTTTTTAGAAGCAGTGAAGAGAAATGGGCACACATGGGGTTCAATTCATCTCATTCAGACGTACGTATCTAAAATAGGACAGAGGAATTACATATGCAAGTGTGTAAATTTAGGTGGGGTGATTTCCAATCACCTTCATTAATTGGTGCAGCTTGGGCTTGATAATACACAGAGGCTGTGCTGGTTTAAGTAACAATGAGATGCTATAGCATGTTAATGAATGGAGTGCCACATGGAGCCATGGCCACTCTATGAAGTGGAGATGTGTGCTTATGGATAGTAAAGCCTACTACTTTGTAGGACACTACAACAAAATCTTGATTTTGGAGACAGATCAAATAATTTAAGTTGTCTAGTATTTGCTGTATATCTCTACTGTGCTGATTTATTGGGGGCTGCTGGGAGAACAACCAGGGAGGTAATGCAATGCTTTCCCACCTAAGGGTATCTCTGAACAAACTTGAAAAACAATGAATGACATTAGGTGGGCTAAGTGGCCTTTAAAGGGCACTGTCTGTGAAGTTGAGACCCCTTTATGCTTTTCCATTTCCAACCCTCCAACAGGGCAAATAACAAAGTTAGCTGGCCTTGGTTGTTACAGTGATAAGTATAAGCAAGACTCTCTCTGCATACCATTCCTTGGCACGTATTACAATTAATCAGGTTTTATCACTCTGAGAACAAACAGTGTCTCCACAATATGATGTTAATTTCAGAGAGTTAGTTAGTTAGAAGAGGCTTAGCTAAAAAGTCAAATTACTGAACAGAAAATTGGTTCTGTTTTACCTCAAACCAGGACAACTTGTTTGCTTTATGCTTATATCCTAAAAGGGGACAGACTGAACCAGCATACACTGCCATGGTATTGAACAAGCCAATGGTGTTCAATTCCTCCTAAATTGCAAAACCAAAGTATCTTCCTTGTGATGAAGAGGTCTTAGACATCAAGGTCTCCTCCCTGCTTGAAGCTCCAAGGCAATGGAGGATGGCTGTGTCAGCATCCAATGTGTCTTACTTAATCAGATCATTTGCATGAAAATGGCCAGCCCAATTTTAGCTTAAGAAAACCGTTTGGGGTTTTCAGCAGCGGTCCAGCATGAGACTTAAGTCTTCCAAATGAATAAACTGATTGTGGTGCGTCAGACACTTCTCAATGAGTTTGAAAGAAAAACATTTAAAAAATCTGCTCACACAGCATAGTTCCATATGTCTGATCTGGTAATTAGCACAAGTTTTCTGTGAAACACCCCGTTAAGTAAATGCATTTGATTTGCAGCAGGTTTCGGCAATGGCTTAGACAAGTTAACCCGGTGCACCTTTAAGGAATAAACCTGCTGAAAGAGGGGTTTATTTTATTTTGAAGAAATACCTTTAACATACCTCTGCTGCACAGAAATGAGCAAATAGGTGGGTTTATAAGGTGCCAGCAGCAACCGTATGCCTTATGGTGTGTATTTGATTTTTAGATCAATCTTCATGTCATAAAGGCACCTCCTATCTCCCTTTACATGGAAAATGGAGGGTTTGTGTTTAATTTTTCATGCTTACTGGTGACCAGATAATCCTGATAGCCAGCATATTTCAAATATATTTTTTTCTTTGTCTGTGCTGAAGTTTGCTTAAGAAACCTCTCTAATTACAAATATACAGAGGTCAAAGAAGGTTATTCAAATACATTTGAATGAGGTGTATTAATCTACAGTCTCTCCTGTCTTTGGCTTCCTGGATTACTACCACCAAAGTATGTGCACATAAAAGTAATTGAAGCCAAATCAGCAGCCTGCCTCCATCTATGATTTATTTCATTCACCTGCAGAAAGACTTTGCAAAACTCTCACAAGTTCAGCCTTTCAATGGAAATGACAGATTATTTTCCTGCTGAAGAGGGATAACATTATTAAACACCCCAGGCTTTTCAGACTAGCAGTGCATAGCAAGAAGGACTCTAAGCACCAGATGCAACATCTACACCTTCACCACAGACTGTTTGTCAGAAACTATTTCCTCTTCTATACAGGAGACATTTTTTTCCCTTCATTGATTCTTCCTCCTAAGGCCATTTCATGTATGTCCCTGGACATACTCAACTTTTTCATATCACAGCGTTAAGTCTTGTAGTTGTTGAAAACCTTTTCATCAGTGTGGCAGGAAAATGTTGGAGGGACCAGTAAAAATAGGGGTACATAAGTCAAAGAGTACAATTTCATGTCATTTAAGGTGGTGTAACTCTCTGTACCTTTCTTCTTCAGACTGTCCATAACCTCCCAGTTCGGATCCATATGGCCAATTTCTAACCTTCAGACATTTGCTCACCCTGCTTTGAAAGAAGAGTTAACAACAAACCCCGGGGACTAAACTAACAAATTTTTGATCCAACTACATACAAATAAATTAGTGTTTACTCTTTGTTTGACAGGTTGGCAACAAATTTAATGCCTGATTTCCCCAAATCCTTCAGAAGAGGTTGCATTTATTTTGACACTAGTTGTTTAGCCAGTATAGTATATCCTAGCTGATCAACCCAAATTTTCTCTGGGTAAATGCACGCTGTAAGGTGAGATGCAGGTCAGGGGATGATTAAAGGCTGTATGTTGGGCCATGGGATGCCAAGGTGTGGGTGTCACACACCCACATTGTTCTCAGGGCAGCTTAGCATCCAGGCGCCCTGCCTTCCCCAGAGGATCTGGCTTTTCACAGGCCTTTTCAGCAAGGAGCACGCACGCTGGCTTGCCCAAGCAGGGTTGTTTGATAGTGCTATAAGGCACTCTGGGACGCACGTGAACTTGCTTGGTCTAGCTTGTGTTGAGACTACCCTTGTTGCAAGGGGGTCATAGGAGGTGAAGCCTCCTCTGCCTCCCAGCCTGGGTTTGCTTGGAGCTCTCATAGGAACCCTTTGCTGTCATCAAAATGGTTGGTTGAGCTTGGGCACCAAAGTGGACTTAGACCCCTCTCTGTTCAAAAGGCCTTTTTAGGTCTCAAGTCAGGGCAAGGTCAGCATGAAGCATTATCAGCCAGTTATTTCATGACTTTAGCCTTCCTTTTTGGTCCAGAATGCTGGGAAGCATTTGGTCTGTCTTTGGTCAAAGGCCAGACTGGGCTTAGCTGCTGCCAAGATGGGTAGTGAGGAGCTCTAGTGGATGCACAGCAGCTCTCCTGACCTCAGTATACCCACACAAAAATGAAACAGCGCTGTTACGTTTGGATCTACTATTTTCAGAGCCTGATCTCAGTGGGTAATTAGTCACTGGAGAACAAGATAAATACTTGCCTAGAAAAGGGATCTCAGGAGATGAGTCAGTTGTCAGATTCTGTTCTCTCCCCCAACAGTCATCAGAGCAATTAGAGTATTCTATTAGCCGGTAATCCAG
This sequence comes from Gallinago jamesoni, assembly GCA_025769975.1. NCBI lineage: Eukaryota > Metazoa > Chordata > Aves > Charadriiformes > Scolopacidae > Gallinago > Gallinago jamesoni. The sequence continues at coordinate 73,148,272 of JAOQGH010000023.1, read as the reverse complement.
GCAGAAGTTCTGTAATGGTGTGAAGTAATAAGAAGGGATATTCCTAAATGTTTTACCAGTCCGCTCATCCCTAGCATGAGGAACTAAATTCCAGCTCTCCAACAGATATATGCCAAAGTTCACATCATTTTATGTTTATGTTCATCTGTTGTATTCATAAATTAAATTTATGGCACATTTCCTATTAGAATTTGAAAGAATGAGCGAAGTAATTTTTTTTCCCCATGGAAATTTCTTGGCACAAGTTCTTGGGTACTTTCAACATGATTTTTGAAATATCTTTTTAAAAAGCAGAAAGTCAATGCATATTTACTTGGCCTTAGCTATAGATAGATTTTCAGCCTCTGGCTGAAAACAAAAGAGCTTCTCCCTTGAGTGAAAAGAGATTTATTTGTTGTGAATTCATGGCCAAGATGCTATTGAGCTCATGCCCACCATTGGCTATTTTCATCCATACAGATGTTGTCCATGTTGTCCTGTTGCAGAGTCCCTGTCAGCATCCCAGAAATCACTGTCACCCTGAGAGCTCCCTTTACTTCTTGTACCCTCAGTCATATCACCAAAAGCAATCCGAGTTTAGGGGCAGAGCTCTCCTCACACCTACTGACATTGAGTGGGACCTGCACAGCTCCTGGACTCTGTCCCGGCAAAGACATCCTTCTGCATGGGTGCCAGGCTTCCCATGTTTGATGGGTGACTGGCCACATTAGGATGGAGACAAAGGCGATTCCTTGAAGGCTGCCCATGTATTGGTGCTGCTCACATGCCAGCAGATGCTGGTCACATCAGCCTGGTCCTTTGAATGGGCAAAAAGCACTGTCTACAGCCACCACATGCAAGCAGGCAGGCAGCAAACAAAATGCATGGATAGGTGTGGTCTTTCTTTGGATGCAAAATACTCCCCATGAGGCACGCATTTTAGGACATGTGGTGTCCTGATTTGCTGCTTGCCTTTCCTCCAGCTCACCCCCAGAGAGGCAGCAAGATGGGATGGAGGGGGTGAGACAATGTGTGGCCACACATGCATGCTCTAGCCTGACTATTCAGCTCCTGGGGTCAACTGCTCATCACAAACACATGCCAGAGTCACCAAACCTGACACCATCACTCCTTGCCAGACAGCACAGGACTTTTGCACTCCTCCTTTTCCCCCCGGTCCTGTCAAATGTTCTCAGGAAGCAGTTCTCCCTTCCTGCCTCCTGCCTGGTTGTCTTGGTTCAGAGTCCACTGCTTAGGAAAAAGGAGGCTGTGAGGCTGGCTGTCTTGTGTTGCAGACAGACGGAGGGCTGGCCAGGAGAACATCTTCCAGGGAGCGGGGCAGGGTGCTGCAGATGGCTCCCAACTTGCACTGCTTGCACCTGGCAGGCATAGCACAGGTATCAGCCTCGCCAAGGGTGGAAGGTCTTCAGGGGGCGAAAGTGATATTGGTACTTCTGGAAAGGCCCTGCTGGGGCTGAAGCAGGTATGAGACGCATCTGAAAGAGGTGAGCCACAAGCTGGCTCTCCTCCCGCCGCCAGCATGGTGAGGCTGGTCTCAACTCCTCCTAGAAACTCCCAGGACTAGCATGCTGAGGCACACACCTGGCACTCAGGGCATGGGGAGGGTCTAAAAAGACTGAGAAATAGGCTCCAGAAGTGCCATGACCTTTGTAGGCAGTTGGTCCAGACCTATTGTTTGCTCTCTTGCTGGCCTCACCTTTCTCGCCACTTCTTCCACTTCTTAAAATTATAGCCAAAACACTCCCCAGACGCCTGTTACTAATGCCTTCATCTGAATTGCCCTGTCCCAGGGCCTCTAAACTTAGCGCCACTCAGGCTGCTGCATTGGCAAGAGAAGGTTTCTAATAAACAGTTTTTGGGAGACATCCTGAGAGATGCCTTGGGAAGTTGTCTTAGAGAGGGAGAGCCTGAGCCCAGGGAACAGCCTGGGAGTCGCATCCCTTCTGCCATTGCTTCTTGTATTTGGAACAAATGTTGCTCTGGGAATAATTTAAATGATTACTGATTTTGTTCAGTGTGTCTGAGATGTTTCCGGAGCTGCCTCAGACCATCTGCAAAGTGAGTTTCTTTGCACACCCCTGTTCTTCAATGGGGTAGGAGCTTGAGCCGGTCGAGAGAACAGGTCCAACAACATAGGCCATAGGGAGGGCATGCGGATGCTATTTTTGAAGAGAGATCTCCTATTCAAAGATGCATTGCCTAATGCATTTTTTTCCAGGCCTATTGACTAAGTTGCCAGCCCTAATTTGAAGGCTGGCCTGAAAGGAAAGAGTAGATTAAATGCTGTGACACAGTTGGGACAGTATGCAGAACAGTTTCCCTTGTAAATGACTGTCCTCTGTGGAGCTCTCCCGTGAGGGTCCTGGGAGCTGTGGGCAGTCTCCCTGTTTCTGAGTGTTTTTGTGAATCCTGGAGGACTGCAAGGCATCACTCACAAACGTCCTGTCCCACGGGGACAGGCTACAAAGCCAGTTCATTGCTCACAGCCCGCATGACTTGGAAGAACACGTGTGTTTTATTCCAGGCAGAATTAACATGCTTTGCCTCCGGGTTGTGAGGCTATGTCACATTGCTGACCTGCGTCTTGTCTCCCAACTTGGTGACGTGGGAAAGGCCAAGTCGCAATTCCCCTCATGCCCAGATGTGCCCAGCGAGGGCTGATGCCGAAAGAGAGCCCACGCTCATTCATTTCATATGGCCTGCGTCCTGGCTCCAAAATCCTGGAGGGAAGAAAGGGGAGAAGCTTTCTCAGTGCATGTAGACAACCAGGCAGGCCAACTTTGTGTAGGTGGAGTCTGGCTGCTGTGTCCTCCATGGGCCACTGGGCAGAGGCACAGACAGCCCTGGGGAAAGGCTGCCAGAAGGCAGCTGGCCCAGAGCTCTCCTGTCTGGCTGCGTTTTTCCCTATCCCCTCCTTTTGCTAGAAGATACTGGTGGATAATGTTGTGAGTCAGGCAGTGCTTATGTGGTCTGCTGCATTTCTCCTGGGGACTGTAGGTGTTTTTATTTTGTGGTTTGGGTTTTTTCTTTTTCCCCCCCCTCTGTCAATAATTGAAATGAAAGGGCAGGAGGAATAACCAGAAAGAAGGGGAATGGAGTATTTACGAAGTGAAGTAAGCCTCTGGCTGGGAATCTTGGCTGATGTCTATGTTTTGCACAAAATGCTCTGGTAGTTTTTACTGTCAGAGATGGTCAGGGCAGTGCAAACTCCAGCAGAAGAGTTGCTTCTGTCCCCACACTAGCCCACGATGTAGGTGCAGAGAGGAGGGAACAATGACATGAGCAAATGTTATACTAGCTACAGGTCCTCCTTGGAAATCTTCCAGCCTGTGACTGACAACTCAAATACCAAAAAGAAGGTAGGGTTGAACTAAATTCAATCCCCAGATTGACAGCCGGGTTCTGGAGAACATAATGGGAATTGGCAGTCTCAATGGGTGTTTTAATAGACACGTAATCCAAATGCATGTATTGTACTCAGCAGGCCCAATTAATAACTTCTTTGCATTTCAGTTGTATAATTGAGGCTTAAGTGAAATGGTCCAAACCTCTCACTAACTGAAGAAGAACTCAAGGCAGTGTTGGCTTTAGCCTGTTTCATGAGGCAGGCCAGCATCAGTTTTGCTTACTTCTACCAGTTTTCTAGCACCCTGATTAACATATCTGTCATTTCTCTTGCCAGTTGGAACAGGAACCAGTCATTTCCAGGTAGTATTAAGTAAACTTTTCATACTTACAATTATCTTTTCAATTCCCCATTTACTTTTTGATGTGTCTTGTGGATGTATTTTTGGGAAATTTGAAACAGGCTGAGGTGAATGCCAGGCAGATCCAAAAGGAGAGAATCATAGTAACTAGGGAAAAAAATAGTCTGGGCTTGTGAAAGGTTTTCTTAGTGAGCATGGAGAATAATAAATTAGTTTTAAAGAGGCTGTAAAGGTAAAATTGACTTGGTTAGTAAATACAACTGTGGAGAAAAAGAAGACTAGTATAACTTCTGGACTGCGACCCTCTGAGTTAGGCAAGGGCAAAACCACTACAACTAAGTCACTCAACAAATTTTCTTCCCTTTCTATCTTTTCTTCTTTTTTTAGAAAAAAGGCAAGAGACCGGAAGAAGAGCCTTCCCCAAAGTTGCCATTAAGCATTGCTACCACTTTTGGCCAGCTCTTGTGGACAAAATGTTAAACATGATTTTGCAACAAATGGGTCACAAGAAAGGACCAACACAATTTTTGGCCATGAGGCACAGACAGATGTCATTGAAGTAGTCCTGGTAACCAAAAATACGTACTGCAATTGGATCAAACTCAAAGAATTAATTTGTGAGAGAAGATTTACAGATCAGAGGCAGTAAATGCATTTTTATAGGAGCACCATTTTTAATAATTGAAAACTTTAGGTAGTGCAAATATGTATGTCAAAAAAGGAAGAAATAAGCAGGAAAATCTCTTTACAGTTCCCTGTGGATCCGCTTGGTTTGGTGAAAAAATACTGTCAGTTTGATTAGATCTGACTAAACATCAGATCCCAGGGCAACTCTGCATCTTCATAATACTGATTTTCATGATCAACACGGTTTGTTTCTTTCACGAAATTTCACAGAATCATAGAATCATTTAGGCTGGAAAAGACTTAAGATCATCGAGTCCAACTGTTTCCTCTCATAAAGAGCTCATTTTGCTTTCAAAATGAAGCAAGGGAATCAACACTGCAAACCTGACACAGACAGGTTAGAAATAGGGGAAAACAAAGGTAGAAGGTGCTATCAGGATCTTTCCTAAACTGCTAATATGGCAGACTGACAGCTACGGTTACCAGTCCCGACATCTCTACAGGAATTACTGCACTTCATTACTCAAGAGCAGAAAATACTCCGATCACCTGGTTCCTTTTCAGTCATCCACTGCATAGAGGTTAGACTGCAGTGAACCACCAGATCTTATCAAAGAGTAAAAAGAAATGAGTAGGTCTGCGAAAAGCAGAGCCAATGGAGCCTGGTCTGCAAGGAATTGTGTCTTGTGGTTGGGATGTCTGATGTCTAAGAAGGTGTGAGTTTTGCTTGAAGCTTTACACGCAAGAGGAGCATTCATTCACTATTGCTGTCTCCCATGGGAATTCTCTGAGGTTTCACAAAGTGTGAACTCATGCCACACTGATTTCTTGGAACTAGCAAAAACAGGCTCTCTTTTCTTTAGTCTCTCCTCCACATCCTTTTAGACCTCTCTGCAGCTAAAAAAAATGGTTTAGATTGGATATGCATATGCCCCAAACATTCCTTCCCACCCTGGAGATGTTTGTGGGACCACAGCAGAGAGCTGACTTGCCTAGAAAAAATGAGTTAAAAAAAGCTCTTGTGTGGGCCAGATCAACTTTGACGTTATCCAGCTCCCTGAACCAGGTCCTCCCCAAATGCTTGTGCCAACAGAAGGAAGGGGACAGGCCCAGGGCCTGGACAGTGATCTGGGGCAGGAAGGGAGCTCAGCGGCTTCCTCCAGCAGCAGGGCTTCCTTCTGTTAGCCAGTGGTGAGCCTGCAGTATAAAAACACACCTGGAAGAGGTAAATGGTAGTCCCCGAACAAAGTTCACTGGCTGAATGCAGGCAGTGTATGTTCACACGCATTCATGGGCAAGCCTATGGCTACCCAATAGGTACGAGAATTGGGCTGGGGTAGGGGTTGTTTCCCTGATAAGAAACAGATTCTTACCAGAGCTGGAACACAACAAGCACAGAGGACCTTTCTTTATGGACATGTAAGGCATTTCTTTCTTCTCAGATAAAGGCACCTTTAAGTGGATGGAAATCTAAGTGGCAAGAGTTGCAAAAAGGAGAGTAAGTGTTGAAAAGCAGCTCTTGGCTTTTTCACTAGCTGCTGCTCCTGCACCCCACTCAGTTCCATACACCTCATCCCAAGGGCAGGCTGTAAAGCCTGGCAGTAGCCACAAACTGGTGGGAACTGAGACAGTTTCAGGTCATAATCCCTCCTAAACTACCGTCTCACTGTGCAATTGCCTAAGTTGCCAGACCTCTTTGTGCCTTGGTCCACCAAGCTCAAGATCTGGGCAAGACACGGAGATGAAACAGAAACAGAAACAGATGCTGATTTATGCCTGGCTGAGTCAGCATGCCAGAAATAAGTAACTAGTGGTGAATATCTTTGTGTGGGGATTAAAGTTGACTCTGTATGATGCTCTGGTCAGAAATGATATGGCCACCACAGAGAAACAATAAACACACTAAAGTCCTGGCAAGCTAAGGGAACTCATGGTAAGCCATCTATTTAGATGAGTATCATTCTCATACATAGCAGCTGGTTTAGTTGCCTTCTGGCAAACTCAAGCACTGTTTTATAGTAAATCCTATTGCTTTTAAATGTCTTATCTTCACTGCTGCTTCCTATAGACTTCTTATCAGGCATCGTTATAATCAGTTCTCTGATGCTGCCCTGGTAGGGTGAGGGTGTTCATTTTAACTACTCTGTGTTTTGATGTCCAATTTTAAAACCCCTCCACTGTTCTTCCTTTTCTGTAGTGGATGTGTCACTCATGCCCTGACTGATTTTTCTTCGTCTGCCTGTCTAGTCAGTGAGGACTGGAAAATTTACATTCAAGTAGAAACACTGAGTTAATAATGATGAGGTGCTGAAAAAGTTCTGGGTCACATCCAAGTCTGTGTTTCCAGAAATGAGACCCAAGGCAAGAACTACAGACTCAGAAAAATACGAAATTCAGATTCACTTTTTAACCTTACAAGGAATTTTGTCTTCATTTCAAAGGAAATTCTGTTCAGTTACGCACTCGAAACTTCAACAATTTGAGGATGTAATCCTGTAATTCTTTGTCAGACGAGTCTCCCATTGACTCAGTGATTTCAAAGGCACTGGTGCCTCTGTATGAATGGCAGGATATGGTGCAAATTTATGATCATGGGGAGCTCTGCTGTGTCCTACTTTCACATTTATTTATTTTTAATTCACTTTATGGGAACATTATGGGAAAAAAATCCTGGCATCAATTCATTCCACTGGAGCGCTGCCACCCATTTCCGCGGAGCTGGGCTTCCACCCGTTCTGCTTTTTACTAAAGAAGCAAGTTGTGGTACCTCTAAGAACAGCGTATCTGGAGAGAGCCTTGAAACAGCATCCACAGATCGCCAGATGGCAGATGACTGATTTTAAGCAAATAAATACACAAAATTGTTTTTTAGGAGATGGTGAATCAAGGGTGTGTGACAGAAGCGTGACAAGAAAGTGCACTCCGCAGAGAAGCTTTTGCAGTGCTGTTACTGTAGCCTTTGCAAAGAGACTGCTTACGGCTAATGTCCTAACTTCCTTATCCTCCCTACCTCCCTTCTTAATATGAACTGTCTTGATAGAAGGTGAAGGATAAGACGGATTAATAGAATAGCTTTTCTCCACACCTAAATCATGTACAAAGTATGATCTATGGCGCAGTTGGTGTCATAAAATGGAGATGTGATATCATTGCCTTGACATTATCTCCCTTGCTACCCTTGAACTCCAGAGACTTAATGGCCTTCAAATAAATGGTATTTAAACAAACCACTTTTCAAATGATCTTGTGGAACCTATTTAATCATTACCAGGAATAAGTGGTCATTGCGAAGAACTGGATTTTCCTGGCTGCACGAGTGACAGTCAGTGTGCTCAATCCCTAGGGATCAGAAGTTGGTTTAACAACTTTTTTGAGCGTTACTAAATCATTTAACCAATTTGAAAAACGATGCTGCAGATTTATCAGCCTCCAATCACAACTTTATTATCAGCAGCATTCTGCAAGCTGCCAAGCTTCATATGTGAGCTCCTACCAGTTAAATGTACATCTTCTTGTATCTTTCTTTCTCTCTGTCTCTCTCCATGTATAATGTATGGATATATATCTTCTTAGCCTTAAATTTCACAGTTTGTTCATAGGGGCCATCAGAAGCATAACTTAATCCAGGATTGGGACTGAATTCAGTGATGGCTAATTACCCCACTTCATATGCTGGAAATAAGATTCCCCATTCTTTATCCAAATATGCAATTAGTCATAGTGGTTACTGTAATACCAGAGTGAATCTGAGAAGATGCATCTGCTTAGACAGAAAAAAAAAGTCCCAAGGAACTGGAATTACTTTCTTTCTCATGTAATTTCACTAGTGTAGCAACACCAAAGTTCTCCGAGCATGAGTTTCTCTCTTTAACCATGTCCGTGGAGTGCAGCAGCGGGTGCATGTACGTGCCATATATCAACCGTTTGACGAGTATTACGACAGTTCCCATCTATTCTCATTTTCCCACTCTGTGTTTTAGCCTATTTCAGCTTTATGTCTTATGCCATCATTCATCTGAACGGGTAGCTGTGGATCTTAAACACTGGCATTTATGTGTGAGAGGTAGTAAACTGGGAAGTTAGATGGATTATTGCAGACAAAAAGAAAAAAGCTGTTATCTAACAAAATCCAGCGCTCCATATGTTGTCTTGCAGGTGTCCCTTTATGTTCTCAAGCTGAGTACTTAATGGCTCTACTTTTTGCATAAGCACTGTCAGATTTTCTTTACCTGTTTATATCGTCATGTCCACCACTCCACAAAAGTATTTCCTGCCAGGGAATTGCTCCCTGTGCCAGTCCGAGGAGAGCTTTTTCTCAGCAAAGCCATCATTTGCGAAGTGCGAACATCCTGAAACATTTTTCGGAAAGCCGAGAGGCAAGATATTCATCTGCCTTGGGATGGAAGCCCGATGCCACAGACATTTTAAGGTCAGTTCAAGGGGGCCAGGCAGGCTTTTTCCTCCCCACAAATGACTTTGCCTGACGATCGCGGCGTTGGCTTGGGCCGCTCTGCTGCTGTTCCGCGAGTCGGTCGCTAGTTGGCGCTCACGGCAAAGGGACGAGCCCGGCCCCGGGCGGCGCCCTCCCGGGGGGTGCCCGTCCCGGGGGGTGCCCGTCCCGGGGGATGCCCGTCCCGGCCTCAGGCTCCCCGCCGGGCAGAAGCGGATTTCTGGTGCTGCATCCCCGCGTCTGGAAAGGCTTTCCTTTGGGGAGCTCAAAGGTTTTGTGAGCCTCCCACAGAACCAAGCAAACATAGGAGCCAGCTAACCTGGCGATACTCCCCGTCTACTGGGAGTATTGCACCCAGCTCTGGAGCCCCCAACGTAAGAAGGACGTGGCCCTGTTGGAATGAGTCCAGAGGAGGGCCATAAAGATGATCAGAGGGCTGGAGCACCTCTCCTATGAGGACAGGCTGAGAGAGTTTGGGTTGTTCAGCCTGGAGAATAGAAGACTGCAGGAAGACCTTACAGCATCTTGCCGGTATCTGAAAGATGCCTACAAGAAAGCTGGGGAGGGACTTTTTACAAGAGCATGTAGTGACAGGATGAGGGGTAATGGCTTCAAACTGGAAGAGGGTAGATTTAGATGAGATATCGGAAGAAATTCTTTACTGTGAAGGTGGTGAGGCACTGGAACAGGTTGTCCAGACGAGCTGTGAGTGCCCCATCGCTGGAAATGTTCAAGTCCAGGCTGGATGGGGATTTGAGCAACTTGGTCTAGTGGGAGGTGTCCCTGCCCATGGCAGGTGATCTTTAAGGTCCCTTCCAACCTAAACCATTCTATGATTCTAACCATTACCATCTTGGCTTGACAGGCAAGTAAAAGAAAAATGCCCCCAAATAAAGCAGCTTTGACGAAGGGCAGAAAATATAAGACTATTACAGGTTTCCAGAACAGGATCTAGGTAGACCATCTGCCAATCCTTTTGTTTTTGTACAGAATAATTTGTCATCTTAAAACGGTCCTAAAATCTGTGCGTGATTTTAAAGGTGTAAGTGATACCATTGACTTCACTGGGACAGCTCACATTACAGCATCTTCGTGTTGCCCCGATTTCGTTTTCTGAACGTATCAGTTGTTTCACATTCAGGGAGATGGCTTTGTCAGCCCTGAAGAGGAAACCTAAAATAGAATAAACTGCAGTATCTAGGGTTCTGAGCAAAGTTTCAGTTTTAATCCTAAATAGCCCTAAATCCTAAATTGCTCTAAATCCATTCTTAGTAAGATGTGAATCATCATGTTTATAGTCAGAGCTACAGAGATAAAACTCGGCTCAGTCTGTACAAACAATTCTGTATTAAAATGTGAAACTACAGTTCCTCTTCAAGTCCTAAAACCTGATACCTGATGCTAAAAAACTATCACCCTCTTAACACAAGTGCCAACAGTCTATTCAGACTGGAAAACCTGCTACAAGGCTGATCTCCCTTTTCCAGTTTGAACAAAAAAAAATAAAAACAAACCAAAAAAGAGGAAAAGACCTTTCATGGTCAAAAGCTTTCAAGCTACAGAACAGATTTTCTTTCCTATTAGGTGGTTTTTTTCAGGTTTGTTTGTTCTGTCCCCTCCTCACAACGCATGTTCCTCTGGTACAACTGATAAACAATGTCTTTTATTGCTATAGGCAGCCAGTCCTGCCTAATACAATAGCAGGCAAGGCTTGGCGGGACTGCAAAGTGCAGGTGTTTGGAGTATTGTGGTCATCCAAACCAGATGCTGAGGAGACGGAGCACCTGTTTCCCTTCTTTTCTGCACTGGAGAATACAGCACTATACTGGCTGCAGAAACAGCCTGAAATTAATAGCGCTGCTGCAGTTTTCCCTTGACAGGGTAACAGAGATGTACCATCTATGGCTTTTGCAAGCACTCCTCTGAGTGCTCATACACATGTGCTGGATTATTATTTTTTTCCAGAGCAACAGAAGGCAATCAGAGATGGGTCTGTAACTACATTTCTCTCCAGATTATTATATTTGTCATTAACCATGCCTTGGCACCAACAAAAAGGTGGTTTTTATAGTCCTGATGGCAGTACAGTTAATCCAAAAATTAATATGTACGTTATATCTATTTTTACAGTTTCTACAACTGTCTCTTTTGGATGCAGAAATGCAGTTACAGCGTTGTGTTCAGGATAGTTAACTCACTAGTACTGCCTCTGTAGGTGATGGAATGCTCTCTACTGATGTGAAAGGAGTCAGGATCCTACCTATACTGAAAGGCAGTAGTAATTCTACCCTAAAGATCCCCAAAATGATAAACCTCAATAAGCTCTCCTTTCCCCATCTGACAGTCCCCATGGCTTGCATGGTTAGGAGGCAGGAGCTCAATTCCAGGCTGCAGCATGCTGGTGTGTAACGAGCCCTTCCCAGCCTCAGTTCTGCCCTTTCGCACCTCCTTCTCCCCAAAACCACTGACCTTCAGTGAGGAAAGAAGAGCCAGCACTTGGTTGTAGCCTTTGTGGGTCCAGTTGGGTGACAAACCATATGGAAAGGATGTTTTTTTCACAGGCTGGAGGACTGTGTCTGACACAGCAGCTTTAACCCCCATTCATGCTGTGTTGTGTACTGTATTCAGTCTTTAAATTAAGAAATGTAACAAGTTTTAAACCAATTTTAAACACCAACTGCTTTATAGCATTTTTTTTTTTTTTTAAATTTAGGGAAATCTGGTTAGGTAGCACCATTTTCAAGTTTCTAGCCAGTTATTTCTGGAAATATTTATGCTAACAAAATGTAAGTATTTGAAAAAAAAACTGTTAGAAAAGTAAAATCTGAAAAACTTTACAGAATTGTATTTTAGGCCACATTGCTTCTAAAAGTAGTGCTCTAGCTCCTGCCACTAAGACAATACACCTACCTGAAAAAAGAAACCAAACCCAAACAATGTCACTTTAGTTTTACCACCACGTGAATCACAGTAAGGTTCAGCTTCCACAAGGAAAAGAGGCTCATTGTGCTGTGGTACTATCACAGTAAAATAAAGACACCTTGCTTTCACCATGATTTGAGCTCAGGATGGCGCGCAGCCATTGAGAATCTCCAGGTGGAATATGCAACCATTTTTATGCAGTAAAGGTGATTGTGCAAAAGCTACATTCCCTGTGCTTTCTCTCAAACAGTGCACATGCCCACACATGAGAACACACACACACAAACACAGAAACAAATGTGCAAGCAGGGCTCCTGCTGGAAACAAGAACAGCTCCAGATACTCAGCAATTCAAGCAGCTCTTCTGATGATTTAATTTCACAAGGATTTGAGCGAGAGCATGCAAAACACAGAGGCAATGTCTAAACTGCATCTTTCCATGTGTCTCCACCTCAGAGCAGGGCTGAAACGGCTCCTGGCTTCCTCAGTCCTTAGCCAAAGCCACTCGCAAAACCCAAATCATTGGAGGTAGATCGGGATGTTTTCCCTGACTCCTTGTGATTCACTGTGCATACAGACTTTTACTGAGAGCTCCTCATTGCTACCACTTGGCATTTATGAAACTCTTTTTCTCATTTTTCTCAAGGTACACTTCCAGGTTTTGGCCATTTAGAGCTACACAAAGAATTCCAGCTCTCCCAGGTACTTTATTTTTATGGTTTCTGACGTATCCTTTGGTTTAGCCCCCGTCAGTCCCCGTGCAGCAGCACAGATTAACCCTGCTTGGGGTAGAAGCAGCAGTATTCAATCCCTTCTTCTCTTCCTGCTCCCCCTCCCTGCCCTAGACAAACAGCCTTAATGAGCCCGAAACTGTTTTGAACCAGGAAAAAGGGAATTTTGGCAACCGGTGTCGTATTTCTGTAAGGAATCAAAAATAAAATCAAGGGTAGAAAAAAAAATGTTACAAAGAAGCCGTTTAAGCTGGAATCACAAGAGAGGCAATTACCCGCACTGGGAGACGGGCAAAAGAAGGGCAAGTTGGAAGACAGATATGCTGGGCAGACTTCAAGGTCTACAAAAGATTGGTTGTCTCTTTTGGGGTTTACACTCTCTTTGTCTAATTAGACTAATAGAGGTAGAATAGAACGGGGGGGAGATTAAAATCCGTGATAAACAAGGCATCTTTTATTTGATATTATTGGAACTGGTTTCACTTATCTTCAGAAATCTTTCTTTTTGTGCTCCTTAATTTGTCCTTGAAGTCCTGTATCTAATCATTAGTTGAGCAACCAATAATCCTCCCCCAGCCCCTCCACCCCTTTTTATGGCCAACTTTAATCTTTCAACTCAGTGAAAAACATGTTTCCCCTATCATAACTAGTTTAACAAAAATTCCCTTTCAAGTTTAGATTGTGCAGATACAATGGCTTTCCTGCAGCTTCATGCTGGAGAAAGGAATTTACATTAGAAAAAAAAAAAAGAGATTTATGATAGCATTGTATTTCCATTTGAATATGGAGAGTTAATAACATGCATATGTTTTTTTTATTATTATTATTTTAAGGTTTAAGCTATGCCATAGGCAAAAGGAAACCTGGAAACTGTGGGACTGGCAGGGCTCAATGAATAACCTAATCTGGATTTCATTCACAAACAGCAGCTCACACACAGGGAAAGGGCTGGTGTGTTTCGCCAAATCGGAACTGGAGTAAGTGCCAGGATTTCCTGATTTGTTTACATTTCTCAAAAAACTTTTTTCCCCTGGATGAGGCTAGAATTAGACTTCCTTTTCCACTTTTGGCCCTTTCCAAACTATTCTTGCTTGACATATTCTCTCCTTTTCCCTGTATTCTCCTTTGTTCCAGTCTCAGCTGGCTCTTTTGTCTTGGAAAACAGAAAAGGCAATGAAAGATGTCAGTCTATGATAATAATGATAATGTAGCCAGGTTTGCATGACAGCAAAACAATGCTGCAGGCTTTTCCAACACCCTTGGATCCACCATTCTTCTTACAATGTTTCAAGGGGGAGCAAACAGAGTCTCTCTGGGGCCATGGACTGGAACAATAGAGTCATAAGGTAAACGAGATAAAAAAATCAAAATGAAACAGGCTAACCCAAACTCTCTTGATGAGGCCTGTCACAGAGTTAATCAGAAATCAGAGGTGGCCAGTTACACATAACTAAATCACCTTTTCATCAGCAGACTGTGTTCTCCGAGCCTCTGAAAAACATCATTTTCCCTGGCAGTCCTTTTTCACTTTCACTGATTTTACTGTACTTTGCCCATTGTCTGCAACCTCAGTGCAATCACTGCAGAAACTTGCTTGGGAGACCTTCTCCGTGCCTTTGTTTATAGCCCTTTGATCATCCCACAGAAAGAAAAACACTGTAGCTTGGACCTAAGCCATTGTTTTCTTAACAAGACAAGACTGCCAACCTGCAATCAGTGCTTGATGTGCATGCGCAAAGAGGGCTTCAGAAATTATGGGCAGGCTAGCAGAACTACTGAGAGCTCGGGCATCTTGCTGAGCGGCGGTGAGGGGTTAAAGTCCCTGCTGTAGCCACTCTGCCACTGCAGAACAACAGCCTGAGTTGCTGTTATTCCTTCCCAGCGGTGTTACAGCAACACAAAGTTACTCTTACTGGGATGTCAGCCCCAGCGCCTTAACTCCTGCTATCAGAGAGAGAGCCCTGTGAATGATTCACGCTTTAAAGGGATGAGGTGGTGAGGAGGGGCTGACATCCAGCGCAGAGGCAAAGCGCTCACAGTCAGGCGGGACAGGGGTGCAAGACTGAATTTCTGCATTTCAAACAAGTGTTGTCAGCAAGGGTTTTAGCTGACATTGCTCCCATTGACTTCAGTACACCAATGCTGATTTAACCCTGCTGATGAATATGCGTCTGGGAGAACAGGGGGATATGGTAATGTTGCAGAGGAGTTAGTTGAATGGGAAAAGGAAGCTAGGGGGAGAAAGAAGGAGATAAAAAAGGAAGGGGAGACGTGATCGGGAGACTCAGGAAACACAAGCTGCAATGTATGGCTGTGTGAAAACGATTAGATGAGATTGCATCAGACTGGACACCAATTTTGCAATTTCTGCAGCACCTTTTCAAGATCCCATACTGAGATACTGAGCAGAATGTGTGTGGCTGGATATCTGGAACAAGTCCAAGCAAAAGGCCAAATGCAATCAGTCATCTGTGTTTGCTGCTGCTGTGTACTAATGTTTCCTGTGCAGTCATTGCAATTTATGTCTTCTTCGGTTTTTTTGAATTCTGTTTTTCACCTTGAAGTATTTGTATCATATTTAGTTGCTTACACTGCATATAAGCACCCGTTTTTAACACATTGCTTAATTTGGGGCCTAGAAATCCCTGTTCCACTGGTACTCACCAGGCAGAGGGATGAAAGTGAGAATGAGATGGGGAAAGTTACATGAAGGGGAAAGAACTGACTTCTGAAAAGGGGAGTGAGATGCTATAAAGGGTGGTAGAAAACACCTTTGTACGTGAAATCATTAGCCTGTTTCTTCCATTTATAGGAGACCTCTGCAGAAAAGCAAGCGGTCCAA
The DNA here is from genome assembly GCA_025769975.1 of Gallinago jamesoni. Taxonomy (NCBI): domain Eukaryota; kingdom Metazoa; phylum Chordata; class Aves; order Charadriiformes; family Scolopacidae; genus Gallinago; species Gallinago jamesoni. The sequence goes on along the minus strand of JAOQGH010000023.1, from coordinate 73,132,993 downwards.
AAGCTGTTTTGCTGACACGATTATTTAGCTGATCTCAGTAGGGCTACTCATGTGAGTAAGGTGAGCAGGAAGCGCATTGATGTCAGCCAGCAGCCTGCACCAGAAACTCACACCTACCCATTCTGCTTCATCACGTTGCCTGAGCCCACAGTTTCACTATTAGGTTTTGGTGGTGCATTTTTAGATTTCCAGTTACAGCTTGCATGACAACCACCAGTAGTCTACATCCAACCAGTTACTGCCATTTAACTTGATGAGAACCAAAAAGGAAGCTTTCTTTCAGGAGAAAGAGTTGAGGAAGGGACAAGCATATTTCTAGTACTTTCCAATAATTATGATTCATGACTTGTGTCAGCTAGAGTTCAGTTCTCACTAATAAGTGTCAGTAAGAAAAGTCTTACTTTAAGAAAACACTTCTGCTTTTTTTTTTTTTCTACATTACTGATAGCTAATACAGATAAAACCACAAACCTGAAGAGTTCAAACTTCACCAAATGTTAGTCATGCATCATTTGGAGTAACTCAGTGCTTGATGGTAACTGACGTTTAATTTGGATGTTCCTTTTTCTCACAACCCCAAATAAATTTTCATTTTCATTTTTGGTACTACTCCTTATGTGGTAAAGATCACCTGATTGTTTGAGCATAAAGTTAAGGCAATATTTTCTAAAGCAGTAACTCATAAAGGAGGTGACACTAAAGAGCCTGACTAGTTGACCCAACACACCCCCTTGGCCCACACAGACTGCTGGCAACACTTTATAAGGCAAATTGCATTTCAGTTGCTCAGTTTAATTTAAAAAGTTGTTTTCCATGCTTCCACATATTTCCAGGAAAAGAGAAGCTGAAAACTACAGATGCAGTGTGATGCCGTTCCTTTTCTCTCTCTGCCCAAGGATGTGAGCTGATGATTTCCATGCCATTCTGCTGTGGCTCTGCCACTCCCAACCCAAACTTCAGGATACACTGGGAGTACTGTGAGTCCTCCCAGCAGTGTCACACACCACCACCACAATAGATTGCCCACCTCAGGCAAGGCTCATCCTCTAGCAAAGGACATCTCTGGAAGCTCATGAATTCCATGCAGTGGAGAAACAGGGGTAGCCAAACAAATGTTGTAGGATGCTTCCAGTGATCTCCATCCTCTATGGGAGTGAGTTGTTGGCAAAAAGCAAGGTTAAGTTTATAATCAGCAGGATGTGGCTGCTAACTCAAGGTGTTATTTGCAATTAGCTAACTATGGCTGCAGTTCAGCCTGTGGCTCCATGGGGTGGAAGTACAATGGGCAAGCAGAGATGGATATTCCTGGGCAGGATGGGAGTGAAGACAACACTGATTGTCGGCTTGAAATTTTTGGTAGAGGTCAGCCAAGAACTCAGACTTTGAATCCAGAAAACCCCTTTCAAACTGGAGCTAAAACCATACTTGAAAGCACAAGTCAAATTTTACTGTCCTCAGTAGTATAGGAAACATGCTTGATTCAGAAGAAATCTCCATGTTCCTCACAGAGACAGGGAACTCCCTTTCTGATACAGCTGCAAGAAGCCACATAATCTTTATTTTTACATTTACAAGAAACAACATAGCATTTTTCTTTTTTTGTTGTTTTTGAAATGCAAGATTTTCAAAAGCATTTGTGACAATTCCTGATCAGGGTCCAAGGCATAGTTCTTCTGGTTCTCCTGATGGAATTCTTATTTCTTTGTTGTGAACAAAGTTTGTGTAAAGTGACAGTCTATTTCCAGCAAGATTCCCATCCCCACCCCAGACCCTTAAGTTTTTCTTTGTCTTTTTGTGATTACAACAGAAACAGCACGACTGACACAGATATGTGGAATTTCGTAAAACTACACTTTATTAACTCCTTCTTTTTACATTGGGAAGACCATGATGGGTCCAACCAAATCTATCCGGCTTAGTAGCTTTTCTTTGACACCAGCCAGCTGAGCTTGGCTAAGCAAAGAACAGAAGAAAACAGGCAAACTCAAATGACCCTTCCTTGGGCAAGGCCACATAACTGCCAGCAATCAAGAGTTCAGAGAATTTTTGAGCCAGAAGTTGCATCTGGGCTATTGTTTTTGATATTCATAAATGGATCTATTCTTTGTAAAATAGAGGTGTATTCCTATTTTTGAATCCATTTATATCTCTTGGCTTCCACAACATCCTGTGACAGTGAGTTAATTATGCTTTGGGTGAAAAAAATATTTCTTTTTGTTGAACATTGTACCTCAAATTTTCATTTAGTGTACCCTTTTTCATAGTAAGAAATAGTGAATAGATGGTGCCTATTCAACTATGGCACCTATTCACCTTCCTTGTATCACTCAGTATAGCAGATTTGCTGTATTAGTCATCTCTCTTACCAGCTGAAGAGTTGTAATTCTTTTGCTGATTCCATACTTCTCATCATCATCATTTTAAACCCTCTGTTGGCATCTTTTCCACTCTATATCTTCTAGTGATGGGGTGAACAGAACTGCAGTGGACTCCAGCACCTGTGGAAACAGTCGTGGAGCATCTAATGTCAAATAACTTACATGTTGTGTGTTTCCCCAAATGCCAAGCTAAGCTCCATTTGTTGGAATGGACCTGAGGAAATTCTAAAACCTGAAGATCACGTTTATCTGTTTCTACAGCATCGCTACTTTCAGGACCATCTCTGGGTTTGTTTTTGTTTAGTTGTTTTCATTAGGGAGAGTGATTCATGATTTTGGGGGTTAGCAAGACTTTTATTTATGTGCTTCCCAGCACTGTCTTTGGTTTCTGGCTCCTCTCTCTTTCTCACACTTATGGCAACATGATATCCAAATGAAATCAATCATAAACATAACATATCCCAATTTTTGGTGTTATGATGCATTAGTGTCTAAGGAAAACTCTCTCTATTTACAATTTTATAGCAAGCTTAGTTTTTTGATCTGAGCCGACACAACCCATTCAAAGATAAAGACATCAATTAATTAAGCAGTTGTTGAGATCAGAAATCTGACACCCATATGGTGTCAAATTAGTGCCTGAAAGCAGTCAGCTGCCAAGAGAAGCACATGCATCTGTTGCAAGAGATTAAAATGAAGTATCTATTAATTACTACGAGTTTCTTGATTGACTTCAAAATTATATTGCTGAATTGATTCTCTTTGTGTTATTCATCTTTAATGTCATCACTTGTAAATAAAGACTTGCTTCAAAAATATCAAGTTCCAAGCAAATGCTAAGTACCCTCTAAAAAGCAAGCAAAGGAAACACAACTGTGAAGAGATGCCACAAAGCATGCGCTATGCTTTTTTCCACTGCTAGGAACTACATAAAACCAGATGTATGCAGGAGAGAAATGTTGCCTGATATAACAATGAGTAATAAAGAGTATCTCACAATCATAGGATGCATGACACAATAATGAATTGTATATTACACGCTCAAAAAACACAATTAAAACTGTCATTTTCTTTCCAGTGGAAGTTCATTGGCTGAATTGCGATACAACAAAAATTCCACTTCAGGTCTTTCATGCTATTTTCCTGTTTTCATGCACTCACGAATAAGAAAAAGTGCAGATGTTAGAAGCACACACACTGTCTCTCTCCGTATCCAAGGAAATAATTGTTTCAAAATACACAGTTATCCGGTTATCACCGGCTTATTTTTAACATCCTAAAATCGAAGCTACATCTGCTTTGGTAACATTGAATGTCAGATGTGTCTGCGTCAGTCAGGCCTCTTGATGCAGAAGGAAATATTCCTCCAAACTCAAACGGTGACATTCTTTCTTCTGAACCAATCACTTGGTATTATTTTTATGAGGATATGTATTCTGTTTCTTTAAACACGTAGCAGGAAACCAGGCAGGATGGGGATGGGGAAAGAGTCTACAGCAGCAACCCGACAGCGAGGAGAGACTGCGTGCACACGAGCTTTTTTAAGGAAAACACTCTTCTCCTTATTTCAATAAATATCCTTGTAAGGGTGTTCAGAAAAAAAACAGGCTAGGAAGCCCCTCACTGGGGAAGGCACTTGGATTTTGTGGGTGCAATGCAAGTGGGGCATACCCTTACCCAAGACTCAGTCTAAATAACTCTTACCCAAACTACCTGCTTTCTACCTGCTGCATCAACAGACAAAATATGTAGAAAAACTTACTTGGAGGTTACCAGCAAAATGACTGCTTTAGAAAATGTATGTCCTCCTCACTTGTTTTGCAGAGAACGTCTGCACACGCTATGCAGGCAAGCTAATAAACAGCTGCCTGAAGTACCCTGCCTCTTTGACAGCACCGTAGATTTCTGGTCATTTCCTTAGAGAAAACAGGAACTAAGCTGCTTAACACCAACTAAATTCTCCTCCTCTAGCATAGGCAGATCAATAAATCTTCAAAACACCGATATCAAAGACTCGAACAAATCTAAAGAACTTTGTAGACATTTTTGTCTCCTGCACACAGACAGTGATCGATGGCATTTTTGTCTAATAGTCAGGCTCATAAGTTAAATCAACACATTTAAGGAAATCAATATTACAGGGGAGTAACTATCCTGCCACAAGCTTCCCATTGGCTTTCCTCCAAAAGGGAAACTGAAACAGACAGCAAGATTATCAGGCACATAATTTTAAAAGTCTCTTTTTCAGGAAGAAATGTTTTGTTAAAGTTTTCGGGTTTGTTAATGAAAACTAAATTTTTTTTCCCCCTATTCATAGTTTGTCTTATTTAAATTTTTAATGAAAGACATCCTCTTCACATGTTGGGAAGCATCCGTGTAGGGAAGCATCCAGGGAGTCATGAAGACAGACATTCTAGGTGTAACATGGCATAGTACTCTCTTGTTTTGTCTTCATTATGTATTTCTAGGGATGTCATTGGGGTTGAAGAATGAAAGAAAATGCACAAAAATAATGCCCTGATTAAGATATGTGCCAACATCAGGCTGCCATAAACAAATAAAGGTATTGCAAAAAAAGATTTTATCATTTTCATTCATCAGTCCTCTTCTATCAATACTGGAAATTTACTGTTTCTCAGTTCAAAAATAAACAAAATTATAGCATTTCTTGTTATGTGATGCCAATAATGTATTATTTTTATGTTAATGTTTAAGGTGAATTTGTTCACTGTTCCTGTCTTGTGAAGTATCATAGCTCCCCTGTGATCACTTAGAAGCTGTAGGAAGAAAGCAAGGTCCCCTTATTAAAATTTTGCCACTGACATGAAGAAAGCCTGGGGATGAGCTCTTTGCATCTGATGGTTCCCTCTGCCCAAGCCCAAACCCAAACCCAGCCACCTCCCTTCAACATTCCTTGGAAACTCCTCTCCTGGTGAGACATCCTCTGAATACACCATAGGGCAGATAAACTAAACTGAGTAAAAAAGTGAAAATCCAGTGTCTGAATGTTACATCCCCAGACTGAATTCTCTCCCTGCCCAAATCCTTCATCTATCCCCTTCTAAGTCCTCCACAACAGCTGGAGTCATCCTGGAGAGCTGTAATGACCAGAGCCTTGCAGGTCTCTCTCAGTTCTCTGCCGAGATGATTCTGTGCCAAGGAGGACCTGGAACAGCTCATGGCTGGGAAGACACCATGGGGCTTCAAATCATAGGAACACCATCTCCTCCTTAGCTTTTTAAGTTCTTGTCTGAGCCGCTTAAAAGATGCTGTGAAGAATTTCTCTTAAACTCTGCTTCTCTCTGAAGGCTCATGTAAATTGTTGTTTACTTGAGAGCTGGTTTACTCTGACCAGAATGGGGAAGAAAGCAAAATGTTCACAACTCAGTGGGACTTGTTGGGAAACTCAGCTTCAGGAGGTGCTGCAGGCTTTGGTGTATAAATTCACTATTTCTGTATGTAGGTGGTATGAAAGAACAATACACATTACAGAGTTATTTTGGTAACAAATACTTGTTCTATCCAGATGCTTCTAGATAGATACTTGATACAAACACTTGTCATGCTGGTCAGCATCTAGTAGCATCAAATGCTCCAGAAAGAGTAGTTGAGCTGCATCCATCTGATTTTATGAATGGGCCATCTTACACAGTCATCATTTTATGAATGAGCCATCTTACACAGTCTTCTAACATCCAACTCTCTGTGAAGAGCACAGTGAGATGTCCTCATGCAGACTCTGCACTTCTAAAATGATCCACTTATTCCCTTATGCCTGGTTTTAATACAGCTGTTCTTTACAAGGGTCAGCATCTGTACTATGGTAGAAATAAATTTTGAGAGAGTGCTTGGCTTCTCTGCGGATTTAGGGGGCTAGTACATGTGTGTTACTTTATTAGCAGGAATATGGTCTAAATAGTGCATATTTTTGTCTTGACAATGTCAGAAATCCTGCTCAAGAAGTGTAGAGTGGATTGACCATGTGGTTTAAGATTTGTTTTTGTATACATATTGGCATCCTGCAAATGCATTGATAGCCTGCAGAAAAAGAGGAAAGCTGTTTTTAAACACTGGAGAATTATTTACAAACACATGTTATTAACTGCATAAAAAGCACCAACAGAGAGCATCAGAAATTCCCAGAATCACAGATTATCTTTGCTGGTCTCAAAATCATTTTCTGGATTCACAAAAGGTGAGGGCATTCATTGAGATCTAGTCTAAAACCATCCTCCGCTGGAATTCACTCAAATTTTTATTAGGTTACAACAGAAAACAGCAATTTTAACCTTTTCATCAGTTTGAGTAGCTGTAAGTCCCTGTTCTACGCTGAAGCTGGGATGGGCATCAGACTCGCTGTGTTACACAAAGATTTGAGCAGCCTCAGTGGGACTCTTGTGCAGAGCCTGTTGCCAGCCTGCAGTCAAGAGACTGAGATATAAAAAATATTGCCTGCTGTAGGCAGAAATGTGTGACAACTGGAATTTCTTTCTGCATCTATGCAATGAACCAAAGTCACGAATGACTTGCATTCTCCTGGAAACCATGAAATTTTGTCAGCTCCATCCGAAACCAAGAGCAACTCTGGGAAGAGTTCTGGGAAGAAATTATGGTATGTTTAATCAAGTCCTAAAAGAGAAGGGTGTTCTGAATATGCATTAGATCTTATATTCACACACAAACAAAGAGGAGTAATTATGTTTTCTCTTTATATAGGACCAGAAAGGCTGAGAAAAAGTACAGAAAAAGCCTCTGGGTTTTTTGTCATCACCCTAGGTTACAGCTAACACAATCCAAGAGGCATCTAATTACCTTTCTGAAGAGAGAATACTGAAAATCAGAGCATATTTCAGTATCATCTGGCTTGTTTTGACACTAAAAAAATATTAATGGACACTAAAGCCTTCTTGAATTCATACATCCAGGTATTCAAATTAATTTATCCATTTATTAAGTTATTTGGCTTTAGCATTACCTTTCTGAGGTTCCAACCAAAAGCAGGCTCTACAAAGCTGGACCCTGTACAAAGAAAAGGGAAGTCCCCAATTAAAAAAAGTTAAAATGTAAAGAGACTGAATAAAGGAATGATATTTCCCATTTTATAATATTACCACATGCCCACTCGAAGGGCTTAATATCCACATCACATTTCTCTGCACTGATTCCAGGAAAAAAAAAAAAAAGGCGGCTTTTTTGGGACTGTGGGCAAATGACTTTCATATCAACCACTTTATCCAACTTGCCAAAGCAACAGCAGCAACTTAGGTTCAACACACGCAGCCAGGAATTCTAACAAAGCAGCATCCAGTCCAACTTTGACTTAGAGAACAAAACAAAAGTAGGAGTGTTTTCAGACCCAGGACTGATTTTGTCTGAACTTCACTCTTTTGTGGGTTTGGACATTTCTCCTTTGTTTGTATTCCGATTTCTGATATTCAGATAAGTTGGAAAAATTGTGTGTCAATATTTTATGAAGTAGGATGAGGCAAGGACTTTTAAACCAAGATTCTTTTAATCATTTTCCATGTGTTTCTTAATTGCTTTGGTTTCTTTTTTTTTCTTTTTTTTTTTTCTGGCTTTGTTCTCCAACACTGGTTCATTCATTTCCTGAAGTTTCACTTCACCTTGTCTGGTTTTTCCGTCTGCAGCATGTTGTTATATACACTTGGTGATGAGAATTAGCTTAAAATAATCTGTACCATAATTACTGACTTCAGACTTGTTTGTGTCTATAGGGAGATGTCCACGACAAAACAAAATATCAACAAAGAGGGAAAACTACCACGTTCTTCCATATTTGGACAGCCCAGATGTTATTTACAGCATTGTTTACGAAGCTTTTTCTTTGCCTTGCTGGCTTTGATCCACACGCGTTGTCAGTTCTGAGCACACACGTCCTGTCACATGGTGACTGTGTGCCCCTGACGAGTAAACATGCGGGAATGCAATTTATAAAGACAGGCTAGAGCAGCAATTAAGGAGAAAAAGAACTACAAACAAGACAAAGGAAATTAGGCAGGAAGATGAGCTAAATCTGGTCAGAATACAGGATATCAAGGCAACTGCTTTGCATGTCATTTATCCTTTAGTCACTAGCAAGTGTCAACATCAGTACGTGATGTCTGTGCTCGTGAAACTTTTATCATTAGTCTGCAAGAGGATTGCTCAGAGGGACTTGTTGCTACAGAATCCCCCGAGTGTGCCATCTTTGAAGGGTGAAGAAGTTCATTATCACGTTTTGCACTTACTCAGAGTGATGGAGTTCTTCAAGCACATTTGGCACGATGAACAAACAGAAGATTGTCAAACCTCCTTTTCCTATAAATTTGAATAGGCAGCAGTTTCCAGTAAGGGTCCACAGAATATGCAGGAAGAAGGAAATACATGACATGCATTATATTTTCATGCTAAAGCAAAGTAATGCCACACGCACAAAAAAATTCAACGAATGTTTCAGCCAATAAAATTCAGTCACATGAATAACTGGGCGACAGCAGGGAAAAGTTATGTACCAGGACTCATGGGGCCTAGGAAGGGAGCATAGAGTATTGCTTATTTCCCTGTTTACAAACAAACCAACCCCAGGCAAAGGCTGGGATTTGGGAAGTTCATTTAAGAGATTGTGGGCTGAGCAGCTGAATCTCAGGTCTGTTAGATGAAGATATCTCTGCTCTGTAAAAGGTCATCATATCAGCTGGGGGAATTGGTAGTTCATTATCCCTATGACTGGTAAGACAGTATTCTGATAGAAATCTTTCTTTCAGCTTTACCTGTCCAAAGCTATAGGAGAGGACACCAGAGGAGGCTCCTTTTTCTCTGGGATTAATTTAGCTCCTTAACTTCTCTTTCCTTTCAGCCATCTGCTATCTACTTCTCTTCTCAATCACTGGCTCAACAGTTATGTCCTCATAGGGCACATCATGTTTATACAATCCTTTTTTGACAAACCTTCTCACAGTATGTGGGAGGGTATTTTGCTACCAATCTCATTTAGGGAGGGAAAGAGTTGAACTAACTCACATAGGAACTGGGTGTGTAGCTCTAAACCTTCAATTATTTGTCATATCTGGGTCTTGGAACAAACACTTGCATCGTGCTTGAATGTTTGATGTGTTTGTACTTTCTGTAATGGCATAACCAAGAGAGTAAACCAGCACATGATTTATATGATCATTTTGAAATACCTGTCCAAAGGGTTTCTGGTTTCTTGTTTTATGTTTAGCTCGTGATGAGCTCACCCATTGGCAACACTTTGCACTAACAATTCTTTTTTAATATTTAAGAATGCCATGTCCTGTATTTATATTTGCCTATGGAAAGGTACCCAACTGTTCAAGTTAAGATAATCCAAAATCAAGGATATATCAGAAGTGCTGGATCCAATCCTGGCCTCCCCATCACACAAACAATTGGAGCAAGTGCAGTGATGAGCCACAAAGATGATTAAGGGACTGGAGGATCTGCTCTGCAACAAGACGCTGAGAAAGATGGGACTGTTCAGTCTGGAGACGAAAAAGCTTACAAGGGATCCAATCAATGTTTATAAATACCTGAATTGGGGCAGTAAAGAACAGGGAGCCAGACTCTTCTCTGTTGTATCCAGTGACAGGACAAGAGACAACAAGCACAAATTAAAATACATGAAATTCCATTTAATTATAAGGAAAAACATTTTTTACTGTGAGGGTGGTCAAACACTGGAAAAAGTTGCCTATAGAGGTTTTGGAGGCTCCATTCTTGGAGATACTTGAAGACCAACAGACAACGGTCGGTCCTGAGCAACCTACTTTTGTTGATCTTGCTCTGAGCAAGAAGGTTAGACTAGACCTAGATCTAGAGGTCCCTTCCAACCTCAGCTGTTCTGTGATTCTGTAAAGGACACTGTAAAACAGATGCATGTCCTGTCCAAAGTACATGTCCAGATACATGTCCAAACAGAAACCATGAATTCCAAGACTCAGCAGCTCAATCAAAATGTCTTTTTCAGGACAAGTTAGAAACCAAATGGAAGCAAGAAATGAGAATGACAGAAGAACTGCATACCCCTGGAGCCAGTGAGACATAAAAAGAAGAGTTTTGATTAATTTTCTCTAGCAAACACTGAAGGGGTAGGTTAAAGAGAGTTCCTATGCTAATATTCCTAACCACATACAGGGCCGAAGCCAGCAATGCAAAATACAGTTCAGTCAGCTTGCAGCAGCAGGCAAAGTTACATCTAGCACCAAAGTGGTGTAAAATAAGAGCAAAAAATGCATGAATTTTCTTTCCTAAGACTTCAAGGTTGTCAGACGCTTGAGGATGCCATAGAAGCAACTGTTAGTATAGCTAAGAAGAAAGGCTGAAATTAGGTAATTTAAAACAAAGAAACAAAATTAAAAGCCCCAGGCAGGATGAGGACAGAGAGCTGCTGAGGAATGTGTGACCTGGCGCATTCAGATACACCGAGGAGATCTGTGGGTGGCAAAGGCACCGTGACCTTACCCTGCCCATCCATCTTCTCACTAGTAAAGGGGACAGAGAGGGTTTCACTCTCTTCCCAGTTCTCTCCAGAAACCTATTTACTGGAAGGAACCAGGAATTTGAAGAACTAATTTGAAAACGAGAGTAGAACTAGTTTACACTTGTTTTCAGCCAATTTATAATCGACAGCAGAATGACCCCAAAGATAAGGTGGGCTTTACCTTTCCTGTAGTAGTAACTGTCTCTGCACCAGATCCCTCCTTAAAGTGACAGCAGCACTTGCCAGTACAGATCTGGAAGGCTATGCGAAGGGCAAAATAAAACCTCAGTCCACTGCATTTTTACTACCTCGGGCAAGTCCAGAACCAGGTCTGGGCTCTCACGTAGATGAAAATAAGATTGAGAGTCTTAGGGTCAGCACACTCTAAAGAGGATCACAGTATACAGATTTCATATTGCTAGAGAGCTATATATTAAGACAGAGTTGAGATGTATACGATCACTAAATTTATTTAGACTGTTCACCTTACCCACCACTTTCTATCCCACTTTTTGTTGTCCTTTTGACTTAAAACAGAAAAAAATACCTACTGATTACATGGTCAGCAAAGTTTTTTTCCACCATTCTTCAGAGAACTGATTTATTTGTATGTTAATATTCTTATCCATATACAAAAATGTGCACCATAAATAGTTTTATAAGGGAAAACCAGCCAACTGGAAATCCTTCCTTTATTTTAAAGATAATAACTCTGTTTGTTTATTGCTTCTGCTGTTGATTTTTTCCAAGCAGAACAGCAAATCTGCTCTCAGTTAGGGGAGTGCAACCCTTCTGCGGCCAGAGTTCAGTACGTATCCCAGGGTATCTTTCTATGGCGAAACACCCTGCCTACTTCAATGAGGCTGCTCACAATTAACTCTTCTGGATGCGGAGATCAAAGTAACATTAGCCTTTTATTGATCGCCTCGGGGCTACTTTCAGATGTCCTGAATTCCACCAAAGCCCCTGGTGCTTGCTCTGCAGGGAGAGTTGCTGCAACCGGAGGGGAGCCTGGGGCAGGCACCCAGTGGGAAACACTGTCCACAGGGGCTCTCGTGGAACATGCAAGGATTCCCCCCCTGACAAAGGCAGAGGCCAGCTACTACTGGAGCCTGGGTTTGATTCAGCTGGACTGTCAAGGGAGAATTTTCATTTTTTTTCCAGCTAGTGATATTTATAAAATTTACTTCCTTAAACCTACTATATTTTTTTTTTAGAAATGTCTTACTTTTTCCATATGTTTGTGAACCAGGATGGAGCAGATGTCCAGAGAGATCAGCATCAGCATTTTTTTTTCATTTAATAATTAAGTTTGACAACTGTTAAAACATGGAGTGTAGTGAAATCATCACTACCCATTTATTATGGTAAACTACTCCATTTTTTTTTCAGTGGTTTGAGGGAAACACTCCAAACGTCCACAAAAATTGGTTGCAACAGGACACACACTAAAACCAACATAAAGAGCACACTGGATGCAGTATGCTTCTGTGGGGGAAATTAACGCAAAAAAGAGCCACAACACTAATGACTTAATTATTGCCTTGGCAGTTTTCAGGATGACACCAAAGCATCACACAAACTGAATCTTTCTTCCCCAGATGGGCTAAGCTCTCTTTCGGTTTCCTGGGCAGGTCTTCACTTTTCTCACACGAGTTTTACGTGTATGTTTTTACAGATTTACACCAGGGAATTGCCTCATTGCCTAAGCTGTTGTTCCCAAGGCATCCTGAACTGTAGCACCATGAATCCTTTTTGCAAATGTGTTTTTGATTTGAGTAGGATATTCTGGGAGACTCAGCTCCTGCACCTCAGCAAGCAGACTCTGGGATGCAGGATACTAGCGAAAAGGCAGGATACTAGAGAGGTCAATACTAGAGAGAAGAGGTCCTTCCTGCCACCAAGGAAGGAAACGTGGCCTTGCAAATCTTCTTTTTCATTGAAAATATGTGACTTAGTCATCAAAACCAACATTTCAGTAAAGCAGGCCCTAACATAGGCCTAGTTCTCCCAGTCTTTCTCCTGAGCCCCCGTACTGACATGTCCTCCCTCTACTGCCATGTGCCATCGGCATCGCCGGGACCTAAGTCTCGAGTATCAAAGGCTTGGGCTTTTCCAGAAAAATACCACTTAGCCAGAGCCAGTCATTACAGCTTCCTCCTTGTTATGTAGCTTACAGGAATGAGATCAAGCAAACACAGTCAAAAGCACGACTGCTCAAATACGAGATCCAGGAGCACATTCAACTAATGTGCAGCCAGAAAGCAATCGTCAAAGAGTTTAATGTGATACAGCATGCTCTGGGTTTTCCTGCTAAAACACCCTCCTTAAACAATGGAGTGGTTTAAACAAGATTTTTGTTCCTTAGCATGTGGACACAGGGAGAAAGTGCCAGGTGATTACAGCAAATTATTCATTCAGTTGATCTGAGGAAGGACGTTCATTCTTTTCTTTGTAGCTTATTTGATGTAACTTTCACACATTTTAAAGCTGATTTCCTAATATGCCAAAGCAAGTTGCTTCATGTATCTTCCAAATCATTTTCTGCTGAGAGGGTGTTGATGACAGGTACATGCATATCAAAAAGCAGAGCGGTTCAGTCAGGATAAGGCCCCTTCTCCAAAGATCAGATGCTTATCCAGACCTGAGCCACATAAGCCAGACTGCTTAGGCTTAGGAGCATTATAGCCTTAGGGTCAGAAAACAAATGAAAGTTAACGCAGAACTGGCCAAAAGGGGACAGTAAATCAATTATTAATACATCCCTAATACAAAGCTTCAGGCTCTCCTGAAGTCTGGGTTTTCCCTCATTTCCTCTGGGGATTTTTTAACAGCTGGATGAGTGGGATAACTTGGCTTAAGGATGCTTTTCCTGTACTGGTTCCTACGTTTGCAATCAAGAAGGACTCAACATCACAAAGAGTATTCCGGTCCGAAGAACAATGATCTCCCCCAGGTATCAAGAAATACGATATATTCAGCGGGCCACATTCACCAGTATGGTTGGGATGCTTTGCATCGCCTTGGTGATACAAAACAGTCATAAACCCGGACTGTCTGTGGAGCCATATAAAGCAGCCAGAACAGGTCTGACCCACAGTCATCAGCATTACATATCGCATGCATGGGAAGTCCCCAAAGAACTATTCTTTTATACAGCTCTCCGGACCTTAGTGAAACACTGCCCGCTGCCACAACTTTTATCATTGTAATCACAGAAATCAGGACAAAATGGAGCATCTTCCAGCCAAGTTATTCAGCTGATCCAGCTGTTGTGAAATTCCCCAGAGGAAATGAGGGAATGTAAAAGGGAAAAATAAAAAAAAAACCAAAACAAAAACCCACAAAACCCTCCCTGCTGTACAGAGGAGGCTGCAGCAGCATCAGGGATGCTGCACTGCCAGGGTGGGACAAGGCTGCAGGAGCTGGCACAGAACCAAAGTCAGAGACTGCTGCTTCCTGACGGCTGGTTCAGGCAGAAGTCACCGAGGGGGTGAGTGGAGCAGCCAGTGGAGCCACAACGGCCTCTCTATCAGCCTTGGAGATCTTTGCCACTGGCTGGGCTAGGTCAGGAGAGAGCCTTGCAAATGTGCTACCTATTCCCTGGAGACTCTTGTGGTTCAGGCTCTAATCCACTGTACTACTGTCTGCCAAAGAAACTTCCCAAGGTTATGTCAGGTATTGGAAGAGATCGCACGCACGCGGGACCCTGGGTTCTAAACCCCTAAACCACATCACGCAGCTTAACGCAGGAGCACTTCGGCTCTGTCTGTATTAGCAAATAAAACTGGAAACGTTCCCAGGCACTGGAAATTGAACCTCTGTTAAACTGCGTGAAAGGCTGCTGCTATTTGGTGTTGGCTTGTGCCAAACCCCTTCCTGAGTGCAGCTTGAAAGTCAGCGGGGCCAGAGACCACAGCTGATGGGCGCTTTGTGCGCAGCTTGCCCCACTGCGGAGGCAAAGGGGCTCACCCTGCTGTGGGGTGGCCTCCCTGGCGGGCGGCAGCCCAGGTCACCCTTAATTTGTTGGTAGCGACTTACCTGCTGGGACTCCTTCACTTCTACTGGGCACAGAAGGCACTGTCCATAATTCTGGTGTTAAAGATTACTGTGTCCGTAGGAAGGAAACGCCCTGCTTGTTAAGACTACTCAGAGTCATCTTTAGCAGAAGATTTATGTATGGGAAAATGGTTTTACTTGAAGTATATACTGTCATAATAGTAAAACAAAGTCTCAGAAACTAAACCAAAACCACATTGTTAAGAATAAACTTAACAGTAAGAAGTCTCCACACCTTTTCTGGTCCCCTAGGTAGCCTGAAGGCCAGGCAGCTGCTATGACCAGCCTCAGGTGGGCTGCAAGCATCCTTTCTTGCTTTAAATGGTGAGGACCTCTCCTGAAGCCACCCTGGGCACCTACTCACAGTGCTCCCTTCCCATTGGGCTGGGGAACAACCTACTTCTCCTTCCCCTGTCCTGTTTACCTGCCTCATTCCCTGTGATTGGATGCTGAGACATTGCATGGGCACGTGGGGAATGAAGTCATTTCCGCTTTTCGTCCCTTTGGTCTCTGAAGTCATTTCCTTCCCCCACCAACTCAGCGTTTCTTAATATTTCTGTAGTATGTGCCACTTACCCCTTTCTTGGCTTTATTCTGCTTTCGCCTCTTACAGCCAAATAAAGACATATTGGTAAAACATTATACATCCGATCATGAGAAATATGACTCTAGTAAGAATGCTGTAAGAATAGCATAAAGATTATGTAAAAATTATTCTTTGTCTAAGATTAGCGTATGAAGACAAAACACAGCATAACAGTGGGTACCTGCGTTACTAAAGCATCCAACCCATCTCCATTGCTTGCTAGAAGGGGGACAAGGAGCAGGATGGTAAAGTAACCTTAGCTGGTTCACAGCTGGAATGGAAAGCTGGCCATCCTAGATACGGTTTTAGAAACTGTATCTTGTATAAAATCACTCATTGGGAGTGGCATCGCCATCACCATACTCCTTTCCTCCATGGCTGGAGTCAATCAATCAACACCAAAGATTGGCTGAAAAACTAAATCAAAAAAGTTGCCTTACCTGTTGTCAGGTGCCCCATCCTGCAGAAGCAGGGGCAGGTTTCCAATGGGAGCAAATTTCAGAGCTAGGGAGTATTGGGCAGAGCAGCCCTGGCACCAGCATTCATCGCTAAGGGCACATAGTAAAAGATTTCTACTTGGCCTGTGCTGTCTCAAGAGCCTAGGGGCAAGCTGTGGTGGTCTATCCTGTCGTGAGACCCCACAGCACCGAGGCACCCCACGACCAGGACTGTTTGCAACCAGAGACGGTTTAAAGTGCAGCTCAGGTATATTTGGATCACAGCAGACTGTTTCAGGTACTATGTTCCCCCACTGCTGTGTCATCCATTTATATTTCAGTTTTGGGGCATACTGAAAAGTTACAGATAGGGTCAAAAATCCACACAGTGTCTGTGCCTGGGACCAGTAGTGCAGGATACGCCTGAGAGTACGTCTTACTGCCTGAGTGCCTTCACTTGGGAATTTAGGAATTCTATTTCAAACAAAAATACGTATCTGGAACTAATTCAAACCACAAGGGAAAAAAGCAAAGAAATAAAATCAAACTAATAAATCAAGATTACAGCTCTCTCAAAAAGATAAGTTCTAATTCAGCCACAGGTTATGAGACTTGATGCAGGAATTACTGGAGTTAACTCTATAGCCTGTGATTGCTGTTGATCGTACGAAATGATCCCCTTAGTCTCTTTCGTCTTCAGTGCCTGGAAGCTGTGCAAATACAGTTGTGTGAACGATGACAAGGTCCCTTTTTGCCCCATGGTGGCTGTCAGCTACCGACTACACTTGGGGCTCCAGCAGTGAAACAGCTGAGGGGTCTCTGCTGGTAGGGAGAGGAGGATCCCACTGGATGAAAGCACCTTCTCAAGCTACAGCTGGAATCACACGCTGCAAGTGCATTTGCATTCCTGCTTATAAACTGTCTCTTATCCACAAAAATGATCACTGTAGAATATGCTCTTTAAATTACCAGAAAAAAAAAAAAAAAGAAAACCAGAAAGTTCTTTTTAAAATTTAAGTTGTAATGTTAAGAAAGGATCTTGGTGGGGATAGGTGAAGTGTGATTTCCTCGGTTGTAACCCCTAACTGAGTGATAATGTACTTATCTCTAGCACATACTCTCTGTATTTTCCAGGGGAAAGGCTTTGGAAATTTCAGGAAAACGTTGCATCTGATGTTCTGTCATTGCTACATTTTAAAAACAGCAAAAAACCTCTGAGAAAACTGATGCCCTTTTTTAGTCAACGACAAACAAGTATGTAGTCCAGAGAAAAATCTATTCTTTTTACAGCCAGTGTGACTGTTCATGGGAACATGTATTTTGAGTATGTTCACAGCTCTGCTACCACCAAAGATAATAGCAGTTTTTAATTACTCCAACCAAAGCAGTGTGGAGAAAACATTATATGATTTTTGAACTATCACAACAGATTTCAACAGAAGTTGAAAACATAATACATTTTCTGTTCATATATGAATACTTTGCTGAGAAAACAAGTCATACCCATGTCTCAACCCACAGTAACTGCCTGTAATTCAAAACAATGATTCAGCACTGGGTATGCGAAGTTGTGAACATTTTAACGATTTTTTTTCCACAAAACTTTTGGCACTTCTGCCTCAGACACTTTTTGTACAGAGCAAAAGTTCAAGCAAGTTTTTCAAAAGAAAAAAAAACACACAAAAAACAAAAACCCGAGGGTTTTCAATTCACACTGAAATGCTTGAAGAGCAGTTTAAGGGCTATCAACTAAAAGGCTTTGCGTTTGGAGCCCACTTGGATTTCTCTGAGGATGTTTTCCAGAACAATGTGTGCAAATGCGACGTGAGAGGGAAGCTCCCAAGTCTGCCTCCTGTTTCTTTCTCAGATGGGTGGCCATTGCTCCTTTGCCTATAGCTCAGATCCTCTCAGGCAGGCTCTCACCTCTGTGCACAGCCCTTCCAGATTCATTGCAAGGGATTTTCCCATCCGTACCTCACTCCTGCCTCAGGTCCGCGTTATTTTGGGGCAGGCTGGCTTCCCCCTGAGGTGATGGCATGGCACAGTACAAGCTGGGTTACAGTACGCCTGTAGACAGACAGACAGATGGTCTGTAAGGATCTGACCCCAGCTGTAGTATCCCATGACTCACACCTGCCCTGGGGGAAAGGCTGCAGGGAATTTCCTCTCATCACCTTCCTGGAAAAGCAGCAGGAGCGAGCGTGGTGCCAGCCGCTCCCGAGCTGCCAGGTGAGAATTACCCGCCTTCCAGACAAGCGGTGGGACGGCCTCAAAATGGAAACTCCGTCTCCCTTCCCAGAGGGTTTCGTGCAGGCGGGTTTGTGTCGCTCGCCGAAGCCACCTCCTGGGAACCTCCTGGCCTGGCACCTCTGCGACCTCCACGGATGAAATTTCCTGGCCAGCCAGCAGCCTCAGCCAAGATAGTTCTCCACACTCAGCTTCCAAAAAAGGGGAAAACAAGAGCATGTCAGCATTTGTCCTGGTGCCAGGTTCCTACTTGCACTTCTGAGAATGGTATTGACCCTTTTAGGCCTGCAGTGGAAGGTGATGTCCAGATGGGCAACCGCCCATCACCTCCATCCTAAGCTAGAGATCGGAGGTTTTCAAGCTTCATCAGAGTGGTCCGCCCCTCAAATCTCCCATTGAAAGCACAGACGCTTGGGTGGCCAACGTAAAATTAATACCTTTTTCTTAGTATCTCAGTTGTCAAGGGACCTGCAAGAGGGTTCTCTTGGATGAGAGATTTAAAAACCTGAGAGATGGAGAACATCAAAAGTAAGCCCCCAGGAGGTACTACAGCCACATTTTCAAATAAAATTATTTCACTGCTAGCCTCTTTTGCCTTTCAGAGTGATAACATAAATCCAGATGTTCTCTGAGAAGTGTGCCAGGAAAAAAAAGTCTAATTTTTGGGCATTTGTTTTAGTTTTCTTTTGTGTGGTCCTCTTCCAAGAAAAAATGCCCATTTTTCAGCCAGGTTGGCAGATTGGAGGAGAGGGAATCAAGAGTTTCTGCGTCAGAACTTGGGTTAATGAAAAATAGGAATATTTTTCAGGAAGAATTTTAACTGTTGGGATACCTGGTAGTGTCTAAATGTGTGAGATGAACAGGGAAGTCTGAAGCTGTTAAACAGGTGGTGGTGATGCTAAAAGAAGAAACACTAAATACAAAAGAACCTAATTCTTAACTAATAAACAAAGCTAAACTAAGACGCAATAACTGCTGGCATCCTTGTTCCTCATTATTTAAGGGCCATGCAGACTTACAAAGTACACAGCTTGCAAGACAAAAGGAGATATTTTTAAACAAACAGAAAATCCAGGGATGAATGTTCAATTATAAATGTGTGGATTGATTTGCTACATTGACTCTAAATGTGGGTCACTGCAACACCACATTTTTTAAGTAGAGTCATTTCAAATTGAAATAATGCTGTAATACTAGAGTATATGGATTTTTAAAAAGCATTTTAAAATGCATTATGAAATGTAGTACTCCACAGCCTGCTTTTTGGGCACAAAAGGAAAACATTAAGGATGAAGGCTATTTTTAATCTTCCTATGAACTATTTTTATTCCTGGGGAAAAAAAACACAAGTTTTTCCCTCTGAAAAAGTCAGTAAAAATTTTCATGTAAGAAGGGAATATTGAGATTCAGTGCTCAGGAGAACAATGCTGCTAAGAACAATTGCAATCTCCTAGTTCAATGCTTTGGATAACAAATATTTAATTTTTTTACATTTCCTTTTAATTAGATATCTTGCATTTACTTGAATCTTTGAAATACTTGAAGCAAAATCTAGCAGTTGTGAGTACTACGTTTCCTTCCCTGAAATACTGACCAAGGAAGACAGCGAGGAGGTTATTGTATCTGATAAAAAATATATCATAATAAATATTCACTATGAAGGCTCCTTCTTCCCTTTTCAGATTCTTGTCCTTACATTTGCCTGTTTATGCCTCTAAGAAGACAGGTTACAGATAAACCTTTTGATTAGATTTCTATTAAAGAAATTGTGATCTGGGAATCGTGGAAGCAAAAATTATCTCAGACAGACTTGGATTAATTTTCTTTTACATTGTTAGCCAAATTTCCTCTTCACTCTTCTTTTTATACACTGTTTTGGGAAGCATTTTGTTTTGTTTTGGGTTTGGTTTTTTTTTTTTTTGAATCAGAAATTTTAATCAGAGAGTGAAAGATTATTTCCATCCAACTCATACATGAGGAATCTGCATTTGTTTCCTTTGAGCAAGTATGGATTTTCCACTTGTATCTGCTCAGACCCCGAACATAATGGCACCGTGTCAGCTGCTTTGCAAGAGGTCACATGTTTTTTCCAAGATCTGGTGATGGAAAATCTGGAAAGCAATATTTCATGTTTCTCAGAAGGCTGTTTATTCTCAAAAATACTCAGTTATTTAGCCTCATGGCAATTACCCATTCCTAATTTGAAGAACATTTGTCCAAGAGGTAAAGCATTGAGCTGTAATGAATCATTTGTTTCTTTTATGGGGATTAAGTGCATTACTAAGCAAAGAATAAGTTGCATAATTTATATATATTTTTTTAAGCAAAAAGAGGAAAGTGACAAAGGAATGAGGAGTATATATATATTTTGCAGTGTGTTTGGTTTTGGATTTCCTTTTTTAGAGACTCCATTTCAGGCACTGCCAGAACTACCAGCAGAGCCCGCTATGGGACCACTCAAATTTGGAGGAGAAAGGTGGACATCCACAGCCAGGTTTCTAAAGTTTCGCTGTTTTCATAAATCACGGGAATTAGAGCCCACAAAGAGCCACCATCCTTCAGCACCCGCTTCACCATGGGAGAGGAGACACCGAGTTTCACGCAGCGGACGTTACCCTGAGCAGATCAGCAATAATCTCTGAGGTAGCACCAGGTCCACCTAAGCTTGTCCTTCCTGACTTCTCGCAATGACATTTGCCTAAGTATAGAGTTAATTAAACTTCCCAGCTGGTCTAGGAGGCGAGGTGTCAGACGGGTGTAATGTATTCAGCAGCGAAGGGACAAGGAGTATTTAGGTTGATTGTTAAGCAACACCACTACGTGCTGTGGGCAGGAAGGACACAATGCCAGCTCTGGAAATTTCGCAACCGTTGTTTTTTTTCCTCAAGACTTTGTAATTGAGGCTTGCGGGGTTAATAAACAACAACCACCACCAAAAGTAACACTTATGACAGGAGAGAAGAAAAGAGCAAGAAAGAACATTTTGGACTGCTTATGGTTGTTATTCTGTTAATAGTCCAGTAAGAAAGTGAGAGGTCTTTTGTGTCTTTTTTTGTCCAACGGCACATCTCTAAATAAATCCCACGGGGGACACATTTCTGAACGCCAAGATGAAAGTGGAGGCTAAAGCAGGCAGGGGAAAAGGTGGTTTTGGCTAAACCCAAGCAGCTGTGTTTTGCACGTCCAAAACCAAAACCACACTTTGTCTTTGTAGGTTAGGTCTTGCGGTGCTCGGAGCATCGGTGTGCAGGATGGGGACGTCCACCACGGTACGGCCCTGGGCAAGGGACCTGAGGAAAGGCAGGACTCTCCCATGTAGCAGAGAGGAGGGTGAGTGAAGGAAGGCACAGATTCAGAGATGGGATCTGGCCAGAGTCACAGGAAAGAGCAGTTCCAGCTGCTCCTGATGAGCAGTGCCCGGAGTGCGCCTGGGCTGAGGTAGGTTAAAGCTGAGTTAGCAATTAGCTCAAACCCTGCTCTACGGCTGTGGACCCCGTCACTTAGCTAAGGATGCATGGTGCTACCTCAAGAGATTTATCTCTGAGGTAGATGGGCATTTTAATTACCTCCGTGCAGTGTCCTGGAATGAACCGCTTGCCTTATCTCAAGACTGAAGGGAAAACAAGAGAAAGTCCTCCATGCTCACTGCTAGCCGTGGCAGCTGCAGCAATAAATAAATGCGTGCTGAGACAAACCTACCCCAGCCAGGCTCACACACGCACAAGTAGTAGTCCAGGCTGTGGTTGCTTAATATCCCAAATGAGTGGCTAATTACTTTGTGAGCTAATTCAGAGTACATAGGCACTGCCTATGCAAGCCTTGTAAAAATAGATCTCGTGCATTCAAAACCAGGTCAAGCACAAAGCAATGCAAAAGAAATGGTCTGTAAGAGGGTGAGTGACATGTGTCTCAGGCTCTGCCATTTCCCCACGGGTAGCCACGCTCATGAGGGCACAGCATCGCTAAAAGTGGACATGCAAACAGTCAAGGAATGGGGAAACTGGGTATTAGTCTTAAAGAAGCTGAATTTAAAAATCAGAGCAGTGCCAAACGTAGGTACTGCCTTGTCCCCCTAATGAATACCCTTCTGAATATCTCTGAAAGCCCAGCCAGACCAAGCTTTTGTGTAGGTGAAACATTTCTCACCACTTGTACAGAAAGCACAAACCACAGCCAGACGGTAAAATTATACTTTCCTGTGTCCAAAAGCTGGAGTCGTGGCCACAGGAGGGATCTGTATGCTGAAGTTTAGTGTGCAGTAGTCAATTGCTGAAATTAAAACAAGTTACTCGGGCCACTGGAAAGTCAAATATTCTTTCCCCATAGAAGTAACCGCTGCTTCTTGTTGGGGCTACTCTGAGCTGCCTTTGAAGACATGGGCAGCACAGCACAACCCCGCACAACCGGGGAGAAATAGAGGAAGAGGGATTATTTGAGAGGAGGTAACTCAGAGAATGCCTTCCTTAAGGTGCCCAGTCACTGCTGCGGAATGACAGAGGGAGAATGATGGTGGCATTATTTTGGTTTTTTTTTAAGGTAAATTACTATGTTAGCCCATATGCATGAAAATATCATGTATTGGGATATTGCTACTATAACACAACTTTAATATGCTATGTCTGTCTAATATTTTCTGGATTTACAAGTCTCTGCAAATTAGCTGTAAGACACTAACAAAATCCTTCTGTGGTTGCAAATTGAAATTTTTGGAATTTTTGCTTTGCAGGAAATGTGACTTTTTATTCCACCCAAGACCAAAAAAAAAAATCCAATTCTGAAATATATCTCTCCCACAAATCCTTAGGGATTTCAGTTCAGCAGAGAAGCTAAGGGGAAGATTCACCATTGTAAGATTTTGCAATTACTTGCAGTCTGAAGCTGTCCCAAAATAGCAGGTCATCTGAGAGTTGGACTATTTATGTCCTGGATTTAGACACACTTGCACTGACTTAGTTGTCTTTTATCATTTTTGGATTATTGCTTTTTACTTTCCTGGTAATAGATTGTCTCGGCTTCATTTTAAACACAGACCTGGCCAACACCATACAAGGACAGTTTTTATGTCCTGTCTACAGTCCTGAAAGTAGTAAAACGTTATGGCATAGTCCAAGAGATAGGAAGGCAATATTTTAGTAGGTAAACACTTGCTTAACACGATGTTGCCCACAAATGCATGCTATAATTTTAGGTTACAACCCAGTGCTTTTACTTCTATCTGATGAGCGTAAGGATGAATGCTTTCGTTGTTTTAAACGACAACCTTTGCATCTGCATCTTTCCGAAGGAATTTCGTTTTCTGGTGGAATCTCGCTTCCCTTCTCAACTCTTCTGATCAGAAGCCAGATAAATACTGCTCACCCATGGTCGAATAATTAGGGTAAAGTGCCTCCTCCAGCAAGACCTGCTTGTTCCCCATTGACTCGCTCCTCCTTACACACACAGATACACTTTTTGGGGTGAAAAGGGCTGGTGCAGGGTGACGGGAGGAGGGTAGGAAGGGAAAGAGGACAGTGTAACATAAAGCTAATGCTCCTGACTTGTCCTCCTTTCTTTCTCTCCAAAGATGGAGGACGCACAGTTGCTGGAGCTGTTTTCCGGCAATAGGTCACCACCACTTTTACTGCACTGAAGAACATATTACCACCACTCTCTGTATTTTCCATTTTTTCATGCATGTTTTCTTGTAGTAGCTGGTGGGTTGCTTGTCAGCCGTGGCAATCCCTCCAGCACCAGTGGGTTCCCTTGAACACACTCCATGGAGTCCCCACGACTCCCTGGCCACCGAGCGTGGCAAAGCTATGCCAATGTCTGCACCATGGGGCAAGGAGAAAAGAATGGAAAAGTCTCCAGAGCAGCTGCACGGGATGGCCATAAACAGGAGACTCTTTTGTTTCCTCTTACCTGCTGCAGGCAGCTCCAGGAGATCTGTGCTCCTTGCTGGAGCATGGCCCTGCCTTGCCAGAACAGATACTCATTTGGCAGTGCAAAACCCAGAAGAGGTTACCCGGTCAAGGTGGCCATGTCTGGAGCAGTCTAAACAAATTCTGTGTTTCTGGGAATTATCACTCTGTTGGTCAGAGAACTGGTCGTGTGGCTGCTGGCATCCCAGCTCTACAAACAGAGAAAAAAGTGTCAGGACTATTTTAATAAAGGATTCCAATGGGAGTCAAGAGCATGTTGATGATTTCTTTCATGTGTTAATGCCATTAGCTACCTCAGGCATTAAGCGTGGGGAGTACCAGTAACTGACAGTGCACTGAGTGGGGAATGAATCATTTTATTTTTTTTTAAGTAACTTTGTTGTTCTCATGAAATTTGGCCTCAGCAACATTGTCAGGTTTCAATTAGTGTTGGTAACTCTGGTTCAGAAAAAAATAAATAAATTAAACTTGATCCATGATGTGTTACTAGAAATTTGACAAAGACTGCCTTTCAGCCCCCTTTAAAGTGGTCTGTGTCATGAAGGGCATTAAGAAAAAACAGGCCCATGGCAGACGGACTGCTGTTGTGTCCTGATTTTTCATGGAGGATATAAGTAGAGAAAGTTCCCTTATGTTTCTCTATGGCCGGCCCATCCAAGTGGTGGGCATCTCTTAGGTCCAAATGCATGTTTTCTACAAATGAAGCTTTTGTCCCACTTCCTTACAAAGGCCATTGAGAAGAGTCAGATTCATAGCATAAAGCACATCACAGCTGGAGACAGGGACTTTCGAAAGCAAGAGGAACAAACAGATGAGCAGCTTTGCAACCAGAGCAAGATTTTCTTTTGTGCTGAACCTGGCCGGCTGCACACTGCTGTTCTCTTTGAAACACAGAGCAAGAACACGAGTCAAGAGCTCTGGAGAAGGCAGGGTGAAACCCCAAAGGTTGCACTCTCTGCTCTAAAAGTAAGACCTTTCAAACCTTGCTTAATGGTATCCTCCCCTCCCCAAGCTTTCATGTGCTTGAAGGTCCAGATCCAGTGGGAAATCGGTCCTAGAGAGGGTCCCTACCCCAGCTGAGTGTTTCGGCTCCCTCCTTACCACAAGCCCAGCCAGGGAGCCGCGCTGGCTGGAAATGCACTGTTTTTCTTTGTTGGGTTAGTCTTTACCTAGTTCAGCCCCAAGAGCTGGCTCCCTGCCCAGACAAGCCGGGGAAGGGCAAAACGGCAGCAGCCCTGACTAAGCTTGGCTTTGGCTTCCAGGCAAGTGATCTTTCCCCTCCGCCAGAAACGCGGCAGCTGTCATGGCCTTGAGCTCTACGTTGCCCAATTTGTTTTGCTGAGAAGACCTAGAAGCATCCGTCAGTTCCATGGAGAGCAGTGGAAAGCATTTCAAGATTAACATGAAATCTCCTTGAATAAATCTTAATAGGCAGACGCCTGTCCCTTGGTACAGACCTAATTTACTGAGCTATTTAGTAAACAAAGGAGTAATGCTATTAGTTAGGCATGGAGAGCTGACCCTCTCTAATCTCTATAAAGTTCCGGGGAGTTGTATCAGAGATTTAGAGACTGCGGGGCAGCTTACACCTAAAAATGAGTGAAAAACAGAGCTTTTAAAGCTCAAACCCAAAGTCTCCAAGCTATGTACAAGAGAGAAAAAGACAACAGTACCACAGAGGTGGTCAAGCAGAGCAGTCCGTGTGCTTGAGTCAATCGAGCCTGGAGGAACCTTCCTGAGAAGTTAGAGGACATTTTATTACTACTCCTGGACTGAGGCGGCCAGTTGGTGTGCCAATTAGTTTCAATGGTGAGTGAGTTTTAGCAAGTGGCCACCCGAGCAATTAGGCAATGACCACCAAATAACGACATGCATTTCGTCTACTGCAGATGTAAATGTACAAGCTGTCAATTATATAGAACCTTTTTCAGCATGCAAAAACTGATGTGAGCAACACACACACATACATATATGCATCTTCTACTGTTTTCTGTGGGTTTTTTTTAATGATAAAATACAATAATATCTCCTGTAAAATGCCATTACCTATGATGGAATTGTCGCTAGAGGTGGAGATGAAACTTTGAGGACTGGGTACACGAATACTACACATCTCTGAAGGAGTTTAGAGCACTTTGTGTGACTGACAGCCACAAATTCACCTTTCCCGTGTGCTAAGTCATCGCTTCACTAGTGAATTCTCAGCTGATGTAGGAAGAAGAGCAAGAGAGCTGATCAGAAACATTAAAAAGTTCTTAATATACACAAGGAGGAGAAGGGGCAAAATGGAGTACTGAACCTGTTTGACTTGATATGACAATGCATTGTGCCTTAAAATTACTAAACTTTGTTCCCACTCCTCCTCACTTCTCACTCATGTCTAGACCAAACACTGAATTTGAGATACTGCTGCCACAGCAGCTGGGTGCTTGGGAACTTCACTGACCATCTTGATCACTCTGACTTTTTATGTCTGAAATGTGGTCACTGGATCAGCTGCTGCAGCCCTCAGTTGCTTTTGCTCATCTGCATTGTGCTTTCTCTTGACTCATAAAAATCCTGGCTCATTAAGCAAGCTTCTGATGGTTCGACTATGGTGTCTACCCATTGCATACATATGTTTAAATCTGTTTTCATCTACATTCACATCCAACTAGTGCACAGCATTCGCTTTGTAGTTCAGGCCTAATAGCCACAAACCCTCTGATGCATTATGAAATCATATGTTTGTAGCCCTTTCTTTTCCTTGATGAATTACAGCGTAATCAGACTTCTCTCAGCCTCAGAAAAAAAAAAAGAAAAGAAACCAACAAAAAAACCCCAAAATGCAAAGATGTGAAATACTTAGAAGTCAGGACACATTTTGTCTGAAACAAAATCCCATGAGTGGCAGTGTCGGCATAAGTGGTTTGTGGTTATCTGTTTCACACACATGCACACAAATTGATATGATTCACTTTAAACACTCGGCCTTTTTTTCTTCTTGCACAAAACAATTCTGTTTGACTTCAGATTGATGAATGAAGGATCTGAGCTATCGAAAGGGCAAGGAATGAATGACTGTAATCAGGTTGGAAACATCAGGACCTTAAAATTATAAGTTAACTAATGATGAGTAACTAGTGGAGCAGGAAAAGATCTAAAAAACCAAATCAGGTTCTCTCTTCCCTTGATTGAATCAATATGTATCAATTTTTAAAACTGATTATACGAAGGTTCCTTTTGAATATTGGCACTTTTCTTTCTGCCTCTATTCGTAGCCATGCCAGAATGAAGAACTCTCAGGACAGGAGGAAGTTTTCTGTTCGCTGCCAGATAGCTGAGGGCGTAAGGGGGAAGCAAAAGGACAGCTCGCTCTGCCAGACAGGTCTCTTCTCAAGAAAAAAACGCAGACAGGATAAGCCATCAAAGCTTTCTTCTTATCTAGAGAGAAGATCATTGGGAAGCCCATGAGACCAAGTTGGTCAGGGAGAGTCTGCCAGCCCACACTCTGCAGAGGAATTCTTAGGAAGGAAATGAATATTAAATTTCAGGATTCATTGCCTTCTGCAAACTACTGCGAAGTGAGAGGTTAAGAGAATTTCATGTAAAGCCACATATCTGAGTAAAACATTTCACTTTTATTTACGTGGGATTTTTCTCCCCATTCTGGTAGATAAGAGAATGAATCACCGGAATTTTTGTACTCTCCATTTCTAAACAGCGGGAAAGGAGAGCTGGTTATTTCTGGTAGGATCAGTGTTTGTAGTGGTTTCACTTTGCATATTCCCCTTCTGCAAAATCAGCTGCTCTTTGCCAGAGTTCAGAAAACACAACTGCCTTACCTAAAAGAGGACAGACCCACTTCTAAGAACTACTGGACCTTCTCTACATTCTCTATGATTCTCTACAAGCCTGTTGGGATCAAGGGGACAAAAACGCAGATTACTTTCTACGCTACTTCCCAGCAAGTAATAGAGTCTGTCACTCAGACCACATCTGCAGTGAAAAACAAGAACTGCACACCCTTGCCTTTGAGTTCTCCAGAAAAATCACTCATCTTGGGCTTGGATTTTACCACCAATACCACCAACTTGAGTGAAAAGCCAGCCTTTGGCATGCAGAGTGTCATTGTGGTTGGTATAGCTTTTCCTAATAACATGTTCCGGTGCTTAAGCAGAATGAATTGCCTTTTTTAAAAATGTTTTTGACAAGGTGACAGAGGGCTGGTTTTGTGTCAAGGATTAAATGAAAACTTTTCAAAGTATTGGTTACCAGCACACAACCTTGTTTGAGGTATGGTCCAAGACTGAAGCAAAGGAAAGTCTGCTGCCTGTTTGCAGTGGCTTCAGATCAGACCCTCATTCTTTCTTCCTCTTCTGTCCCCTGGCAACACGTAGGAATAGAGTAAAATCTGAAGAAATGAAAATAAAATAGAAACATAAATCAAAATAAATACAATACAATACAATACAATAAAATAATAAAACAAAATCAATGTAAGAGTATTCCATTAATATCGAGCTGTTTATATTGTAACAGTGAAGGGCAAAATCATTAATTTAACTTTGTCTGTATTTGAATATGCCCCTTCTTGGCAAGCTACTCTGCCATATTGAGGATAGCAAGAGTGTACTTTATTCTTAAACTAATGGTGAAATGAGGTGCACAAGACTACTAGCTGCTTGCAAAGTCTGAACATTCAAACTGCACATAATTTCATGTTGCCCTGCTTCACATGGATCCGTTCCCACTTAACTCGAGGATCTCATTGCCATTGGCCTTAAGGAGAGTGGTTTCACACTGCTTTTCCCATGTTCAGAGCAAATATTTTGGAGGTTTGTGTTCGTAAATTGACATGGCTCTGTGTATGCTGTGAATAGGCAGGGCAAGATCTCAGGAGCCTCAGAGGTGAGATGGCAAAACTATACTCTCATTGCAAAGAGCTTTGCCCTTAACCATGCAGCGTGGCTCCAGAACAGCGCTGATGAGGAAAATGTGCCTCTATTCTAAAGGTGATGATGGTTTAGCCCCTGGGGAGATCCCTGGGTTTAAAGAATAATCAAAAAGTGAGTATTTTTTGATGGAGCCGTGTGTATCTACTGAAAGACCAACCATAAAAACCTACAGTAAAAGCTCAGTGTTAAAATGGTTGTCCCACGGGGGCTGTATAAAGGCTTTTTCACGTCATCATCCTGTGACTGCATATGATTTTGCTGGTAACAGGGATTTTCCCCTCTTTCTGTGGGCTACACATTTTGTCAAATGCAGCAGGAATTTACCTGGGAAGGCAGGGAGGGGATGAAGTTCACTTACACAGAAGTTGACACACGAGTGCTGCTAAAACCACTTTACCACTCCCAGAGAAAGCATCGATGTTATTTCCTTATTCCGAGCTACAGGAATTCACATCCTCATTTTATCTATAGGCACTTTCAGACCTCACACATACGCACACACACAGAGCGTACCTCCCTCCTCACTGGGCCACTGTAGCTTAGGCATCAGCACATTTGTATTCGAAGCTGAGGACAGGTATGCCAAGGAGAGGAAAAAGGCACGAGTCAGGTCTTGCGTCTGTGACAAGCTCCTGGATGACTTCCAGAAAGTTACTTGTGATCTTTGACTCTTTTACCTATAAAGAGGATATTGCTTCTTTTCTCTTACCCCATTTACACAAACTGAAAAAAGTCCTGACCTTAGGCACCTTCTTGTATGCTCCTCAGTGCTTTGGAGCTGTTAGCACTCTCTGTGGAGCCAGGTATCTGCTACAACCTCCCTTGACCACCCCTGTCAGGACTACTCAGAATTTTACACATAGGGCCTCATGTCACATCAAGTGCAGGGCAGCTGGCATAGTCTGTAGTTGCCCCACTCCAAGGTTTTTGGGGGGCTTTTTGACCCACGGAGGTTATAACTCCCTTGCAGTGGGTGCAAGAACCTGGCTCTCATGTGACTGTCCACGCTACTGCTTATAAGTAATTTCTAACTGCATCTCCTAATTGAAAAAAGGCGACTTGGCTCAAGCCTGTAGTGACTCAGGTCAGTCTCTTATGTCAGAACACAGCACTTGCCTCAAAAGCTGTCTTGCCCGCTACACGCAGCTGTGCTCCAGCCTGGCAGCCTGTTGCTTAAAAAAAATGTCTCTCTCTTGATGACTCAGAGGTGAATAGCGCAGGCCATTTC
This sequence comes from Gallinago jamesoni, assembly GCA_025769975.1. NCBI lineage: Eukaryota > Metazoa > Chordata > Aves > Charadriiformes > Scolopacidae > Gallinago > Gallinago jamesoni. The sequence goes on along the minus strand of JAOQGH010000023.1, from coordinate 73,102,700 downwards.
TGTGGATCTTACCTGTGATTTCAGATGCCTTTCATCATCCGTGCTAAATCCCTCCGGTATGGCTAGGGGCACTTGCCACTGGTCAAATTAGAGCTGTGCTGCATTGCCAAAAGGAGATAACAGGACCAAAGCGGGGCAGAAGCAGAGTCATAACTTTGTAGCCCAGTGGCTGTAGCAGTCAGGTGGAACAAAACTGTCTTGGCTTCAGGTCCCTGCTTCTAGGCTTTTGTAATTTACCCAGTACCTATAATTCACCCAGCTGACATAGAAAAAAAAAAAAAATCACATCAGTCCCATACCTAGCTCCACTTGAAATAAGTACTGAGGCTCACCTGGCGCTGCTACGGAGCGGAAACCTCTTCTCCTTCTTCTTCCTGCAAGTCTGGGGTTGCAGTATGCCCTTACAGCCTTGCACGTATGAAGCCAGAGCTCCTCCAGTACCTGGATGGTTGTGTAAGATAAGGGCAATAATTACATACTGCACGCTTGTAACTCTTTTCACGGGCAGCTTACAAAACGCCTTTAAAACATCCATCCATTCTCACAACATGCCCGGGAGGCAGATAAGGTTTATTATGCACACAAGACGTTATTTATTGTGAACCAAGAGAGAGTATTCTATTGCTGGTACGCCAAAGATAAACGACTTGCCCAGGCAGAGCCTGGAAGGGAATTAGGGCTGCTCCAGACCATGTGTTTCAGTCCCGAGGCCAAGGCAGTGCTTTCAAAGTTATCCCACCTGGCAAAAGCTAAAGCACTGGCTTGTGCCGCTGTGATAAATCTCGGACTCCGGTTTACCATGGAGCGTGGAAGAGGAGCCTCGGGAAGGGCTGACAAGGCCGTGGGGGCTCTCCCAGCCCCTCTCCCATGCGCGTGTGTGGTTCGGCTCCCATCCCCCCCGGGGGACAAGCACCGTTTCTAGACGGCGTGATGAGTCAAGGTATTGTGGCTGAGACTGCAAGCGTTGGCTCTGTCACCGAGCAGACAGGCAGACAGTCAAAGAAACCACAGCCCTCTGGTTTCTTTGCCCTCGTTTGCTTAATCGAATTCGGGCTGTGTGTGTGTGTGTGAGTACACATTTTTTTCACCCACAGCCCAAACAAACACTGCTCAACACCTGAGGGTGGCTAGCTCTCAGAAAGTGCCTCTGGAAAGATGACTCAGAGGAGGAGTAGCGGGAGGCTCCCATGGCATTCGTCCTAACGCGGGAAAGAGCATTCCCTCTTACTGTAAGTGATCTAATTATATTACTGTAAATCTCACTCTCACATTTTCGGCTACCTCCGCATCAGCTCTCAGGCTGCGCTTATGTAATTGTGGAAAACTTTCTACCAAACAGAAGATTCCTGCTGCCTGCCACATTATTTGCAGAAGACTCGTCTGTGAGCGTGGGCGAAGGGAGACTTCACTGCAGGAGACTGAAAGTGGTACCTCTTCTGAAGGTCACAAGTACCCGAATTTGTGCATTAAATTGCACTGTGGGCCTACAACTGCAAAGAAAATGAGCTGTCTAAGAAAGCTATGTTGTTTTCTTCAGTGGGATAAATCCTTTTTAGACAAGTAGGCCAAGTTTTTCATCCCTAATGTTTCAGTTAAACACAATATTCCATTCTGCATCTTGTCCTTGGTCTTAACCTGTTGCCACTCTTCTTGTCATTAGGCAGCTGATAGAGCCCTGGCTACATTTCAGGAGTCCTCTACCTGTTTCCCCTATAGATGCTCCCCAAAAGTCAGCTCATCTCACACAGACCCCTGTCAACAGAACAAGAGGACCCAGAAATTATGTCAGGAGAATCTGATAAAAGGGGATCCAGGTGATGAGTGGGGAGCAGTAAGCACTTGGGGAATAAAAGGTAATTCATGGCTATGTCAGTTATTATTGCTACAGCGAGCTGGATCGGGGCTTGTTAAGTGGGAGTGTGTAGAAGTGACTCTTCCATTGGGTCCTAACAAGGGAGAGGGTAACCGCTCTGTTTGGAAACTGAAGGAAGGGAGGAGAGCAGCACCTGTAAGCCCTGCTCTTGCTGCATTGCAGAGACATCACTGGGATCATAGAATCATTTTGGTTGGAAAAGACCCTTGGGATCATGGAACTCTACAAAGTTCTCCCCTACACCGTATCACCCAACACCACATCTGAACAACTCTTAAACACATCCAGGGATGGTGACTCAACCACCTCCTGGGCAGCCTGTTCCAATGCCCGACCACTCTTTCTGTGAAAGAAGCAGCAGCACGGATGGATGCAGCTGTGTGTGCCAGCACTTGCCGGAGCAGCTGAGGAGAGTCTCAGAGTGACCAAAGTACCAAGGACACGGTCAGAGCAGCACTGGAAGCGTCCTGAGAAAATCTGGGAGAGTGCCTGGGGCAAAACACTGGCTGAAAAAGAAACCTGAATGGCAGGAGAAGACTCTGGGCAAGTCTCCACAGCCTGGTGCCCCTGGCTGGTGCCATTCCACCTGCACAGAGCCAGCCTGGGAGGAGAGCCTGAGCTCCTCTGTGCCACCCCTCAGAAGATGCTCTTGTGCTCAGTTGGCTAGGGTCCAGCCACTTCAGAGCCCGTGCAGAGCAGCCTGTCTGCATCTGATTGAAGGCTGTTCAGAGGGAAAAAAAAAGAGAAAAAACCCCAGCATGTTCCCTGTAAATTAGGTAGAACATCTCAATCCATTGACATCACCATCTTCTCCATGTAACCGAGGCAGTCCACTGGGGCTGTGCATTTGACATAGATAGTTGAGTCAGAAGAGACAATGTTATTTAGAAAATATAGTTTCTAACAGAGCCCAGAACTTGATCTATTGTCTAGGAATCCAAGCAATAGGCCATATTAAAAAAAAAAAAAGGGGAGGGAAAGGGTCACTCTTGCCCGTTCTTCGAAATCAAAAACAAAAACAAAAAAGTATTGCAGAAGGTCAACTGAGGAACTAACACTGAGGTCCAGGAAATTGTCAGACAAAGCAACTACAATTTATATGGACCCCTTACTGCTTGCTAGGATTACATCTCTACACTTGCACCTCTGAACAATGTCCACATTCAGATTTTAGTTACACTACGGAGGGACGAAGAAGCAATTTTCAGAGCTAGGCATGAAGTGGAAGTATAAAAAGGGAATCTGTGTCAATGCCCTGCCATAAGAAGAGGGAATATGAAGATGCAGTGACAAGACGAGTAAGAAGATGCTGAAAGCAACCTGAAAGGGCCGGGGAGCGTGTGCTTAAGCTCAGAGTAAAACTTTTTTCATATAGTTTTTATTGTCTCTATAAATGCCTGATGAAGACAGAACCTCACATTGTGCTCTTTAAAAACCATAACACTGTTCCTACTATAAAGGAGTTAATTATTTCACCCTGTGAATACTTCCAAAAAGGACATACACACATAAACTTTCTATGAATCATCGTACTGAATTTGTATGTTCACTTGGATATTCTAATTCATCTATCAATACACACACTTTGGATTTGATCCATTTTCTTACAGTTTACTGTACACACATGAAAAGGAAAGGCAGATAATGTAGATGTACTTAGGGCCCAGTCCTGCTTCAGTTGGGTTGAATTATAATGTTCTTTTTTTGTGTCTTCATAACGTTTAAGGGCTCACTATGCTCAGGATACCTTATGCTAGTTGAAGGTCTAGTGTTGCTTCCTTATGAAAGAATAATACTTCGCTGATCACAGTCAAGATTTACTACTCTTTTTTCCAAGGTACATATGACAGGGTTCACCACCTTTACATCTGCAAATGATGCAGCCTGGGTAGGTCTGAAGAAGTGGGTATGTATGATGTTTTCCAGTATTCTTTCCTCACACATCAAAATCCCATCTGTTGGCATCGGGTGAGTATCTGGAAATCTCAGCCTGTCTTTAAGAATGAACTTTCTGGGTTAAAGGCTGCAGACACATCTTCAGAACATGAAACCAAAACATTCAAAGGTCCAAAGACAATAAAAAAGAACCTGACATTCATTGTTTTTTGGGATGCTGAAGTTTTTAAGCCCCTTCCATGATTTTGGGGGACTAACTTGGCAGGCCTGGAAGTTGTTGACTCTTAATCGGCAAGCAGGAGCTTGCTGTTTTTTGTGCTGATGGCACCTTCTCTCTTGGAGCGTTGGACATGTCTGTTCTGCCCACAGGTGCTGGTGATATGTCTCTACCAAGGCCAAGTTTCTAAATTCCTATGAGTCACCATCCTCTTTAATAAAAGAGGAAGACATTTTTAGAAATTTAACACGATCAAACAAATAGTGCTACTCTTTGTTTTAGATCCACAATATGCTCTAACATCTTTGATCCCTTAGTTTTTCAACACCCTTTTAGATGTGCAAATGTGGTGTAAGTTAGCACACAGTTCTGCATTATTTAACTGCTTAAGGTATGGAATATAGCTACAAAAGTATAAATGTAAGGACATCTCTGTAAGGTGTTATTTCAGAGCTAAGCACAGATAACAAACTGAGTGTTTAATCCTTTTATTCATTTGTGATAGACCTATGTGCTGTGTATGATTTACCAGACTTAATACATCAAATAATTAAAATAATGAGTGCACTAAGGAAATACAAGCAAGACAAAAAATATCTACTTATCACTTAAGAAAAATTACACCTGATTTAATTAAGCACATTCTAATTGAACTGGGATTAACTTAAAGATGTTTAATTTTCTAGCTGAAACAGCTCCTCATTTAAAAACATTACTCAAAATATATTAAAATCTACTACTTGTCTTCATTTCAGAGTTAACAAGCATGAAATCTGTCTGACTGGTTAAAAATCTGTACAAGAGTACTATGACAAATCACAATCAGCTGTCACATTTGCCTGTTTTATGTCTTCATTGTTCACTATCTGTGAACATTTATTCAAGCCAAGTGTTGTTTGTATGAATGTTGGTTTTCATTTAACCAAGAAAATTGCTGAGATCAAATAACCATCTAAGCACTTGTTGCAAAGACTGATGGATAAAATGCATCACCAATATATTCACAACTGTAATATAGCCCTAGCTAATGCTGTGAAAGCACAAGAAATTTCTAGGGAACTAACATTTACTTTGCTCTGAATAAGAATGAAAACAATTGAATTGCCATGACTGAAAAAAATCCTTGTATCACAATACTTTTTTTTTCTGTGATAGAAAGCAAATTACAGTTTGAAACTAAAAGTAGCTTTGAAAAAACACCTCCTCCCCCTTAGCTACCATTCCAAAAATGTTGAAATGGAATATTTTGACCTTCTCACAATACTTCTTCCCAATTTTTTTCCCCAAAACAAAAGGTTGTGAAAATCAACATGCCTCAGAGAGCAGTTTTGGTTTGACAAAATGGCATTTTCTGATGGAAAAAAAAGCATTCCATTGGAAAAATTTTTAACCAGCTCTAGCAATAACTCTGGATTTCACACTCTGGGCTAAATTCACAACCCTTCACCCTCTGAAATTAATTGGAACACTTGAGAAGCAAGGAACTAATCAGGGGAAAGAAGCACCCTCCCAGTATGGTTTGGAGACTACAGGGGGGCCTACTGGAACAGATCCACACAGGCAGGCTGCTATATGGGTTCCCATGGTGTCTGCTCCCACCAGCCCAATTACAGGATCAGAGGCAGATTTGTAAGAGTCAGATTTTTTATTATTTTTTTTCTGAGGAAATAGCTGCATTTTGTTTTGTTTCTTGCTGTTCTTGGCATGAAATTCATGTTTTATTGGTATGAAATGGAAGACTGTTTTGACACTTGCAGAGACAACGCAGACAGAGAGAAACATCTTTCTAGATATAAACTGAAGCTTGTATGCCTTGTAAATAGTTTTTTATTGCTCATATAGTATAAAAGAAAAAAAAAGAAAATTTGTTACAAACACAGATAAGTTATCTATGTCTTGCTGTGTACTTTCCTCTTTCTTTCAAAACAGGAACCTGGTTCACCAAGAGCATCTGATCCTTTCGTGTACTTCAGCACGTGAAGCAATGAGCACATCCCTCCAATCTGAGTACAGCCTCAGTGTGTAGCTGTGAAGAGTTGCCTCCCATTAGGATAGGTAAGAAGTGGCTTCTCCCCAAGCCTGCTGTAAAGACAAGATGGTCTTGGTGTCTCTTTGGCCTGAAGTGGCTCAGAACTGTTAGACTGATAAAAAAAAGAGTCTGAAGGTTTGGTCTGTGCTGTTGGAAAGCCATTGGCCCTACTTTAAGTTACTTTTGATCTACCGTAAGAGCTAAAATGTACAGGGTTAAAGCCAGCACATTTTTGTCTTGAAAGAGCCACAGATCTCTTATCTGCATGTTGCTCCCATATCTAATACAGCATAAATGCAACTTTCATCCTATAAGGACTTGAGGCTAAAGCAGGCAGGAAACAATGTTTTCTCTCTCTCAAAACCTTTAAAGACTTTTTTTTTCAATAAATCTGTACCTCATTAAGATGAATCAAAAGCCTTTAAGCCCCTGTCTCACACACAGAATGAAGACTTAGCACCCAAGACATAGGAGATGTAGAAGCCTCAAGGACCAAACAGCTACATCTGTACCCAAGAGTGGAGCAGTGCTGGGGTACCCTCCAGCTCTGTGGCACCTTCTTGGCCAGAGCCACCCTATTGCATGCTCCCATCCTCTGGAGCAGGGACTGAGGCACTTGGGCTATGACTCATGCTGATTCCTGAGCCACTCCTGGGCTACAATTGTGCCAGAGACCTTCCTAACATTTCCATAGCATGACCATGTCCCAGCACCCAAGTCCTTGGCACTGACACTCATTTACTAGTATAATCCCACTGGATCGGTCTAGGGAGTTGCTCTAAAATCTCCCACCTAAGCACTCTGTCTCCAGACTGTTAAAGCTTCTGCTTTAATTTTTAGTCATATTTTAGACATTGTCTGATCCAGAGTTATAACAGGATGATACTTTGGACCATGTCATCTTGAGGGCTCCCTGTACAGCCAGCTATCATTATTTAGGATGATGGGAGGCACAATTTTACATAGGCAATGGAATAGCTTGTACAGGCAATGTGGATGGAGTGGAAAACCAGCTGGCTATCTGCGATGAGCTCAGGCCAACCAGGTCAGTTCCAGCCCTGCTGAATCCAGGTGACTTACTGCAATGTAATTTAAGTATCACTGCAGTGTACTCCCTTGTCCTTATGAGGTTATGGGAGAGCTTTTTAACTTGGTACATAGCTGCTCTATGTATTTGTGACAAGTAGGCATTAGATATGAGCTTTTAAGAGTGTTCTTTTTAAAGCTGGGATTCCGGAAATACTAATTTAATTGTGAAACTCAAAGGGAAGCGTGCAGAACTTGACACTTCACCCACATGTCATGGATTTACCTTCTTTCTCATCGAAAGGGTATGGGAGGATTGTATTCCCAGAAAATTGTAGTACAGTTTTCTCTCTCCTCTCCCACGTGTGAATCTTATCTTTGCCTGTAATGGGCAAAACCTCCGCAAATGTCATCTGGTGCTCTTGAACTTTTTAGTTCTTGTTCAAGTTTATCCTGATGAAATCCTCTGGTATCTTCCTGAGGCTTTTCTGCTTCCCTGCCAAATGTTAATTGGTACCTGTTCCTGTATATTTTAATACTCTTTCCCACAGCTGTAATGACTAGCCTCAAGCATCTTTCCTAGCTCCCAGTCCTTTCCCTAAGACTCTGACATTCCTTGAGAAACCTGACTGGGACCTTTCCTCTGAGGCAGTGTGACCTAGTTGGCTCCTTTACCGCTAAATATTTCACTTACAAGGGTATGCACTGCTATATGGTCCAGCAGGTCTGGAAATGAGCTCACTGAGAGCCCAAAATTCACCTAACTTTCTGTTTTTCAGAAAAGCTACCCCTCTCTGATCTATGAGAAGCAACCATGGGTAATTTATAAACACTTCTCTCAGGTAAAATGGCCTGTGGCCAAATCTGTGTACATGTCCCCCAGTCTTCAGAAGGAATGTAACCACATCATTGGTCATTTCTCCCTCTCCAGTGGCACGAAGAGAAGACCAGTAATTTGAAGCTTTATCAGGCTGAAAGTTGATGCTGAGTGGATTGCCAAACCATTTACTGCCCTCCCTGTACATTTTGAGTTGCAGTCTTAAACAAAAACTACCAGCCTGCAATAAAGAGAATGTCTATACACATTATTTATCCATATTTTAATACATTTAATTTTGCAAGTCATAAGATTATTGTCTGATGACCTTAGAGTCTGAGTATTGTCTCTTAGAAGATTGTTTGTTCCTGCTCAAGCATGTGGACCTGAGCCGACAATATGAGGTTCAGGCAATGCTAGTAAAAATTGTACTTCGTTGGATGTCAGTGATTCACTCCCAAAATATGAAGCATGATAAACTGAGAGGAAAAATAAGTAAAACACCTCTCAAGTGGAAACCACAGTCAAGAAGAGACATCTCAGCATCAGCTTTAAATATTTGCTATACGGAAGTGGGGTAGAGCTGTAACTCAGACGCCCACGCTGGGTTTAGCCCTGTCAATGGAGCAGAAGCCTTTATTGTATGGCCATTTCCCAGCATTTCAGCGGGGCGTCACATCTCTTCAGAGCCTTGAGAAACATCTTGGCCTCCAACTGCTACCTCAGCTTCATGGATTATTTCTCCAACACTGAGAAGGGCTGACATGTTGACTCAGGAGTGAGCAGCTCCTTACTGCAGTAGTGGTGCTCACTAGCATAATTGAGAAGGAGATTCACTATTGTGATCACCAAGGACTTGTTTATCCTTAAAAAGTGGCAGATATGTAATTAGATTTACGTAAAGCCAGTCTACTTACATCACTATGAAAGTTTGTTTAAGCCCCATTCAGAATGGCTGAAACCTCAGTTGCGTCAATTTACCTGAATTGTGATTACAACATAAATGAGATTGAAAACTGATTTAGCTATTACTGGTACTTCTATTTTATGGTACATCAGGATAAAAGTACTCACTCTAGTATGACTGCTTCCTTCCTCAGAAAGTCACATCGCCTACATTGCTCATGTTTTCAAATTCAAAAATAACCTTTCTCTTACATTAATATGGAAGATATTTGTGCTCTGTTCTTTGGAGATTTTGCCCATGTATCAAGATGCAAAAAAAGGCCCCAATATTTTAGTTAATAAAGGGGGATATCTGAATAATATGAGTATTTCACAAGTCTTAGTATAGCTGAGTGATAAAGCTCTTCCAGAGAGAGAGGAGGATTTATTTCAGTAGCATGTCAAGCAACAAGAAATCCTTGTGCTGAACTCTTTATGGGCATGATCCACCTATGCCTTGTCTGATGGATTTCATGATTCCTTTGATCTGCTTTGTAGGAAAGCATTTCTTAATATATGTGGTGTCTAAAGTATATGTGTGTGGAACAAATACTTCAGTCGTGTGAAGAAGAGTCATTGGATTAATTAATGAGACAGTACTGGCACTTGTGTTGTGTAAATATAGTATTGCTGTTGTATTTATTTTAGAGGTAAATTGAATTGGTCAAAATTTAAACATAATAATCATAAATGATCATAAATAATCACAGCTACTGGGGGCTGTTTCAATTGTTGTTCTTTTAACTTGTCTGGGAAAGGAGATCCATGTAATGCACAGCTCCAATCCCCAGCAAACTGTTATGCGAAGCTTCTGATGTCAAATAAGAGATGGGAACGTGGGATAGGGGAATTCCTGAGCTGTTCTTGGTGCATCCTTTCTGTGGAACCATCTTGGTCTTCTTCCATCCCTCTCTCTCTTTCATATAAACAAACACACCCCTACATTTTTAGTCCATTTTACCACTTCCCAAGAGAGAAAGGCACAGGCCCCAAGAGCAAAATCACAAGAGCAACATGATTTGAGTTTCAAAAATATCTGGTCTTTATACGTGGACTGGGCTTTGCCATCAGAGGAATAGATCTAACTTGTTTGAAAGCTCGTGGGAAAGGTGACACGCAAGACGGACACAAGACTTTCTGTCACGTTGCATAAACCCCATTGTGTTTTGAGTCATGGAACGGGCAGGGTGCATGCTCTCCTCCCCGACTCAAAGCTGCGTGTCTGAAAGTGAGTTTTATTTGCTTACCACTCATGCATGGTCGTGGTCTTTTTCGATGGCCAGGTTTTTGCTTCCTGGAAAGCACTTTTGATTTTTGGCAATCTGCAATAAATTGTTCTTTCCCCAGGCAATGCGACATCACACCGCGTCTCCATCAGGTTGCTCCAGGCATGGTTCTGTGTGTTTTTCCCAAGTGCACCGTAAGGGCCAGCCCTTTGTTCCCAGACACCCAAACTGCAACTGAATCACTGATCTTCTAGATATTCCCAGTATGCAAGAGGGCACCCAGACCAAGAGGTCAGTCTCTACTGAACTTTCTCCCTCGTTATTAGGATTTTAGTGCAGAACATACTAAAAATATTTTTAACACTGTATTTCTGCCTTCCCTTCTTTTTCTAGTCTTTAGTGCCTTGGGGCTTCTGTCTTGCTCCCCCTGTTTCCTCCTCTGCTCTGTTTTTCTGATTCTGGGGGTTTGCCCTGTTGATTTTTCTATTTATTTTTCCGCTTTCTGTCTTTTGTTTCTTCAATTTGTCTAACTCACACTTTCCTTTTATTTGTCTTACCTCTCTCTTGTTTTTTAACTCAAAACACTTTTTCATGCCTCTTTGTTTACAGTCATCCTGGTTTTTTCACCCTCTTCTTGTTTGTTTCTTCATTTTACTATTTCTACTGTGGTTGCTAGAGCTCCCTTGCTTGTTGTGATGAATACACAAGTGTATTCATACAGTTATAGATATTACCAGTTTAAAGAAGTTTCCAATCTAAATAGAAAAGAAAGGCAAAAAAAAGAAGTGTGAAATAATGGAAATATTGGTATCTCCATTTTAGTGAGGGAGAACTGTGGCAATAAAAAAATCAATAACGTTTTTTAGGTTACACAGAAAGCCTGTGGCTGAACCAGGAGGAAATGCCAAGCATCCCAGATTTTATTCAGTGTCTTACTCATAATTTCTTGCTGAGTTTTGCAAGTGTCTGCAGTGTAATGATTTGCAGTGTGATAATAAGGGCACTGTCCACAAAGGAGCAGACTTCCTACACTGCTATGGGTTTTCAAGCTTACCATAAACCTCGCTGATTACTTGGTGTACACTGCATTACAAGCTAATAACCATTTTCAGAAAAACAGCTTTATTACATGTTTTTTTCCATGACCAATTCACATCTTATTGTGAAAACCCATCAGATAGATAGCCAACCCTATTCCATTCCTTTCCATTTAACCATCTAATTCTTTGAAGAAATTTGGAGTAACCCAGTTTTCCTAGTTTAAGTCAGCTCCATTAAGATGAACACTGATCCACATTCTAATAAATTGACAGAATTCACCTCAGTCTGTGTTTACTTTATTTGAAATAAGTGTCATTATTGACAACTACCAATTGTTTCTGTGGTTAATGTTTGGCACTAAATGTGGATTAGCTGATGCTTGCAGTATTTGTTCTCATGGAGAAGTTGTAGGTACCCTGCCATGTGTCTCTGGGGTTAGCTGGATGTTCATCACCAGTTATTGCTTGCTTCTCGCTGTTTTAACCTGCTCCAGGTGGGCCATTTCTCTCTGCAACTGTTCATATTAGGGAGATTTTGCATAAATATGTCATGAGGAGGATCACAGAAAGATGGCAGAACCTCTCCATGCATTAGCCTAGGGAGATACCAATATGGAGCTACAGAAAATCTGGGGGCAATCACCTACCTAGATCCTATGACTGTATGGATGCCTCTCCATCAGCTGAAAGAGTCCAAGGGGCACCAGCAGCACAGCAGCATTCATCTTTCCTCCTCTAAAAGCTGAGGATTCAAGCCACGGTTGCTGATTGAACTCAGAGCCTCAGTGTGTGCTGTTCTTGGGGCAGCCACCCTGCCTAGGACCCTGGGCCTCCAGGCACCCACTCCCAGCTAGCAGAGCTGCATCTTTGTCTCCTGATTGTGCATAACCAGGAGCAAACCAACCTTGTGCTCACAAAGGCCAGATGTCTGGCAGAAAGACATGACTGTGACAGAATAAACCCCTCTGGGGCTGACAGCTTCACCTTGAACAGAGCCAAGCTTCCCTCACCTGCGATGTGTCCTTGGCCTTTCGTAGGACACAACCACCATGGGGCAAATGTGGGTTTGACGTCAAGTCCACTAGCTTGAGTGAGCTTGTAGCAGAGGTGTGTGTGGCACTGTGTGTGCACATCAAGCCCATCAAGCCTTCAGTTGTGCTTAAATGTTGCTTTTCCCTAATGTGTCTGTTCCTCCTGAAAGTGGACTAGGAGAGCTAATCAGACGCTATAAATACAGTCGTGCAGCACAGCATACATGTGCTTTAACTATATTTACGCCACCAAGGGGATTTCAGCAGTAGGGTAATTGCTGTGCAGTTTCCTCAGTAAATGTGATGCGATTAATTCATACCATTGGCTTGGTGCTGCACTGAAGCGTAGGGGTGGGAAATGAAAGCAAAGTGCAGAGTCTGCTGAGGCTGCCCCCACTGATGAAGAAGATTCTCGGATATCTCAGAGAAGCCAACGCTCACATCCATTCAAACCGAAAACTAGCAAATGAGTGCACTGACATTAAACCAAAACCCAGGCCCACCAGCAGCCTCCTGATGAAGACCGAGAGGTGTCAGAGTGAAGACTGAGAGCTATGTCAAATCCTCATCTTGCAAACACTAATGTAAATATGGAGTGATTCCAGTGAAATCTATGAAATGGGTTTGAAATGGTCCCATTTGATACTTAAATCACATAAATTTAGACACCAACTCAAATTGCTAAATTATGAGGCTATATGCTCCATCTAGAGTTAGGAGGTACCTCAAAGCAATTCAGAGGTACCCAAGGTAAGCTTGTGCTCTGAACTGTTCTAGAAGAACCAGTCTGTCTCTGGTAAAGATGGTTGGGGGAGATAGACTTGTCATGTTGGTGACTAAATTAGGTGTGCAAAATTAGGCAGAGTGAAAATGCTCTGAAGTATCCAGATACAGAATCCTAGAAAGAAAAGCTGACCTCCTCAAAGAGCTGTGGCTAATGTGAAAGACATTGGGTATCACTGTTGGATATTAGATTCCCCCACCCCAGGCTCTAATCTGCTCCCATGCCTTTACTATCATTAAGACAATCTTCTCTTTCAGTAGAAAGAATTGTCTTCTTCAGCCTTGTTTACCTCCTCATTCTCTGCAGCTGTTCTATGCAGCTGGGGGCAAAGCTGGAGTGACAACAGCTGCTGGAAACCCATAGCCACAACTCCTTGCGTGTTGCTGGGGCAAAACTGTAGCTGTTTGAAGGTAACATCTCCACCAGCTCCTCAGCAGCCCCTCTGGAGCCCTGGGGATGACCCTCACAGCACAGAAACCTCTCAGCTCATGACTGCCTTGGGCATTTGAGTAAGCTACTCCAAAGGAACTTGATCATGGCACAGAGAAAGAAAAATAATGTGATTTTGACCTCAGCCTGTGAAAGGTAGTGATTTAGAGTTAAATTATTCTGGGCATCTCCCTGTGCATGACAGAAGTGGTCTCAGAGAGCTTGGCATGAATCCACAGGGCCATAGAGACCCCCCACAGTTCTAAGCACACAGCTTTGGGGAAAATCTCTCCCTGTGGAAGTAAATATTAAAGTAGAAGTTGACAATCTGCTTAAATAAGTCTATCTGATGGGGCAGTGGGGTTGAACAGTGTCTTATCTTTTTTTCATACTCAGCCAGCGACTCTTCAGCTCTATCTTCTTGGTCTGTGACTTTTATAACTGGGACCTCCAATCACTCTCCCATCCAAGGACCAGACAGATCTGAATTGCTTAACTTGCAAGACTAAGACTGAGTGCAGCCAGGGCAGGGCAGGCAAAGCTTAGAACAAAAGTATTACAGAGAAAGCATTATAAGAAATACTGAATTTTCTCCAACGAATTGTCCATCTTCTTCAGGATGACACAAGTCTTCTGCAGGGCCTGCTTCTCCTTAGGTTGAAGTTGCAAACACCTCAGTTTTGGGGAATGATGTTTCCTTTTGTTCTCCTTCAGACCAATCTCTGGTTGTTGAATCTTTTAATATTCTGCATTTCCTGTGCATCACCTCTATTGCAGATGAAGTATGGGACTATATGAAGTCAAAAGCTGATTTAATTCTCTCCTCTTAGTTTAAAAGCCTTAGGCTTCCTCCACCCCTTCATACTCCAATACATACAGCACCCTGGAGTCATACTTCTCATCAGTGCAATGACTACAGACACGGCAAAACAAATTCCGCTCTCAAGCAATGACTCCTGATAGCTGATGGTGGGCTCGCAGTGGTGTAATCAGGCATAGAATTTGCTCCAATGTGGTTTTAATACAACTAGGGAGACTCCGGCTATTTATTATGGGAGTCATATAAACAAGTCATTCAAACAAAATCCTCCTAATTTTACAGCAGTCTAGACATGTAGCATATTGTGAAGCCATGTCTAAGGACAGTGTCATTAAAGTGTTTATCCTTATTTCCAGTTCAGAGGAGAACTGAGGACAAATGTGGCAGTCTGGCACCTCGCATATTCCCACAGTACCTAAAAGGAGTGTCAGAGTCATCTGAAAAGCCCTTTGATTATTACATGATAAGAAAGGTTTATTTCATGTTTGCTTTGCTGCGATAACATTGGCTTTACTGTGTTTTGCCAAGTTTGCACACTTTCTGTGGGAACCCTCCTCATTCCAATGAAATGGGATGATAGGAAGCGTTTTATTAGAGCTTACTGGAAAAATGTGCCATAAGTGCCAAGGAGCCAGGACTGTTGTCCAGCTGGCTGAAGACAGACAATGTGTAAGCTACAAAAAGTCACAGGGTTGCTGGCCTGCATGGAAACTCCCGTCTCAGCTGGTGCCTGGTCTCCCAAAGCCATACACCTTCCATGAAACACATGTAAACCTTCTGCGCCAGTCCTAAACAACGTCTTGGAAATATACTGTAAGGGTTCCTGAAGGTCAGCAGGATTTTGAAGAGATGGGGGTGTGCAGAGCTGATCGCTCTTCTGGAAGTCTCCCGTGCTCCCGGGAGCATGGCAGCATGAAGCTCCTGCACACCTTCAGGGGGAACAGCACATTATTTTTGGTATGATTGAGGCTTGTCTTGCAATGTAAAGCTTAGCCCAGAGCTCTCTCAGCAACGTCAATGACATCTGGAAATAGAAAATGCATCCCAAATATTTATGAGATATGTCAGCAATTTCCAGATTACTATTTTTCCCTAGCATCTAACCTGAAACTTCCTTACTGCATTTTTAACTCACTGCTTTTTCTTTATTCATGAAGACATTTCAGTAATTAAAGTTTATGAGTAATACTCTAAATGAGAGAATAAAATGAATTTCAAGAGACAGCAGACCAAAAAAGAAGAGCTCTGAAGAGAGATTTGGAACAGGAGACTGGGTCTGATGTGTCCTTTTCTGGCATAGGAATTGCCATAGAGGGAAGGAAGGCAGAAATTGTTTGTGGGAGGAGGCAATGGAAACTGCAGCCACTAGTGGATGAGTGGCAGGAGTGAGAAACATAACATTAACAGGAGTCACACGCGATGTCTGGCTGAGACGCATTATTGGGCAAAGCATCGATGGAAAGATAAACTGAGATAGAGGGGGATATGGCTTTTCAAGCTACTGGGAAGAGGTTTTGGTTGATTGCCAGAACATAAATATTTTAAATGAAGTTCAGGCTCCACTAAAGTCTGTGAGAGTTTCACCATCAACTTCAGCAGGGCTAAAATTTCACTCTTTGTATTTTTTTGGGGGGTGGAGGTAGCTTCAGAAAATGTCAAAATACAGATAGCATGGTATTAAAGCTCTGGATCCAGACTCAAATCTACATTCCTACTTTTCCTAACTCAAAGAACTGAAGTAAAGCACGCAGTGGTAATGGATTGAACAATGACATAGTCAGATCTAATGCTGAGAGCCTTCAGCTAGAGGTAGTCCAGTCCTGAAGCTCTAACCTGAAACTGAAATATGAGACACAGATCATCACTTTAAGTGTGGATTTGATTTTCTCAAAAATAGAGTAGGTAAAAAAAAAATCTGAAGAAAAATGGCAAGAAAAATCAGGAGTTGTTTTTCCCTCATCTTTCTTTTTCTATCTGGTCACTTGCAATTTCATATCAATACACTGTAAGAATACAATATCAACTACCACATATATTTCAGTTTAAGCTTTCAAATTTTATGTTCTCCTATGCATTGTCACTTTAATACCCATGATAAATATGTCATGATTCAGCAAAGTCCCTAAGTGCTTCCCTTTATGTGAGTCTATGAGATACAGTACTGTACATGATAAATGTTTCAGGCCATGACTGAGCTAGAAAAAATGGGGGGTGGGATTTGGGGAGAGGGGCAGGAAAATAGAAAACATGTAATATTTCATTTTTCTTTGATCTGAAGTGTTTTATCTGAAATAAAGCATTTAGTGTTGGCCTTATTTAGCTCTTTCCAAAAAACCATGCGGTTAATACTGAAACATAAGAACTGTTTCAAAATGAAATGTTGACCTTTCCATACAATTGTCCTCTCCATTTTGTCTCTGAATCCTGTAGCAGTTTTTCAACAAACTGTTAAGTAGCTACTCATATGATCAGAAGTTAGGCAGCCTCGATGTGTTTTTTAACATTAAGATGAAATAAGAACAAAAGAAAGGCTGCATTGGGAGAGGAAAATACACTTTGGGAATACAGATCGATGTGTGCAAAGAAGGCATTTTAGCATGTAAACTGTCTGCAGAAGTTTAGCTAGCGTACAAACAGTCTTACAATGTGTTTGCATTTTGCAGGCCAACAAACACTCATCATTAAATCAGGGAGGCCAGTCAAGATGTCTGTAACACAGCAAGAGGCACAGCAGAAGCAGCAGCAGCAGCAGCAAAACTCCCCTCTTGCTGCCTGCAAACATCCCAAACTTTTACGGCGCTCATTCCTAGCTGCCTGTCGGGAAGCACCGTATCTTCCGACCTCAATATCTTTAGCCTAGTGGAGAGAAATGGTCTTCTCAAAAAGCTGGTACTGTGATCACCCTCGGAAATAAAGATCAGAGGATGACTAAGAGTCTTGGGAATTGAGTTCTTGCTCTCTTTCTTGCTCATGCAGGCACGCAAAAACACATACAGGGGCACATTTTCATCTATTTGTCATTGGCGCAGCCACACTTCAATGAGAGGTCCTTGCAGCGCACGTACTTAGCTGACACATTACACAAATGTTTGCTGTGTTCAGAATAATCAAGGAAATAGACTCCTGTTTATTATTACTGAATCAGCAGCCGTCTAATGGATTAAAAACATCCTCTTCTTGGTTTTTTTTTTTTTTCTGTTGGGTTTTTTTTTCTCTCTCCTGTTGTGAAAGTGCCAGTGTTGTAAACTCTCCCTGAAAGAGAAGTGGGTGGAGATGAAACGACTTGTGACCTCCGTGATCTGTGCACTCCCAGTCTCTCAGGTTAGGTCTTCTGGCCACAACCCAAAGTCCCAGAACATCAGCTACAGATACTTGGAGCCAATTGGGTTGGGAAAGAAGACAGTAAATGTCTGTTTCCGGTTCACAAGGCCCCTTAGCGTCACCACATATTTTGGAAGTCTGTCTGGCTTCCTGACTTTGAGAGTCTCTTGATTTAGACTTCAGGGAGCAGAAGTGAAAGGGGGAAAAACAAGGCTTACCTAAAACCTTGTGAATAATCGGAACATTCTCTTTTCTCTGACTTTTAACACTTTCAAAGCCTTAATTTATTAAATTTTTTTTAGGGGTATTTATAGTAACTCCTGTTACTATAATGAGTTGTGGTTCTTTGTACGTGTACTCTTCAGGTTGGAAGAGTTACCTTAAAATGGGTCTGAACTATTCCTTATCCATTCAGATTTCCACTGATTTCACTGCTATCAGGGCTGGAACTCAAGACCACTGCAACCCGAAACAAGAAGGTTCAGTCTACACTGGTGTGGTATTCTCTTAAATCTGAAAATACCGCCAGTCCTATTCAAACACAGGCTCAAGTCAGTCTTTGTGAAACTTTTATACACCTAAATTAGCTCAATAAATTCACTCAATCTGATTCAGTCTGTCTGAGCATCTGCTTTTACTGTGGGAAGAACGGGATTTAGCAGCACTTTGCATATAGTTATAAAACCCTTTTTAATCTCACTGTGATAAGCAGCAGAGCACGGAGGCTTGGCTACCACTCAGGGCGGGGAAGCGGTGTGTAATTACCAGGGACTGTACCTGTCCCAGCCCATTGAAGTAGCTCAGCTTGGGGAGCAGCTTGTAAAAGGAGCTCTAATACATCACAGCAAGAACTGGGTTACTATAATGATCTGAAAAGGGGAGGAGAACATGTGAGAATATACAGAGAGCTGGCATTACCCATGTTAGAAAAAAGGAGAAAAAGTTGAAAGCAAGGGGACCAGGCAAAAGCGCACAGGGCCTTTGTTACATTTCTAATGGCCATTCCTGGCACGGGCATTCCTGTCACTCTTTGCCACGTTCCGTGTTGGTGAAGAGGGCTGGGTTTTGACACTTTTGGATCTGGTTGGGTGCATGTGATGGGGCTGTAACTTCTGAAACTTCAGCTAAATGCTCAATATTGGTCTTTCTGTTACTGTTGTAATCAGAGTACAGACTGTTCCTTCCCAGGCAAGGACAGCATTCCTCATGGGCTCCTCATCACCCTGCCACTATTACCCCACCTCGAAGAAATTCCTACCCATGTTTCCGTAAGTTTTCTCATTCTTGCAAAAGTGACTCTGGAAGGGCCATATTTCCATGGCTGGGCCTACTGATAGGTTTGACTTTCTCTTAGAGAGCTGCATACACTGCATACACTTGGCAGCGTGCCTGGGCAAGCACACAAAGCACAGCCTTCCCTTTTCATCCCAGGCGATTATCAAAGGATGCAGACGTTGTTCTTGTCTCTCCTCTGGCCTGTGTTCCTCCTATGCTAACCACCTCTTCTAAGCCCTGTGGTGGCTCAGCCTGTTGGTGCAGCAGACAGCGTTGGAAGGAGAAGGAAGCCTGCCAAGGGGAAAGCCAGTGAAGCACAATCTAAAACAATTAGACTACTGCCTGTGTCACTGAAGAAAAAGTCCTGTGATTTTTAAGGACTGGTTGTTTACGATTGTCTTGCAATGGTCTTTCAATGATAGCCCTTGCTCAGATGCTAGACCTTGTGCTTCATCACCTCATGAAGGGCGAGGGTTGTATATGTGGCAAAACTGACTATAGCAAACAAGATTTCCACAGAATAGCAAGGTGGAAATGTCTTGTCACACTCTTTCTTGTGTAATATTGGACTCACCTGCCACAGAGATACGTCTGCTCTTTGTTCATCAAAGTGTGATGCCGCCAGATGGAAAGGGCAGAGGGAGTGTTATGTCCAGGGAGGAGTGGGACACTAAACACTCCTCCAGACAAACCCTATCAGCACAAGTATGTTCAGGCCAAGCCATCGTTTGGCACTGGCCGTTCCCCAGAGGCAGAACCTGTTGTGCGTGTTTAGTTTAGTTTTGCTGCCGCGTACATCCAACAATCACAGGAGGAGGGAAACACTTGGATGAGCAAGGTGGCATCACCTTCAGCACTTCCACTAAAAATCCTTAGAGAAAGGCAGGGCAAATGATGAAAAATATTTCCTTTGCCACAGGCAGTTCATGTCCCAGAGCTACTTGTGAAGCCTTTAGCAACTCCAACAACTGGGATGCTAATCTCTGAAAACCGAGCTGTTCTAACCGTTGCAACTCCACATCATTAAAGGTAGGTTCTAGCTAGTAAGAAATTTTCCTTTTTTTTTTTTTGCCAACTAAAAGTTTCAAGTTCTTTTTGTGTGAAGAATATTTGCTTGTCATAGAAAATCTTGTCCCCAAAAAGCTAAATCGCTGGCCTTGTGGCTATGCAGAGAGACCATGCTTAGTCTTTCTGGTTACTTGTTCCTCTCTTCTACCAAATCGTCTTAACTGTGACACTGGAAAGTACCGACAACAGTGAAATATCTTGTATCCAACTTTATCAAGGTTTTGAATTCCTTACTATTCGTGTGAGTTTATATTCATTAGTGGAGGTAAGATACAAAGAGAGGTTTAGGGACCTCACTCCAGTTCAGGTGCCTTGCTGTCCAATGAAGTCATCTAACAAGGACCCCAGAGCCGATACAACTTGTGGATCTGGGCCTCCCTCCAGATTTACAATGGGGATAACAGAAGTTGCCTTTTGTAGCTCTGTCATTTATTTTAGAAGCCTGTGTTGCATGTTTGCTCCTTGGCAGGATGAGAGCTATGAAGTGAATAAATATACTTCAACCACAAATGAGCAAGCAAATGGAAGGAAGTGCTGTTTAAAAAAATGCTTTCAGTGACTTATTCAAGTTACAAGAATGGCAAGAGACATTTTCTAGGAAGGAAGAGAGTTTCTAAATTGTTTTATGCAAGATAGTCTATTTTATGACTTCATTCTGAAAAAAAAAAGTTAGAGGTAACTACTGTGAACAGAATAGCTCTGGCAGAACATGAGCACTCCAGAGCTTAGTTTCTATCAGAAAGAACATGTCATATCACCACGATCATCATCTGTTGCAACATCACAAAATATGATACTGAGATTATATTGCTGTTCTCTCTAAGTCCGCTTAGTCTCTTTTTTTTTTCCCAAGTCTGATCTCATTCTAATGAGGGACAGCCAACTACTCCCCACTGTTGTGGCCAACAACAAGCTTAATGTATGACTTATTTGTCTCATCATTATTCTTACACATGTTGGGCATTTCTCTAGTTGGTGATATAATACGTTTGATGCCAGAAGAGGAGCTGAATAAAGACCTCTTACTGTGAAATAACAAGTCACTTAGTTATTAGTCACTGAGTACCTTCTTCTGGATTAAATAACACAGAATATCGCTTAATCAAATTATCCTTATTATCTCAGTGCAACAGCAAAAGATGGGCCTGATTTTGAACTTCAGATTCCAACTCCAGTTGTGGATTTACATAGCAATCAGACTTCCAACTCACTTCTATTAATGAGTGCAACTTAGTGTACTCTAGATTTTGAGCCGCACATTAAATAATACTAATCAAGCCTCAGCTCTTGCTATTTTATAATGACCATATTTGGGTTCAGAGTCAAATCTAAATCACCTAATGTATACATTTCCTTTATAAATATTAACTTTTACTGAACGAAGAACCATGACTGAAGAGCTGGGTTTGACAATTATCACACATAATAACTAAACCTCTTTATCATACTCAGTGCTTTATACTTGGGTTAACTAACTAGGAAACTTCTCTTGCTTTAAAGTCTCATCTAGAGATGAGCCAGCTTATTACCAGTAATAACTGAGTATAAAGGAATGAGCCATGCTGTGAGGGGTAGCCCCTGACAATTCTGGCCTCAGCAGTAAAGTAGACAGGTAGGTGGATTTGACTGAGAATGGCTTTTCCATCCGTTGCACAGTAGCACCAGTGCCAATGAAGAGAATTTCTCCAGCAGTGATGAGAGGACAGCTAAAATGAAAAGCTGGGGTACCCTCATCTACAGGCACAAAATCAGGTAAGTAATCTGTTTGATATTTCTGACTGCTAACACATTTAATTACACCCGTAGGCTACACTCTGGTGCTGCACTCTAGTACTGAACAGTGTGTAAGAGTATTGCTGTATTCCTAGTCAGAAACACATTTACTGACTGTCCCATTCTTGGAGGGTTTGTTGTAATGTTGCCCACTCACTGCCTCCTTGTCTCGAATGCAAATATTCAGGGCGGGGAGGGATGGAAGAGTTTTCTTTTGCGAGTGCAAAAATGTGAGGAAAAGAAACTGGCTTCCTACAAGAGCTGAAACTTGCTATGCAAATAGATAGCAAATATACGCTGTGCTTTTCTGCTACCAGCACAGTATGTGTTACCTACAAACAGGATTGTGCTCTTTCCTGCCATTCCTTTTAACAGCTGAAGGTATGTGGCAAAAAGTGTGCTCTTAAACGCACTTGCCCATTATCATGGGGGTTAAACTCTCTGTGAGGAGGCAATTCACCCCCACTTTTGAATTCACAGAAGGATCGAAAAATTAAGGCAGAAACAAAGCAGAACTGAAGTATTAAAGATGAACAAATATATAAAGATAATTAAGGTAACTCAATGTAGGAATGCTATTAAGGGAGCAGCATTGAGAAGTAACGAAGTGCCTTATCTCAGCAATGAGCTCCTGGAGGACAGATCCCCGCTCTCCTCATAGAGTAATTAACTGCTCTGGCATTAGGGAGGAGGGCTGGAGCTTCTTCCCGCTTCTTCACACGAACACTGCACTTTCTCTGTCTCTGCAAAATTTTTCAAATGCCTTTTTTTTTTCCTTTCTGTTTCTAATCTTTTCCTGGCTTACTGAATGTACAGTGAAACTTCTTATCTTGTGCAGGAATTATGTTTATAACAGAAAAGGAACTCAGGGACTGAATGCCTCAGGGACTTGGATGATGGGATGTAGAGACTTTTATCTTGGGGTTGCTTTCTTGAATCAGACCCAAGTTGGTAGTGACCTAAAATTGCCTCAGCCTAATGACTGTTTGGTCTCCGCTGTGAAATGTGTTTGGTGGTCTCAGTTTAATTCCTGGTAAATACTTGTTTGTGCATTAAATTACTTCCATAACTGGTATCCATGTTGGCAGTCTCACAGAGAGGTCAAGGGTTTGATGGGAACAGGAACTGAGCTATTCTTTCATGCTGCGTGCTGGTCCCTTCTCGCCATGCGAACTGAAGAGCCAATGCAGTTTACACTGGGTCAAGAACTGCTTGCTTGTTAATCTGGTTCCTTTCAAGAACATAAATTGCTATACGCTAACTCACAAAAATTACTTATGATCAAAAATAAAGCTTCATTCGTCCAGGACCCTTTCAACATGCTGAAGAGGAAGCTATTTACAGAAGCTTCAGAGAGTAGGGGGTTAGCCCGTGTCAGAATATAGTCAGTCTGATTAGTATAGTTGATGGTATATGTCTGGGTACAGATACAGTGCACAAAGAGTATAATTGACATAAGTAATGTCTGTCAGCCCTCCCCTCTCTTTTTCCTTTCACCCTGCTGCTCATTTCTGGTCTCTCAATTTTACTGGCATTTGTATGTGTGTGAATATATGAGGTATCAGATCGGGAAGGTCTATAGGTTACAGAAAATGAATAAGCAAAAATAAGTAAATGGTGAAGTAAACTAAATAAAATTGTTTGCTGTACTCAGCCAATGCAAAGAAGATTTTATTTTATTAATTTAAAAGCCTTCTATTCCACACATCTACAAATTTAAGATCCCACAGACTGCTGTGAATAGCAGAAGTGAAAACAGAATTAGCATTTCATCAATGGTTTTCACACATTTTCACATGTATGTTCAGGACGTATTTCTGCAAGTGTGCATTTGAAATTGATATGAGCCAGGGGTCAATAGAAAATTCAGCTGTCAGATGGTAATTTTTCAGTTACAGATCCACACAAAAATTCAGCAGTACCCTCCTGTCAGACTGCACTGGCAGAATTTGCAATAACCTTATGTTATCTGTCAAAAAAGGCACAATAAAATGCAGCCATGGGCATTTTCAGTCTGCATGCCAAGTAAGTCCAAAATGAGTTTTAGCACTGAAAATAACATCTGCTACATGCATGGGCTGAGAGTGTGATAAGATGTAAAGTGCAGACAGAAATACAGATTGTGTGCTGTCACGCAGATACAGACGGTTAAGCTCCAGACCTGAAAGTGAGGTTTGACCACAGCTCCAGCCTATGTATGCAAGTTCTTCAACAATTATTAGCGTAAATTGTATTAAATGCACTCCCGCCAGCTGTTTAGGATTTTCAGGACAAGTCTCTTACTGTGTAGTTATAGCATTTACCATTGTAATTTTTGATTACAAGCTCTCATATTAACTGGAGCCACATGATATTATCATGGTGGAAGTGAAAAACAACAGTGCTGCTGGAAATCTGTAAGACTCTATGCCACCATCTGAAAATACTGAGCCATTATTCATTTTACAGCAAGGCAGGCAGGACCAGAATATACTGTCATATTTGTACATATATTGTACTTAAATGTTTTACAGAATAGATGTAAGTTTTCTGGAATTATTTTCCAAATATGTTACCTTTCTGAATTTTAAAGACATAGTCTGAAGTAGATTTTGCAAGTAACTTAGAAGTCACAATGTGTAGTGTTAAGTATACCTGTACATGTGATAAAAGGACATCATTTGTAATACTGTGCTCTTTCTTTTCTTAATGGATTAACTAGAAATCAATAGTGGGTTTGTTTGCCTTGTATTTTTCTTTTCCTGAAGTGAGTTTTGTTCTGGAGCAATTTCCTTTAAAATGTAGAATTGAGAATGGCACAAAATGTGTTAGTTCACGTGTGTCTAAAAAGATCATAAAATTGGCATCACCACAGGCATTCAGATGGACAGAAAGTACTCGTGGAAAAATGAAACAAAGGAGACACGAATGCAGTCAGCCATATGATAAACCAGATTTTATGAATGTGCTTGTTTGCATCTAAGGAAGAACTGGTCAGCCTTGCAGATTGTTTGGTTTTTCCCAGCTTGTGTAATAAAAGATATTACCTTTCCCCACCAATTTTTCCTTGCATTATTGAAATGGTCAGCGTGAAAGTCCAGCCTAAAAAAACATAATCTGTTTCAAGTCTATGTAGTCTTAGTATGTAATGTCTTCTTAACTGGAGTTTTTCAGAACAGATTCCTCGCCAGTCTCCACTTTTCAGAAAAAAACATAGGTGAAACACCAAACTTATGGCACAGCTGCACCTAGAAACACAGCTGTCAGCTGGGGAAGGAGGCAGATTTTCAGTTTGCAAAGGTAAAAAAACCATGATTTCCTCTCTCTTCTCTACTTCTGAGGAAGTGTAGAGGTGATCCTGCCCTGCCCTCGCTCCTTCCACTGAGAGTTGTGTACATGAGCTGCAGGGACAACATGGCCCAACGTGGCAATAATCTTTTTAACATACAGAAGTAACTGCCAAGTAACTGGTAGTGATTACACATTTCTCCACACCATTCATGCAGCTTCACTGGAAAGAAAGAGCATAGCGACTCTGTCTTTAGTTTGCACATGGGCAGCCTTATCCTACACTTTCCAAACCCCCAAAACTTTGGTGTACCAATTCACTGTACACTGACTTACAAATATTTGCAATGGAAAAGGGTGCCGGTCCTAGGTCATCAGAATTTTAGGAG
This sequence comes from Gallinago jamesoni, assembly GCA_025769975.1. Taxonomy (NCBI): domain Eukaryota; kingdom Metazoa; phylum Chordata; class Aves; order Charadriiformes; family Scolopacidae; genus Gallinago; species Gallinago jamesoni. The sequence continues at coordinate 73,077,474 of JAOQGH010000023.1, read as the reverse complement.
GTAATTTTCAAGCTGCTGCCAGTGCAAACCGACATGTCTTAATAAAAGTTTCATCTGTGCGTAGTAGCTGAGAACAAAACCAAGCTGTTTCCCAGCATTGTTTTGCTTTGCTGCTGTGCTCACATAATGCAAACCCGTCAGTACCGCTCTACTGGCAGTTTCCATGAAACTGATATTCTATAAATCTGAGTATACACTGTGCTAAATTGTTCCTTCCCCTGCATCGCCTTGCAGAGCGGTATTACTCAACACAGTATAAAATTCTTAGTCACTGCTATCACTGGGCTTTCTGTAGCACAGACCCAGTTTTCTGTGCTGCATTCCTCATTTTATAGAACAGACTGGAGCTTGTTTTTCTTTGAAGGGCATTGACCAACATCCTGGACACTGCCCATTAGGGTCAAGCATGGAGCATTTCACCACCTCCCATTTCTCTGGGCTGCACTGTACAGTATCATTAAATTCGTACTTGCAAGAAACTGAGTCATCCGCTCTTTCCTACTTTGATACACCACAACCGGTGGCCATTCAAAGTGCCATAGCAGTTCTGTCCTGTGAGGTGTTACCTCTCCAGAGGAAACGGAGGGATCTTCAGGCTCAGGTTTGTTATGGTATTGAATTTACACCCTCCACTTAAATTAATGATGCACAGTTCTCCTGTCTTATCTGACTGGTTGTTACGGCTTGAGGAAACCGGAACAATTTATTGTCATTTCGACAATTATTCTATCACCTGATGACCCCTCTCCACCCAGGAAAAGGGAATCAGGAAAAACAAGGAAACCTGAGGGTTGAAACATAAACAGATATAATAGAATAATATTAAATAAATAACATTAACAATACTACAGAACATATCAATATAAAATATACAAGGATTATACTCAGCCAGTGATATCAGCAGGAAGCTGTGTACTCCCCCCAGGGGACAGCAAATGTCGGACACCGCAAGTGCTATGGCTTTGAGAGGAAGGGAAGGCCTCAGGGGTCCGGGTCCGGTGCAAGAAGTTCTCAGGATTGCAGCCATCAAGGAAGAGAGAGAACTCCTCAGCAAACTTCCTAATTTATATTGAATGTGACATTCCTGGTATGAAATAATCCTGTTGGCCATCTCGGGTCAAGTGCCAGGTCTCACTCCTTCTCACACCTGCACCTGGCAAGGCTCAAAAACACCGAGACCTTGAAACCCACATACCATAGCTGGCTATAAAGTAAATATTTTCACAAACTTAGACACTAGACTCTTCTAAAAATGCAGTTTTCACAAGCATTAGAAGAGATATTACCAAAAAGTAAAATTACTGAAAGAGAAACTAATCCCGCCTCACTCAAACCAGGACACTGGTCTTCAGTGACCAATCACTAAAGAACTTGCTATCATTATAAGTTACAGTACACACTGGAAATTAGGGGAAGAAGAAAAGAGAATATGAAAACCAGCCAAGATTTCAGTGATACGTGCAAACCAAGAGCATCTCTGCACACTTATCCAAATGTCCAAAGACCATTAGGTGGAACAGCCTGGAAAGATATTGTAAAGTATTGTGATGGGTGAGCTGGAGAAGGGTCTTTTGCAAATCTGGAGAGAGAATCAATGCAAGTCCCTGCTTAGGTCCATGGGTGAAATAAAGATTCAGGAAGGTTTTAATATCCCAACGAATCTCTACCTCAGAGAGAAGGGTGGGGGGAGGTTGTACATTTGCTGCATGTCAATAGTAACAGCAGTTGCTATCAAACAACACACCTAGGTCTTCCATGAGACTCTGAGTGTGCCCCTTGTGGCAGGAGTGCCAGGGGTACCTTACCTCCTCCTTTGCCTCATCAGATCAGGCCTCTGTGTGTGGGACTTCTGCACCTGATAAGTTATCATTTTGATAGACTTCAGATATGGCAGTAGAGATACACTCCAGATTGTTCTTCCTACAGGATTAATCTGTGACTTAATTAAGTACAGCAAAGTTATTATAGCAGAGTACCTGAAATAGTTCATGATGTACTAGGCTTGGCACAGCTACACCACCCACGCCAAAAACATGCTATTGATGACAAAACCTGAAAGCCACCACAAACCTTTCATAATCTAAATTACAGAGACAGTGTCTGAGTAGCAATCACATGGCAAAGATTCTCTCTGCATGTTCAAAACCAGCTGGCCTGTGCAATCAGGCAGAAAGGTCAGAAGATGGAGAGGGTTATATCACCCACAAATCTGCCAGGTTTTAGTCCTCTCATTAACAGGGGCTGAGAAGGTTGTACTCCCATAAGATGTGAAATGGTTGTGGTCATATGAGCACAGGAATGTGGAGTTTTCACCTCCAAACTACTCTCTTGCCTTCCTTTGTATAGCACCATAGGCTGGGGTTTGCATCATGTTATCACACTGATATCTGCCAATATGGGTCATGGCAAATTCAGCTGATCATTCTGAACCGGATGTACCTATTAATGTCAAAGTGAGACCTCCCCATGACTACCCTGATTCTTGGACTGTCTTGTGAGTCTGACTCCCTCTCACACAAGATTTCCCACCCCTCCACCCACTCCCTCTTCCTTCTTGCCTAGTTGGTTGAGAACGACAGGCTGTTTCTCCTCTTGACTACCTGGAATTTGAGAAGAAAGGAAAGCTTCCAAGGGCCCTGTTAATACTCTGTGTGTTTGCTCATACCTCTGAGTGTGTGCACACAAGTGTGTGGGGGTCCACAAGGTCCCTCCCTCTCTGTTTCCAGGGTGCAGCCTGGATGCCTCTTGTGGTCAACAGTGTACTCCTCCTACCTGAAATCAGACCTGAGATGTGATTGCCCTGTGAAAGACTTAGTTGAGGGCAATTCTGGAAAGAACAAATACAACAAGAGAGTTGCTTACAGGACCCCAAAGTTCTGCAATTAGCTAAAGAACCAGAGATGTGTTTAGTTAGTCACTAGTAACTGAGTAAAATGCAAGCAAGAAATGTCATTTTCTTCAGATAAGGTGCTGGGGATCAAAAGAATTTGGACTTGTTTGCACTGACCACATAGCAGTAAATGTGATAACTCCTGAAAAGTGTCTGAGAAGGCAGAATTGTTCCATATTTGTTGTATCTTGCAGGTGAGGGTTAGTGGATCAGATTTCCTTAGCTGATTTAAATGATTCAGCAGGATGAACTATTCTGTCTTGATTAGAAAGGCAAGTTTCACATGTTCACATCTACAAATATGGGGAATATTCAGTCCAAGAACTAAACTCCACATCTGATCTCTACAGAATGAAAATTCAGAGCAACTACGCGCATCTACTTACTAGAAATTTGGTGTTTGATTCTTAAAAGTGTGGGTTGTGTTCCTCTCTGATAAAAATAGTTACTAGAGCTAAATGACATTTAGTTGTAAGATGGCTTGCTTTGCAGTTATAGATGGTTTATCTTGGTTTTACAATCTGGGAAAAGTTGGTATTCTTCTCCAAATTCCTTTTCCTTCTGTCTTTTCTTAATGGGTAAGACAGAAAAAAACAGTGATGGCAACTGTTGAAGAACTGGAGAAGGGAAAATGTGAAGCAGTGGTAGAGGAGTTTTACTAATTTGTCATACTGACTTGTTTTAGCATTATCTGTAAACTGGGATTCTTTACAGTAACAACTTAGCACTGGGTGAAAACATCAGAATTTTGTGGATTTCTGTGACAAGTTTTCTACTTAATTTTTCACCAAAACATACATTTTCATTCATTGCCTTTCATTTGTTAGCAGTTCTCAAGTATTTGTTACAAAGCTGAAACTCAGAATAGTTGTTCTGCTGTTTTGCTAGAAAATACGGAAAATTTTAAACAAAATGTAGTGAAATTTAAGTGAGTTTTTATCTTATTCACATAATACTGGGTTTTTAGAAGAAAATTACCCTCCTCAGTGCCTGCATCTGTTTTATACACATCTTTAATTCTATATTCAAAACTAGTTTAAGTATAAAGTCATCTCATTGCTTTTTAAACCTGCTGAAATTGTAGATTACCCTAAATTCAGTTTAAAGCAATTCAGGTTTTCTGAAATGAACAAAAAATGGGATGTATCTCTGTGTTTAGCTCAGTTATTAAAAAATACTTCAGACCACAGAGCTGGTAAATCTACCTTGGTTTTGTCTCTGGAAAAAAAAAAAAAAAAAAAAAAGAATAATCCTTGTAATGACTTGGAAAAAGACTCTAGCAAACTTTTTTTTCACCCAGTCTATCCTCTTCCTCCACTCAGCTCCCATATTTAAACAAGTCAGATGTATACAGGTGGGAACACTGCAAAAGACCCGGGGTGCACGTGTGAGTACGGGGCGCAGAGGGCATGCAGGTGACCTGTAGCACCATCCCTGGCCAAAACCTTCTCTTGGCAGAGGCTGGAAATGGCTCCTTGCAAAGCCCCTGGCTGGGGTCAGGGATGCTTCAGTCTGTACCAGCAGCAGCAGGTTAATTGCTCACGACAGAGCCATGACGTCTGCAGGGCTACGGCCTGTTTCGCTTTGAGTTTTCAGCTTCACACAATACTGAAACTCAAAGAACAAAATAGTAGAGGGGATGTCCCAAAGGGCTGCAAAGTAAGCAGGCCAGCTCCATTTTCCAAAACCTGTGCAAATGGCAGTAGCTGGGCTTTGCAGAGCCTCACCTGGTCAGTCATGCTAAAAAGCTGGCAAGCACATTTTACAGCTATGAGCTCAAGCTTCCCGCAGTGTTGCAACAAGCGACTGGTCATCGAGCCTCAAAAACTCCACCTCACACTCCTCTGACACAGGAGACAGGTCTAATAATGTCTCCTCACTACAGAGAGCCCTCAGAGGCTTATGCTGCCTGTGTGTCGTACATACATCACTGACGTGAAGTGGGATTTTGACGACATAGAGTTTTCGTACTAGTTCAAGCCCTGGGGTGAATTTCACCATGAGGCAAAATGAAAAGACCACACAACTGGCTTCCACTAAAGGGGCATGGCATGCAAATTGTGGCTCTCCATAGCTACTGCTGCCACCAACCTGATTTAGATATCAGCATCTTTTGTGCGGCTGGTTTAAGTGGGTCGTGGCCATATTTGAAGACGCAGCAGTCAAAATATTTGAGGGAAAATATTTCCTGAAAAAATTTGAAGTTCTGAAACATGTTGCCGAAATGTCACTTTTTTGATGAAAATTTTAGTTTTTTCAAAGGACAAACATAAAACATAAAAATACATGCTAGTGCAGGCTGAGATTGTGAAATATTGAAGATACCCCTTAAAAAACAGTGTTCTGTTTTGATTGCAAATAGTGACATTTTTCACACTGGAATGAACTGTTCCTCAGAAATTTTGACAAAGGGGAACCTGTAGGATTTTATATTGACTTGAATCATCACTTGGACAGGAAACTTATGGAGATACCACTTCACGGAGAATCATCTCTCTCTCCATTTATGAGCACAAGATAGAATAGGATTTAATGAATCACTAACTTGTGATTCTGTTCCACTAAAAATTGTCTTTCTTCCTTCCTCTTCTCCTTATTTCAGGAAAAGAGCAAATTGTCATGTGAGAATTTTCAATTGCGTGGAGAATCTGGTTTTGACCGTCGCAGATTTCCAGGTCCCTATTACATTACCAACTAACATCCACTGGCAAGTTATATTGCAGCAGCTACATTAAGTAGCGCCAAAATACTAGTCTGAAGTCAATTAACAATTGTTGCTAAGGGGTGTTTCATTCTAATCCTTAAATAATTCACCTGCCTTTGATGTTAATAAAGTGGCTTAGAGAAGTTAACATTTGATGGAAAAAAGCCACAGATGCCAGAAATAACATGAAAAGGTCCTGCTTAAACCAGTTAACAGCTGTAAAGCTAAGTGTAACAATAAAATGTATTAGCTAAAGAGATGTATATATATTTAAGTGTACTTAGATTTTATTACTAAAATGCATAACGTGATACACTGCAAGATTTAAGTGGTAGAGCTTTTTATTACCTTTTAAAGTGTTCAGACAGAAAACAGTGGAGAATGAGGGATAATTCACTGCATTTTTGTGGGCAGCACCCACATGTTCACATTTCCCAATGTTTTTTTCTTTATGGGAAAAAAGAGCGCACTGGGCAACAACTTGTTTTTTTCCCATGTAAAAATCATGTGCCAGTGATTCACTAATTCCTATTTTCCCTTGTGCTCATAAATGGGCCGAGAGATGATTGTCAATGAAACTTTTAAAGGATGGAGAATACCTCAGAGAGTCGACATTCCAAATGATATATTTAAGATAAGACAGATTCGAACAGGTCACTGGTTTGCAATTGCACAACTGTCTGGATTTTTTGGATGTAGTTCATTTCATTACAGTCTCCTAAAATTCTGACTTACGCATTGTTAGGAGCAAAACAGTTTGATGAGCTGACATTACAGTCACTCCCAAATGCTAAAAAAACATGAGTCAGGGAAATCTAGGAGATGGCTGTAAGAAAACCTTATGTTCTTTTATTTGTTGTGTGATTTCTGAGCCATTAGAGTGCACTCCCTCCACACCTTCTGGCTTTCCTCTTCACCAATGACAGCTAGAAATGTAAACCGATCATTAAAAACGCAGCCCAAGAGTCCCATACAACAAATTGCCTCCAGGATCTGGATTCACAATGACCTAGCAGTGTATCTTGTATAGCTGTATGGAAAAACCCACTCCCTCCACCTGTATTTTTACATCTTGTCTTCACTTCCCTTCAAATATTTGAGTGGTCAAGTCTTATTTTTATGTAACCTCACAGAAAGCCAATGGTAAGCTTATACCCTGGAGTATCATCAGTGGAAATTATAGATTTGTAGTCTCAGAGAGGAGAAGGGCTGTTAAATATTTTAAGCAATAACCAAGGCCATTCCCTGCACTAAAGAAACAAAAAAATCAGAGTATGAATTATGGTCTGAGGCCATATTTCTTCAAAACCAACATTTTGTTTCTAATTTCTAATCTATATGGTGAAAAAAGTCAAGATGGAAAAAAAGTTTAAAAGTTAAGTTCAGCTTTTCCCCTAAAAATGTAACATTTTCTCAGTTATTTAAATAACCAGGGATTTTCTTAGGCCTGACAATAAAGATTTTTGGGTTTTTATTACAACAGTAGTGTTAAAACAATGTGGGAACAGAAAAGAATCCTTGTGACTTATATAGCTAGTTACAGCCAAGCCATGTAAAACTTGAAATGTCAATATTGAATAGTGCACTTTTTTATCCCTGGAGCCCGAGAAAACCTAGTGGAAAATCTTTTTAAAAGGAAAAAGAAAAATACAAAGTTGATAAAAATTATAAATTTCACGAAATCATCACTTCTGGTCAAGTTAGATGTAAAACCCTCAAACAAAAAGCAGTCAAGACCATCCACTTCCTTAAGGCAGGTATCAAGTTCTTACGTGTTTCCTATGTCTCGTGCACTGTGTAGAAACAGCTCACATGAAGAATACCTGAACCTCACAGCTGGTTCTTCTGCATCAGCTCAATTCTGCAACTGTATCTCTGACCTTAGATGAAGCTTTACTCACGGAAGCTTCAAGCACCTTCCCCAATAGACAATGGTTTAAGAATACCCATATTTACTGAGCAGCTCTTCTTTAATCTTTTCTCTTGCATGTGCATCTATTTAGACTTACTAATGAAAGTTACATTCGCTTCTGACTTCTGAGTGTTGCAGATTGAATTGATAGTATTTTTCAAAAGGCTAGTGTAATTCAATAATCAATTCAAGAGAATGCTGATACTGAGTGGCAGTACTCTATTATTTGCTACTAGCGATTTTCTGAGTGCTGACAGTGAAAAATGAAGGGGCAAAACGTTCTAAAGTGATCCATGAAGAACCAATTAAACTTGTAGAAAACCTGAACCACAAGGGGTGATGAGAACAGAGCCCTGCAGTGGCTGTGATAGGTGTGAACACCCTTTGATGATCTACTCCTCCTTTCACATACAGGAGAACAACTTAGTAGGGAAAGAACCTGTGTGAAATGGGGTTTGGTAAAGAACAGCCATTATGATATTTGGGAGGGTGCTTGGGAGCAGAGAACAAAATGGTACTGTCAGTTAAATGAGAACATGGTGAGTGATAGAAGGAGGAACACAGAGATTTAACAGAGAGCAAGAATGGATGTTGTGATGATTACAGTTAAGATGTTACAGTTTCTCACTGGGCAAGAAATCAAGCCCTGATTTTTCTCCTAGGCCTACCACAGATGTACTTTGTGAATTTGTGAGGGCCGAATAACCTCTCTGTGTTTCTGGTTTTCCATCTGTCAGTCAGGGATAAAGAATTACTCCTGGTAAAAAGTTGCTACAGGATTCCTGCCACTCTCCCATTCCTGGGAGGTGTTCAAATACCACAGTGCTAACACTTGTAAATAAAGTGAGAAAAAAAGGAAAAGAACAAGAAGATATGCAGAAAATTTTTCATGGAATTGCTCCATTTTTATTTAGTTTGACTGGATTGAGTGCTTTGTTATAAATTGCTGTACACTTGGCATTAGACGCAAGTTTTGGACCCAAGATGTGGCCCAAAGAGCATTTAAAAGATTTAACAATTAACTCTGGGCATGAGGATGCTGTCTCCTCCCAAGGCATTATCAGTAATACATTATCTGAAAAGATATCATAATAGAGCGTCTTTCTGTTTTTGAGGTAATTCGTAATTAGCTGAGGAATTCAAGATGAAGGGGAGGGAGACAGGCCAGAAGGACATGTTTAGAGACCAAGGTTGACTGCCACTCTCCCATCTCTGTATTCTGTTTCTAATGTTATCCAGTCCCCAATTAAAGTGTTATGCTTGTTCCAAGCAAGTTTTTATTAAGAAAATAAAACCACCGAAGAGGAGGTTGTGCAAGCTGTGTGGAGCTCCAGCAAAGCAATGACTTACACACATACGTAGTGAACAAGCGCAGAGATTTTACTCACCCGTCTTCTGGCACGTCCCAATGCACGCTAACTTTCCCTTGGGGAATTATCATTTCCCATTGGCAAATTTGGGGTTGGGAAAACAAAACAACATTTACAGAGATAGACATGCCAGCATGTCATGCAATCTTTTGGGCTTTCTTGCAAGGCTTTTAAGAGAACAGAATATAGAGGATGTGCTCTAATAGGTAGTTGCCACTGATTAAGATTTTTTTTATTCTTTTTGTAGCACATTTTAATGAATGTTCAAAGCGATTTATTGTTCCACTTCTTGCTATTGTGTCTACTGAAGCTAATGTGTTGATCTTAGAAAAAAAAAGTATATTACAAAATTTTAAGTCCAATAATAAAAGGCAGCAAGGAAGCTCTTTGTTTTTCTGGACTAGCCAGGGCGTCCTTCTTTCATTGTGTATCATCAGGCTCTTACTTTGCCTGGGTCCTGGTGAAAGGAAAAGGAAGGTCCCCTTCTGAATCCTTACTCCTATTCATTGTACAATGTTTTCCAGAGTGCAGAGGACAGAGCTGGCTTGCCTCTGCAGCACATGAGCTGGGAACCTATGCTGTCTGAAGTGACATCTAGCTAGAGCGTCTGCCAGCAAGAGGTTCATCTCAGTTTAGATCTTATTTATCACAGGGAAGAAAAATTCTAAGTCTCCTTTTCACAATTTTGCTCCTGCACACCTTTTCTCTGTGGAAGATTGCTAGCCACACAGCAACCCTATGTCAGTATTTTAAGACTGATGTGGATATAACTGTCACATGCCTACTTTTTAAAAACGGTGGATTCTTTGGGACAGTAAGTAGCCTTTTCAGCCTCTTTTGTTCAACATCTTAGCAGACAAATATTTGTTAATCTTTCTGAAAATGAGCTACCTACTCACTTCAGTGAACAAAATGTATGGCTTTCTCAGACTGAAAAATGAGGAATGTCATTACAGCCTCCTGTGTCCAACATTTTTACTTGAATTTTCATATATGAGCTGTACATGGACTCTACCCATTTCGGAGCTGATCACTCAAAAGAGACCACAGAGTCTAGCTTGTGGGCATGTAACTCCATGCCCAGTTATATTTCAAGTTTATGTGGAAGACTTCCCACAGTACTTCCTTAGTTTCTACAGATGCAGTATCCTTTGCTGCATAGACTAGGAAGATCTTCTGGAGAAGAAAACAACTGTTCAGCAGTGATTTACTACCCATTTCTATAAATTAGGTCTGAAAGCAGCAAAACTACAAGCGCTACAGCATGGATTTATGAGGTACTCCAAACAAACACTCCCTGGCTGTTGACCATTCAGGCCACGTATCTTATGCAGCCATTGAGTTTTTTCTTACAGAATCAGTAATATTGTGTTTATGTAATATTATGTTACTGTATTTTCTCTGCTTGTCAACTTACTACTTAGTGCCAATCAGCCTGGTCAACAAAACAGGACGTGTTGCCTATGTGAGTTCTTACCATAAAACCCAGGCACGTTTATCCCAAAGAGATTCTTTTAATCTCACATGTACACTTGCAAGATTGTAAAGAATGAACAAAGGGTCTTTAGTAGCTTATTTTAACTAATGAAGCTAACTTCTTATTAAAAAGACTGTGAAGCTATATACTGTTAGTTTTATGATGTAACATCTTCTAAAACTCAACAGTATTAAGATATCCAATTACTGCTTTCCATAGAAAAACTCTTTCCTCCACTGGCCCTGTGTGAGGGATGATTAGGGTGCTTTGTACCACAGTTTCAACAGAGAAAAGCAGAACTATCTATTCGGAGTCTGTTTAGGCGGTATTGGAAATGACTGCTGCTGTCTGCCATGGGGGGTGCCTGCATGCCTGACGCTAACTCCCTGTTTAGATCTGGCATAGCAGTTCCCTGCACAGAATGGTGCATTCTGACGTGAACGTGAGTGTGCTTATTGCAGGTAGCAAGGTTTCACAGTGCATCGTGCACTGTCAGCACGACATGAATCCCAACGTGGACCTGTGGGAATTTTCAGTGGGAAAGATCACCCAACCTGGCTGCCACTCCTTCAGACAGATTATAACTAACTCTGTCTTTGACTAATCTCTGCAGTTCACTGAGTCCAAATGGACTTGAATTCACACAGATTCTACTGACCCAGTTTGGAGTAAATCTCAGTTAGTTTAGAGAGGAAATGAAGTTGTTATGGTAGATGAGAGCTGCCCTGTGCAAGCATACCATTTGCACTGGCAGGTTAGACTGTGGCCAGCACCCTTTTTAATTTCTGAAGAGACATTATTTTAATTGATGATGAATAAATATTCCAGCCTAATTTTATGAGATACCATCACACTTCAGGAAAAAAAATAATAATCATAATAAAAAAAGGCAACTATTTTTGGATGTTCAGAACCCTTATTTGAAATAATTTTCCTGCCTTATAAATTTTCAAGTAACTAGAATGTGTTATAGGTGGAGTTCACAAGATCTGCTGCAAACATGATTTTTATTCTGGTTCAGCCTGTTTCGCTCCTCTATAATATGCTCCAAAAGAAATTGCACTAATAGCTACAAACTCTAGGGTGAGGCATCCATAACCTCCCTCAAAATCCATTATAACTTTGCACAGGCACCTAGGTTTAGCAAGCTCTAGAACGTGATGCAAAGTAAAGGCAGGAAAAAACTTAAATAAAACATGGAAAGTTCAAGCAAATTAGAAGAGACAGTAATAATTTTAGTGGACTAAATTGTCATAGATCAATGACATACATAATTTTAGCTTCTCTGAAGACCATGGGATCTTGACCTTAAAATACAGGACAGAATCCAGTTGCAAATTAAACAAGATTAGTAGGTTTTCCTCCTTTGCATGCTTGCTTGCCTTCAGAAAAACACGTGCTATTAATTTTGCCTTCCATCTGTACAAGAAAGTAGCAAGTAAGCAGGCCATATCCCTGGGTAGAAGTAAGAGAAAACTGGGATCAGGTAATTTCCAGTGGAAAAGCATGGAGCGAGTGGCTGCAGATTGTGAAATGGCCACCCAGGTATGAAGTTGCTTGTCTGATTTAAAGGGTCAGCAACAAAAAGACAGGAAGTTCCTAAAGGGGTTAGTCCTACTGGCAGTTAGGAGAACGAAAAGGCAGTTTCTGTGCTGTATTTCCTGCTGTTGTACCAAAGGGGAAGAGCCCCTCTGTCAGTTTGCCACCATGGATTTATAACCAAATGTGGGAAAGTACTGTGCTTTGTCAATAATAACTGCCATCGCTGGGAGCTGAAGAACACTCAGCAGCATGCAGAATGCACTTAGTCATCTTTCAAGTTATATACTGTCTTGGAATATCATTTAAGAAACTGATGCACCGAATGACAAGACAAAATAAATAGGTAGAACTGTTTCCCCTGACAGCATGACTCATGCTGATCATCCTACTTTTTAGTTAACTTTCTAACACCATAGTGATTGTCATCTTTATCAGATATGGTTCATTCTTACAGAAAGTCACAGACACTTGCCACAGTCATAACCCATTTCGAGCTACAATAACATGAAGGAAGGATAATCTTGTGGCTTTATTTCTCATGACGTTTGCCCTCAACATGCGCAAACTGAGATAAAATCCTTAGATGATAATTCACCTATCCCCCTAGAGACCAACCCATGACACAGCAGCCATCTCAGTGACAGCAAATAAATGGTAAATAAATAATTATCAACGCTGATAAAATAAATGGGTACTTAGATGTAGGTGCAATTGTACAGGACGATAGGTATCAACACATACGTAGTTTCATAAGCAGGAGGAAATACCATTCAAGTCAGAAAAAAAGGTAGCCAGGATCACCCATGCTGCCTGGATGCTCTGTGTTCTCCAGCTCTGCTGGAGAGATTGCACTTCTGAGTGATCTTGAATGGTCTGAAGCAATAGCCCTGAAGTGATTTCATATAGGCTGTTGAAAGTTCCCCTACCATTTGGATACCTTCCTGACACCTAGGCTTATCTAGATACCTAGGCTTGAACATGGGATGCCTCAGTCTTAAGCCTGTGATAGAAACTCCAGACCAGGAATCCTCAGTTACTTTGGTTGTTACTTACCATAATTGTCCTTTGCCCATTACATATTGAAAAAGGAAAAAGGAAAAAACTATTCTAAGGCTGTTCCCACTTCCAGCAGCACGTGCATGCTTGCAAGCAAGTCTTTCATGTCACGTGCTATGAGTCAATTGTTTCTGGTCAGGCCACACTGAAGAAGAGTCTCCATCAAAATACCACTGGAATCCATTTAATGATATTTCTGAGGGCAATGTTCTGGAAAGTGTTTGTTCCTGTGTATTTATCAGAACCATCCTAGGCTAGCAACATCTCACTATATCTCACTAAAGACAGTTTAACAGGTAAAGAAGAAGCTGCACATGCAAGCAAAGTAAAATACGGAACTCATTCACCACTTCCCATTGGCAGGCAGGTGATTAGCCTACAATGGTTTGAATCATTACCAAAGAGAAAGGGATTTGCATATGCTATATGAAGATGAATGAACATTTCACTCTGCTTAACAGCACTCTTTTTTAAAATGATAAAATTCATGTGAGGACTTGGAACAAAAAAAAATATGCAGAAAGCAGGGTAAGGATACAGAATTAGGGTTTGCAACTTTAATCAGCTTTAATTGAGGCTCATAACCTTTGTTTCCAATTACATGTGACTCAGTTTGTTTATTTGTTCCTGTTTATCAAGGACATGTCTCTGATCCTCAGGAAAGAATTTCTGTGGATGCTTAAATATGAACCATGACTGGGGAGAACCTCTGAAACTTTTCACTTGTCAACACGAAGGAAAAGAACTATGTAACTTTTCTCTTCTTCTTTCTAACATGTGGTATGATCAGCCAAATAATAAATAGGAAAAAAAGTAATTTCTGGTAAACAAGAAAGGATTAATTCCTTCCACAGCAGGAATTATTGCGTCAAATTCTACAGTTTATTTGAAACTAAGTGATAGTTTGTGGTATGACTGAATCTACCACTAAATTTTATTGCTACATGGTTTTAGTCATAAATATACTTATTAGAATATGAAGACGACAGGTATCACGTGAATAATTGTCTCCACATCTGCACAGGGCCATGAGTCAAATTAGTTGCTCACAGTTAGTATCAGGAAACATGAAAGCTCCAATAAGATTTCCAGGTTTGTGTAATTATCAGCAAATAATATCTGTCATGTAGCTGCCCCAGTAAGGAACTAAGCTGTGCCAATACTGTCAAAATAATGCCAGAAAGAGAGCATAATTGTGATAAAATATCAGAGTCTCTTCAGTCCCTTTCCTTGTTCCCTGGGTTAAATAGCAGAGAACGCAAAAACCCAGCTGTCTTTTCTTGTGTCCCTCAAGGCAATCCAACTGTGTGTGGATTCAGTCTCAGGCATGTCTATGCATCTTACCATAAAGTCTGCGAATCTCTGATTCAGAGAGAGCTTTGTCTGACCATGTGCTGATATCTGCAGTATAGACTTCTACGTGTGAACTACTTGTGCAAGTATCCTTATCAGTCAAGGGGGTGACAGGCTTACAGTGCCCCTCCTCTCATCCTGAAGCAGCTAATACAGATCAGACGAAGAGTGCTCATCTGAAAGCGAAGGTACTTTATCCAGACTCTCCAGATTTGCCCTTTGGAGGCAGATCTGAAGGGCCTTCCCTTCTTGGAAGACACAAGGGCCTGACGAGCATCAGGCAGCTCCCTGAATCATCCAGCTGAGGCAAGTGTATAATCACTAGGATTGTAGGCGACAGCAGAAGTAGTAACTCATCTCCCTATTCCCCGACAGACAGATTTTAAGATGTGCATTTTTCAAAACTGGGCTATAGTAAAGAGCTACTGCAGTCCTGCAAGAGGCTCTGGACAGAAAGAAAGGACTGTAATGAACTCCAGAATTCAGAAAGTAAAAGGAAATTACTTCTTATGATTTTGGAAAATAACCCTGCCTCTGGCCTAGCTGTTCAGTATCTTTTAGCATTAGTAATACATTATGTGTCTTAAGGATTAAAATGAATAATGGCTGAAACCAATCAAAGATAAGGAGAGATGTTAAGTTATGGCTTAGCCATCAAATGAGTGCTTATGCATCATAACATAATATTGTGAAAGACAGTGTCATAAAACATATTTTCCTTTGTATTTCTTTTTATGGAAAAAACATATGCAGTGGTTTGAACAATTGTGTATGGTTTGCCACAATGATTGTCATATAATTAGACAAGTGGTTTGGTTACTTGCAGATCATGTCTTCATATGCATTCATACATGGCTTTGTAACCTGGTTAAGTGGCTAATTGGTTAAGATGTTCATCTCCATATGTACCTGACTTGAATATTCACTTAGAATAAGATCAAAACCCTGTCTAGGTCAAGAAAGTATTAATAAAAATAAGGTGGGCTTACCAGGAGCCTTTTGTGCAATGACCTGAAATGTAGCTGATTCAAGATTACAAGCAATCCATATTTTAGGATAACAATCTTCCTATTATGCAAATCCCACGTAATGGATGGTGGGTCACTTTCTCTTGAACACACTTCATTGCTGTATTTTTATCTCTAATCAAGACTGCCACATTCGTATCAAATTTCTGAAAGAAAAAAAAAAAAAGATACTCTAAAAGCAATAGATGCAAAGAAAATACACATACAGTTCTTAAAATGTACAAGAAAGCAAATGATGTTTACATGGCAAAATGGTTCTGAAATGCATAGCATTTCTATCAAAGTTGAACTACTGGAAGAACATTTAGCATGCCTCAGCAAAGGGAGAAAAAGTATGCATCAACCTGTCTATAATTCATGTTACCCTTAGCTACTCCCATCAAAAGGCAGCTTTCTGTGACAGCACAACAGGCAGATTGTCACTTTTTTACCCTTTTGTCAGGCAGATTTACTTAACTTTGCCATTTTTGCATATACGTGTAGGTTTCTGCTTGATCCGTTACTATAAAAACTCGACTACTCTGTCTATTCTGCATCTCTACCTATCTGAGTGAGGTTTTAATGCTAACCTTAAAAAGACTATGAGTGTACTCCTGGAAAGATGTATTAATAGAGTAGATACTGAAATACATCAGCTTGAAAGTAAACATGTCTGTATGAACAAGCCCAAGAGAGGACATTTCTAGAGTGTCCCACCTCCACAGCTGCTGCCGTAATGGAAAATCCGAACTGCGGGTTTTGGTTCTTTTACGTTACTGTTGCTGTTTCTGTTACAGTCCTCCCACGGATATAAAATGATTTGGAGGTACCCAAGTTGTTGTTGAACTCCTTTGCTCTTCAGTACTTTTTATTGCATTGACCTATTGCATTGGTAAGTCAGTTGTAGAAGCTGAAAACATTCTTGAAACTATTGAGTCATAGGTGAAAATGCTTGCAGAAATGTTTTGGGAGCCTAATTTATACATGATTATTTTATGCTAAAGCAGAAGGTGCTTATAGACAGTTTGTCTTCTTTCTTGGGAGTTGTGGGTTTTTCTCTGGAAGATAATGTTGACTAAGAAAATAATGGTAACTGAGTTTTTTCAAAAGAGGGGTTGGTTTGAGTTTTGGCTTGAGGTTAGGATATGTTCTTAGTTTAGCAGAGCTACTTCAAACATTGCTAATTAGAGAAGCATTAACATAAGAACAACATTTTAATTTCATTGATGTCATCTTGCTAACAGATCTGGATACATGGGCCATAATGCCACTGAAAGCCAAGAGCTGTTTTTTTCCAAAATGGGGAAGGCCCACATGTTCAGACCTGTTTTCATGGTTGGGTGGAGTGGGGGACATGGGATGTGTGGGATCAATTCTTAATGGTCATTTTCCTTCCCTGGACTTGTCAGCAATAATGAACTACACAGAACATGTTTGGATATAACATCAGGCTGGTTTTGGTTTGTGACTTGTTTTTCAGTCAGAATTAGAGCTTAATATAAAATCTCAACAGTTTTCATAGGCTTTATAGCACTGATATCACCTGATAAGTACTGTCCCAGCAAGAGTGGCTATGCCGACGAATAGAGAAAACAGGCCCCCATGACCCCTCCTGTTTAGAAGTTTTTAGGCATAACTCTCCAGTTTTTGACCAGGAGTCAATTATACTGTGTGCTACATTTTTCTCATACGACTACGCATCAAAATGCATCTTTTCTTCTTAAGTCAGTGCCCTCCATATTAATTTGCCTTGGCCAGTAAGAGCGTTTCAGGATCAGTAGGGTCTTTTCACTTGCTTTAGTTCAGATGTATAACATTCTGGTGCCTGCACAGCAAATGTCACATTGGCAAGACTGAAAGAACATGATGTATCAAGATGCTTTATTATCAACTCATATGGTCCCAGCCCTCCAGCAATCCAGTACCTAGTAAAATTATTAATACCTAATAAAGAAGCTTATTGCAACTCTGAAGCTAGTGATTGCTTTTTAATTACATATTTCTTTTGATTTAATAAGGTAGTAAATATTTTCTTCATCTGTCTTTAAAGAAAAATATGCATTTTATGTATTGGTACCCTTTATATAGGTTATTTATATTCCATGCATAATCATCACCATATTTACCCTGGGTCACATCAACCTTTTAGGCACCTTTTTACATTATTTTTGCTATCTTTACAAAACATCAGTTATTTTACAAGTTGTAAAAAGAATTCCTTAAAGAATAAAAGATACATAAATTCTTCCTTGGTGTGACTATACAACCAAGTAAAGAGGACCCTTACACAAGTCATGGCATGTTTGTGTTCGTTCCAGCTCGTTGCTGTGGAAATAAAGTGATGGTGCCCGAGGCTGCATGCACACTCAAATTTAAGATATGACTGTAGCTTGCATCTGTAGGTGGCACGCTTGAAGATAAAACAGCAATGAATTGTCCACAGGATGGGATTCAACATGAACCTGTCCCCTCTTCAAGAGACTGAACCACACAGGTATCTGACCCACTGCATCCTCTCTATTGCTGGCTTGCTTTTATCTGGATCATTTGTTAAGCCAGGCACATACATGTGTGTCTAGACTCACATAGTCACAGCACAACCTGAGGAGGTCTCCATGCCCAAGTTGACCCAGAACCTTTATCCACAAGCTTTCTTCTATTCTCTATGTTCTCTGCATACCCAGTGTTATATCCCCATAGCAAAATTAACAGTCATATGAAAAGTACATTTGGGAGAGTGGCTGTCTTAGAAACCTGTGTGCTTCCTAGTCACATTCATTGCCAGGAGGAGGTCAAATGAAAAGCATTAGCTTTGAGGGTATGTAAACCAAATTCAGCATCTCTAAATGTGGCATTGGTCATGATTCCCTCTCACCCATCTTGATGCCATCAGCAAGAACATGAATCTCTACTGGAATTCCATTTCATTTAGGCTCTTTGTACCCAGAGGTATTTCAGTTTGGCCTGCACACTCCTGAGAACACAGTGAAATTCAGTCCATTTCACTTCAAAATATGCAGGTTTTCATTTTTTAATCAGGGCAATTGTTAGGATTCCCTCTACAGCATTGCCCCACAGAAGGTTGCATTGGCACTTCCATTGCCAGTTGGCACTGAGGATCCAGCCAGAGGCAGCATCGGCACAGGGACAAACAGGTGGGGTAGAAGAAGAGCATGGGACCTTCCTATGCTGGACAGAATGCTGAAGAAAATATTTGCTTAACTGCACCCTGAAAATATTCAAAAATGCTTGATAGGCCTTGACTTGATACCAGCTGAGATTCACTTTTAGCTAACAAAACCTGAGAATCTACCGTGGTCTGTTCTGTCTCGGTTAAATCAGCAGTTTTGAACTCAACCTTCCCTGTTACAAGCCTCCTTAAAAGAAAGAAATCTGTTAAGCAGCAAACATGCAGTATGTTACTGCAAAGGAAGGGCAGTAATTGCAGCCTGTCCCTAGGGGTTATTTGAAAAGCCTAGCATGCAGTAAGTAGACAGTCTGCTGTGCTATAGGCTGTAGACATAGCCCTTATGTTATCCCCTTCACATTTTCTTAGGAGAGCAAAACTTGCATGGCAGAACCACCTGTTTAATTGTGGCACGCACAAGACATGGACACGCACCAGGGCATAAAATATATCAGCAGCACAAAAGACATAGTTGGAACAATATCTAACTTTGTTTCTACTAGTATGTAGTCTCTTTGGTTTTATGCTGCTTTGATACTCAATGAGTCACATTAGCAGTTGTGTCTGCTGAGGTGTAACACTTTAAAAGGGAACAATTTTGTGTGTCTAAAGCCACCTTGAAACTGAGGGCTACAAGATCAACAGTGTGGCTTGTCTGCAAATGTCATTCCCAGCCCAAAGCCCCAGGCCTCTGGTGCTGCCTTCCCATTGCTCCATGAGACAAGTAGCTGTCAGCTTTACAGAGAGTTTATTTTTCCTCTAGGGCTGCACAGCTGAAATGTTTAGCATTGGAGAAAGTTAAGTCCCTTTCTCCCCACTTTTCACTCACCAAGCTGTATGGCTGGAGAATAGGGACAGTAATGGATCATGGCAAATTGATGGAGTGCACTGTGTCCAGTAACTCCTTGCTGCAGGAGCCAAACTAGAAGCTCTCGGTCTTTATTTGAAAGAAAAGAAAGACAAGAAAACCCTTCCCATTGAAGCTAATGGTCTTGCTTCAGTAAACTATAGGCTTTAACCATAAGGCAATATGGGGAAAAGAATATATATACAGAGGAAGAGGAACAATAATGAAGCCACACATCACATTTTTCATGATTCTTTCTTTAAAAGCAAACCTATTCTCTGGTGACCCATGTTCAAAGGAAGAACATACCTCTGGTCTGAAGGGCACTCTTCAGATGTGTCACAAAGCAATGTAACTCTCTGGGCTACAGTGACATAATACAAGCCACAAACTTTGCTCCATCCCATAGGAAG
The DNA here is from genome assembly GCA_025769975.1 of Gallinago jamesoni. Taxonomy (NCBI): domain Eukaryota; kingdom Metazoa; phylum Chordata; class Aves; order Charadriiformes; family Scolopacidae; genus Gallinago; species Gallinago jamesoni. The sequence goes on along the minus strand of JAOQGH010000023.1, from coordinate 73,057,716 downwards.
TCTGGTTTCCCTCTGCTCTTTGATCTAGATACAGCATATGAAGGGAGAACGCCCTCATGGTTTGGGCACGGCTGTGGCCATCAACACAGTTGGGTCTTCTCCAGCTGCAGACCTGCTGCCTACATTGAGCTGTACAGCTGCGATCTCTGCCTTTTGCTGCTAACTACCTAAATGGCACAAAACCCTCTCTCAGAGATAGCTTTGAAGCTACATTTCTAAGGAGATGTAAGGAATTTAAAAAATCCCTGTGTTAAAATTCCTAATTAGTGCCAATGTATTATAAGAAGAGGCTTTCTCCAGGCCACTCTTTTACTGTCGCTTGGTCAATTAGGGTAAATGAAAAGACAATGGCTGTGATTTTCCACTCCATCCCTCTAGTTTCACATTAATGTAATAGAGCAATTAACACTTGAGGCTTCAGCCTCTACAGCTGCTAAACTGGAGTGAGCAGTTGCGGCTGGGCCACAGGGAACCCTGAGCTGAGCCAACCTCCGTGAGTGAAGGAGGCAGAGCTGTGAGACAACCACCTGGCTGCACAGCCTGTGCGCAAAGTCTTTTTGATGTACACCTAGATGCAAATAAGAGGCTGAACCCTCAGTAATAAATAGCAACACGACATAATGATAGCCGGGAATTACTAAGCACTTTACACTTATATAATGCCAGTCATATGGGTCTCTCCCAGCATTTTGCAAACACTAACCTCTGCTATTAAGTGTGCATACTGTGAGCTTATTAATTAGTTTATTTTTTCTGGGTTATTTTTAACCTGGAGCAGTTCCTTGGTCCAGCTCACAACATAGCCCCATACGTAGTTACATGAGTGTGATTAGCTAGATGTTGATGGTGTTGATAACAGGAAGAGGAAGGGTGGTCTTTGCACCAACATAGTCCCTGAAGCCTTCGTAATGTAAAACTGCAGGTTTAGGCAAAATTATATTTAATTCCTAACTCCAGCAATGCACTTGTGATTAAGATTTTACTGGCTTTCATTACAGTCTCATTCCCCAGAGTTGTAAGAACAATTAAAAGGCTTTTTTCCATGCCCTTCACATGACCCTTTCAAAAGTAGGTTAGGGCTCACCTTTCGCCTTCTCCTGCCTCGCTGCTATTAAAGACAGGATTGAATTTTACAGCCACTAGATCTACTTAGAGTTACATTATGATTCATAAATTCCCTGAGGCAGAGACTGGAGCCAGATCTGTTGCTGGTATAAACTGGCACAGCTCCACTGATTTTGACACTAATTTGCACCACCTCACCTGTGTATGTTTTTCAAGGCACCATGTTGCCATTCAAGCAATAATAAAATGAATGGGTTGTTATCGTGAGCTCTGAACTTGTGTTGGCTACAACAAAGGTACATGAGGCATGAATTTGACTCAGTATTTCTTTGGCTGATGGGGAAATCATGGACCTACAGATAAACAATATGTTTTCTGTTTGTTCTTTTATCAATATCTGCGTAGAACATATGGAGGAGTTTTTGAAAGCTTTCTTCTGAGCAAGGTTGTTTTCCACTTCTGAACTGCCAATTTACCATGAGAAATCCGTTCACTGGAATGACAGAATGGGCAAGATGTACAGCAGAAATAGTATGGTCTGTTGCAATAAATTACAGGTTTCTTTTTCATGTGCAGCAGTAGAGGCGGCACTGATGCAATTAGCTACAGCTGGTTATAGAAAGAAAACATGCATCTGTAGATGGCTCAGACTGGAGGGAACCAAGATGTATTTTCTGGAATTTATCACTGTAGAGAGAGCAGGGCGGGGAAAGAACTGCAATTTCAATTCCTGGCTACAACAAACTTTAACAACCATTTCCCCCCGTTTAATGAACTTAACCTAATAAATACATTTAGTCCATTACATAGCAATTAGCAAATGCATCTAGGTCATCACATATGTTCCAAAGGAAGGATTTGAAAGGTCCGTTTTCTGGAATAAAGGATTTGAATTAATTATTTACTGAAGTAAAGAACTGAAGTGTGTCTTATGCTGTATGCTGTTTTACCTCTAGGCTCCTGATAGCCCACTTAATTTTGTTGTAACAAAAGCTTGGGACTAATTTGCTAGCAAAGGTTTTGCTGCTGGCTATTCAGAGTTTGCCTGTTCTCAAGTATCACAGTTTGGGGTTTCCAGAAACATAGCTATGGACCAGCCCCATGGCGTAGAAGTGCCTGTCTTCCTGAATGTCCTGGTCACAGACTTATTTTGTCTCTGGCTGGTTCAGCTGCCTCTTTTAATCTCAGAACATTCACCATTTCCCACCACATCCTTCTAACAAAACATTTTATTATCTTTAATTTTGTTCTTTGGGAAAATATATATTTTTTTCAGAGGCAATGCATTTCCACAAATAAAACTGGACCTAAGCATTCTTATTTGCTCAATAAATTTGCTCAGAAAAAAAAAATATGTAAAAGAGAACTGCTTTTTACTATGTCTGACTTTACTACGTGCTTCGTTTCACTTTTCTATTTCCTTTTTCCCCCTTTTTTGGTGCATTTTTTTTTCTTCTTTAGAGAACCAAATAGACAACACTTTTCCTCTGAAACTTTGTTGTGTCAAGGATTTTTGTCAGTTTCACGTTTTGTTTCCCTCTTTCATTGCCCTGGTCCTCCTCCTTTATGTAATAGTCTTATCTGCTGAGGTCAGGTCTGACAAACAAGACTGAGAGCAATCTGGCTGACCAATTCTACCTGTTGTTGTTTGCAAGTGACTATGAGCAAGACTTGATTGCAAACACTGGGTATTTTCTTAAGATGTAAGTACTGCTGCCAATACTTAGTTTCTCATTATCTGGCAGCCTACAGCTCATCTGCTTCTGTGGAAACATCTCCAGCAGGTGCTTTGCCTTCTATGCTTTGTACTGTACTTAAATTAGTGGGCTGGATCTTTTCATTTCTTTATGCATGGGACAATAAGGTCTGGGAAATGTAAGAGAATGATAACTGTGAACATGAATATTTCCCAACGAGGCATCATGTTTTCATGCTCCAATCCTGCCACAACCCTTACGTAGCATGTTTGAATGGTAGAATGCATTTCATGGCTTCAGCATCATAAAAGCAGCTAGTTAGCTATTTTTGCTATTTCTTTGAGTCAAAATAACATGACAATGGCTGATTTTGTCACTTTTTAAAGTGGACTCAAAAATTGGGTTGAAAACATCTCAGGTTGGGAAAGGGGAGGTGGCCTTGAACATTGAAGCCCAAAATTCAAAAGGGAATCCTGGGCTTTTGTCCCATGCTTAATCTGTGTACAGGCTGACAGTCCAGCAGAACATCACAAAGGCGATCACACCAATGCAGCATGGTCACTGACTGGCCACTTATTTTCAAAGCTGCGTTTAAAAGTAAAATGCCACTTCTTAGACTTCCTCCCTTGTTACACAGCCTGCTTTAATGTTCCATCAAAACAAAGAAAACAACTGTTCCCACATTAGGCATACATTAGCTATGGGGGAAAAAAAGGAAAACAAATCATTATTACATGCTTTGGAAAAGGAAAGGAGCCAGGGTGTGTGCCTAGACGACAAATTTCTATAATCTCCACACCTATAATTTACTTCAGAAATGTGTGGTTACCTTGAAGAAGAGAGGGATCTTCCCAGCTTGCCAGTATAATGAATGATTCAGGTGTGAATGGAAACACATGAAGGGAAAAGTAAAGATCTAAGGAAGACAGTTTCCAAACGGCAAGGCTAAACAATGTCTCCTCAGACCTCACCCACTCAAATTCCTGCCCCACAACTCAGCAAAAGGAGACAAGCTGTCTTGATACTGGCACCCTCCTGCAGTCAATTTTTTTTAAAAAAGCAAGTATTGAAATCCACAGAATAGAAGGCAAAGGAGGCATTTCAAGCACTCTCAGATCATCATGTGAGTTGAAAACAAACCTTGACAACATTTGAGTTATTGAAAATGGATCCAAGCAAGAGCTGAGGCTGCTGCCAATTTCTCTCTCCTTAATTACAATCAATTTCTGCCCTGTGCTCACCAGAAGAAAAAAAAACCAAAACGTTTATACTGGAGATGGGAAGTACAACCTGTACTCATGCATTTCTTTCATGATGCTGAACGCAGAAGATGTTCAGAACACAGAGTAACAGTGGCTACTTAATTTGCTCATGAACAGAATAATTTATGCCAACTACTCCCACAAGGGGTACTGGCAAGGACTGTTTTCCTCATTACTCGCTTTGGAAACAATCTTTACAAAACCCACCAGTAATGGGAGACTAAAAATGAGTCCAAACAGATCACTTAAAGTGAACAAACCCCACTGTCAATCTCAGAAATAAGCAGTGCAAGCTGATGTATTTGGTTTCCATATTGCCTTCAGCGGTCATCCAAGAATCTGGTAACAATGAAAAGCAAACCCATCAAGCCAGGTATAAAGACTGCCTGCCCTCAGTGGAACATGTTTGTTAAGTGTTCCCCACCTCAGCTGGCTCCAGCCATCTGAAAGTTGGTTGCCCCAGGCTGAGCTGATCACCTGGGTCTTCTTCACAAGTAGCAGCACCTTCAGGAGGCAGTTTGGCTCCCCTTTCTCAGAAACATCTTTTAGGATGAGGACAGCTTTCCAGAAAGGCATATTTCTCCCTGCCAAATAAGAAAGCAGTTTGGGGTGACAAGGTTAGGCTGGGGCTGCAGTTCACCTGTACAGCAAATACAGCCTGAGGGCTCCAGCCGGAACATGGCAATGGGTTTTGAGGGCTCACCTTTTTATCAGCAAGGCCTTGTTCCAGATTTGGCATTGTCTGTGCTCTCACAGCCAGGAGAAAGCCAGCATAAAAGGACATAAATGGAATACCACATACTTGGCCTAACTGGATGGAGATGGGCCCACATGGGATGAGGCTTAGGTTGGGGCACTTGATAAGGGTTTGTGAGGGTGAAACATGGCCTGGGGCAGCTAGCATTTTAGCTCTTGGAGAGCTCTGATACACCACCACCGAGGGGAAGTGGGGTCTGTGGCTTCTTATCCCTCTGTGCTCGAGTTGCTATGAAGAGCTGCTCTGTGCCGAGCGCCTTTTGGGAGAGGGAGGGGGCAGCGGGTGGCTGGCAAGGCGGGCAGGCTGGGTTGCCACCGGCGGGAGACGGCCAGTGGGTCATCTGGCTTGTCATGCCGGGCCTCCCCTCCCTGCCTCCAGCCCTGGGTTTGCTCCCCTCGACTTCCGCATTCTCCATGTGAAGGAAGGGGGGGGAGAAGGCGCAACCAGCTCTTTGAGATTTTGGACCCATGAGCAATTGACTCATGTCAGCCATCCCTTTGAAGTACTGGGGCTGTTTGTGGAGGCAGAGGATCACAGCTCAGCCCTGGACAAGCTGATTGTTTCAATCAAAGATTTAAATGACTGCCACATGCAAATACGTGGAAAAAAAAGCTGAGCTCTGCAGCAGGCTCCATCCTCCTGGGACCCCTCAAGCACCCAGCAGCATGGGGGTGCTGCAAGGCACAGGAAGGCTCTTCAACCCTTCGGGCTGTTTTTTTGTTGCGGCTCAGACCATCCGACGGCCCTGAAGACAGACACCAGGGACCACACTTCTAAGAATTTTGGTAGCTCAGGACTTACGCTTTTATAGAAGATTTCGCACGTTTCTGTGGCAGATTGGGGCCCATCTTCTGCAAAATGGTGCTGGGGCAGAGTTACAGGCTCAACCTCTGCCCAAGCGATTCCTACGGAGCTGCTCTCAGGTGCTCCCTACTTGGTGTGCAAGTGAGTTTCAAACTCGCTGTAACGAACCCCTGCCCACCTCATGTTTGGTGCCTGAGTGCCTGGGTCACACCTCAAGTAGTCCCTGGACTCCAGCCTTGTGTGTCCCAGTTCCCAATAGGCAGGTTCCTCACAGCCTGCAGCAGTGGGAGTCGTGAAAACACTTACTTAGAGTAAGGCATCTGTGGGAGAGCTGTGAGATACCTTGGTAGTGAGCAGAGGAAATGCCACTTGTGCGTTGTTAACTTACTAATACAATGTGATAATGTGTTCACTCATTTTAAATGCTTCCACAGCCTAGAATTGCAGATGTCATTTCACATCACTCTTCGGTTCTAGGAGAGATTAGATGGCATGTGCACATAATTGCTTTTTGTGTCCTTCCTATTAACCTCAAGTATTTGATATCAATTTGAATGCCATGACAGTCCAAATAACAACTATAAGGAAAATGCAAAAAACACAGGCTGTTTGTTTGTCCAAAAGTAGGCAGCTCTGCCTGGCAAGAGTTTGTCTCTTGCGTGTCAACTAAATTAAATGGGTTTGAGTGCTATCTGTGCTCCTACCAAGTTACTGCTCCTCACCTGAGCTGTACAGAGATGATTCATCTTTTAGAACATATTTTTATGTTCATGATATCCAAAGAGGAGTTGCCAGCTAATTTGGGTGGAAAGTTTTGCACTGCTTTTAGGAATGTGAAGCTAAGTCTTTTAATCCTGGTCTGGCCTTCATAAACTTAGAGAAGGAAAAAACACACATGACAAGAACAAGCATTATACAAACCCCATTTTAGTTTATTCCAGTATTTCCCAACATCAGACACTCCATCTGTAGAAAATCTGAAGGACCAGAGGCATAGGAATAGGTGGAGGTAGGGGAAAAGATGCAGGAGGCTTCAGACATGCATACATGTAAGTTTTATTGCAATATAGCAAGGATATGATTAATTTCATGTGAAGGGGAAACCAGGGTTGAATTTAAGCAAGCTGCTCTTGTTCAGAGCTCTGGTTTTAGAACCTTCTAATTACACCAGGCTCAGGCTTGTTTCTGAATGCTTTTCTATCTTTTACTGCTCAGTAAAACACTTTGGAGATGTGAACAGTCTACAAAGTAGATGTAGATATGCTTTCCTGAGTCAGCAGATAGACTAAAAGAATCATCCCAGAGCTGCAGCTCTTTCCCTTCATCTCCAGGAGGTATTTACTCCGAGTTTTACTGTCCTGAGATGCTGCTGACACAACCTACCATGGGAACACTGTGCACTACAGAGCAAGAAAGACAATAAAATGGTCATCCTTCCAAAGCAATTAGAGTGTTACCTGCTTCTGGCAAGGCAAGGAGTGCTGCCAGACCAACATCACTGCGAAGAAAGACAACTGTGCTGAAGCTTCTGGGGAAGGAGTATCCTACACCATGGTTTCCATTTCTCAAAAAAAAGCCTGGCCACTATCACACCATCTTGTTGAAGTCCTGGTGTGCTGGTCCATGGATTGCCAAACACAGTGCTCTGGGAATGAGAACAACAAACGAACATTTGTGAAATTGTAATCGGAAATGTAAGTGCATGCTTGCTGTGCCACTTGTGTAAGACCTCCAGCCTGCATCATGTTTTGCCGCAGCACAGGGGTCTGCCCATCTTGAACAGACCACAGGGTCGGGGCCTGCCAAGAATTGGGCAGATTAATGTCCCACAGTTTTTCCAGCACCTCTGTTCATAGCGTAACAGTTTCACAACAGTGTGCATGTAAATAAACATCAGAGCTGATCTGAGCTGGCTGAGCAAACCTCCAGCCAGAAACACTACACTTTGTCACTTTGTTGGAGGGAGCCACTTAGGCTGTCTTGCTAATGATATGAAAACAAATATACTATTGTGAGGCTTATTATTGGTGAACACTTGGTTTTACTCTGCTGAGTTGCATGAAAAAGTGACACCTAATGGATTATTTCTAATCATATTTCTTTCTTTTTTTTCTTTTCCTCCTCACTCCAGTTTTACCTTCCTCACCTACAAATTAATACTGAAATATTGGCATGTTATGCTTTCTTTTAGTCCACTTTCTCTGACTTCTTAGCACATAAACCATTTGCTGCAGGGCCTGTAACTATACAAACTTTACATACTCTTCAGAAGTACTCTTCAGGATAATTGGTCTTTGCATTAGGAGGAGGATTCACTGCATCCAGCTTGAGATATTTGCAGGGCAGCAAGTTCTCCACAGACAATGAAGTGGAAATAGATACTTGTAGGGCATGGTTAATCTTGTCCTCACGTAGATATCTAAAATAGGTCAGATGAATCATCTCCTGTGAGTATTTCTTTCCACTGACTATAGAGTCTGGCCTCAGATGTAGACTTCTATATTACAAATGTCTAGAGTGAGGTGTAGGGAGTTCTTCTCCAGACATATATGCAGAAGCAACCTCTGAGTTTATACTTCAATATTTTATGCACAGAAAAGATGGGAAGTGTAAATATGTCCTCGAGGTTGAAAAATGGATATTAATAAATTTCAATTGCACTCTGTGGGAGAACAAACATCTAGAAAATCAGCAGGAAACAGCTAAGGCCAAAATTTTAGTGCTAGTACATAGTTTATAGTGACTCTCAATACATATGTTTGATACTGATATTTAGTAATTTAACTATTTATTTATTACTAACAATACTGATGAAGTCTAGAATTTGTCTTCTTGGTGAAGTGAAATCTATTTTTGCCTTGCATTTTTGTAAGGGGGTTGCACACAAAGTTTCACACAGAGAAGATGGGTGGTGCGGAGCTCCCTTTGCCCACAGCTGTGGGGACCTTTCAGCTGCCTGTAAGATCATAACAGAGTATAGAGTGGGGCTGAGTGTATTTCCTTATCCTTAGATCAATGTTGTTGCAGAAAGCTGCTACACTTTCCAGCTGAGTGGCAGAGGAAGTAGAGGAGTGCGGTATGACTTGATCATGTCCCTCTGCAGAGCTGAGGTGGTCAAAGACAGGAGAACCAACAACAGGAACACCCCCTCTGTTGCCATGGGGCAGCCTCCCTGCCCAAGGCTCTCCCAGCCTCCCACCCAGTCGGTCTATGCCACATCTCCCTTACAGCCAGGAGGCACCTGTCCTGGGCCAACCATGCTACCATCCCCAATGCGACATTTGTCCCACCACCAGCATTCTGCCCCACTGCCTCACTACGGCTGGTGCCAGTAGCTCATGTAGGGTCCAGCCCTTAGCAGAAGAAGGTGGAGAGCTCCCTTTGCCCACAGCTGTGGGGACCTTCCAGCTCCCTGCAAAAACATGTTGGGACACAGGCTGAAGCTATCTTATTTGTCATGTAGAACATTAACAGTTCTCCAGCTGAGGAGGTAGAGCACAGGAGCATGCCATGATCTGGTAACATCCCTGTCTGAGCATCCAGCTGTAATACATCAGAGAAAACAAAGGAGGAGCAGCTGCCTTCCAATGTCATGGACAACCCTTGCCTCCTTGCCCTCTCCTTCCTGCCCTCACTCCCCCTACTGCTTCTCTGCCATCCTGGGCTGGCACAGACCTTTTTATACCCATCGAGGGCTGGCTGTGTCACCAACCGCCAACATTCTGCCTGCTGTAACACTGCCGTAACACTGCCACAACATCACCAGGGCTAATGCCGGAAGCTGGTGACTGCCTGCTCTGGTGGGACCATGACACCACCAGGGCTGGTACATCACTGTGATATGGCATTCCACCGTTCCAGTGAGAAGAAACAAACAAAAAAACAAGACCTCAACAACTGATAATGCTGAAGAGAGAAATTAAGCAGCAATTTAAAGAACAGCAGCTTAGCAAAGGTTAAAAAACAATTAAAAGCAGCAGGTCCTACTCACAGCCCAGTTTTAAAGATTTGTGTGGTACTTGCTGCTGATATTTGTGGGTTTTAAGGCTAAATTCTGGAAGGAAAATGCTTGTCAAATTGATTGAAGGTAATATTTCCCACTTTTGGAATTAAAGGCACATCCAGTACCAAACCCTACACGCAGATCTGGCAGTGCAGAGGAGTAGCAGTGAACTGCAAGACTCATGTCTTTACAATTTCTACTCTTTCAGGGAAAGAAAGACATGAGTCACCTTTGCTTACTCGGAAAGAGACAACTGGAGGCCATCCTCCCTAAAGAAAGGCAACCAGATGTTTGATGAAAGGAAGGGAACTCAAATCTATGAATTCCCAGGAGAGATACGGTGTTAGTCCTCCTGACTTCATTGGGTTCTTCACTAGTTCCTCCTTGTTTGAGCTTCTGTCTACCCACCTCCCAGACCCTCCCAGCCATGGCCAATGCCTCTGAGTGGTATGACCACATATTTCTGGTATGAAAAACCCAGAGCCTGGCTCCCAAGGGATCTTGCTATTGAAAATGCAGTGTTGGTCTTCTTGGGTTTGGGTTTCTTGTTGTTTGCCTTTGTCAGCTATTTATTAAGTAATCAAATAATAGCATAGTAAATGAATAATTTCTTGCCTCATAAAGGCTCAAATATGCAAGAAGTAAGCAAGACTTGTTACATTTTACAAATATGTAATAAGTAAAAAGTAAGACACTGCAGGATAAAGCATACTGGAAATTGGAATGGTTTGCTTCCTGTTATGTACAAAATGGCTGCAAAGGAGCTATTAAAGTCTCTCAAATAAATACAGTGCTTTGTGTGTTTGTTTGTTTCGAGTTAGAGGTATACAGACATTCAAAAGACCATGTGCTGTATAGCCTCCGCAGCGTTTGCTTTGTAGTACAGATAGTGCCTAACCACTACTTTCCTCTCTCTTGATCACTAACGAAAACAGACCATATAGAGATGAAAGTGTTCTAAATCAGTGCTCTGTGTCATTTCCCACTTACTTTGCACTTTTCTGACAGCTGAAAGGCTGCAATAAATTGAGTGCATGCACACCCACAGAGAATGACAGTACTACCATAACCTAGCTCTCAGGACGTGTATTTTCCTCTCCAAGGGACTCTTGAAAAAATATCAAAGTGGGGAGGGTTTTGGTGTTTTCTACTAAATTTTGATCAATGTAATTTCTTTGTGAGTTGAGTTTTCCTACTACTTTTCAAATAATCAGAAAAACATTTTTAGCTAAAATAATGGAAAATAAATCTGATACTATAGCTAAATAACTGTTTTGCACTAACACACAAATAAAAAATCAAGCATGTAATAACAGCAGATTTTTTTTCTCTTTTGCTCCCTTTCTTCTCTCTTTTCCAATTCCATTTTTTTTCATTTCTTTCCTCTTGCTCGCTCCTTCCTTCCTTCCTTCCTTCCTTCCTTCCTTCCTTCCTTCCTTCCTTCTTTTCCTCTTTCTTCCTTTCTTCTTTTCTTTCTTTCTTTTTCTTTCTTTCTTTCTTTCTTTCTTTCTTTCTTTCTTTCTTTCTTTCTTTCTTTCTTTCTTT
>JAOQGH010000023.1:72997423-73046483 GCA_025769975.1 Gallinago jamesoni | reverse complement strand
TCTTTCTTTCTTTCTTTCTTTCTTTCTTTCTTTCTTTCTTTCTTTCTTTCCTTCTACCCTCCTGCCTTCCCTCCTTTCTTTCCTGTCCCTCTTTCCCTCTTTCTCCTATTCTTTCTGCCTTTCTTTCTTTCCTCCTCCACTTCTAATTTTGTTTTGTAGGTAGTTGGAGATCTGGTTTATTTTAAAACAATGAAGAAGGCAGAATCCCCTGAGGTAAATTCATTGAGTACTGGGAGGTCTTGGTAACACAATTGAACTGGCACCAAATCAATAAAAACAGAACAGAAGAAAAAACAATAATTAAAACATTCTGTCAAAAAAATGGAGCCGTAATTAAAAGATGCAAACTATTGTTTTGCTACACTAATTACATTTTAATTTTCAATAGCTTGCTGAATAGTATAAAAGCCCATGCCTATAAAATGTCCCAGTGACAGTGCTCTTTCTGCAACTAGCGTGATAACAGTGTTTATGTGCTGTAACAGAGTGGTATGTGCTTTCAACTCTGTGTGGGTGAAACTAGCTTCCTTGTAAGATAGCATGACAACAAAGTTTTATTATTTTTTTTTCTGGTGTGGAAAATTATTACTCAACACACACAAACACACACACACACATACACACACACGTATACATGCACACAAAAATGAGCTCAGTCCAAAAGACACTCTGCTCAGGGCACTTCCATTGACCTCAATGGGAATTTTGTGTGTGGCGCAATAGCGGGTTGTTGGCCAGCATGAATACTGTACTTAGGTTTAGACCATGTTGTTTTCTTCACATATTATTGAACGATGAAGAGAAAAACAAATTGAATTTCCCTATTAATATACACCATTTGCAATCCTAAAGCATGTAAATTTTTAGGCAGGGTCCTGAGGTCTTTTCTCATAGAACAATCCTCATAGATTTCACTGGTAGATACTCATGCATAAAAGCAACATAATAAAGCCCATGTTTGGTACCGTTATGAACCATAATTGTCCTGAAAAAAATTATATAATTCATACAGCTGCTTTTGAGAAGAATTTGGGGGACAAATTTCCATAGGCAGATTTAAGAAACATTCCAAATCAAGGGTACAAGAAAAGGAGTTTGTTGTTATTGCTGTTTGCAGCAGCTCAACACAAAGTCAAGTTATCCAGATGAGTCTTGGCAAAATCTGGATCCATTAGCTGCAATCTGCTTCTCCACAGCTGTAGTTTACACACTCTGCCTTTCATATAATCTCATTTGAATGATAGAGTTCTCCCAGAAACAGGCATCCCATGTGTTCAGACATGCCCCAAAAACAATAGATCCCTTCCATCAAAGTGGGAGCGGTGGGGAAATAATTTCTCAGAAACTAATCCCTGGATTTCAGATGTATGAAATCAATGAAATGCCTCAATCTATGAAAACGGTCATCATTGCCAAACAATATTTCACAACTGCATAGCTTTTCTACATCTACAATGTAATTTGAAATTACTTTATAAATAGTAAAAAATAAATCAAAAAAATTAAAAGAAGATTGCAACAAATGATGGAATAAAATCAACATCCTTCGTGCCACTGCAGCAAGAAGCACAAATAAAGAGGGTAATGTTTTTTAAAGAGAAAGCACTGAGCAAATGTTACCTATGTTTTCACCAGTTTACAGTTGCCTTCATAACCTCCTATATTCACAGTTACATGTATTCATTGCCATCCAGCTGGGGAGGGTTAACAAGGTATAAATCTGGACAGCATCAGCCTACTATCTGGAAAAACGTAAAAAGTAAATTAAAAAGGAAGCCAGGATAATAATATTACCAACCCCAAGCTCATTTACCCTTATACAGCATCTGTATGTTTTTCTAGGGAGTGATACAGTGATACTGATCACAGCGACAGTATTGATACCGTTTGGAGATGGAAGCTAACCTGGGGCTTAGGAAGGCTAACTACTATAAATAGTACCACTTACATCCAGTGGAAAACTGCAATTATATATTGTCACACACCAAAGTTGCAAAAACTAAACAGATACAAAACCCAGAGCAAAACCTAGGAAAAAAAAAAATCCTCTGGTTTAGAAAACTAGTCCCTTATCTTCTGGGAATAACCCAAATTGAAGGGGGTTTTGTGCTGATGCAAGAATAAATTGCTTCAAGAATTATTTCACGGACACATAGTATTCCCCAAATCCCTATTATTATGATGCTAGTGAAATGTCCCGATTTACTGAAATTAAACAGAGACAGATATTTATTTAGAATTCCTGTAACTGCTACAACCAGTAAACGTGTTTCATCACTATGATTGCAAAAACAAATACCTACCAGAGAAATGCAGTTCACAACAACACAGAACTGAATGGAAATAGAAATTTTGTTAATGTTACGCTAATGCTCATGGCAGAAGTATTTGACTGAAGGGAAAATAAATCAAAAGAGCTGACTGAGGTTGAGCCATGGATGAGACTCAGGGAGCAGCAAGCTGGGCAGCCCCTGAGCTGCAATGTTACCACAAGACCAGCTGCCAGGGCCCAGGGAGCTGCTGGCCAGCTCAGGAGGGGAAGGTGGGCTTGGTGTAAGGCACTAACAGTATGACTGTGGACCTGGGGCAACAGCAAGAGAGAAGGCATGGGTGTCCTTATGGCCCAGCTGCAAAAGCCTCATGATGCCAGAGCCATGCTGCCTCTTATGCACTGGATGAATGGAGGCACCAGCATATCCGGCCTCTATGCTGCCTCTCTTACCCCACCAGCCTCTTGGACATCTCTCACCAGCCTCACTTCCAGAGGAACTTCACAGACTCTGGTTATCTGAGATACAGCTTTTTTGTTTAGTGTGCAGTATACACCTGCCCTAAGGAAGAATATTGCAGCAACACCGAAAGTTGTTATTTTCTCACCACTCTTACATGCTGGGGTTGCTGTAGAACTAGAGGGAAAGCAAGAGATTTCCTCACCACAGACAGAGTATATGTGGCTAACTTGATACAGACAAGAGTGGAAATCACTCTATGGTTGGTACTTGTGGTATAGTCATAAAATGCTCACACTGCCCATAGCACCATTTGGTCCAGATACATCATTGGACCCAACCTTTCATGGATCCCTGGATACTCATTTCACTGCTTGAGAAGACAGAAGCAAAAGCAACATCAAGGCACAGAGTCTGTGTTCTCATATTCCTTCTACACTTGATTCTTTGGATCATACAAAAGCTGTGGTTTCACAGCTTGGCAGAATAGGCACATAACCATTATAACCTGGCATGGACCCTAAAGGCAGGAACAAGTTGCTTTGTAGTTGAAACCTGGTCCCAACCACATGAACTTCTCTACATTATCAATGAATTTCAGTGTTTGATGTTGTCCTCTCAGTTGGGATGGGAATGCCACTGACAGCAGGACAGGACAGAGACCTGCTGGTGAGCCAAGGTAGGGTTGCTCACAGCTGTGTTGTCAAGGGCCCATGTGTTTTAAAATTAAGTTTCTTTCAGATTTTCTGTCTGAGTGACTTTTTGAGTCGGGGATGATGATGTGAGATAACCACAAACAGCTACTCACAGTACTTTTGGAGTGTATTTCCTCCTCCTGCAGTTCTTACTATTAAAGGAGATCATCAAGGCAATACATGAATGAAACTCAGACTTTACTACAACTCTCCTTCAGTCAGTTTTCCAATGCTAAAGCCATGAGTTGGGTTTTATACTGCGAGCACACAATTGTGCCAGTTCTGCACAGGTTGTAGCAAATATTGGCTGATGGAATTGGTCTTTCTCTATTGGAAGTCTAACAGTTTACATGAGCAGCACAATACTAATTAAGCTAAGTCCAAAGGTTAAAAAGTACAGCTCCTCTTTTTGTCTATGAAAATACACTAAAAAAAAATACTAGATTCCCCACTCATTTTTAGTACCCTCCCTAAGCATACCTACCTTTTAATAATTTCTTACTTTTACCACATATTCCTGTGACAACTCAGGAGGCCTTCTTTAAAAAGGTCTAGATGGGGGTAAGACAGTGTAGCATGTGTAATGTTACACTGTACCGCATTTTAATGTTTCACCTGAGCCCAAAAGACTGGTGAAATCTTCTCTTTCATCTCTATAGTAGAGTTATTATATATCTCTATAATATATGTGGGTCTGTACTGACAAAATGATTTCTCAAAGCATTCTCTTCTCTGAACCATTGCACGCCTCAGGCAGAGGACAAGAAAGACTGAGGTGTCACCAATGCCCGAAGATCCTCATGATCCTAGCAAACAGCCTATCCCACATGCTAACAAGGAAAATTAAAATCCCTTGCCCCTGATAAGGGAGAAGGAATCCCTCCCTACCTCCAAACAGTGAGAAATGTCAGCCAACCCTGGCCACCTGCTACTCCAGTTACTGCCAGTGGCCAGTCGTTGGTGCTGCAATGAAGACTAGACTTCTCTTCCCTCCTCATCAAGGTCACAAATACACCCAGACAACCTGTACACTGAGGAAAATGTTTTCATCCTGACTCTGACCCCTGTAAACTCAGAAGTCCATGGTCTGAGCATCACTATCAATGTGGAATCAGAAATTGAGACTATCCCAGTTAATTTTCATCCCTCTCTGGCTCACGAGGGCTGAGAGATGAATCAAGGAACTGATCGATTCAGCAATTAATGGATTCCTGTGCTGTGCAGGACAGCAACAGTAATGCCTGTGACCTGACATGGAAATTAAATGAATCTGAGATGTCTTCATATTTCCTATCATCTTGCTTAACCAGTTACAAAGCAGGTGAGGGGTGGAGAGTGCTCTAATTCTACCCTTATTTTTATCTCCTTATAACATTTCTGAGTCTTTCCTGTAATTTGTTGCAAGAACAAAATTCATTGGGAAGCCCAACATTTAGCAGTATCTAAATCATACAGACAGCTAGCTTCACATACGGCATTGGATTTTGTTCTGGACACCATATTTGAATGAAATATGTGCAGGCTAATTAGAAAGGATTCAGAGAACAGTAGCAAAAATAAAACTACAATAGAAGGACTATGTTCAGCACAGAAAAAAAGGAGGAGGAGGCAGAAGAACCATTTGCTGACACATGAAGTCATGCTCAGGTGTGGAGCCCAGATAACAGGTTTCAGTACTTGCAATGAAGCTATTAGGTTAAAAAAATGTTAGGAACCTTGCAGTGGATAAATTCCCACTTAGTCAACCCATATTTGCCTTCAAAGAGAAAGCCCAATGAAAGTTATTAAGCAATAGAAGTACTTAGGGAGGAAGGAAAAGATAGAACAACGGGGCTTGCACTAGTAGCAGGTCTTAACAGTGCTCCACAAAATGCCCAGTACTGTATTACTGAGGCAACGACATTTGTAGTGCCTGTGTGTTCCCAGGACTGTCTGTGGGTGCCTGGGTAGTGCTTGTGTTTGCATGGAGGTTCCAATGCTGGAGCCTGACTTGAACTTAAGACCCCATTTGTACCTCCCTTTCTTTTGAGACCACTGACAGTGTAAAGACAGACATGTAGGAAGAGGAATTGTGGCTTTGCTGAAGGGTATCTCTTGTCTCCACTGTATAGTCAAGGGCATTAGAAAATGCCCCTTAAAGTGACTGGTCTTTTGGCTTTATGAAGTGAACACAGTGTTCCCTGTTGAAGAATTTCCAGCCTGACCAGGAATAATAGAAATACTTAAAAAAGATGATTTTTTCACTGAAAGAGTAAGGCAAATTGCTTCCAAAGAAGAATTAAAATATTAATTTGGACTGTGGTTAACATTTACCACCTCTGTGACAACAATAGCAGCATCCTTGTTTGCACTTCTACAGCCCTTTGCAGCTGTATATATCAAAAGCTCTTTAAATAGTGTGTTAAAGTCTTCTGCAGTTTTCAAATGGTGGAATAGAGCAGAATTAGGTGGGGTCAAAGGCTTATAAAAAGGGGCAACGCTACTATGCGGAAAGTGCAGCCTGCCTGTTTTGCCAGCAGTCCATGTTGATTCCCACAGTTTAACAATAACTAGCATTGAGACTCATTTAACAACAAAAGAAAATGAACTCTGCACGGGGGATCCTCCTGTGGCATTCACTGTAATTAATAACATTAGTGACACTATTATTTTATCTTCGTCGTTTGTGAAGTTGTCTTAGTCACTTTTATAAAATCCAAGAGAAAATTAATATTATCATCCTGTATGTATATTTCACATCCCCTTTTTTAAAAATAGAAATTAATAAGGAAATAAGTCTCAGCAATGTGAATACATTGGGTGAGGCTTTTGAACCAATCTGAAGAGATTAAGGTTAAATCCACAAGAGAAGGGTTATTTCTATATTCAGTTTTAGCTTTAAACACCTGCGTCTATAATTGCCAAGCTCCAACACCCTTGGTAAGCCATCACCTAATCCTGAAGACCTTCCAAATTCCTAGGTTTTCAGCAATGAATTCCTCCAGATGCCCATATTACTCAGCAGTAAAGGCCTTGATCTTATCTATGTTATGCTTCCTCTGTATTGAGAGGCAAGGAGTTGTCTTCTGAGATTCTCACCCCAGTAGCCTTTCAGAAGATATCTGAAATACACACACCACCCAAAACCAGAAGAAGGGTTATGCCTTCCCCCCACTATCTCTAGTCATGGGTGAGCAAGTGTCAGAGAATGTTAGAGTCAATCTTCTAAGGAAATTCAAGTACATGTCCTCCTACAGCTGTTCCCAGCTGTTGATGCCTCTGAGCTTCATTATCTTTAACAAAGGTCCTCTAAGTTTCCCAAACTTCAATTCTAGAAAAGGAGGAGAAAAGGGGAGAGAAAAAACACATAAGCATGATCCCCTAGCCTGGAATCGGGACATTTCGTATGGGAAGGTGGCCCCTATGCCTGTTCCACTCATCATGACATATATACTGGTAGGACATCAGTGGAACAAAGAGTGAGGCTAAGGGGTCTCATTTTGTGTGTGAGTGCACTGCCTAATGAAGGTGTGCTTGAGTCACCTCTTGCTCAATGAACACTTATTTCAAGGAACAGCTTTCATAAAATGAAATGGCAGACTTCTCCATCACTGTCCCCACACCCCGCCCCAGATTTCTGCTCCAGTTTAGGACTGTTTGGGATTTAGGTCCTCAAACAGATGAGACTTCACAACCTAAATTGTTCTTCCTGAGAGACTGTCCTCAATAATGACTTACTGGGTAAAAGAGGACGATGGCAACATAATTTTTTTCTCCCTTTACTTAGGCCATGTTTTCACAAAGAGAACTGATTGTGGCCTTGCGCTATGGGTCACCTCAGAGCCTTAGTAGACACGAACTTAGTAGACAGACAGAGGTACTGTTTTTGAATGTTGTGAAGTGTAGTTGTTATATACTCACAGACACAGCTCTGCAACCACTGCCAAGGCATCACTACCCCGGGCTCTATCATAGTACGTATAATAATAACAAAAAAACCCAATGGATTTTTGCATTCTGTATTCATTACATCTCTGGACTAGAAACATATCTAGCAGGCCACATTCAACTGCTCCTTATTTTTAAATATCATTCTTTGTGCATTTATGATTGTTCAAATGTGATGGCTCCTGCTTTATATACCAGGAAGGCAGAACAGAGGGAAAGTACCCTTTTCCCTGCCTGAAATATTTTATATCTGTCCAAGAAAAAAAAAACTACAATTTTTCAGCCCGTTTTCCAGCCTTTCTGTAGACACAAGTGATTATTAAGATTAAATTTAATGCTGACATTTCTAAGACTTTTTTTCCTATTAGGAAATGGAATGAAAACAGCAGGCAGCCTACAGGTAGCAATGACCTTCAGTCACCACAAAGTAAATCATGCACAGAGAAGAAGGGTTTATGTTTCTGTTACGAGTCCTGTCTTGTCGGGGTTTTTTTTGTTTAGTTTTTTTTTTTTGGACAACAAACGTTTCCTATCAAGCATTACTGATTGACACTGACACAAATTCGGAAACAACACATTAGATTTTCCAGAAGGTAAGTAGCACAGGGGGAGTAAGCTAACATGTATTTACTGATAATTTATTATTTAAAATCCAAAGAGAGAGATGCCAAATACTTTTGCCCATCTCCTTAGAAAAACCTCACAACAAGTTATGTATGCTTTAGGATTAAGATTCTGAGATTTGCCTTTTAAAATACTGGATATCCCAAAATATGTAAGCAACAGAATGCAAACCTGTGTAAGAGTAGATCACACACAAAAATCAGGGATTACTTTTCTCAATGAAAACATGACTTATGTCAACAAGTGCTCAGAAAACACTTGTGGGCAGAACGTGGACAGCAATGATAAAACGGTGTCCCTATGTGCCAGTTACCAGATCCAGTAGTCTATGGTATCTCTTATTTCATCATTAGAAGGTGATCTGGATTCCTAAGAACTTTATTTTTGGGTTCATCTGGGATGAAGCGTTTATCTGGGTTACAACATTAGCCTCTTTTCCTCTAAGAAACCATATTTCCTCCAGAAATGCGTAGATGTGCTTTCTAACTTCATGTAATCTGCCTGATTATGTAAGAAGGCTGCCTGTACCTTCACTCTTGAACATTTCAACACATCCTCTGTGGTAAGGAAGCCACCAGTAATGATTTATTTGACCCCTTCCATCCCAAAATGTTTCAATTCAGGAGTAACTGCTGTCTCTGCAGTTTATTATCTTGAAGTTTGTTTTTCTTAGCTCATTTGGAAAGTTCTTGAGTTTGGCAGCAGTTTGTTGGCTCTCTTGTTCTTCTGGCTTCCATTTCCTAGTACTTGTTTAACACAGCAGCTCAGAGGTGAGGGCACTGAGCCCATATATGCCTTTCTAATGCAACTGCACTGGTTACAGAGGTAACAGGTGACTGGGCCCAGCCTAGCACTGGCCACTAGCCACCATCTTCCCTCCAGAAGTCACATCTTGTTCTGTCAGCCTCTTCAAATGCTCTTCTGTTCACCCCTTAAAGCGTTTCAGTGAAAATAACCTGAACCAACAAAAAATTGCTGTTTAAGCTAATTCAGCTCACTATGATTGATATTCCTTGGGAGGCCTTCATAGCTGCAGCTGGCTTGTGTATTTTGGGAAGGAAGTAATGTGTGCTGCAGGGTGAAAGGTGCTACGTAGCTTCTAGGTGTGGGCTCACATAAACACAGAATCACAGTGTGGCACAGGTTGGAAGGCTTGAGCAGGGTCACCTAGAGTAAGGTTGCCCAGGACTGTGCACAGGTAGATGACTTTTGAATATTGCCAAGGAGGGAGACTCCACAACTGCTCTGGGCAACCTGGATCAGTGCTCAATCACCCTGAAAATAAAAACATGTTTCCTGATGTTCAGGCAGAACCTCCTGTGTTTCAGTTTGTGCCCATTGCCTCTGGTCCTGTCACTGAAAAGAGCCGCCTCCCCCTCTCTTTACACCCTCCCATCAGATATTTAGGTACACTGATAAGATCCCCCCTGAGCCTTCCCTTCTCCAGGCTGAACAATCCCAGCTCTCTCATCCTTTCCTTACAGAAGAGCTTCTCTGGTCCCCACTTTTGCTTAGAGATGACTTTAGAAGTAGCAAATGTGTGATGTTTGAGCCTTTGCCATTTCTTGCTCCAGACCCTTAATCATCTTAGTGGCTCTTTGCTGGCCTCTCTCTATGTCCATCTCATGTCCATCTCTCCCATGTGCTGAGGGTGCCAGAACTGGAGACAGTACTCTGGATGTAGCCTCAGCAGTGCTGAATGGAGGGGAAGGATCACCTCCCTCCACTTGTGGGCAACACTCCTCCTCATGCAGTCCATGAAACAGTTTGCCTTCTTTTCTGCAATGATGTGGCATTGCTGGTTCTTGTTCTACTTGGTGTCCAGGTCCTGCTCTGCAAAGCTGTTTTGCAGGTGCTTAGCTTCCAGCATGTACTTGTTCATGGGAATAACCTGTGTTGTTCCTCCCCAAGTACACAACTTTGCACTTCCACTTGTTGAACCTCATGAGATTCCTGTCAGCCCATTTTCCCAGCCTGTTGGAGTCCCTCTGGATAGCAACACAACCCTCTGGCATACCAGCGGTTCAAAACAGTCATTTCTTTACCTGACATTGCTGGGACCAGAAGATAATCTGCAATCCCAGTGCCATTCCTAGTGTTGTCATGTGTTCCCTGGGTGACCTCAGGTGAGTCAGTTGATTCCGCAGCCTTTGTCTGGTCTGTCTTATCTGTACTACACACTCTGTAATGGAGTCTAACAGCTATTTATATGCACACTGGTTAGCATAAGACATTCTGGCAATTAGCATTCCTAGGGTATTCTTGTATCAAATAATAAAACTGGTCAATTATTAAAGCAGCCAGAGGCACAAAGAAAAGAATTTTTCCTCTTTAATTCATTTGGTTGCTGGACAAAGTTGATGAGACAAGGGCTTGGAGGTGGACTTAAGGGTCTGAAAGGCAGCAGAGAAGTCTCGGTGACCTGAACAAGACCTGCCACCCTACTGTCTTGCCACATATCCACAGTGGCACAAACTACAGCTTCTCCTGCACAGGTTGAATACATGGTAAGACCCGGCCACTGCAGCCAGAGAGGTGCAGCAAATTTCACTCGTCTCCATGCCCATTTCCTCTGAGCACTACTCAGGCAGAACAGAGAGCTGTGGTCCCAGGATATAAAACAAAGCCATGTCACTTCTTGTGGCACTGCCCTGAACCAATCCTTCATGCAGTGACTTTTACATTTTTCCTTCCAGGCCACCAGCTGTCAGATGGTAACAATTTCCATCCACTTGCTGACGTGAGCTGGTTTTGAACTTTAATCCAGTCCATGTCTTAACTGTGGTGGCAAACACTTTTTAACTAAAAAGAGCCTTCAAAACAATTTAGAAAATAAAATAAAAAATAATAAAAAAACAACCCAAAAACCCCAACAGCCCCAAAACAGCCCTTGTTAGCAGCACAGCTTTTATAAAAGGCTTGACAGATGTAAACAGGCTGAGCAATCACACGAAGGAAGGAAACAGCCATTGCGTGATGGCAGGAGCTTGTTGTTGCTGTGGTTGAGGCACCTGGCTCTTGAACTGCATGACCACCATGCAGAGGGCCAGTGCTTGCCCCAGAGAGCCTGCAGTCCGCACTCACCATGAGGCACAAGATAGATAGATGCAGACTGACGAGGGAACACAAGGAAACAATGAAACAATGCTGGTCAGCATGAGAAGCAGTAGTCTCATCATTAAATCATCTCCATTTACTTTCCTAATATGCTAACATTTTCTGCCACACACAGATCTCTTCCTCCCAGGCAGTACTGAGTGCCTTCAACTCCCAGGGAAGTCTATAAGTATGGAGAGACGTCAGCATCATGCATGAGGTGCTTAGCATTGTGCACGACAGAGCCTGGAGAGTCAAATCTTGGCTACTTTGCGTACTCTGGCTTGGAGCAAGTCACCTCTGTAATGGAAAATTATTATAATACAATAATACAGCTGGGAAGAATTTGCCATGTTTCTTGGACGCTAACAATAGTAATTTCTTAGTCAAGCATATGGGTAATAGTTAAAATGCTGTTTCTGCTACACTTCTGAAGATAATTCCTTTCTTAAAAGTTACACATTTACAGTAGAAAGGAAAATATTGCCATTTTCTGTACGAATCTTTCCCGCCTGGGAGGTGAACAAGTCACTGCAATTTCTGGCTATTTGGGGTTGCTCTTTGCATGTCTTCTATGTGACAAGTTCCCTTAAATTTTCCTTTCCCGAGTGGTGCTTGCTGCAGGGACTCATCTGGTCAGTCCCTTTTCTGTGTTCTCCCTGCTGCCTGGTGGCACTCTCACGTTGCAGATGTGCTGGCCTCAGCTTCTACCCATGATCTGGATAGTCTCATTTTCTTGCTGGATAAGTTGGGAAGTGTTGAACTGTCTGGCAAATCTCAGAATTTTTAATAAATGGATTCGACTTAATACCTAGTCTTTTTCTATAGTTGCTGCCATTGTCTGTGCCTTTGGTGGATTTATGAATAATAATGCTTAATCAACTATATTAACTCTAGATTCAAAACTAAATGCTTGCAAATTAATTTGAATTACAAGGATTAGCCTTAGGAAGGAAAAATGTGGCAAACACCACAGTCTTCTGAGCTAACCGCACCTTTTGGAAATTCCCAGAGTAGCTGATTCACTGGAATGACAATTACCCCCCCTTCTTTCCCCTCCCCCTCAAAGCACATTGTTTTACAGGAAACTTAATAAACCGAGTTTGTTAACAACAGTCATTAGGACTTTACTGAGATTGCTCACTCTGATGATGATCTTTGAAAAGTAATTCTTTTTTTCATTCCAACGGGATTTCTCTGCTTATCCACACCTACCGATCCTGAGTAAGGACTATGAACCCATTCGTGCATCACTGACGTCACTGGGAATTTTCCCACTGGGTTCAGTGGGAGTAAAGCCTATAATATCCTGAAAAGTAATCGCAAGACATTAGACACCCATTCTCTCGTTCCTTGCGCATTCAAATTCTAGCAACAACAATAGTTTTAATTCCGGGTTGCTAGGATTTTTTTTTTAATTAAATATATTATGAGTCAAAGGATGTTGCATCCAGCACTCTGAGGAAACAATGGGGACAGATCCTTCATCCTGGCTAAGTGCCTTTTGTGTCCTTCTGTGTGGCTACTTTAATTTGTACCAGAGGCTAGCCATACACACATGCATACACATGTACGCACATGAGATCCAGCAAGCCTAACAATCAAGAAAAAAAGAAATACGTTTAACAACCTCTTGTAGCTTCTGATGCCTAGCTGGAGTTTTAACATACACACACAGAACGGAGGAGGAAAGATTTTAATAGCTAAACAGAAAAGGAAAATAATCGCTATTTAAATGTTACAGTATTAGGTAGCTTGAGGATACTAGAAAGACAGTGGGAGGTAAGAAAGTAGTTAAGAAGGTGGCAGCAGAGAATGGTCAACACTGTAGTGCTTTGCCTGACTGATTTAATTATTCACAATTCACTCACATGCATCTTTGACTGTACTGAACCTCTCTTTTTCATTAGTTTCCACTCTTAAGTTACTTTCTTTCCTGTGTTTATATTCTGGCATTGTTAAACTAATTAGTTTTCCTGGCTGTTAAGCTACAATACAATACCTTGTAACCTAGTACTATACCCTATATATTTGCCACAAGTATGTAAAATACAGTAGGAAAGCAATATTTTCTACAGGAAATAAAGACAGCATTATTATCTCTCTGATAAAATCATATTTACATACATCAGATGGTCATGGTCTATCATCAGTGTTAATCAAATGCCCTTTCTATCTTTGCTTTAAGAAAGCAAAGAAGTTTACCCATTTTAGGGAGAAAAGAACTTTTTTTAAGGCTGGAAAAGGCTGGCAGAAACTATAGCTCAACTCAAACCACTTTTGGGAAATTCCCAGAATGCTGAATCACTGGGGTGGGCAATTACCACTCTCTTCAGCTGAACAATCAGAGATTCTAAAGAGAAGAAATGTATGCATGCTCAATGAAAGGAAATACAGCTTTACTGTGACTGTTTCTTTTAAAAGCAATTCCTGAGAAATCATTTTCTGTTCATAAGGAGGTTTCCGTATCTCTTAACCTCACATTCACCAGAAAGATAACTAACCACAGAGATTTCTAAAAGTTTATTATTGATCCCATACTTTCCCATACTAGAACACTTTCTGCAAGACTTTTCATTACGGGGACCCAGCTACTGGGCAGGGTTTTTGTGTGATCTAACTTCCCTATCATGTAATCCCATCAGCACATGCATTACTGTACTACCTGTCGACGTCTAGTGAATCCAGACATCCCAAGGAAACCAATTGCTGGAAAGCGAGCAAAAAAAACCATTTTCTACAATTATTTAAAACTATATTATGCTGAAAATCTAATGTATTTTTTGTGTATATCTAGCTACATGCCTTAAATAGGCAAAAGTGGGCAGTGACTTAATGATTCTTATGAAAGGATGGTTTCCCATTGCAGTGTTCCTCCACTGAAGTCCTCAACAATGGGTGCAACTTGCTCCTTTGACTTGAGTTCAACAGCCCTGTCCCGTGAGACAGCAAGTGCACATTGCTAAGGCAGAAGGAAATGGCTAGATTTTGATGTTTTTCTCAGGCCTCAAAAGTCCTAAGAAAGTGGATGAAGAACTCTTCACAATACTCCCGTTTCAGTGGTCTGTCAGATGTTACAATTTTAATCTTGTTGTGGTCCTTCAAACCCAAGTAACCAGGCTAAACCAGCCTGAAGAAAGAAGGGTCTGTACCAAGGACATACTGCATCCTTTGATACTGCTCCTTGCCGAAGGATCCTTTCCTAGAGAGTGAGCCTTTTTGTAGAGATAGTGCCTTATAGGAAATGTTTCATAGTTTCTCAATACACAGTCATTGCTTTGATGGAGGAATAATGAATACCTCCAGCCCTGGCCCTTCCACACACTTGGAGCTTTATAAAATGGAGAATATCACAGGGAAAAGTATCACACTGGACAAAGTAGAGAGACAAATTTAGGAGAATTTCACCTTTACACTTTCCAAACAAAACAACAACCAAGCACAGAAGATCAAGAAATTAAAGCAGTATTATTTGGACATTAATTCTTGCTTATGCCTTACTTGCCCAATTTCTTCCATAGCGTTCATTATAAATTCCTTACCCAATTTTCCTCTAATCTCCACACCTCTTAGATTAGAGACTGTGTGCTCAGCACTCCTCTGAAGCCCTTCCCACAAGCTGAGGTGCCGCTCTCTGGGCGTTGGGACAATGTCAGCAGCAAGCGGCTCACCAAGTATCTGTGAGCGAGCCCATTGCACAAACCAGAGAGCTCCATTCCCAGGAGGGTGTCTGTATGTCTGTTGGGTCAGGGCACTTGTTTTCCTGCTGACCAAACAGAGAAAATCAAAGCTGCTTCTCACAGCACCCTTATTATTCATTGCTGCTTGGGAGCTGTCAAAAGGCGCGTCTCACAGACATGGTCTCTGTCCTGAGGGGCTGGGAGTGTTGCATCAGGTAATTGGTGCAAGAGTCTTGACCGCAGTCCCTGTCTATGGCCAGGCTATCAGTCAAAAAGCAAACCAGGCTCTATTTCTGTCACTAAGTTTGAGGTACACTTCCACAAGCTTCAGCTGATTGAAAGGATCTGGTTCAAGAAAGGATCTTGACCGGACTGCCCTTCAGCTGAGGGCACCTTCAGAGCATGGTCCATCTCATGCTGCCTAAGACAGGTGTCACATGCAGAAAGGATCAATCTTTCTTCAGAGGTACTCATTTCCCTCCGTTTATTGGAGAGAGAGCCTGGACAACCTGTTTAGATTATGTATCTACATACCTAGGTAAACTCAGAGAAGAGACCCACCTTCTTGGACTCATGCTGCAGTTATATTAGCATCAGTGTGGGTGCAGCTTAGAATGAAAACAGAGGTGGTGTGGGGTGGATTGTTGTTTTTTTGTTGGTTTTTTTTTTTCTAGGCAGTCTAGTTTTGTTTTGCTTTGAAAGAACCAGTATTGCAATAAGACACTTCAATGTGTGGTAACACAATGAGATAGCCCCACACCTAGTCGACTGAAAGTACTTGGCATTTGGCCCGGTGACTGGCAACATCCCCTAGGTGTGGTGATATCTCTCAGTATCGCCCCACCCTGACATGTCTAGCATTTCATTAACACAAGCATTAAGGTCCAGTTCTACTACCCTTACTCACAATGAGTAAGGATGGCGGGATCTAGGTCTAAGTGAATGAATATTGCTGTAATGAGGCAGTATTTGTAACCTTATTATGCCAGTGAAAACTCCACAATCAGAGCTTTGAGAATAAGGAACTAATTGGCTTGAAACAGTTTCAGTCTAATAACCTCTTACCAGAAGATCAACAGTGCATTAAGGTTTATACCCCCGGTTGGTTAGATTAGTTTCAATTTCAGGTAGTGGGTATCTATCCAATTACTCTCCTCCTCACTCAGGGTAGAGCACATGGCATTCCTTCTGCTACTTGATATGCTAAGCAGCATGTGAGTTGGCAAGTTGGGCTGAAAAGCAAATTAGCATTATGCAAACTGCAGGATTCTGGCACTTACATCAGGATCAGTGATCTGGCAAGAAATCCTGCCAAGCTACCAAGCCTTCCTGAGCGCAGAGAGAGCTGCAAACCCTAATCCAAAGACCAGCTGACAATAACAAAGCAAAACAAAAAAGAGGTTGTGGGGGAGGGGGAACAAATTCTTAATTGTCTGGGAGGGTGGTGGTGGGAGTATGGAGGTGGATTTCCTCTTGAGACCTTGTATTGCATTGAAGAAAGAGAGGAAGAGAAAAAAAAGACAGAAAGGTGAGAGAGAAAAATAAGAGCAAAACAGAGAAAGATAGTGAGAAAGAGAGAGATAAAAAAAGGGAAAAAGATGAAAGAGCAGGAAGGAAGAAAGGAAGGAGGAAGGAAGGAAGGAAGGAAGGAAGCAAGCATTATGACTGACCCACAGCTGGGGATATTGGTACCCCAGCTGCTTGTGGCTGCCAGTCTGGTGGCATTGCTGCCTGGCAGTGGGGCAACAGAGCAAAAAGAGGTAAACCCATTTTGCCAGAGAGATGCCCTCAGTTAATGGGCTCATCTCTGTGATGGGCCAGCCAGGGCGTAGCTCCTCATCCCTTTTTGCTGACTCTCTGAAGACGTGGGCAGCTGCTAAAAGCGCAGCAGACAACAGCAGGGCAGTAATACCTTAAAGCACTTCAGCCGGATTCACCAGAATTCATCTGTCTTACTTTAGGTCTCTTTCAAGGCATCCCCAGTTAAAGATGATTTTTTTTTCAGGTGTTGGAATAAGGTATTCTCTGTATTTTTGTCTGGTCTATGAAGGCAGGATAAGGCCTATAATCCTTACATTTTAGTTTGGATGGAAGGGAGAGGAAAACTAGAAGAAAGTGTACAACAGCATCTAAACCTCAGTGAAAACCAAAGGGAGTTGTTTAGCCATCTGTGACCGTGTGCCTTAGAAATAATTTCTGTATCACAGCTTTACAAGGTATGTTTCTGTAAAGCCTTAACCACAGCCAGTGCCCACTTGTCCATACTAACAACATACACATACAACATAAAGACTATGTGTGGACCCTCCAAGCTTTTTACAGTTCTTAGATGGTAAAATATGTCTAACCATGTTAGGGTCAAATAGGATTTAGTAGTAGTTTTATGCCATCAGTTGCAAGAGACTGTGCTCTAATTACACAAGTGCATGAAGGAATTTCTATATTCTTTTAATAAAGATGGGGGTTTTTCCCTTTTTTTTGATGACAAGAGACATGATCTAGCTGTATAAGCAGTTCTAAAACATTTGGTAATGATTCTTCACATTAATGGGGGAAAGCATAGCGAAATTTCTAACTTTACTGAGAGTAAGGCATAGACTGAGGAAGATGTTTCTAAATCACAAGGTGATCAACAGAAGTAACAGAAATAGGGGCCTCTACTGTAGTTTTTTTGTCAAGCTAGTGCACTGTAGGGTTATATATATGTGATGTTCAAGAACTGTTGGCTTTCACCTGGCTCACAGTTTCATCAATGTAAAGGCTGTGGAGCAAAGGCAATGAATTGAGCCCTCTGATCCTCTGCCTCTTAATATCCACCAAAGTTCACTGGTTATCTTTACACTGAGCTCTATAAATAGTGCTTTTGCCTCTTGACCAATACGAAGTCCCTTATTTTTAGTATTTGTTTTGCAAATGTTTCAGTTCAGTGCATTAAAATCAGAACATGAGACACAGCCTTTCAACCTGTGAGTATTATGAAGACCTGAGTATTATTCTCAGCCCGGATGCTGAAAGCCCAATAGGCAGAACATAGCAGCCCTTTGAGGGCTTTGTGTTGAAGTGATTAAACCAAGGCAGTGGGTTTGTTCCATTTTCTTCATGAAATTTGTAGTAGGTTTCATTAATTTCCTCTGGACATTCATTAGAGTGGGAAGAAACTGAGTCAAGTTCTAGATTTCTGTTTCTTATGAAACTACTGTCCTTGCTTTTATTTTAGTTGGTTACTTGGTAATGAAGTACACACTGTTCTGCATCTGTTACTCCAGGCTCTCTCAAACAAGGTCACAGAGAAGCTCTAGGTTTAGACTTTCTACTCTGTCTTCTTTTCTCTGATGGTAAGGCCCCCTAAACAGCATCCAGAAAGTAGGGACTAGCCTTTGATTTCACTGCCTTTGGTTTTCTGATCAGAACTCCAAACTGGGATCACAAGAAATAAGGTGCACCATTCTACAGCTGCATGGCTGCAGCAGTACCAGTGGAAGAAAGTTGAAGGTTTTATTACCTGCCTCTAGGTCACAAGGTCAAAACTAATTATGCTGAGAGAGGAGGTAACCTAAGTGCCTCTGGATAGTATGATTTCATGATGGCAGGCAATCTTCCAGATTGCATTTAGTTTCTTAAGAAATCCTGGTTGGCATTCAGGTATATATTTCTACACCTCCCCCTGACAGCAAAGCAAAGTTTTATTTTAAGGTTTTGAAAAAATGTAATCCTTCTCATCTAGGTAAAGCAACATAGCATCTTCATTTGGCTTCTTCCATTACTAAAAAGGATCTACAAGCTGGGCAACACAAGTCTAGCTTTTGAGCACTTGTTTCTGACCTTTCAGGAGACTACAGGCAAGCTGATTCTCCACTCTCTGTGTCTCTGTTTCCTCTACCACACACTAGTTTCTCTATTTACATCATAACCTCTTTGTGCACTGTAATTGTCTAGCACAATGGGGCCCTCAGTGGGAACCTCAAGGTATTTCCATCATAAGAATAACAAACAACAGAAAGGAAGAACAAAAGAAGAAATACCATGAATGCAAGAATAGGTCCAAACCTCATCAAACCGAAGAATTTCAGAATTCAGGACTTTTAGAAAATGGAAATAGAAGCAAATGAGAGGGTCCAACACTGCCTTTTATCTAGACCTGCAATGTGTATCTACAAAGAATCGTGGCACAGATTGTATGCGTTGCTCCTATTGCTAGAACATATCAAGTGACAGTAGAGTGAAACTCTAGGAATTGTACCCTGTCTAGCATCCTCACAACCACACATTACTTCATATTTTGCTCTGCTGTCTTCTTCCCAATATTAATGTTATAAAAATCCAGTTAGGACGTTTTACTCTCTTCCTACAAATGATTTATTTTGTTTTCTTGGAACAATAGGTCACATTGTTTTTCTCCTTCGGAGCTTTCACTTTGATGTGTTGGCTTTGACTGCTAGCGGAAATGTTGTGGACCAGAAAAGAAGCCTTGCTGTGGTCCAACTTCACTGTAAACAGCAGGTGCAGCAGCTGCTGCAGGAAAGCCACTCGTTTTCCTGCTCCTTTTCAGGGATGAAAGAGGGGGATGTAGCAACTTATTTTTCTGGAAAATATGAGACATGGGAAACAAAAATAAAGACATAGTTTGAAGTGTTTCCTTTATTTGTCAAAAGTCTCGACATGCAAAATAAAGAACATGTAAATACTGTACTTTAATATGTAAATACTACATGTAAGTATGCAAATATTGTACCTGGATATGATAGTCTTGGTAGTATCTATAAATCTGAGCATAGACTCAGATGATTTATAATTTGAACTGCCTCCTCAGCAGAGCCAAACTAATTTCCACCAGCAGTTACGTAGCAGCCTTTACCAGTGATGGCCAGAAGTTTACCAGTGATGGCCAGAAGTATACCAGTAATTCCTCTTCTACAGAAACATGTAGAAGGATGGAAAGGGTGTAGAAGAAACTGTGCTTACAAATAGGAGTGCTTCCCATGTGGAGAACATACTATTAATTAATGAGCACTTAACTGTACGTGTTCCTTATAAAGGTGCCCAGGGGCAAACTGTAATGTGTGCAATTCCCTGTGTCTTCATACTGGCCCTTGCCCTGGAGCCACAGGAAACCATTCTCCTCGCATCTGGTGAGGAGGGGCTATGGCTTGACATGCTTCTCACAGGCCCACAGCACTCCATTTTCAAAGAAGATCTACTTAAAGCACAAGGTCTTCCAAAACTTGGAAGGCAGTGTCAAATCTCTGTGTTGCCCTATCATTTCCAACAGTTGAGTAGCAGAGTTGGTCTTTAAGAAATCAGTCAGTCACTGTCAGCAGAGGTCCTTTGAGTGAAGGGCATATAACTTCTGTCCCCATAATTATGGAAAGCATGAGAAAATGTTGCATAGGAGCTCATCCACAAGCTCTGCTACAGTCCTGCTCCAAACAAATCTTGTATTTTCTTCATGAAAAAAGTTTTACAAACAATGCAACTGGAATTTACATGCATCTGAGCTGAATATCTTCTTGCTCACCTATGCTAGAGAAAGCAGGGCAATATTTCTGTAAATAACTTCATCCCTTGCTGGTAAGTGCTCTCACTTGCAGAATATGTAGCAAAGGGGAGACAAGCAGTCATCTCTACAGTATTTAATGAGTATTTGACAGGGCTGCTAAAGCTATGGTACTTCTTTGCTTCATCAGGTGAAGCACTGAAGCCACCAAGAGCACTGTGGGGATGGGAACTCTATGTGACAGCCACACAGGCCCTCCTTCTTGCACTCTTTCCTTCTGCTCTGGACAGCCAAAATGCTGGGTCCATCAGACATACCAAGAATACATTTTAAACAGGGATGTTAATCCTGCTCAGAGCAGGATTAGCTGCCCCTGAAGCCTCTGAATGCCAACCAGATGTTGCTATGCAGCTGGCAAGATGCCCAAAGCAGCTTTCAAATTCCTTTTTCTCATTTAAGATGGAGGTCCCTTTGACCGGTAAGCAATATGCTCTGGGAATCTCAAGGGATTACAGAGCCATCGCAATAGATGGCTCATTTTCCCGCACTTGCAGTTCCACCGATGCCAATCAAAAGACTCTCGGGCTACATCTGTATTAAGAAACTAAGGAGGTGCACTGGCATAGGACTACCCCACATGTTTTTAGCATGCTCCACAGGGTTCTGGCTCTCCCTGACACTGTCCAGGTATCATTCAGGAATCAGACCCAAGGCAATTTGTTTGTGGCCACCATGTTCTTCTGGAAGAAGAGGAAAGCTGTGCAATATGGACATAAGCTGTGCCAAGCTATTTGGCATCAGAGCCAGAGAATAGTCCTTGGGTTATCTTATTTACTACAGCAGATTTAGCCCTATTGCTCTCAGTGAGCATTGAATTATACACAGATAAAGATATATGATAGATTTTAAATGTTAAAGAATCTCAGCCCAGAAAATTGTTTAAATTGGAGCTAATTAAATACCAAAAGTACTATGCCGTGCTTCACGACTCTACCAATTTATGTATCATCTCTTGAAACCATGTATCTCCAAAGGAATGCCTGTGGCATTGTAAGCATAACTAAATGAAGCTCATAAGTAACAGATTGATTTTCCCCACCTTCCAGGCCTCTTGTGGTAAGAGGAAACGCATCTCACAAGCAGATTTTGAAATGGAACTTGGTGGTAAACAATTTCTTGTCAGGTAGTTTTTCTTGTCAAATGACTTAGACATGATCTTGTAGTCATCTCAGTACTCTAGCCTCTTCTAAACAAACTATTTTACCGCATGTTTCTGGGTGAACTTAGGCCATTAAGAACAGGTTATATGTGACAGGAAAAAGGCAGGTTTCCCCCATTTAACCATGTAAACAAGGAGCCATATTTCTTAACTAATTACCGCAGACCTCACCTTATTTTCCCAAGCTCTCTCAATCACTCAACATACCCTCTTCTATCTTCTTTTATTTCTCCACCTATCACTCATTCATCCATGACTCGCAGTCTTTTCCATCCTTTCCAAATTGCTGCTTTTTGCTGACACAGCAGCCTACTTAGATAATGAAAATCAAATTGCTGTAATAAGATAATGCCATGCTTTTCACTAAGAACAAATAGAAGCAGAACTTAGAAGAAATCTGTAGGATTAGGAGCAGGGACACTATTATTGGTTAACTCCAAATGCCTGAGACAATCTGCTAAATCTTCTGAATATGTCTCACGTGGTTAAATTACCCAGAGATACTTTGTGCTCAAAGAAGTTAGCAGAGTAGCCTCAGGTAAAGATATGTCTTTCAGCACATACAGAAAAAGCCCCGAAGAGCCCTTGATGTAAGGAGTGTTGAAACACATAACTTGGGCCAAAGAATGTATCTGTAAACCAGAAACAAATCTAATAATAATTATATATCTAAAATATTTGGAGAAGTTTTTACAGCATTATTTTTAGGTGTCTTTAAACCACTGATTTGTACTGATGGATCATAAATATCTGTAGGGGGTGTCTGAAGTCCTGCAGTAATCAAGTACAGACTTTAGAAACCCTTAGCAGTTGTTCAAATTCCTTTGTAGGGCAGGATAGCAGCTCTTGATATGAAGTGGTGTTATCTTTGACTGCTTATGTACCTCTTGTCTATACTTAGTGTGTTCAAGGCTGCAGATGATCCTCCCTCTCAGACATGTTAAGAACCCTGCTGGTATTCAGGCTCTTGCAAAGCTTTCTAGGCTTTCAGTTGTCCTACCATTTGCAAAAGTGAATCTATGCTGCTGAATTACAGAGGTGATTTCCCATTCTGACTGGTCATCAAGCAAGACCAATGAGAAATATATGTCCAGGGTCACGCTTCAATGCTCTCACTGATTTTGCACACATTATTCAAACTGGCACTGTTCTCTGCATTGCTGGTGCTCTTGTGTCAGGGAATGAAAATATGGTCTCTGACTAAAGTGCAATACTTTACATACTATTCCATTACACAGTGGCTTTTTTCTTTTCTAGACACACAGACTTGTTCTCAGACCACTTATCATGTTGAATAAAATGGAGCAATATGACGCTTAAATTCAAGAAAGTAATGAGGCATTGCTAGAGCAGAGTTGAGTCTACAGAGGCATGTAACACAGTCCATGGAAATAAGACAGGGCTGTATTCAGACCGCTTACTGAAGGGGTGTTATTTATATCACCTCAGTTTAAATATCTCAAAGTGAGTTGCTCATTCTAACACTAGTCGTATAACAGTAAAGGGGAAGAGAGAAGAGCCTTCAGAGGGCAATTCACCCAATTTGGATATTGATCTTAGGGTGGGACTATAAAAGCAGGCTGAATAATCACCTCTGATTTAGACAGCTAGAGATGTCTGAAGTTGGACAGGTGACTCCCATCCAAAGTAGGTATCTAGGAGATAGCTGGAATGCCTCATCCTCCAGGTGGAAGGATTGACTCTGTGACTGCTTTTCTCTATTGACCAGGCTGAAGAGGCCTACATGTTGTTTGTCTCTTGAATTTAGCCTTCACAGAGGCATGGCTGACAGAGGACTTTTAGGGAAAATCATATTCTCGCTTTCAACCACTCTGGAGGGTTCCACTTACAGTAAACACACATAGTCTGGAAAGGTAGCATAAGATAGCATGCCCAAGCCTTCCTCAACAGCCCAAGAGACCTTGAGGTGTCTCAAGGCTGTGATTATAAAAAGATAGTTTGCAAGGTGAGAAAGAGGTCAGAGGTGGGGCAAGGGCATTGTGCTGCTAAAGAAATGTATAAGCTATTGTCCCATTAAACAGGCACAGGAGCCTGAAGAGCAATTATTATCTCCCAGGTTTTGTCCACTGATTTGGAAAACCCTTCTCCAGCAGTTTCAGTAGGAAGCCTTATAAATCAGCCCAGCTACTCTGATATGTCTATTATTCCAAGAATATTTTCCTTGCCATAAAGGGAATCCTAACATGTCCAAAAGGATAATCCTTTATCTGCTTCAAATGTGAGTGTATCTGTGGATTGAAGGCAGACAGTGTTAATTTTGTAGAGCATACTTTTTTCAATGAAATTATTTTAAATCATTTTGTCAACGTGGGGTCTGGTTTTCACTTTCTAATAACACATTTCCAGTATGTTACAAACTTCTCTCCCTTCCCCCTAACAACTAAAAGGGTTGAGTATTTTACATCAAATACACCTAATATAACTAACTCTGTTACTCATGCTTACGTGATGAAAAACAAATTGGAACCACAGACATGTGTATGAGAAACATATTTGGGGACTTCACAATATCTCAATCCCTTTAACAACAGGAGAGTTTTGTAGCTTTATCACAGGGCTTCCCAAATGCTGGGGATGGAATACATGCAACACGACCCGGTAGGTTTGCAGGGGAACAATGTAAAGCTGGTAAAACTACAACAGTATGGGGGAAAATGCTCACAGAGCCCTGAAGGAACTGCTGGAGCAAAATGAGACCTCTCCTCTGACTCTGAGGTTGGCTCTCTCGGGTCTCCTTCCCCTGGATGACTCTGTTTCTTTTCACCAACAGAAAATTCTGTCTATTCACTTTCCATGTGCTGCATTAAGTGCATTACAAGGCAACAGAAATCAGAAAAGGTCCCCATGGTACATGATGGATTTCAGAATTCTCACAGCTGTCACCAGCCAAAGACTGCTTTACAGATTAAGAAAGAAAAGCAAACTATTAAAAAAAAAAAAGTGTTGTCTAGGGTCAAAAGTATGAAATCAGTATCACCCATGTCTGTGGCCCCGATCCTGCGCAGACTTATGCACATGCTTCATTTCTCATACCATGGGTGCTCCTGTTTGCCATCACACACCAAAAAAAAGCACATGAATCAGTGTCTGCAGGGTCCAAGGCAATTGTTTGTAAAATGAAAGTTCTAGTGAAGTCTAGTTAATGATATCATGAACTCTCACACCAACCAAAGCCCTGTCTAAGCCCTCACATACATTTTTCAAGCCCATGGCTGCCTCTTGCAACCTCTCCGCCCTATCTGGAGCCCTCTGCCCAGGCCTGGGTGTCAGTGATGGCTCCCTGCTGAAAATACAGACCAGTAAAAAACAGGTATTCACAGTATAGTTGAAAATGTACACTGTTCTAATTATTTTTTCCCCAAGCAGAAATAGAGACTGAATTTTAAAAACTGTGAACCAACACACTGAGCTTTACACGTGCCTTAGTTACCTAATTAAAAGCCTCTAAAAATAGGCATTTGTAGCTCA
The DNA here is from genome assembly GCA_025769975.1 of Gallinago jamesoni. Classification (NCBI taxonomy): domain Eukaryota; kingdom Metazoa; phylum Chordata; class Aves; order Charadriiformes; family Scolopacidae; genus Gallinago; species Gallinago jamesoni. Next base: position 73,021,530 of record JAOQGH010000023.1, on the reverse strand, counting down.
GAAGTAACACATTAGAACTACAGAAGGGCAGAGGAATGACATGCCTCAGGTGAGCTCCTTTGCTGATTAAATCTGTACATTTGAGTTTATATGTATATAAGTATCATATACTTATGATATAAGTTATTCTTATATGATAAGGTAATATGCTCTGGTTAGAGCCTTTGTGGGTGTTTTATATTATCACACTGGTGGCAGCACAGAGCTCAGACAAATGTCAACAATAAGCAAGAATTCAAATCAAAACTTGAGAAAATACTTGAAATTTAAATTAATTTTTCTTTTCTTTTGTTCAAAAATGTTATCGCCTACTACATTATTACTCTGTGAATAACAAAAGAAAACATTAATATATAAAGGTTTGCATCTTGAAAAACTGATTAGTAGCACTACTATACATATACACAAGATTTAAGGTAGACTCCTTTGTAAATTAATTTTTAAAATGTGTCTTTTATTTCAAATTAAGGAGACTAAAACATTCTGGTTGGAACCCTGGCCTTTTGAAGCTACCAGCAAAATTCACATTGATCACAGCAGGTACAGGATTTCATTCCGTGTACTGCCCCTATGCCTAGATTTTAATAACATTTTTTATTTTTACCAGTAAGGCAAAGACATGGTGGTTTCATATCAAATGGCTGCTCCACAATGCTAAATTGGTACCAAGCCACCAGAGCTGAAAAGCAGCCAAGAGTCTTCCACGCTATGGTGTTTGCTGGAATGTACTGGTGACTGTTTGACAGCTTCACCTATCTGGATCCTTGCAAACTTGGTGTGATCTAGCACTCCAAGCTCTGCTTCTCATCACCAGCTGGTATTTCTCATCACAATAAGTTTAGAACACTGTGTGGCATTAAAATTTGAACAAATACCCCACAGTAAGTATTGAATTTATGAAACCATATGTCTTATTGTAATGAAGTCAACTGTTCACATCATGAAATCATTACCTGTCCTTGAAAAAGAGATTGGCTTTATGTACACGTATATACGTATATATTTGTCATACATAAATATTTAGTTATTTCTTAACCTTATTTAATTTTTGCACATCCAGGGTTCTGTCATTGCTTTTTGAAATAATAAAGCATATTTCTTTCCATCGTGCTTCTTTTACAATAAAAGTTCAGTCTCTGCCCAGATTTTTGCTGGTAAGAATGCCAGTAGTCTAAGAAAAAGTCTTAAAACACAAAGAATGGGAGTTTTACTGCTCTCGATCCAAGAAAACCCAAACTAAGACTTGCCTAGGATAAAAAGTACAAGTTACGGCACTATAAAAATATTAATGACAAGGGATACAGTTTTTCTAAAAGAAATAGAACATTGTCTATATCACACAGTTCATGATTATATAATTTAGTGGCATGTAATATATAATAATTCCATAGAGGAAAACCATACAAATATTACTCATTAACTATATTGTAAAATTACCAATGTAATAAAGAACAATTGGAAAAGGTAAGTGAGATCGAAAGCTACGCGTGCATTGGAGGTGGAGTTGCAATGTCTGTTAGACAACGTACTGGGGAAACCAAGAAGGGAAGGAGGCAGAAGACAATGTAGCCATTCCGTACACGAGAAGCAAAAAAACCCAGCTCACAACCAGTGACACGGGAGGGAACAGAGACCTCCAGATCCTCTCACGTGTAATCACAAGGCTGTACCTCTTCAGACCTCCTCTCTTGCATCTCCCTGAGAAAGCAGCTTATGGTCATGAAGGGCAGCTGCAAGGCATCAGAAAGGAAAGGAGTGCCTGAGCTTTTCAAGCTGCAGTGGTGCTGTTCCCAGTACACTCGCTGGAACTGTGCGCAGCAGCTCGCCCCGTGGAATGCAGCCAGGGGGGCTGGCTTGGTGTCTTGTCTGCAGTTGCTTCAGAAACAACTAATTTAATAGTAATGATGATAATAGTATATCTGAACAGGACAGAGGTTAATTTGATTCTGTGAAGAGGGATGTATACCTTAGCACAATGAAACCATTATGAGAACCAGTTTTCCCCCAAATCAAGATAAGAGCACATTGGAATGAGAATCTTGCAGCCACATGGGTAGGGAAAACAGTCCACTAAAAATGTGAGAATGGGAGGTAACATAGTCCTTTCATCTCCCAGTCACTAATTATGCATGACTATAGGCCCAGGCCAGTTTTCACTGCAGGCAATGAAAAGTGTCCTATTAACTCCAGTGGCCTTGGAGCAGAACTCTTGGAGGAAGTAATCCATGTTACAGCTTGAATCTGTTGGTGACTACCATTTATTAGTGTGAGGTTTAATGCTTTGAACCCAAAATTGAAGCAAAGATTTTCAATCAGATAGAGGAAAGGAAGTAGAGTGAGCTTTTCTCAGTTGAAAGCTATTCCTCACATACAGAAGCAGTAAAAAGTGAAATAAAAGGGCTGTAAATGAAAGAGAGGAAAGACTCGGATATTATATATCTGAGTTGTGATTCCTTTGTGCTGGAACCTTTTTTAACATATTACACAGTGCTTTCAGAAGGATGCAGCGATGTGATAAAACAGATGCAGCAGATGCAGGAAATATAGCACTTCTTGCAGGACAGACTTTTGGGGGTAATTCAGTTTATTAATGGCATGTATTATGGAATAACAAGTTGCAGATGATCATTAAAACTTATCCTTAACAGACATTCCTTGTGTATTCATCTTTTGTTGTTTCCATAGCAGACATGAGAGAAATTTGTGTAGCCTGAGACTTTTGAGTTCCCAGGGCCCACATTTGCATTTTTGACTTGTGACTTAAAAGCAAGGATTATTTTTAAGGACAGTTTAATTAAAAAATAATAATGAAAGAATTCTGTCACAAGAAAAGCTTGTGATGTGATATATTCCAAGGACAGAATCCAGGAATCTCATCCTCTTGTTCCCCTCATTTTCTCAACAGCTCTAGCAAAAGCAATGGCAAATTTCCACTACAGCTTTTAATCTTTGCCTTCTAGTCCATCCACCCTCAGTGCTGATGATCTAGGAGGTGATTCAGTGGCTCTCCTGGTGAGTTTACTTGCTCCTTCTGATCCCATCAGGGAGACCCATAGCACTTGCAATCATAGACAACCAGAGTTTAGATAAAAGCCTACCAGGGAAGCAGCAGTAGCTGCAATGTGGTATAAAAAGGCAATACTTTATTCCCAGTCTGTGTGCAACGCGGTCAGAATCAGGGAATATATACCATGACCAAGGAAAGGACAAACCTGAGAGTGAGTTGTATAAAAGGTCCCTTCCAACCATGAATATTCTGGGAGAGATAAAGGCCACAAATCTGGAAGCAAAAGAAAATTCCTGGCCATATTCTGGAACAAAGGCACAAATGATCACAAGGTGAATGGGACTCTATCAGTTAAACTTCATGTCTCTAAACCCTGAATGGTGGCCTTTGGTGATGGCTAAGCAAAACTCCAGATTAGATCTTAAAATGACAGGAAACTTAGCAAGTAAGTGAGGAATTCATTTGAAAAGGAGGGAGAGAAATGGATCATTATATTTCCTTTTCTGTCAGACTTATCAGAAGTTGACTCTAGTCATGTGCTACGTCTCAAAGGACAAGTTACATTTGCAGCCAAAGTTTACAGAAAACATTCTTGTGTACAGCATAAAAAATATTGCCTAGGGGGATTTTGGATTTGCTGTCACTGAGAGCTTTTAAGAGTAGCTTAGACTTTTTAAAGACTAGATTAGACAAATGTCTGTCCAGACTAGCTTATGTTGTGGGTGTACTTTGATCAAGACAAACTAAGCCACTAATGTGGTCTTCAGACCACTTGGGGTCTCCTATAGGCCTGTTCTTCAATTCTTCTGTGCCATGCAAGTGCTGTGCGGGACAAGATGATGTAGGTCCAGATAGAACTGGGGAGGTGGCATTTGTAAAGAGAATACAAATGATGGAGGGTTGATACACTAGCTGAATGCCATGTTGTTAATGCCATGTGTGTGTCACCAAGTCCACTGCTGGTAACACTCAGTGCCAGGCATCCCTGGTGCTAACAAATGAAATGTGTGGGGCCAAGGAGGTGGCTTTGCAGACAAAGTAAACAACAACAACAAATGTGATCGAGGCAAAATGTAAATATAACGGTAACCACTGTCAGTGCCATACTGCATATGTGACAGATGTGAAACACTATAAGTGCTAAATGTACCCAAAATAAAAAGACACAGATGTCCTGACAGCAGGCAATCTGTGTGTTTCTTCTCTGTGCCAATTCCATATAGCACTTTGTAGTCCCCAGCTGTGAGCCCACACAGATAGCTCCAGACTCAAAAGTTAAAACTTAATCAGCCCCAAGCTTCTGTGCCCCAACAGGCAGCAGCGACGTCACTCCGAATGCCAGTGCCCGCTGGAACAGCATTCATGGGCTGCTGAGGCTTGGGGTTGCTCGACCCCGAAAGGAGGAAAGGACAAAAACGCAGAGCAATCTTGATGAGCAAACAAAAGACATGTTGCGCATCATGCTACAGCATGTGATGGCCAACACATCTATCAGACAAGAAGAGAGGAGACCAGGGACTGAAACAATATGCAGAATTCCCTTCTCATCTCAGCCATCACCTGGCAAAACACCAGAGTAGGGATAAAGCATAATCTATTAATCAGTGCTGGCAGGACCCTTCTCACTGTGTTGGGTACCTTTGCCAAAGAGGCTCGTACTAGTATGGACCATACACTACAGCGTTCAGGCTGGTTAATGGGAAGCAGGATTGCAAACCTCACTTTCAATACCCATTAGAGGTAAATAGTTGCCTTTACAAATGAGAGGCAATAAAGCAGGGAACACAGCATAAGCAGCGTGTGCCATGCCAAACAGTTATCTGCTTGCAAAGCAACAATCCAGGACACCAGAGCAACCAACACTGCTGCATAATCAGGAGGGGATGAAACCAAATGAAATTTGTGGTGGTTACAGGCTTCCTCAGGTTTAGCTAATGGTACCTCAACGCAAAAGTGTAGCGGACAGGTTTCTGAGCAAAAGAAGAAAGTCACAACTGCAAGCAAGGCCTCAGCTACCACAAGACCATTTGATCTCCAAAGATGCAGTGGGGTGCTGCATATCCCATATTCCCATATTCGCAACATGGTGTATCCAAATGTAGTTGATTAGTATTACAGGCCACAGCACCATGTGTAATAAAAAGGAGTTTGAAGCCTTCTGTGCCTTCAAAGGCAGAGAGGGCACAAACCAATTAATACCAGGTGACAAAGGCCTACACATAAACAGCATAAACATCCTGACAGACGTTGGAAATGAACCATTGTCCCACAGAGCCTTGAACTGTTGGCACCCAGAGCCAGGAAAGCGCTGGCAAGGAGAAGTTGATTTCCAAATGTGAGGGCACTCTGGGTGAAGACCACTGCCCAGCACACACATGGAGACAGCCAGGGCCCCAAGGAATAGTCAAAAATGGGCAGCCGATAAAAAGATATGTGAAAAAGCTGTGTGAATATGGTGTTACTGTCACCCAATACAGCATGTAACCACTCTGGTATGTGGTTTATATAGCACTCACGCATAGTACTCATGTAGTATTCCAGTCCTATGCGTGCTGCTCCAGCAGTACCACACATGCACACAATACCACAATCAAAAACACATCTTCCTGGCAAATTTTGACAACCTATATACCATGTATTGCAACCACCCGCACACATATGACGTGATGATAACAGCTGCCATTGCATCACTAGCAAATACTTCAATGGACCATCACACATTTTCTCAGAGAGAGAGAATCTTCACACAGTCTCTGCACAACCTACAAGCAGATGGCAAACTGTGCACATGAGGAAAAGCTTGATGAAGCACCCAACACAAAGGCAGTACAAGCAAATATGCTGATGATGAATCTGGCTAATTGAGTGTTTCATGAAGTAAACACATCAGTAAAAGCTATCCCACCGCTTTAAAAACAGGCTGTATGGCAAAGAGATTCAGAGCTTTTAATAGTTGGTGGGTTGCCACTTGTGAACATTGTTGGTGGGCAGTCCAGTCCAGGACATGCTGTAAATACTGCCACTAGTAGAAAACCATGGCCCAGCACAACATATAACATATAGCATTCTTCCTTCCTTCTTTACAAGCTTCTTGGAAGGGACAGGGGCAAGAAAAGCTTGCCATATCACTAACAGATGTAGCTCAGAGGAAGTCTTGATGTGCTGAAAATAGGTTCCACTATTCTGGCCAGTATACTAGTCCTAGGTGTGATGATTTTGGTCATAAGCAGTATGGGAGTAAGGGTTCAATGTTTTTTTTTCCCAGAAACCAAGCAAATGACTGAAACAACCCTAGAATATTTAACAAAGAGAAATGACATGTTTGAGTTAAAATAATTGCCTTATGATGGAGCGACTGAGCTAGAAGCCAGAGGCGACTGCAAGGGAACTGGTGTAGATACATTTTCCAGCTAGTGTGACAACTGCCTGTGGTCTGTGTGCTGGGCAAGTTCAGTCCATGTTTTGCTGCATGGTACAGTGCTGTCACAGGCCAACCTGTGCTCACTGCAAGGCTTTCATCTCATCCCGCAATCATTTCTGTTCTTACATGCCAGGCAGCAGAGCCGCACACCTGTCTTTACTTAGCTGGCTGCATTCCTTCTCATTTCTCCAGAACGTGTCCTAATCTACAGAAGATTTAGCTTGTGAGTGTTGCCTGGACAGCAATGCTCTGAGCATTTTCTCGTTGTGCTTAGCACAGTAATTCCAGGAATCTGGCATTTCTGTGCCAGGTTGTGCTGCATTGCAGACTGTGAGCAGCGGTGTCTCACAGAACCTACGTTGCACCCACGGGACTTCTGGAGTCAGAAAGCTCCATCTCTCCTCCAGAGCACCCCTCTGCCTCTTTTGGCATGAGCTTTCTCACGAGTCTGAGTGAGCCTGGCCACTGGCACACCACTCCTCCTGCAGCAGCAATGGTCAGGCCAGCGGCGAGTGAGCTGAAGTGGGGTGCAAAGCTGTCCCCACTGGCTCTGCCCCACGAGCAGGGCCAGGCAGGACCAGGTTGCCATTGGTGGTGGTGTGTGGATGGTGAGTGGTGTTAATGAGCCCGGCTGTGCTGTGTGTGCAGCTCGTCTGGAATTCTGCTCAGAAACACCATGAGAAACTCAGAGCATGTACTATTTACGCTGGTTATTAGAAGCAGATGCTAATGTTTCTTTGCTGCGATCTCCCAAGTATCCTGTCCTTTTATGATGTGTGGCATGTGTTTGCAGTGTGTATGTCTCTATATCACATGCAAATAAAAGGTTACTTTCACCATTTGTGTTGTGTTCATCGATAATGAGGACCTTACAACCTCTTTCTGTGGTCTTGCCCTTGCAGATGTTGGCTGTGGAGCTGAGGTAAGCATCTGTAGCAATGTGTAGGGCTGCTGTATGGTGTACATGTGTGGATGTCTGGCATGAGCAATGGATGAAGCATAAGTCAGGGCAATAATAGTGCTCTGAGCTACCTCCTGGCACTGGGTGGCACAAGGGCAACCACGACGTCTTACCTGTATACATACAGTTCAGTGTTTGAAAATGGCACGCCGAAAACAGTGCAACATTCGCATTTTCCCTTTCTCTTTCGTATATATTCATATATATGTATCTTACATGTATATATTTATGTACATATGTATACATATGCATAGAGTTCTTTCCCATCACACACCTCCTACAGAGTCTGCAAATAGTACTCTACGAACAAAAGTCTATCTGGAAATTGATACCCACATATATAAAGCAAATATTGCTTACCTGGGTACTTCTCAATATAATTTAACTAACAGAATAGTTGAATTCACTGTGTAAGTGAATTATTTAATAACTAGAAGATTTGTTCACATAACTCAAGTGTCCTCTAGTAGCAGAATACCAATAATTCAATGCCTGTATCAGAGAGAACAGGCCTAAAGTTATACTGCCATAAATCCGAGTCTTATCAAGCTTTCTTAATCCTGTTCTCCTGGGGTGACTAGACCCAGTTTTAATGGATCCACATGCTTGAAGTTTCTGTTTCTGATTTCTGGTTTTCAAGCCTTACCTTTCACATGATGAAACAGGGCATGCTTAGAAGTTTCCTTAGGCTTCCTTTAGAACTATCAGCCTGAATTTGGGAGTTCTCAAGACAATGAGCAAATTTACACTTTCGAGAGATTTCCTCTGCAGTCAAGTAACTCTTCAGCCAAGGTGTATCTAGTTTCATCTGTGTTTATATGACATTTTGGATAGATTTTAACTTAAAAGCAAAATGCAGTTATGTTATTCCTACCCTCCAGGTGGACACTGGTGTAATATCATGCTGTAATGCCCCATGTTGGGAAACTTTCATCACGTGCCACAATTCTTTTCTTGAACTTACATCACCCTTGAAATACAAAGTTAAAATAGAATATCCTGAACTTCTCCTCCTGTGCTAGTCAGTGTCTTGTCTTGCATTCACAAAGCTCCTAGGAATAGTTAATGGTTTGCTTTTGTAACAGAGACTTAAATCTGTGTCACAACAAATACTAGAAGCCATAAGTAATCATATAGGGGGCTGAGAGAGAGTGACTATGTTAACTGAGTGTTTTGGATGTAAGCAGGCCTGAACATGGGCTTGATAAGCAATTGGGAAAAAGATTGGTCATGTCCCTCAGGTGAACACAGTCTGGAGACAGGCTATGCTTGGTTGTATCCTCCAAGGCCAAACATGTCTTACTGAAGAAAGAGAAAGAACTGATTTAGATTGAAGGTTCCCAAACTTCAGTATATGAATCACTTTAGAATAGCATCTAGGCTTAGTGCCATGGATGCATCTCTAGAAAAAAGAGAAAGGGGAGCTACAGACGTCTGGGAACTATTGCTATTGCTGTTTTTATGTGGGAAAAAGAAACAGAATAGAAGTACAGAGAGTGGAGAATTGGCAGTTCCCTTCCTGCTGCTCCTTAGCCAATGACAGTCATCTTTGGTCCATCAGAAGAAACTATACAGTTGGACCTGGATTGTTTCTAAAGATAATAGCATTCCTGAAACATGCTGTGTAGAGAAAAACAGAACAACCATTGTCGTCTCTTGCTGTTATAGTTCATATTTGTTATCTTCTTTCTCTTTCTTCTCCATACTCCACCAGGAGCCACTATCCCTTTCCATTCTCAAGTTCTTGTTAGGGCAAGACCTCATCACTGAGGCCTTCATCTGACAGCCCTCATCCCAGGGTTTGGAGGTACTCCTACCATAGTTTCCATACCATCTTTGCACCACACTCTCAGCCTTTTCGTTTTCAAAGGGTAAAACAGAAAGACATCCAGAGCAGTCTCATATGCACCATCACCATAAGTGAGAGTAGTTTCTGTCACTGCATACTTTGATGCGTACTAAGTTGGGAAACCCCTGATCTAAATAGATTTTCCCTTCTTTTCACATCTGACTTCAGTTATGTGACAATAGCTTGGTGTTGGTACAGAGGTAGCATTATTGCAAGTATAGTCTTGTCAAAAAAGGTGTGACTATTTGTTTGAAGTTGGCCAGACTGACCTTGTTCCTGATCATACCTATTTCTTCTTATTCCAAACTCTTGATTCAGTGACACTCTCAATGAAGAAATCTCCTTTAACATGTCCAGGAGTCCTGTAGAAGATATGAAAGAATTTAGACCACAGGTATGCAATAGTGGAATTTTTAAATCTCTAATTGAAAGAGTCCCTCGAAATTCAGCTGTGTAAAATCTTCAGTATAGCAATCCAGCTATCTTCCACTTTCATGACCTTTTTGCGTTTAAAACCCTATATATAAATGATTATTCAGTCTTCATAGTTATTCTTACTAGATGCAAATAACAGGAACGAAAGCTATATTTTCAATTACCAGGCACATATGTTTATGTAAAATTATACACACAATTATTCATGTATCCTCAAATTTTAAAATGCCAAAGCTATGTGTACATCTGAAAAACAATTTAAACCAAGCCCCAAGAGCATAAAAATGTGCATCTGGAATATGTGGATTTTTATGGTTACAAATTCTTTCATTCACAAAGTCTAAAAATGTCTGTATACAAATTTGTATACAGAGAGAAGATGATTAACTGGCAATGCAGCCTGTTCACAGATTATAGCTGATATACCTAAAAGCTTTTTAAAGATAACATAAAGGCTATTATTATGTTGTATGTAGTCACTTTTATTTAGTATTGTTTACAGCTCATTGTGAGCTTGAAAATGAAATATTTATGTAGCTTTTTTTACCTTTTATACAATAGAAGGTCAGACATTCTGGTCTGTAGGTCAGTCCTCCTATCCTGATTGTCTCTGCTGGAAATGACTGAAGCCTTGGCTTTAACAGAAACTAGAAGATCAAACCACGTAATGTTGGGTGAATCTCAGTAACAGCAATGTGTTCGTCAAAGCTCTGCCTACCCTTTATTTGCCAAAGGCCATTCTTTGCACCTTAAGCCAGGGTGGAGTAATTAGGGGGAGGGAATGGCAATTATGGTCTAAGAGGATGGGGAAAAATACAGAGGACGAGCAAGGTGCAACTTCTAATGATCATTGTTTATACTATAAAGCGGGACATGAAGCAAGGGATGGGGCAGGCACTTTCCTGTGAATTGAGTATTAGGGTTGCAAAGTATTTCTCTTCTTCTTTAACACTGAGAGTTCTGGGAAGAACAGAATGGGTGAAAAGCTTCTTTAATACCCCTTAGCACCAGTAACACCAGGGAAACTGAGGACTGGATCCAACGAAGCCTGCCTTCTGTGACCTCGCTCAATCTGTGACCACAACAGAAGAAATCAAACATGTTGTCACCACCCAGGGCTGAGTCCTGCTCCATTTTGGAGGCTGAGCTGGTCTGCCGGCATGGATGCAGCCTGCCCTGCGCCAGTAGGCCGCCATGCCCAGGAATACGCTCCTGCAGACATGGCGTCCCTGCTGTTATTGCAGCCACCGGCGGTGTGACTCTGACACCCGACCTTCTGAAACTGGCCGGGGAAAAATACCCGAGAAGCTGCAGGGAGTTGCAGTGGGACGAAAGCAGAGGGGAAATCCCAGCCTGCCTCTGATTTCCAGTGTACAGGACGTGTCGCCGTCCTCACCTGAGCGGGCAGGGAGTTCCTGACCTGAAGGAAAGCCCTCATCCATGAGGCCCGGTTACAGGGCAGGAGCCAGCCCCGGCCTGGCCACCCAGCCCTCCTGGCAGGGTGTGCCCTTCCGAGGCTGGAAAGGACAAAACAACAACAAAACTACTTTCATTCAGGCAAGGGTGACTCAGGCTGTGGTCGGGTCGGCGGCCAGGGGCTGTTGATGAGCAGGCCCCAGCCTTTCTAATGACACCCCACTCCCAGTGGAACCACCCTTCCCCGCTCCTGCCACACCATTGCGGTGCGGCCCGGCCAGTCTCCCTCCGAGGCCACAGCGTCTGTCATGAAGGCCCCATCCACAGGCAGGATGGTGAGGAGGTGACATCCTCGGCCTGTGAGCGCAGTGGTGGGGAGGAGAGCTCATGGCGGAGCTCGGGAAGAGGCAGGCCCGAGTGTCATCCAACAGCACTCACTCTTTCACCAGGTTGTGTAATGCACCCTTTAATCACCAGACTAGGATCTGAATGCAAATGTGCCCCTTATGCAATGGGGTGAGTAAGATTCTGTGCCGCCTGCAGCCTCTTTTCCAGGGAAGTGCAGTTGCCTTCTCTGCATGATGAACTTGAATGTCAAATATTAATAACAAAACAAATTATCTCCACCCTGTCATCAGGGTGTGTCGCGGCTGATTCCTGTTTAACATCAAGGTTTCTACTGCTCAGGAATCCTTCCTGCAATCCTGGGCTCCGGCTGTATCAGTTCTGTGAGTGATTAAGGAATGACAAAAATCCTGAAAAACTTCCTGGTGTCTGAGCTCATCTTGATCCTCTTCCATGGTTTGCTGGGATGAGAGGAAAAAAAATGGAGCTCCAAAGATAGAATGGCTGGAGCAATACTTGCAAAACTAGCCTAACCCAACCATCAAAGCACTTCCTTTAGGTAAGAATTCACCCCCATCAAGCTCACAGTGCATAAATAAAACTGTTTTTCAAAACAAAAACAGTGTCTCATACAATAGGATTTTGTATAGATCATAAATGACACTCCCATTGTACTAGCCACAAGCTCTTTTGTGCATTCAAGTATTTAGTCTGATCAAAGAGCATCAAAAATGTTTTTCAGAATGTAGATCATTTGGAGAGTCATGAAGCAGCTGAAAAACCGTTCACTAACAATGGTTAATTCTGGGGCTTTTTACTCTGTTGAGGTTACAATTAATATATCATTAATTTTTTGATTCCTCCATTTCATGATAGCTCAGTAGTACCAGAGCACTGCACATCTTTTTAAGTGACACTCCTTAGAAGTGCCTGAACAATGCTAACTGGTGGATATGCTGCCTTGTCTACAATAAGTGCCATAGCTAGTTCCAGATCTCTGCAGTGATCTAAGTAGTCATAGGCCTGATGTACAAGGAGAGGTTGAGGGGCATTTGTTAGGCTTCAGGAGATCTAAGAATCTAAGATCTCAGAAGAGCTGAGCTTTGGGCTGTGTTCAACTATCTTAAAGAAATGTAGAGAAAAGAGAAGGCCAGATTTCATTCTGGAGGTGCACAGGGAAAGGACAAGAGGCAACAGACACAGATTGCAACAAGGAAAAAATTGTTAGATATCCAATTAGATATGAGGAAATAAATTTTTGCAAAGCAGGAGTGAAAGACCAGGACACATTGCCCAGAGAGATTGTCTCTCCTTCTACACACTCAGCAGGACATGACTCTCACCAACCCGACCTAACTTCAAAGTTGGCCCTTCCAGGGGCTGAAGCAGATCAGATGCCCTCCAGAGATGCCTTCCATCCTGTATTATTCAATTAATCTAAGAGACTACGGGGAAGGGTGATAGCTACAGATAGTGACAGGCTGATCATCATTATATATTCAAATACTGAATAAAAAGGAGAAAGGTGACAACAGTGAAAAGATGGGGTTTTGCAAAAGATAGAAGAATGAGTAAAAGAGAAAGGAGGAGAGAATAAAAGCTAAATGAGAAGCACAGAAGTAAATAAAATAAATAGGAGCAGATTCTCATTCCTACCAGAACACCTTCAAAGCAAGCTGGCTGTGCAAAGAAGAGGCAGATAATAGATATCCCCACTTCAAAACACATTACTGCATTTTACTCTGAAAAGAAGTAAATTGTGTCTTAATGTAAATTTAGATTCAATATATTGTTTCTAAGGGACTGGTAGCTCAAGGATGAAAGTCACTCTCAGAAATGTATTCTTATTTTCATTTTACTAATAGAATAACATGTAAAAATTAGCCTTTTAAAATATTCTGGTAATGGAAATAATAATTAGTACACTAGTAATAATAATTCCTGAACATTTCAGAAGCTTAATCATAGGTTGTATAGTGGTTCATCTTACCACCAGTTCAAAATTCAGCCTCAAGAGCTAATTAAAAAAATACAGTAAGTGGTCTCTTTGTCTCTTTCTGCAAATTATCCACATGCAGATCATATTCTCCTTCCAACATCTGAGGGTTCCTGAGCTCTTTCTGAACTGCCTACAGGCAAATGTTTCTCAAAGTAATCAGGCTTGAGGACTTCGTGTCAGATTTCTGTGCTTGGTTACCTGGCCACTCTGCCAACTTTCCTTCCTGATGGTGAGGTGAACGAGTTAGCTGCAGGAAGTGTCACTCAGAAATGCCGTAAACCAAATGAAAAACAACCATTTGGGAAGGTAAACCAATGACTGAATTAAATGGGAAGCCACTAATCATTTTCCCTCCCTTCTTCTTGCCTTAATGATAAGTATGAGTAGAAGCTTCGTCATCTGATGCTTGCATGATGCCCTCTTTGACTTGGGTTGGATGGTATCCATATTATAAAAATACCACAAGAACTGGAAATAATTGGTACCTCTTATAACATATGCAGATCCTGCGTGGAACACAATGTCTCAGAGCAAAGACTTTGATGTTTCTCAGTTATATAACCCCCAGGGAAGGAGGATGTTATTATTTACAGAGCACGTTGTCCCTACTCTCTAAATTGGGGGGAAAAAAAATATAGGAAAAAAAATAAAAATCCTTGAGATCTTCACTAAAAGTGAAGAAATCAAACAGTTCTGTGATGACTCCTTCTGTGTTATCTCATTCACTTCCCAAATCAGAAAATAGAGCTGAGTAAATCTAAATCCAGCTGTTGCATTGTTCCTAGAAGATTAATCAGTTACAGTCACAGAAGTCAATGAAAACTGATGCTTAATGGAGAGGTGGGGGGTTCTTGCTATTTCACATGCATATAAGGATTAGAGACATAACAAAGTGAAATGGGATGTCCTGGTGGTGGACGAGAAGTTTTTTTTTCTCGGAAAAACTCAGCCCTAGAAACACTTTTAATTACAAAAAGCTTTACCTCCAGACCACAGTTCAATGACCAGGAGAGAAATAGCACTAATTATTAAGAGAGAGAAAAGTGAAGAGGGTTTTGGATACATTCACAGTTCATCAGACAGGGCCCGAAACGGAAGTGACTGTTTTGTAATTCTTTCTTTGCCTTCTCATAAGGAGGGAGCACGTTAATACCTTGTGACTCTGGTTAACCAGCCTAAAAGTACTACAGTAGATTAAATGTATTTGCAAAAGTGAAACCAGCAGCTAATCATCTTGTTCATACACGTTGATTTTTCCCCCTGACTAATTTCTCTTGTAGTGGGAGTAATTAACTTTATTAGTAACACTGACTTCTCTGGTACCTTCAGGCAAACACTGGTCGAGCTGCTTATTAGCAATCACATAGTTTCACTTACACTGTTACCCTGAGCCTTTCCTACAGTGTGAAGTGCCTGTTGAGTGTAAAGGGGGACAGATTAACTTCCTACTTAAAAATAAATTATGATGTGTAATCTTGGAAACAGGGTGAGGGAAGAGGCAGAAATCCTAAATTTTTTGTTTGCTCAAATTCATTATCACTTTCAGTTCGTGTTTTGCCTTCGCAAGGGGAGGATGTCTGGAGCTGAGGTCCCTGTCCCCCAGTTGTGTCTTTTCAGGTGGGCTCTCTGTGATGTGCGCTCAGCCCAGCCTCGACCCAGGAGTGACTGGGAAATGTCCTACACGGCTTTGCCAACAGACCTCAGCCAAGATTTCCATCCAGAGCTGCAGAGGTGTCAGCGAGTTACTCAAGCAGCTGGCAAACCGGTGACACTTGCAGCATGTGCAAGCTGATACTTTGCTGGAGGACAGGAGCCAGCCTGGTGCAATTCTCTGGAAACATATTTGCAGGTGCCAGCTTTCCTGTTTGGAAGAGACCACAAGGTGAGGTGAGGAACACTGTACCTGTTCTGCCTCGCTGTTCCCAGGAATACTTTCACCAAAAATGACAGGCAACCTGGCAGGGAGCTGCATTGTTTGGGGGTTGTGAAACAGCTCTAGCACTGAGAAGAAAGAGGTCACGTACCCACTCATTAACTGGGCATTGCAGTATGGAGCGTGCAAAGAGGCACTTGCCGCCAGTCTGAGGGCTGTTTTCAGAGGTGGGGCAACTGGTAGTAAACTGTACTCAAATAAATCTGAATGGTCAGAAGGCAAGGTCACAGGAAGAAAAACATCCGAGGAGAGGGAGAAGAAAAGCTCCTCCTGCTCTGTCAGATCTTTCATTGTTGCTTTTTCTACTATGAACTCAGCTGTCCATCCCCATAACTCATAAATTACATTTACAATGACTTACTGGGATTAGGACATAGCCCTTTTTCCCCATACCAGACCTAGTCCATTAAGTTTCCCTTTGTGTCTGAGAAGAAAGTCAGCAAGCCACTTCTGTTTTACCTGTTTGAATCTATTTTATCCATTCTGTCCCTAGTACACAGCTATTTCAGGAGACACTGCTTAGAAGAGTTTTGTTCCCAGACTCGTATACCAGAGCTAGAAATCATAAGCTGCGGTTTGCTAGAGAGAGTGGTGTACCACTGGAATTGGAAACTGCTGAAGTCCGTATTATATAGGCCAGATATGCTGGGGTTTTTTATTATTGTTATTTATTTAAGGAAAGGGAAGAAATGCTGGGGAAGGCAAGTTGCTGCACTTGCTGGCCCGGCTCCTGGCCCCAGCTGTGTTTGAATTTTGCTGCGAACATCTGCTCCCAGGCCCTGGTGGAGTAGCAGAGGGGGAGGCATGTGGAGTGAGCGTGGTTGAACCATCTCTATGGTCTGCAATGACCCTGGGCTGGCAGATTGACCTGGACGTTGTGGAAGGTTTGTTGGGGTAAAGTTGGGATGTCACTCCCAGGCTCTGTCTGGCCCCAGGGCCGTGGCAGCTCTGATGAATGCATCCTGGCAGTGTGCTCTTTGCCAAGCACAAGTGAAACAATCCTAGCACCATAACACAGGTCAAAAAAAGAGGAGGAAGGAAAAGGGGGAATTGTTTTGTGGTTTTGTTCATGTAAATAATTGGGAAATTATGAATTTACATTACCAAATTACTTTTCTCACTGACCTCTTATTATCTGAGAGAGATTAATATATAAGCAGCCAAACATCACCACTTATCAGATAAAATTCATTTGCATGCTGAAGAACTGGCTCCAGATCTTTCTCTAGCACGCTCCATTCACTGACGCATGGAATGCCCAAGATACTTAAAAATATATCCCTGGCTCCATCAAGCTTAAGAAAACAGGACTGCATTTTTAAAGCTTTTTTATTGAAGTTTCCCAAGCACATCCCTTTCTAATCTGTCCTTGTGTACTGTGTCCATAAAACCCAGCATAGATTTCTGAGAGAAAGAGCTTAAACTGCTACTTGTACTAATCATCAAGTATATCCAGAGAGATGTTAGTGCCTCTGCATGTAAGAGATGATACACAGAAGCTGAAGAACAGAGCCACACCACTGGAGCTGCCTGCGTCCCTGTGTACGGTACTCTAATGTCATCAGAAACCAACATAATCATATTTGTGAGGGTATTAAGGTCCAGTTTAAATTGAGGTGCAGTTTTGCACTTACACCTCTAGCTGACAACTTGTTTCAAAACCCCACCCCCCAGTGGACTTCCTCCAGAATCTATCTGTTCCCAGTTTATATACAATAGGACGGTACCTTCCTCTACATTTTGAACTTAAAAGCTCCTCTTTCCCCTGTATTTACCCCTAACTGTAATAAGTGAGAGCAGTCACATCCTCTGTCAGTCTTCGGTGCAAAGGAGCTAAGGTCTGGCTCAGATACAGGTATGAATGCAAGCCATCATTTGGTGGTTAATAAGATCTAGTCCACCTACATTCACTTATTGTATTTACAGTAGATTGGGTGAAGAGGTATTTTCACTCTATAAAATTTTCATCATGAAATTAAAAGTACAAGTTATATAATCAGCTTTCAACATCATCTGACATTCCAGTTCTGCTTACATTAATGTTCAGCTTCCAGTCATTAAAGGACAGATTTGCTCTTTGGTAAACAGAGCAAACAACTTTGCAAATTAAAATGATATCTGACCTGCCCTCAAGTATGTTTAAAGTGGTCCAGATGTAATGGGATGTTCTCACCACTGCCTCGTTGAAACACATTTGATCTTAGCATTTAAGATTAACCTTCCTTGCAATGATTAAATGCATACTCCAGTCAGAGAAAGAACATTTGTTTGGAATGCAGAAACCGATCTCAGACCTAACCAAAGTCTACTGTTCCAGCTGTTCCACTCAGGAGACAATTGTGGGTAGCTACATCTCACTATACCAGGGAGGAAATCTCAGTCAAAATCAAAAATTCTAGGAATGGGCAACTTTCAACTTTTGACCTGAGACTTTATGCCATCTCATTGCCTCTCATCCTGCCCTAGCTGACAGAAGGGCAGGATGAAAGTGTCTTGGCATAATGCAGCATTCAGTTGACTTTCCTGGTCCCACCCATTGGTATTTTCCAGTTTCAGTCTTTAAGTCTCCCTGATTTCCTGATGAAGATGCATTAAAAAATATCTGCCTTCCTCTTGCTGGCTATACACACACAAACTTGTGGTGCAAGTGGGAGAGCGTTGGGAAAAGTGCCAGGAATTTGTTGTATGCAATGTTGCAAACATGACCCCTTACTATTTGATATAGTTTTCTACTCTAATGTTCAGAATTTTTGAAAATATTGCAAAAATATGTTGTAGCTTTTAGTTCCCTAGCTCTCACAAATACTACTCTTTCTTTTGTTTAAGGGTTGATAGAACCAGAGATTGCATAAATCCTCTCTTAAATAAAGATTTCTGCTTTCCTATGAGGCTAGTTAGATTATGTAATATTTAAATGGCAGCATTTCCCCATTTTGTGAAAAAAAAAAAGTTAATTTCAACTAAAACACTATGAAGTTACTCTCATAAAGCACTCCTTCCACTTCAGATAAGACATTTATATATCATCATCAAATACTTACTAAATCAAGGTATGTCAGGATCATTTCTTTGACACCTCACCAAAAATAAATATTCAGTCGTTAACAGCAAAGAGCTCCCTCAGTGCACTGCATATCCTAATGCCTCTGGTATGTGAGCCCCAGACTTGCCCCTCCTTAGTTTAGACACCTTGTGGAGGCACCCAGCAGCCAAAGGGCTTGCCCAACTCTACACCTCCCCTGTGTACTCCCCCCAGCAACTGTGAGTTGCCTCAATGGATAGGTGATCCCAGAGGGTCACCCAGCTGACCTGGGATCAGACCTCCAAGAGTGTTCCCTTGCTATATTAACTCCAGAGCAGGTTTTCAATCTTGCAACCCCAAGATCCTCCAAAGATGATTAACTCTATATTGTATTCATGAAGGACCTCTTAGGAACTCTCTTTGTCTCTTAGAGAGTTGTAGACATGAGGCCAGTATACTGATTCCTGCAGAGCAAGACTTTGTTGAGTAGTCAAAAATATGTTGAGTAGTCCTGCTATAGGGATATCTAGAGTGTATGCCTCTCCGCACTCTGTTCCGTCAGTTCAGGGTCTAAACCTAGGGTTGGAAGCAAGTAGCCCTGGTGCATACTATGTGAAACAAATGCATTTGTGGGAACGTGGAGCCCCTGCTCCTCTTTTTATCTGACACTGCAGTATGCTTTGGTTAGTATTTGCAAACCCTAACTTCCCAGGAGAGCTTTACTCAACATAGGCAAAACTGAAAACTCCTGTGCTCTAGACAGCAAGTAAAAGAGATAAACTTAGGTGCATCTTCATGTCAAAATGTAGTAGTAAGGCTTCCATACACAGAAAACCAGCCTGAAATAGTTATTCTGCAATAACTGTTCCACACACAACATTCCACCATTGCTATTTTATAATAGTGCCCCTAGGGACACATGGCTGAGTTAAACCACAAAAAGGCACTCTTCAGGCAGAGTAAAGCTGTCCCCCCCACAGTGAGTGTGGACTTGCTAACTCTGGCGAGCTCTTGGTTCACTCCCTAGTACACTTCCCATTTGCATCCACAGCTGACTGAGCTTTCATTGTCTTCTGGATTTTTAATCTGAAAAATTGATATCTAATAGAACCCTACAAATTTGAATAAGACTTTCAGTAGCTGGCCACTTCAGTCATGCTCCTGCCAATTATTCACTGCCATACAGGAATTTAAATGCTTTGTCCGGTTGAATTTTCATGGTTGCAAAACAGAAAGTTCTGACCCTGCCCTTTGGAGTTTAATCTATGGGACAATAGAAATCATTATTAAGAAATATGACTGATAATCATTCATAATTTGCCTCTGCTTGATTGTGTCCCACTCCTCGCACTCAATTTCCCTTAGGGAAAAGCCACTTTGCTGTCTTTGCAGGATTTAGTTGACAATAAGGGCAGGGCTACACCTTTGGGAAAAAAAAAAACAAGCAAATGGTCATAGTGGTGCCAAGGAATTCTGTTGGGAACAAAAGTCCATGAAGAATGGTCTGGACGCCTGAAAGAAGCACCTGCTGGAACCACTTGGAGAATAACAAACCCTTACAACCCCTCAACTGGAGCCCTAAATCAGATGCATTCATTATTCTAAAACAAGTGAAGCCAGGTTGCCCAAACTGTTCTGTTGCTAAATATATGACACGTAAATAGCCTGTTGTTTTCTTGCCAATACAATATACCCCCTCCTCCGCCACCTTTCCTTACGTAACCTTGTTAAATAAAGACTGAAGAACTCTGAACAGCACAAGTAAAAACAGGCCATGGATTTAAAAGAGGGGTGTGTGAATTACTTCTGACAAACAGGTCTTCCTTTGCTGGAAGGGGACTCAGGGATTTTCTTTAAGGCAAGGAAAAAAAAAAAAAAAAAAAAGCACTTGTTCTGTCCTGATTGTTTCAAAATAGCATTACCGTATCAAACACTTTTGTCTGTAAGTGGAAAAATCCCAATATATAGAGTAAATTAAAAAAGCTATTAAGACTCAAACAAAACCTCCTGCGGTGTTTTTCAGTATGAGATTTATCCTCTTTGGTTCTGAGAACATTGCATAACCCTTACAATATTATAGCTTATTGCATTGCCTCGTCATACTGCGTGAACTTGTGCTGTGACACATCCACATTCAGATGTATCAGACACGCTGGCAACACCTGTGACACAATAAACCTGGACTATGCTAATTCAAGCCTGATGGGACATGCGGCATTCCCACCTACTGGACTGGAACCCTTCTGCTCTACGTGCACGTTGGCCGGGTGGCCTCAGACCACCCTGCGTTATGTGCTGTAGAGCTGGGTGCCAGTAGAAGGGGTTAAACAATTGAAAGCAAGCATGGGCAAGTGGGCACCAGCTAGTGATACCTGTTCAGCTCATCATTTTGGGAGCGGATCATGGGACGTTGAACTCAGGAAGGGGGTCTCTTATTTGATATCCAAGCTGCAGTAAGAGTGAAAGGCCTGGGTTCCAGTTCCTAAATGATATTATTTTTAGTCTTTCTTTTGCACAGAGAAATGCAAACTACAGAAAATCCCAACTGTGCCCTCAAAAACTCATTCCTTTTCCCACTGCTATTAGTCGCCTGTTTCTAAAGGAGGCTTTTACATCTGCAGGACATTAGAACATCCTGCAGCATTCGTAAGCAATGCAATGAAGTGAAGAAAAGCTGAGAACAGTTACCTTGGGACTGAGAAATGATTTCATAGTCATAATCAGCTCTAAAGTGCCAGTCTGAAGGAAGCTGCCAAAAGAGGTCTCTATGCCTTTTCAGTCATCTCTGTTCCCTTGTTCTTGCCAGCTCTGCCACTTTCTCGGCGGCAGCCCTTCTTGTTTTGCCATTTTTTTCTGCCCTTGCCTCCAACTGCAGTTGATAGGATCTAATACATTTTAATAGGGTTCAAAGCACAGCCACATTAATTCTGTAAATGACCCTAATAGCTTTCAAATGTTTCTATCAATGTTTTTACGTCTTTAGTAATAAGAATGTGGAAGTATTTGTAGTCTGTAAAATAAAAGGGAAAATTGGCTTCAGACATAAGTTTTACTGCCAATAAAGCTGTATATAACCATTTGCCTATTTTTTAACAAAGATGAATTAGTAGTATGAATCTAAAAATAGTCTGAAAAAAAGGCTTAGTTTTGTCCTCTTGCCACCTTTGTCTCCTGTCACAATAAGGTGAGGCTGAGAAATGCGACATCCTATAGTCTTCCCAATCCCACTTTTCTGTTGTGCCTCCCTGACAAGGAGGAATCACATTCTTCCATTCTTTTCACCACTGCTTCTCAGGAAATCAGTTCCAATCCATCTAACATGATTAGAAAAACAGGAGGGCAATGGCTTTGAACTTACTTTTCTTTCCAATTTTAGGAGGTAATAAGATTATTTAGTACGCAGATTCAGATTTTTCATCATGACATTGCAACCTGACCAATTTTGTTTCTCTTCTGCTCTCAGAATATCTAAAACCAAACACTGATGGTAATGATTCAGAAGTGCTCATTCAATAGCTCTCTCGTTGCACATGTTTTAAAACTGAGGATAAAAAAAAAGCCTAGCCTGAATACTTGATATGTGTGATTCAGGGTTGGTGTTATTCTGAATGGTGAAATAAATCACTCGGAATTGTTTCTGTTGTCTGATAGAAGAACACAAATACTTCCAGCATGATCTTGGTTGTGTACAAATGGACAAATGTAGCAACTCGATTTTAAGACTATCCTTACAGGTAGCTTGGCAGACATCAGTCCCTGCAGCCAATTGTTTCAGTGTAGGTATCAGACTGAATAAAAAAATATTTTTCTTTTTTGGAAACTGGTGTATATCTCTACAAAACTTACATGGACATTTTCACTGGAGATTAAAAGGTTGTCTCAACTGAGAATACGTTAGTAGAAACAAAAATGCAAATAATCAAAAGCCCTACCTCTACAAAGTGAAATGGGGTAGCTTCCAAAGGGAATCTCTACAAAAGGTCCTTGCACTGATTTAATAAATTCTACTAAATGGCTGCTCTACATGCCTGTGTAAATCCCAGCCCCAGAATGTAAGTGCTTCCCACTGATTCAATACAATAGAAGCTTAACATTGCTGAATTGAATCCATGCAAACATTCAAATAAATA
Organism: Gallinago jamesoni; assembly: GCA_025769975.1. Lineage (NCBI taxonomy): Eukaryota > Metazoa > Chordata > Aves > Charadriiformes > Scolopacidae > Gallinago > Gallinago jamesoni. The sequence continues at coordinate 72,999,012 of JAOQGH010000023.1, read as the reverse complement.
TATAGGAAACGATTTTATGATTCTTTTCATTCAGCTCTAATTTAGAAATGTAGAAGTTTCATGCTTCTTTTTGAAAATAGGATGGCAGTAGGGATAGGTCCAAGTGCCTACTTTTGAATCTCAATCCAAATCTAATTTTTCCCAAGGTTGAAGTTTACTTTGGCTCCAATACATCGATTAAGGTTCTTCCAGATGAAATAAAAAATGTTGTTACACAATGTACCAACCGAAACAGGAATGCAAGGCTCTCTTTTCTAATTTGTCTGGTCATGGAAAATGTTAGCACTGGTCCTGATTACCTCTAGGCAAGAAATATGTGAGGATTTCAGCCTTTAGAAAATTTAATGTTATTCTTTTGAGAAGCTGAGATCTCCTGGTTGGAGAAGAGGAGTCCAGGACTCTTTTGAAAACAGGACGTATCCTCTGACTTGATCTAATGAAAACTCATTGACATGTGATTTTCCTCATATGCTTATTTCATTTGCCATAACAGCAAATCCACAGAAGTTACTTTTCTCTGAGATTAAACCAGAATCCAAATGACAGCTCTAACCCATTTTATTTAAATAATAAGTAAACATCAATATTAGCATGAAGTAAAATCATTCATGGGACATGTGCCACTTTGCTGCTCCTTCCCAAACTGAGCCTTTGCACTACAACGTGGTCACTAGAGGCCTGAAAACAAACAACTTCTGCTTCCAAAGGTTGAAGCCAGATCCTCAGCATGATCCTGTATTATACAAATCAAGGCATAATACCAGATAACTGAAAACCAGTTCTGTCTGTCAAACCATTGGAGTGTTTTGATAGATTTAGTCTAGTTGTTCTCTATGCATTTCCTATTGTACACTTCCTATTGTTCCTTTCTTTTTTTCTTTTTTTTCTTCTTTTTTTTCTTTTTTTTTTAAAGTGGGAGCTAAAATGTCCTTTCTTCCTCATCTTTCTTAGAAAAATCCCTTTTTTCTCTTTTGAACAAGAGAATTCACCATTCTTCCTCTAGCAGTACACCTTGAAATAGTCCTGTGGGAGTGGGAGGGCTACACAGGCAATCATAGTACTGAGGAATGGCAGAAGGGAGAGTTCACAACTAGATTTTCCATTTTGTTTACTCTAACCAAGGCAAGTGAACCTGTTAACCTCTTTCATTGCTAGAGGTACAAAGCTCCCCCAACCCTAAAATATTTCACCTGGCAGCAGTTGTGCTTTACGGCATCCCCTTCATTCTAATTTACACAAGAAGATAGATAGTCATCCCAAATTAGAGCAAGCCGTCTTCAACTCCAGTCAAAGCAGATTGGGAGTGCAAAGTGTTTTTTACCAATTGCAAAAAATAAAAAATATCTGCCCTGGAAAACGGGTGGCAGAAAAGATAGCCTACCTTGCTGTACACATAGCAGTTTTACAAAAAAGTTTTAGCCAAGAACTGCGTTATCAGATCCTTTATTCTTGTGAAGTTTCAGGGCTGCTTTTCTTTCCCCTGAGGAATGGCTGTGCATATTATCATAGAACAGAATCATAGAATCATCTGGGCCGGAAGGGACCTCCAAAGGCCATCTAGTCTGACCCCCCGCAGTCAGCAGGGACAC
>JAOQGH010000023.1:72983893-72997323 GCA_025769975.1 Gallinago jamesoni | reverse complement strand
GTCTCCAGGGAAGGTGCCTCAACCACCTCCCTGGGCAACCTGTTCCAGTGCTCCACCACCCTCATAGTAAAGAACTTATTTCTAATGTCTAATCTAAATCTGCTCTTTTCCAGTTTAAAGCCTTTAGCCCTTGTTCTGTCATTGCTGGCCTTTGTAAACAGACTCTCCCCATCTCTCCTGTAGGTCCCCCTCAGGAACTGGAAGGATGCTATTAGGTCTCCCCAGAGCCTCCTCTTCTCCCGGCTGAACAACCCCAGCTCCCTCAGCCTGTCCTCGTAGCAGAGGTGCTACAACCCCCTAATCATCTTTGTGGCCCTCCTCTGGACCCGTTCCATCAGGTCTATGTCCTTCTTATATTGAGGACTCCAGACCTGCACACAGTACTCCGGGTGAGGTCTCACCAGAGCAGAGTGAAGTGGGAGACATTAAAGTGGGAGATATTAAAGATTAACTTTATCTTAAACTTCCTTATACAGGCATTCAGACCTGAGAATTGTACTGTTCTCCAAAGTCTGATTTGTTTAGAACTAATTGTAAGACAATAGTATTTCTCTCTTGACATTTGTTTTCCTGTTAAAGATAATGTTGGAACCCGTGACATGACCACATCCAGCTGCATCAGACACATCAAAATCAGTGACAGGATGAAACCAAATTACTAGGCCTTTTTGTGGCTGGGGCACCATGTGATGCATCACAATGCAAGATGACAATTGAAACATTTTAAACTGTAGTTCAAACCACAGCAAAGAAAACCTCAGGACTCAAGATCAGAGAGAGAGAGAAAGAGAGAGGTGTTTGCAAACTGTAAAAGAGGAAGGGATTTAGCTCTTTGCTTCTTCACAGGTTCACCATCTCTGACTTGCTGCCAATTGCCCAAAGGGCTTTGACATCTGAAGGACATTATCCAAATCTGCAGCACTCAGGAATAGCGGAGTGAGAAGGGAAGCATTTGGGTTGTATGTGAAAGAGATCTAAGCATTCCTATCTCCCTCTCCACTGCCTCCACGGGCAGAAATAATTTAGCAGTAATGGGCCATGAGGCTGGCAGGACCAGGAAAGGATGAAGCCATTATCACAGATATGACAGGGAGAGAAGCTGGCCAAGGCTTTATCAGAACAGTCACCCAGACAACAACTGAAAGAGCAGCCTTTTAGAGTAGGCTAGGTCTTTAAAATAGACATATGTGGAGTATCAGAGACGAAAATTGGTCTGTGTTGTTGGGGTAGTAATTTCAATACAATCTTGGAAAAAATAGTCAAATAACAAATGGTTTGCTAGGTTATGCTTTTCTGATTAACTATCCAAAGTGATGAAGGGATCTCTTTCTCAGACTGTACCTTGTCATTTTTAAAAATATAAAGAAATAACTTTCTTTACTTTTTAATGTGCAGGTCTAAAATGTCAATTCTTTAGCACAAATTGACACAGTCAGAAAAATTCTGTTGTGCTTATTGCATCTCTTTGATTCCTGAGAATAGCCATGGTCAGTTTATATCTACAAAGTTGGAGGGTGTTAGGCATCAATGCAAATAAATATGGCTCTGAAAGTCAAAGCTGTGTTATTCCCAGCTGGATAGTTATTGCCACCAACAAAGACTCCATAGGCAGATTCTGTGCAAACTTTGTGGCAAGTTCAAATTCTTTGTCCATGTTTTCAAAATATGCCACTGCTTAGCTGAATGTTACCCTTGACCTAATCTTCTATGAAGCTCTTCTTCTTTCATGTGAGTTTACTGTTGTCTCCTGGTCATGTAATAGCATTGCTAAATATCCCTCAGATTGTCCCTTTCACATCATGTATGTTCTCTCACAACTTTTCACCTGCCTACATGAAGAAAAATATAACATTCCTACATTTCTGGCAGGGCCTAGGAACATAACCCATCTATGATCTCTACAGAGTAGTCAACAATTATTTTCCCATTCTGCCTTCGGTTACAGTTTAGCCAGATACTTTGCATGTAAGGCATAGTCAGAATTTCACTTCAGCCAGTTTATTGTAACTGTGACAGGTTTAGGACCTGGATTTGAAAATCAGGTCTAGATTGGGTGGAGCTATTCCAATGCTGTAGAAGCCAGAAGATCTTTCATACCAGTCATCTGTGTTTGTGTGGGCCAAATGAAGCTGATGAGAGTAAAAGATAAGATGTTCATTTTAGTGTCTAACAGAGATCACTCAAGAGTGAAGAAGGCCTGTCAAGTATAGAGGTAGAGAAATACTTTTTTTCTGGTACCGACATTTCAGCCATCATTTAAAACTTTAATTTTTAATTTTGCAACAACCTGTTTTAAGTATTCAAATCCCTATGAAGTACTACATAATCACTCTGGAAAGAAGCATCCATTCAATAGGTTTGTTTCAGAGTGTTGCTGGCACAGGACTTTGCCTCATTCCACCTCCAAGACAGCAATAAATGATTGGTCCCATATGTACACTGCATACATGAGTTTTGGAGCTCTGTGCATCCAAGATTCACTGTGTAAAGTCATTATTTTTCCCCTTTTGCTCATCCTTAGAATGCATATCAGAAATATAACCTCTTTCTGCAAGATGTTTGCAAGCAGTTTAAGTTGAACAGGAGAAAGTGAGCCTTCCCACTCATTATGTGCAATTTTCTTTTGATTTGTTTTGATTCGTCTTAATGGGGATGGAACACCATGTAGGTGTGGGCGTAGAAGATGGGATGGGTAAATTTTATGGGGAATGAGCTGAGCAAGCAAGTTTGAAGCTACCTCTCAAAATTATTCTTCATACAAACCTTGGGGAAGCAATCAGACACTTGCTTTAGAATCCTTTGACAAATCCCCATGCTCTGTTTCACAAAATTGTGAAAGCAAAGGATTGTGCAGCCAAAATTAAATGGTCATGTCAGCTCCTTCTGCATAGGAATTCAGTTTGTTGCTATGAAGTCTGTTGGAAATAAAACCATGTCTTCTAGCTCAGAAGACCACATACATTGTGTAGGTCTGCTCGCACCTAAGGCTGTTGACTCACCTCAGTGAGGCAGCCATCTCACAGCATTATCAGGGTTCCCTCACCTGACCCAGAGCCCTTGAGGTTGAGGGGTCTGTACAGGAAGAATGGCTAGAAACTGTAGAGAAAGTCTGTGCATGGAAGAGGGCTTCCATCCATCCCATCTGTCTGTGATCCCATAAGAAATTCAGCTAAACATCAACAGGCAGTTCTAACTTTTACACAGTTGACAGTGTGGAAATTCAGAAGAGAAAAGGGGTTCAGAAAGAGAAGATACAGGTAAATGCCCCAGTTGAATGACTCTGCCAAAATCACATGACCAGAAAACTGTAGAGGCTGGAGAACTGAAATGAAGGGAAAAGATTTCTTATAAATAAGCAGATGTGTGAAAATTCCTGAGTATATCAACAGGTTGTCACAAGTGCTGCAAATCCCACCCACTCAGCAGAACTCTATGAAAATTCTACAGGGGGAACTCAAGAGCTGCTTTCAGTGGAAGGAAGCAATCAGGCCTATAATTAAGTTTTCATCTCCTATTATTTATCCAACATCATAGCATCTCATCCAACATCTACCTTGCCGACGCTGTTTATTTAGTTAGTTCATTATATTTCTCTATAATTTGTTGCAGTTGAGCTGAATACAATGGCTTACAAAAACACCATTCCAAACACTTTCATCATCACAACTTTCTAAATGTCCCAGCCCTGCTTGTTGCCAAGCAGAGAAAGAAGCATTACTGTTTCTGTCACACTTGACTGCAGTCCTTTGCCCCTAAAAATGCACCCACACCTGCTCTGGGACCTGTTATTCATTTATCCTCCACCAGCCTTCAGAAGTGATGAATGCGGAGGGCAAAGGAAGACCTAAGGAGATGCTTAAATGCAGGATGTAAAAGAGAAAAAGACGAGTGACAAAAAGATAGCAACCTGTATTTGGCACACCCTGCTTTTCTAGATTGTAGTTTCACATTTTCTTTGTAAGCTGTATGTTATTTTCCTGACTGGGGCTGGAACCATCTTTTGTGTGATGTGGTAATAAAGCTTCGGTTACAACAGGCCATTAAGCAAGACTGCAAAGGGTCTCTGATCAGTTACAATCAACAAAACTTGAATGAGTCTTAATTTACTGTGGATGAAACAGTGCCAGGATCTGCATCGTGTATGTGCATCAGTTAGACATGCACAGACCTGTGACGGGCTTCTATACAGCAGTAAATGCCATCCATAAAGAATAAAGCCAAGGAAGCCTGGTAGTTCAGGTCCTGTGTGCCCCATAGATGATTAAAGACAGCCATCTTGGTATGAAAAACAACAAAATAATGAGGATCAGCAGGTCTGATTCTGATTTCAATTATATTTATGTAACCCAGGAGTGACTCCACCAAGATGTGGAGCAGTAATGGTGGAAACGCAGTGGCAGGCCAAGAATCTGTCTTAGGTAAATAGGCTTCGTCCATAACACTGCCAGGGCATTGTAGATGCTTCAGTAATCGGAGGTGTGACAGCAGCACAGTCATGTTCTAGCTAGCTTCAAGAGTATGGCAGGGAATCTGCAGCTGTGCAAGCTGTGGAAGGAGCTCCATATGTGTTTTGGAAGGAGTGAATGAGAACCATGAAGCTTAAACCACCGTATCTTCCTGGGTATTGTTAGTGCTAGATGAAAGCTGGTTTCAGAACGTCTCACATGCTGCAACTGCAACTCTGAGTATAGTGCAGGCATAATGTTGGAGGCTGGCAGATGTAAGTTGTGCTTACTGTAAATCTTAGCAAAGAAATGTGCCTCTTTAAGGCACACGCCAGGTAGTTCCCAAGAATTTTGAGGTGTTGTGGATGAGAAAGTCTTTCCATAGACACAGAAGGACTATTTTTTCTTTTTTTTTTATTTTCTCTGGCAATCAGATGAACCAAGGGATGGTTTTGATTCAGAATCTGGAGCAGATACGGGGAGGATTGATTCATGATCCTTTTCTTTTTTTTTAATTCCTTTTAATGGGCTGACAGACTCTGCTCCAGGCCTGTGTTCCAAAGGCCTGATCCAAAACCCACTGAAGTCAAGTCTCATAGAGTGCAGTGTGCTGTGAATTTGGCTGCAAAGTAGCGCTCAACTACCACTCCGTAAAGAAACATAGATCATCATTTTTTTCTTAATTGCCACAACTGTTAAGCAATCCCTAAGAAAATCTACCATGCCTTCTTCCTGCCAAAGCTTCCTGTCCCCAGTTCTGTACCTTACTTTTCAGCAGTTTGGCACTCCCCACTCACAGATAACCTGGCACCTGTCCTTGCCCCGTGGCAGGAATACCTGCCTGGTCCCATGCTGCACTCTTTGTCTCCTTTGTTCCCTTCATACTGTTCCCAGTTAAGTTCACGTGGGCCACCGAAATGAAAAGGTTGCGCTGCATAACAGAAAAGAAAAATGTAAGCAACCGAGATATGCCTGTAGCAGGAACATTTTCCCTCATCTTCTCCTGTTGCAAAAATCTTTGGCATTTATATGCTCACACACACACACCCTGCCCATCCTTTACTGTCCTCTTTGCTATAATGACTGCATAAGATTGAAAACTCCTGTGGGCAGGGTCCTGGTGCATGGCTTGCTCTCAAAAGCGTCGTGCACGCCTGGGCTGTTGTTTTAATGATCAAGGTAAGGCTACCAGTCAACATACCACATTACCACACCGAACAGGCATCTGGTCCTTATGCTGTAAAGTCAGAGCCTCAAAAAGTCCTTTTGAAAACCCCTCTTCAGCAGAGCAGCAGAGGTGTTTGTGTACATTTAAATATGTAGCCCAAGGGCTGTGCAAATAATAAGCTGTATCAGTCAAGCTGCTGGGCTAAAAAATTGTAGGGTAGAAGTATCTCAGTTTGGATATAAAAGGAATTTAAAAAATCTAAGTGGTCTCACTGAAATGAAAACCTGTAAAATGTAATTTTGTTTAACAGGAAATGTTTCGTCTAACTGAAAAGGAAATGCTTCACTTGGGTAAATTTTGAAAGATCCAAAAGAACTGAAAAGGCCAGAACACAGGATCCCAGAATGTTTGAGGCTGGAAAGGACCTCTAGATGCCATCTGGTTCACCTCCCTTTCTCAAGCAAGGCCACCTAGACCCAGTTTCTCAGTACCATATCTAGGCAGCTTTTGAGTGTATCCAAAGATGGAGACTCAATAACCTCTCTGGACAACCACTGCCAGTGCTCAGTCACCTTCACAGTAAAAACAGTATTTCCTTATGTTCAGATTCATAAATAACTTAGGGCTCAGGGTGTTGGTATCCTTCTCACTTAAAACACCAGGCCAAAAGCTGGGAGGCAAGTTTTAAAGCCCATCTCTCTCTTAGGGGTGAATAACCAAGTCAGCTATGAGGATACCCTGAGATGATGATACTGCAGTGACTTTTATAACTTGGTACAGATGGTTTGGCCTTCACTGGAGCAAGACAAGATCATCCACTCCATTTCTGAGGAGACTGGCCTCATCGTCATGGCTCTGAAGCCATTTCACTCTCTTGCTACATTACTATGTAAGTACTTTAATATAAACAGAGCAGCTCCTACAGTAGAGACACACCTCTATGTATTTATAATCCCATGGCTAACAGTGACTTGAGAGGTGTAATATGTTAGTGCGGGTCTCAAGTCTCCACTGGTTCAAGACAGAGGTTTGCATGTGAGGACTTTAACCCAGGAGGTGTTTTGTAGGTATTTTACAGCAGAGGCTGCTCAATCTCCTCCTCCTGGAGCTATCCCTTTTCTTATAAAACATCCGGATAGTCATGGAGGAAGAGTGTGAAGAATGACTCCTGACATGCTAGTTAAAACATTCTCCTGGAAGGTGTGACAAGCAGGACACTCAGCCCTGCTCCAATTAATGTTGAGTTATTTACACAAAGAAGACAGTATAAACAGGAATGAGAGACCTGATCCTCAGCCCCTGTCTCCTCGGTTAACTGAGAGGCAACAGGCTAAGAGAAGGAGGGAGTGGAGGATCAGCTCCCCCAGCCCAGGCCACCATCTCCCATAGGTCACATTTCTTCCCTGTGAACTGTTGGTTAAACGGGGCACTCTTCCTCCATCAGCTCTGTGACCCCAGCCCTCTACTCCTGATGTTATTCATGGCAGTCAACCTCAACCCACAAATAGTTTCACACTGACAAAAAAATTGCTCAACACATTGAGTCTTCACCAGAAAAAATTGACTAGCTCTGCAGGAACATCTACAGCCCAAACTGCCGCCCGCACACCTCCATCCTTCTGAGTTTCCTTCAGATTGCTGAAGCAAGCCAGGTAGCCTTATCTCCATGCTCTTTTAAGGTACTGCTGTCAGATTGCCAGGCATTTTAAGGTGCTTTGAGTGCAATGTCTAATTTATGTGCTAAGTGTTTGCACAATGCCGAGCACAATGGGGTCCTGACTCTGGCAGGGGTGCCCAGACACTGTAATTACAACTGATTACCCAAATCACAGTTCACGTCATGGGGCAGACTCTTCCCTGTGCCTGCCCAGAGGCTGCGGGGGCTCCGCCTGAGAGGCGCACCCAGGGCCACCAGCCCTGCTTCCTGCAGCGGGGACAGAGCTCAGGCAAGAGAATGATGGGCAACAGGCAAGGTTGCCCATACGCTCAAGGAAGGAAGAGGAGGATAGGGCCTTAGCCTCTGCGTGGGGCTCTTGTGCGTCTAATGGCAGCTCTGTCAAAATATTCTTGCGCTCCTTCCCTCAGGGCTGGTTGCAAGCCAGCAGGAGTCGGGCCGTCTGCCAGGGCCTGTCCGGTTGCACTGTGGCAACCCAGAGGCTGTTGCCAATGTCTGCAGCACCCTTTTCCCCATGTGAGGGGACATCTGGGACTCAGGGGCCATAAATGCCTCGTCTCAGGACGAGCTTGTTAAAACAAAGGGAGAGCTATGAAATGGTGGCTCCTTCCATCTACTAGGCCTTAATTTTGTCACATGCAAATTAGCAAGCACTGCATATTGGAGAAAGTATAGAGAAGAAAATGATAGCTGCTCATTTTCACATACTTAATTAGACTCTGATAATTATTACTCTGTATGTTTTAACTCTGTAAGAGCAACACGTAGCCTATGAGCACATGGCAGCAAATAATTCAGAGACTGAGTCAGCTGATGTACATCAAGCTGTCCTACATACGTCTATCTGGGCTTCAAAATATACTATTTTTCAAGGCACTCCATGCACTTCACTGACATCTACTTGCCCAACATGATACTCCTGCCAGTGCTGGCCTGGCCTTGCCTATTCCACTGCACTAACAAGAAACAAAATTAAGTAGAAAACACTGTCCAAAGTGAATTCTAGGCCAGCAGATGTAACTTGCAATCATAGCTGTTTAAGGCTGGGATGATTCTCAAAGTATCACTCAACTCCAGCTGCAGGAACAGTGGCAGAGGACAGAGCTGGGAGCAGGACTTGGGCTCTGCAAGTTTTAGCATGGTAGACAAGCTTGTTGAGGAGAGAATCAGGCTCACAGTCAGACCTCACCTGTGTCTGGCCTGTGAAAGTTCACCCCCCAAATCCTACCGTGTCATTGCTGTTACTCTCATCTGTCAAGCATATGTATTTCAAAAGTCTTCAGTGATATTTTCCCTTAAGTAAGTTGTATAAGACATTGCTGATGTCCTTGCTTTCAAAATGCACCTTTTGAAACTTATATACAGCGGTGCTGTATAATGCTTCAGGCAGCAAACGGTGATATGTGATTTCAGCATTGGTAGTGGGATGACATATTTTGTCCTTGGACAGGGCCTAACAAGCTACAGTTGCTGTGGGACTGGGTTGTACCTAGCACTTCTTACAACTGAGACTACAGCGTTTTTACAATAACCATTGCAGAACCACTGCACTGAAGATTGGAAATTTTAGAGTTCAGCAAAAACATTTTAACCTCCTTCCATGTGATTTTTCTATCTCATTTTTCAAATCTAAAATATTTTGCTGATATTGGGGATTTGGTATAACTAATTATCAAATTCATGGCATAAGACTGTTTTACACTTGCCTCCCAGACATTCAACTCACCACAAAACCAGGCCATTGGACTCTTTTTGTGTTGTGTATCAACTCTTACAATCATACCAAGGTTGATCACAAACACCTGCAAGATTTCATCAAGATTTCATTTTCTTACTTTGTTCACAGGTAACACTGAACAGGCAATTTTCCTTTAAATGGTTTTGTAGGTTTTTTAATCAGAAAAATGCTTATTTTCAAACTTTTTGCATAGAAGAATTGGCCTGCTGAACAAGGAGACTTCTTTTTCCAAAGTTGACAAAAGCCTTCATTTTAACGTATGTATAATGAGGTATTTATTTTTCACTTAGAAATTCCTCTCTATGTAGAATTTTACACTAAAGTATAAAGTTTAAAGCAAAAAAAAAAAAAATAATTCAAATCATCTTTTCAACTTCACTTCAATGAAATCTTTATCTTTCTTGATGAAATGTCTTGCCTTCATCCATATTTTCCTGATTATCTTTCTGAGTTTCCTTCCAAGATGACATTTTTTTGTCATGGGTTAGGCAAGGAAAAAATGTTGAAATTTCAAAAACTTTTTGTGGACAGGAAAACTATTTCTCATCTTCCTGCGCTGCTAAATACTTTGTGATACTTGGAGGGGGCAGTGATATACATAGGTAGCATTCCTGTGGTGGACTCCGCAAGCAGCTGACTTTTGCTAGCTTTGCTGTGTGGAGGCAGACCTGAAACCTCCACTGGGCTCAGCCCCTCCATGCAATGGGTTGGGGTTAACCACAGGGAGCAGAGGCTGTGCAGAAGCAGGGACTGTGGTCCCTGGGTGGTACCCAGGGATGTGGCTTACGGCATACAAATCACTCAACCATTTCTTACATTTCTACACCACTTGTTTCTTGGGCCAAAAAAAGCAGAGTTCTCCTGAGTATGACAAAATATTGACAAATTAAATGTAGGTTTTGTGACAGATTCTATTAATCTCCCAACCATCTCCATTCAATGGAGAGACCAGAACATGAAATGTAGAGCACTGAAAACCACCCTGAAGCTATATCTACAGTGATACAGAGGAAAGTTCAGCTGCATCCTTCTTGAGTTTCATGGATGGAGGACACACATCTTCTACCTTAGAAGAGGAGAAGCAGATAGGATGTGATGTCAGCCTCTTTGCCCTTGACATTTAAGTTTAAGGCCAGTTTCTGTTAGGTAACTCTTATTCATAGCGGAAGGCATCATATCCAAACTTTTCTCTGAATAAGAAGAAAAGTATTGCCTCTCCTGAAGTACTAATGGTCTTAGTAAATTCGTTGTGTAATACTTTCAATATGCCTATATCCTTTCTAATTGCAAAAAAAAATAAAATAAATAAAATAAAAATTTAAAAATTACACCATACTGTCAAGATTCATAAAATGACCTAACTTGATGGTGTAGCTGTGCTTTCTGGTTTGATTTTCAAAACCTTGTTTTCTCAGCAAAGCCTCCAAACAGCAGAAACATCCAGCATCCAGATGTTTACAATTATAGGCAGCTGAATGAGAAAAGCAGGTTTCATTTATCAATCAGGATTTTGTTTTTGTTTTTATTTGATGTGATACCTATTTGTGGACCCTTCCACAAGTTACACAATTGCAGCTTTTGGGGATTATATTTCATGGTCACAATTGAGGGGAAAAAGGTTTTAATATGTTTTCACAGTCTTATTATCTACTTAACCTTTCAGCATAATTACTCACCTAATTGCAAGCTTCACAAAAAAAAAACTTCATACAATATGTCCTGTTGAGAGTTCATAAGAGAAAACCTCTTAACAATTACTGGGATTGCTCCAAACCACTGACCTTGACAATCCCAACAGACCCCTGTTGGAAGCTATCAAACCATAAAGCCTGATGCTCTTTTCTAATAAAGAGATTCATCTCAAATTCCTTTCTCCTTCTGCATGTCCAGTGTGAGGGCCTCACACTCCTTAGAGGTGGCTGAGTATCTCCAGGGATGCAGTAGAGAGTCCTTCTCTCCCAAGGAAAGCAGCTTCCCCTGATTTAAAAATAAATGGTGGTGAATTCAAAGTACATAGTGACCCAGACAGTTGTCTAGGTTAAAAAAAAAAAAGTCTTCCCACTAAAGCATCAAAAAGAGCTACGTCCATTTTCATCACATGTAGCCCTGATCCAAAATCCAAAGCTCTTTGCTGCATTGCACAAAAACAGGCACAGTAGCTTGTGCTTTTGCTAAAACACAAAGTAGCTTTTTTAGAAGTCCTTGATCTTGCATCTTGAGATTCTTTTTTGATTTTGCCTGTACCACTATCGTGGGACACTGCTGCAAACACAGAAAAATATTCCAGTCCTGCTCCAGTAGGAGAGCAACTCCAATACTCTGCACCAGTGAAGCACCGGGCACAGGGAAGACCTAAGTTTCAGAGGCAATTCTGTTTACGTGGGCTTCCTGACAGCCACAAATTCTTCTTCTAGCTGTTATGCTTAATTTTCTTCTTTTATGTCTTTTTTTTTTTTTTTTTTTCCCTCTTGTACAGCAAACTAACCCAGAGAGACTGTGTCTGTTGAGGCCAGAAGAGACTGGGACAGGTTCTGCCTGGAAGACCTCCTTCTGCCTTCTCAACCACACTAGTTTGGTCTCACAGGAGTTGATTGGTAATTGGTGCCCACCCCACATCCCATCAGGTACCACAGGTATTGCTGGACATATAGTACCAGCCCCAATGCCATTCTAGGAGGGCAGGACGTATCTGGGATGCAGCTAGGCATATACCAGCACCCCACGCTTTCATACACTGTCTCAGGGCAAGTTACAGATAAACAGGACAAGGTTTCCCAGGCTCCATCCTTGTAGCCTGACTAGGCAAACCCTGAGTGTCCTGTGCAGAGGTTGGGCATACCCTCTTTCCCACCTGAAAATTTTGTCTTGGAAGAAGAAGAAATTTCCCCTTTCCTGCAGGAGTGCCAGAGCAGCCAACAGCCCCTGCTGTCCTCCTGTTGCCTGGAAGGCTCGGATAAATATCCTCTACTCATAGACAGGTCAATGCATAAGAAGTCCAATCCTCCTCATCGGCATCAGGCCTACAGAACATGCACTCATAGTGGATCTCCTGATACATGGGAGACTTGATGAACTTTCTAGGTACGTGTCAGCCATCTGTGTGGTATGTGTGCAGCTGATACAGTGCATCCCAGCTGTGTCAGCCTTGTGTGCATATGTTGTATAGTACCTAAACCCTTATTTCTGCATGAGATCTTCCAGGAAGAACTTCAGGCATCTTACAATTAAAAACTCACTCTGAGTACAAAATAGTCTAAACTTGAAGAAGGTCTAGAAGTCAGAGCATGTTGGAACAATGACATTTTGACATATTGTCTTCCTGCTGGAAGTGTGCCACGAGAACATACGTGCAAAGACTGACAGTCTTCTTTCATGAGCAACTGAATTTGTTTCAGCTTTTGAAAGTAGGATTGCATATCAGCAGAGCAGCCATGCTTATCTTTCCTGTGTAGGAAGACTATTTGTCCTTTTGTAGACTAAAAATTAAAAGGGTCTGATTCTACTGTCATTTATGACATGATAAATCAGGTGTAACTGAAGAGAAGACAATGAATGTAGTATATCATGCTCAAACAAACCTACTTGAGAAACCAGCCTCATAGAAAGGCTCTCTATCTCTGCAACTGAAGGATCTCACAAGGAAGACCTGAGCTGTAGACCAGTGTTTGCTGGGAAAGTAAACAAGAAAACAATTGCTGTACATCTATCCCCTTCTCACCTAATTTTAAAGCAGCCATCTAAAATCAACAGCTGAATTATGCCCTAAAAGTGTCCATTTCTCTCCATCTCTCTCACAAAGGGACTCTAGCTGAAATGTAATTCCCTACACTGTACATATTCCTATTGGATCAAACCAGTGTAAGCTGACTCTCTGAATCTCCATGGCAAGCTTTTGGTGCATATTGGTGCAACCAGTATTCATCCCCTTGGAGACATTCAAATTTTGGTGAGGTGAATCTTTTCCCATCTCTGTAGCCCACTGTTGGACCTCGGTGTCTTATGTAGGTAATGCAGAGCTGGGTGACATAGGGAGCAGAGGAGAGAGGAGAAATCAACCCATGGAAGAATGTCTTCTTTTTTAATGCCCACAAATGAGGTGTAAAGACTTGGCTGATTTAATGAAATGCATCTTCCTATGGCCTGAAAGAGGAAGGATGTGAAGGTATTGTCCTTACACCTTACTCATTGTGTGAAACATCTGTTAGGAAAAAAAATACATTTGGAGAAGTGTGCCTTCAGCTAATTTTGGCTGTATAAAAGCTAAGCACACAGTCCAGACCAGGCACGTTGCCTCCCAGTGCTTCTCACCGGGACACTTCCAGAGGGCAATTCACAGAATCACAGAATCACAGAATTGTGGTGGTTGGAAGGGACCTCAGAGATCATCGAGTCCAACCAAAAAAA
>JAOQGH010000023.1:72939612-72983793 GCA_025769975.1 Gallinago jamesoni | reverse complement strand
CAGTCGACCAACACCCCCAGGTCCTTTTCTGCCAGGCAGCTCTCCAGCCACTCTGCCCCCAGCCTGTAGCGCTGCCTCCCGACCTGACAAGGTCTCAAATGGTACTCAAAGGTACAAAGAGGTTTTACACTTCATCCTCAAGATTCTTGCTATATGTGGGGAGAAAAGCAATCTTTCACTGTCTTGGTGCTTCTAATGAGCTACAGAAATTACTAAGTTATTTAGTTATCATCATCTCTGCCTGAACAAGATCATTCCCCTCTTCCTCTGCCTCTTCCCTATAAATATTCAGGACTGTTAAACGCAAATCTCTGAGCTATGACCAAACAAATTAGCTGAAGGATGTAAAGGTACAATTTGTGTCTAACCTCGGTGGTCAGGTACCCAGCACTGTGGCAGGCTTGTGCCATTTGAGCACCTTTTTTAATCCTGCCGATCCAAGCAAGGCAGTGTTGGTAGCACTGTCACTTGCTGTATTACTCTGAAGCAGGAGAAGGATAACATTAAATTCTGGTAGCTTTTCCCGGAGACCTGCCCAAAGGGAGCTGCGGAAAGGGCATGGGATCAGTCTGAGGGCACACAGCCCTGCGTGAGGCTGGGGTACTCCATGGGTTGACGTACAAACTCACAAACAGAAAACTGACACAAACCCTCCTCCGAGCTGAGCCTGTAGTAACTAATCCTGCTTGAGAGAGAGGGCACACTGCGACTTTTAAAAAGAGGCAATTTAAAGCCTAGAACATCATATTGTATCCTGCCTTTTTTATGGCATTCTTTAAAGAACAAACACATTGAACAGGAGATGAGACTAGGATAGGCTTCCAGTGCACAACATGGCCAAAAGAAGACTGCTTCAGGAACTGTAACTTTTCAGTTTCCTATTTTCTCTAACATTAAATTAACTTAAGTTTTCTTAAATTTATTCTACTCACTGAAAAAAAAAAAAAAAAAAAAAAAAAAAAGAAGCTGCTTGCATGTATCTTCCAGGCAAAGAGCCAGCACTAGGGCTGTGTTGGAAACAAGTACCATTGTTCAGCTGCGTGGTCCGTCACAGCCAGGCTCTCAAGATGCTCATAAAAATCTGGGACTCACTTTCATTATGATCAAGTGTGTGGATACATGCGAAGCACATTTGCATCACAGGGAGCAGGGAATGGTAGGCACGGAATAACATTTGAAGAAGATACACCACACTGTAGCAAGAAAGTCAGTTATGATGACTTAATGAACTGGCTGATAGTTCTCCACTTGAGATGTCATTCTTTTTGACTAAAAAATAGTGACTTTAAAGATTTCTTTTTTAACTGTCATGGGATTTGGGATTTATGTGTGTGCAGATCTCAAATAATTAAATAACGGGCACATCAGTAGTGGAATAAAGCAAAAGGCAATTACTTTTGATTAAAAAATTCTAGTGTCTTAATGATATTGGTAGGACTGGCACAGGCCAACATATGTAAACATCCAGCAATTATTTTTTCTTTCCTTTTCTTCCTTTTTTTTTCCCCAGAAAAGTGGATTTACCATGCCAGATTACATCATTTTCACATACATTCCACATATGGCTCTTCCAAAAATTATAAACACAGATGCAAAACTGTAGTTTATTTGGCTCCTGCCCCTGAGAGTGACACCCATTCAACCACTAGCTGCAAAAGAGCTGTGCTGCAAAACTGAGGTAATGTATGTGCCAAGAGGAATTGTTTCCACTGGGAAACAGAGCTCAAGTGATTCCAGGGTTCTTGTTTCTTCATGTGTCTTGTCTAGTAAAGACTGCAGAAGATCTGCATAGATGGTGTCCTTCTGGAGAAATACCACTTGCCCAAGTAGCCGTTGGATTCAATCGTCTTCATGGCCATCAGAGGCTTTTGTGTGTCTCATTAAGAAATGTGGGCAATTACAGAATCCCTGGAAGTACATGAAACAGATTCTTTTTAACCACTTCCTTATCCAATAGGTGTATGAGATATTCCAAATGCTTCAAAATCAAATAATGGCCACAGGCTTTTCAGATAATCCAAGAAAGATTGATGATGGAAGGGACCTCTGGATGTCATCTGATCCAACTCCTTGCTCAGGCAGGGCCACCTAGAGCTGGTTGCCCAGAACTGTGTCCAGGGATGGAGACTCCACAACCAACCTGGGCAACCTGGTCCAAGGCTTAGTTATCCTAACAGTAACAAAGTATTTCCCGATGTTTTGATGAAACCTCCTGTGTTTCAGTTTGTGTCCCTTGTCTCTGGTCCTGTCCCTGAGCACCACTGAAAAGAACCTGGCCCCATCTTGTGTGTACAAAAGATCCCCTGAGCCTCCTCTTCTCTGGGCTGAACAGTCCCAGCTCTCTCAGCCTTTCATCATAGGAGAGATGCAGCAGCAAAGATGTGCTGTTTGACCCTTTGCAATTTCTTGTCTATCTACAACACGCAAAACTTCAGAAGCCCACTTTCTGCTTCTCCTAGCCACTCAGTTGTGTTTAGTTCTCATGGTAGCACATCACAGAGCACAAGACATGCATACACCTTTCTCATGGAGACTTTATTTCTGATATGTTGCACTTCATTGCTTTGCTTGCCGGGTTTCAAAAAATCCTGCAGTGACAAAGAAGAAAAGGTGATTGATAGCTGCAATCAGTTGATTTATGGTTACTGCAACAGAACATTGTGTTTTGCCTGATGGAGACTTTTTGGGTGGGTTTTTTTTGACTCCACTTTCTGAGTAAAATATTTTTGTGAGCTAACAGGAACAAACAGGCAGATTTTTTAAATCATTTAGGAACGTATCTAACGTCAAGGGCAGTTAGGTGTCTAAGTGTACTTAAATATGTGGGCCAGAAGAACAGGAAAGCCAGCTAAACCAGATAGTAGGGCTATCACAGGGAATAGGTGGTGTCTCTGAGCAGTCTAGAATTAGCATAGCCTAAACCAGATTGAAAGCAGGGCCCGTCCTTTTAATAAGTGTTTGCCTAGTGACTCACATCATCAGGGCCCCCACCTCTAACTGCAGCTTTTCGGACTGAAGCTGCTGAGGTGCTATTACTAATAATAGTATCAGGAGCCATTCCGCAGAGGGGTAGATACCGGCAGTCGCTGCAGCGTAATAGGGTGTAGCCAGCTCCAAAGGGGCTCTGGACAAGTTCCACCTCGATGATAGAGCTTGGGCTGCTCTCCACGGCTCTTTCAGATTGCATCTAAACACTCCTCCCTGGAACAAAGTCCTCAGGCGCTTCTCCGCTTCAAAGCCCGCCTGGGATAATAAGACTGAACAAACGCTTTGTCCTGCACGTTGGAAGAAAGAAGGAAGAAGCATTTCTTGAGTATGAGGCTCCTTGTAAATACAAGATCTCCCCTGAATCTTTCAGCTGTATCCACAGTTGTCCAATAACTTCCCGCAGTTATTTCTTGGCTATTCTTTGCGGCAGCTGTCCTGGCTGTAGCAGATCCATGGCTGTATTGGTGTTAACTCGCTTTGGACCCACAGTGCAATTTCACCTGCAAGGGGACTAGATCTGCCTGTGTCGAGTCTTCCTAGCCTTGGTCCACTAGTGCAGAGAGCAGGATAGGGGCTCAAAAGCAACACTAAAACTTCATGATGTGCCCTGTAATCAGGGAATGGGCACAGCTCCGGCAGCTCACAAACTGGTCTTTAGTGTGCTAGAGAGATTTCCTCCCCCTGGGGCCTGGGGAGGCTCTTTAGATACACTTTCCTCTCACTTTCCCTCTTAGCCTGACCAAGTGCAGTGACTGCAGTAAGAGGTGTGATGCTGGCTGATACAAAGTAAATGGAGTTTACCATATGGGCTTCCATGTACTCTTGGTTAGGTCCCCATGAGCGGGGGAGAAACCAAGTGCAAGTGTACCCCATTGCTTCTCACCCTTCTGACGCCATTCTGGCAGTCCTGAGACAAAAGGAAAATAAGTCCTCCTTGTTTTCTCCCTAATGTTCATTTCTCTCATGTCCGACAGCAGCTTAAGAAAAATGTTTGCCAACAAAATTGGCAGCTTGTAAGAGGGATGTGAGAAGTCTGCATTTGGGATACTGCCACCACAAGACAAACCATTGCCCTTTCTGGTTGTAGCTGGGCTGCAATGGGCAACACAGAACACAGGAGAAAGGGAATAACTCAGCAAGAAGGCTTTATGGAGTAGAAAACAAACAGACAATGAAAGGGTGTGTTCCTGAAATCCTTCAAAGGGTGTTAACTCTTTCATAGCAACACTAATGACTCCCCCTTAAGCTGATAGTTTCCTCTGTGCCTCATTAAGGTTAATTCAGTGGGCCAGATTCATCCCAGGAGTTCTTTCATTCAAATCATTAGAGTGATACCACTAATAACCACAGCAAAACAATGAGCCAAACACTGTGCATATGAGAAAAATAGTTGTGCTGAAACTTTTTGTGAAACTTGGTTACGGCCCTGATGAACTCTCCCACAACGTTTTCTTGCTTGTGTGAATGGAAAGGAAATATGTCCAAAGGATTCAGGGAACTGCACTCTAGCCTAATGTCAGGTTTGCAGTGCGTTCCAGCAAAATCAGCCCAGTGAAAGAGCTGGGAATGGCTTGTATCTAAGAATGGTTCAGGTACAGCTCATGAAACGACTGGAACCTGGAACTCCAAAGCTGGAACCATACGTGGTTGCATGCTGCTCCCTGAACATTTCCTTTCCAAGGAATGAACTGCACAAGCTGTGTATGGAGCTGTGCACCTTCACCAGGACTGAGAGCACATCCCTGCCTCTGCCCCAGCGATGTTCTGGTAGCCAGACAGACACACTACGGTGCAGTCTCCATCCCTTCTCAAGGCTGAGGAGGGCACAGGTGCCGTGCCTCCCTCTTGCCAGGCTGATGCCCTGCCCACCAAGATATGTGAAAGGTGAGTGTCAGATCTGCAATCATTTTCTTCTCAAGGCTGTGTTTTGAAGAATGTGCCTCATCTGGCCATTTTGGCAGGGTGCAGCCAAACTGCAGGTGAACAGGGTGCACCCCTGGCAACCCTGACTCACGCACTGCTGCTCTGCAGTGCGGGCACCTCTAGTACCTCCCCACCACCACTGGTGCCTGTTGGCCAGCTCTTGGTGGCTTCCTGCTCAGCATGCAGTATCTTTGCATCATCCTGCTGAGGTGCCCAGGGGTGCTGCCGGTCCTTGGGGTGCGGTCCTACATCTCTTTTTTTTTTTTTTTTTTTTTTTTTTGGCAGCAAAACAGACCTGCAAGAGTCCTGCTCTCCCCCACACTTTATTTCCGCCCTCCCAGTTACAGCTTGCCACCCCCTCAGCCGTGCCGACACAAATGCTTACGAAGCCACCCAACTCAGCCAGGTTGCTGAAATGCCCTGGGGTTAACTGGGGCACAAGGAGGGAAAGCAGCTGGAGGAAATAGGCTGAGTGGAACACATGGGAAGGGCTGCAGCCAGCCTTGCTGCTGAGCGAAATGACCATGGAGGCGTTCCCCAGTGGTCTACACAGACAAAAGAAGGGCTTTCACCACTTGCTCCTCTGTGTTTCCACTCCGCAGGTCAGAGCTCTGGAGCAAAAGGGTCACAGCACCCACCTTTCAGTGCCTTCACCTTCTATTCTGAACCTTACTTTTCTTTCCTGTCTGCAAACCTGCTTTACTGCTCTTGAAGCCAGGAGAAGATCAAGCAGGACAGGACAGCAGGGATGAGACACTGTCTAGCTGGGAGTTACAGCTGAGGCAAAGACAAAACCCTGGAGATATGCTATTGTCCATGAGTTTTAACAGGGCATTTACATCCAGCTCCAAGTCATCACCATCTGCCTTTCCTAAGAAAGAGAGTCAAACAAACAGGCAGAAGGCAAGGAAGGCAGGAAGGAAAATTTTGTGCTTTTGAGGCTGCCTTCTGAGTTCAGGGCTGATTTTCAGATAGGAACACATCTCTCCTCATGTTCTCTCAGCAGGTCATCCAAATGTTGCCAAGCACCAGATGTTTGAAGTGGCAAATTATTTGGAGATTTAAATTTGTTTGATTCTAATCTGCTTCTGATAGGGCTTTTATTGTTTTTCTTTTTCTTCATTTTTAAGACTTTTCTTCCGCTAAGCAAAAGATCAAGTTCAGCTAAAAAACTCCTGTAAAAGTGGGAGTGACTGTCTCTAAGAGGGAGGAAAACAGTGAGAAAAGACCTTCTCTGCAGTTGTGACCTTAATTTCCAGAGGTTCTTGCACTTTGAGGACTGAGATTTGGTTTAGGTTTTTCTGTGTGTCTTCTGACTCGTCCTCTCCTGCAAGGAAGAGGCTGGGAGGGAAAGGCTGATCTCTGAGCACAGGCTTCCTTCTCATGGCTTCCACAAACTCATGCCCATCGAGTTTGCCTATTCCTTCACAAACCTCCTCCTGATGTGTTATTTTTCCCTGGGCTGGTTCTGTATTTCCCAGTGCCACTTACCCCCCAAAACTTATATAAAAGCAGCATTACTTTTTTTCAGTTGAAAATCCTAAAGGAATCTCAGCAAGGATTTCTCATTAAATTGAATGATATGCTAAAAGGGCTAGATAAAACATGTATGACATACCATGAAACACCATGAAATGTTGTGACGTGTAGTGGTGGAATGAGTAGGATTTTATTTCCCCTATCTTTTAACTACCTTTCAGTTTCTGCAGAGTTCATCTGTGCCCAGAGGTATTGTTGATGCAGCTTAGTACAAAGGAAATATTCACTGACCACAAACTTGGATAAACATATTCCACCCTCACCAACTTTCTTAGTCTAAAAAAGGCACTTACTCCTCAAGTCTGGGGGAAAAAAAAAGACTTTGACAAATATCCCAACTGAATTTATTATTTGTTTGAGAATATCTCCCAGGTTTCAGATAGGCAATGTGGAAAGAAAATCAGTTTTATTACTGAAAAATTAATCTACACTGTAAGCACAGTAATCAGGCCAGAATAAATTTTTTTTTTGCTTCAGAATTGAATGACCACAGAGGGATCTGATCTGGAGACGCCACAAAACAACTTAACCCACAATAACTGTGCCAGCCAGCTTCTCTGTGGAGGCATTTCTTACCAGTCTTGTCTGGTTTAGGAAAATGAAATACACTGAGCAAATGCATTACATAACACGTATTGATTACTGTATTTTTAAGTGTCACATGAGTAAAGGAGATTTCGATGTTTTATAATGAATGCATCTAGAAATATTTTGACATCTCCAGAAAGGTTTTAGTTCATTTCTGTCAGCTCAAAAATCTTCCCAGATTTGGGCACTGCCAACTAACATGTTTTTCCCTGGCAATTTCTAGTCAACAGTCAGGGTTGTTTAAAATCTCATTAGCCACTATGTTACCAAAAAACCTTTTTTTCTTAATGCAGAGTACACTTCAAAGTAACAGGTCACCTATTTCTGTCTTTGCTCAGTCATTTTTAACTAACCATTGCATTCAGAAGTGCTTACTAGAGAAGATGAGATAGCAATCAGTTATATGCAACTTTAGGAAGTATGCAGTAGTGCGAGCCTTCGTGAGACCAGCCTTCGTCTGCTAAGGGGGTTTTGTTTGGTTTTTCAGTCCACAGCTACAATGAGAAAAAAATGACATTTTGTGATTTAACCATCAATAATTCCAGCCTATTACACACTGCTTCGCAGTCATTTTAGACCGTGCAAAGTAAGTTAAAGGTGGGTGTACCAATCAGACCAATCGTATTTTACTCCCACTCCACAGGGACGATAGTGACTATGCATGGTTGCAGGTAATGGAGAATCATGGTCTCTGTTTTTCCATGTAAGGGACTAGATTCTACCACTCCTACTCAGGCTGAAGTCCTAGTTTTACAGTACGGGAACTTCAGCAGAAACACCGGTATAAGGGGTTGGTGTTTGCCACCCCCGCCTTCAACCGCATCTTTCCAGGTATCAGCAGGCTGCCCCTACATTAGCAAGCTCATCTGAGTTTAAAAATAACCCCTCACTTCTGAAGGTTGTTTTTCTCTTCAGTGGCTCACGGAGGAGGCGGCGTGCACTCTGGGGGCGAGAGCGGGCACGCCGAGGCAGGCAGGAACACCTTCCCACAGCACCGGCCCTGGTGCCGGCTGCCACGGCACCCAAAACCATTTCATCCCTACCTGAACTGAGGTCCTTGGGGTCCCCCTGTGTATAATCCTGCCTTTTCCCACCATGACAATGAAATGCTGTTAAAGAATGGGCTCCATTTCATTTTTGCATTCCTGTCTGACTCGTGGTAGATCTTCTGGCACTCTTACTCCCTTTCTTTCTGATAACCTTGCCAGTGTGTCAGGAGCGTACCTTCTCAAAGGCCATGCCCTTCCTCAGTAATTGTCATGGGCCTAGGTAACACTGAGGTAACACTGAAGCTCAATTCAGGGGCAACCGAAGCCAGAAAGGAAAAAATTAATTTGTAGAAAACTGAACTAGATGATCCAACAATTTCTCAAGTCCTTATTCAGACTCTATGGGTCCAATATGAGAATTTGCAAGTAAAGAGTTAATCCTCCAAATGCTTCCCCAAGTGAGGCCAACTTGCTGATGCCAACAGTGGAGCTTGTGTACAAGAACTTCATGCACAGGGAGACTTAGACACTGACATGACAATGGCTTTTGCGCCTAAAGAGTTGTTAGGAAGATGCTGTTATTTCCTGTAAATTGTTCTTTTATTCTTCCTGAAAAGTCCAAAACAATGATCCAAATTTTTACTCAGACACAGTCAAAATACCTCCCCATAAGCCAGGATGTCCAGCATACAAAGCACTTCTCAGACATCCATTAATCCTCAAAACAGCCTGTGAGGTAGGAAATTGTAAGTGTTATTATCCCCACTTCACAGGTGGGGACTCTGAGGAGGGGAGATTATGTGATTCGCCACAGGCTACACAGCAAATCCATGCCAGACCCAGGATTAAAATTGAGCAGCACCTGACATCTGGGCAAATACTCAAGCTCTGGTCTCTGCTGCCTCTAGAATACGTGTTTACTTGTGCACATGCCTATCTTAAGCAGGTCTCCTGATGAGCCTTCATAGCCAACCACTGTATGTCCCTATGTAGTACAAGAGTATACACACATAGCAAGAATGTACAAATCTAAGCAAAGCACAGGCTAAAACATGTCAATTTGAAGAAATCTCCCCAGAAGTCTAAAGGAAGATCCGCACAGCAAACTTTTGGAAGTGTTGTACTGCTAGTCAACTTCAAACAAAGCAGTAAAGTCTGGAGCACAAAGTGTTTTGTGCTATGCCAACAGACATAAAGGATATTATTTAAATCAATGTTTTCCTGTCCATTTGCTTTCTGAAGAAAATGAAGAAGCTAGTCTATGTTCAAGAGCAGACAAAACTTCTGATTTCCTTGAGCTGGGCCACACAGATTAGACCCCTGAATTCAAAAGAAACACCATAAATTTTCATTAAGTGAATCGTTCTAATAAGGTTATTTTGCTTTGAAAGAGGTAGATAAAATATACCATTCATTTCTCTAGTCCCATGTGGGATATTTTTTGTCTCTTTTCATACTACTGAGTTCTCTTTGTCAGTTCGTTATGCAAAACCCTGATCACAGAAGTTTAATGTTTTTGTTTTTCCACAGTGGAAAGTACTTCTTTGCTGTAGTTGTCCTGTCAGCTCTTGCCAAAACGTGTCATTGTTCATTTTCCATCTCAAAGACTGTTATGAAAAGATTAATTTCTAACCTCGAGAGAAAAAACTTTTCTTTTTTTTCTGTTTTCTTCACAGTTTGTATGTGAGCTACTTCTAATGAACACTGAAAAAGGCAGAATAATAAAAAAGTGGCAATGAATGGGAAGGTTTTGGACCAGATTTCTTCTCTGGCACTGGCAGATCCTCCGTTTTTGTCTTCTCATCATATTCTGCACCAAGAGTCAGTAAACTAAGTTTGCATAATAACACTCCAACAGACCCTTTCTCTTCTTTGATTTCTAACCTGAATCAATACAGAACAGCTACTCATTCACCCACATCTTCAGGAACACAATCCACTTTTCCTGCTTCCTCCAAGCTCTTCTTTCTGACCACAGGTCTATCCTCTTCAGTCTTGCACACTCACTTTTCACTTCTTTTCTGCTTCTTTTCATTGCAGCCTTAGAGATACCCAGAAAGTATTAGAAGCAGAGTGAAAAATGAAGAGGGAGGGAAAGGCTGAGGAAATAAAATTTAAGAGGTTCTTTCATGGGGAAAAAATAATAAAAAAAATAGAATAATAACAAATTTTTACATTTTAAAAGCTTTAAAAGTATGTCCAAACATTTCTATACAATTTATTTTGTTTAGTTAAACAATCTTGCACGGCCAAAAGTATTCTGTCCAAAACGAACAAACAAAAAAAATGCAGTGTGATAGTCAAATCATAGTGGCATTCAGATATTTCCTGCAAAGCATGTTGCAACACTGATAGGAAAAAGGTTTGGAACCCTGCACTGCTAAAGGAAGCATAACTAAAAGCCAGCAACAACTCATCTGTCCCCATTGAAACAGATTATCTATGCTATTAACAAATGTATCCTTCCCAGTCCACTCAGCACATACATTACTTGATCTCTTCTAAATATACCTTTTTTTTTGTATTTTGCCGCCCAGTTTCATGTAACATACAGCAACACAATCATTACAATCACTTTGATTTATTCTTACATCTTCTTTTTTCTTTTCTCTGCTTTATTTCTTTTGTTTTTACCCTCTTTTCTTCAGCCAGTATATCTTTTTCTTCTTGTTTTTATGTGTGTTTTATGTCCCATCCTTTTACAACCAGTGGCAAATTTCTGCCACTGGAGATCCTTGAGAAGACACATCACACTTCATTCACAACTGTAATGAAATTATTCATCTTCTGCAAAGGTAGTCATTCCGTGGTTTTCTATCTCGTACTTGGGTTTGGTTTTAAATGCAATACATAAAACTGCTTCTTGAGCTTATGTCACTGAGCTGTACAGTTCAAGTCTAGCTCAGAGATTAATTCCTTGCAGATACATTGTCCTTTTTGAAGCACAGGAAAGAGCAGGACAGGAGTAAAGATACAGTCCAGGTGGCTCCACTTGAGCACAGGGAGACGAGTTGCTCACCATATGCTCAAGAAGCAGGTAAGAACTAATTGGCTCCCCAAAGTCCAGTTCCCTCAAGAGCTGTATCAGCCCTTGACACCTGGTGTGATAACACAGACTAAGAGTGATTTTAGAGATAAGTGATGCTTATAGTCACTTAGGCTGAAAGGACCAGAAACGAGTGCGCAACACGAGTTCCTGATGGGACTCTTCTGTCTGGTGTTAGTCATACAGTTCAGAGGTAAAATAGCAATGATAATATTAGAAATATTGCTTAAAGTTTATTTTCTTTGCTCTCTTCATTTAAAGATAAGAATGCCCATTATTTTTAAATCACTCATCTGCACTGTATAAATGTTACAGTTTGTGGGTGTGCCAATTAAAGTTAATTATTACTTGACTGATCTGACTTAGCATTAAAATGTCTGGTAGAACTGGCTCTGATCTTGCAAAGGGGACTTTTTCTTCTGTATTCCTGTGTGATTAGGAAGCTTGTTGTTTTGGGATCTGGAGTTCCTGACCATCCATGCAAAAAGACAAGATGCCTGATGAATGCCAAAATCATTCCATATAATTTATATCTCCATTGGGCCTGACCTCTATTTCCTTGGAAAGATGTAATTGGTGCAATTCATTCCATTCAGCTTAGCGTGAGTTGTACAAATCTAAGCGCTGCCACTGGTCTCTTTTTACGGCCAAAGGAAAGAAAGAGCACTTTTGGGTGTCTTGGTTTTAGCTGGGATTGAGTTAATTTTCTTCCTAGTGGTTGGATTTAGTATGAGAATAATGTTTATAACACATACTGGTTTAGTTGCTCCTAAGTAATGTTTATATTAAGTCATGGACATTTTCAGCTTCCCATAAAAGCTGAGAGGGAGCATAGACAGGACAAGCTGACCAAAGGAGCAATCCGTAGCACAGATATCAGGCTCAATACATAAATGGGGGTTGGCCAGGGGGGCAGGAATTGGCGGTCGCTACTCAGAAACGGGCTGGGCTTCGGTCAGCCAAAGGTGAGCAATTGCACTGTGCACCGCTTGTTTTGTATATTTTTTTTATCATTATTAGTGTTATTATTTTATCTTCCTTCACTGTCCTATTAAACTCTTTTAATCTCAACCCACAAATTTTACTTTTTTCTCCTGATTCTCTCCCCCATCCCCCTGGGGCTGGGGGGTGTGTGTGTGTGCAAGCAGTTGTGTGGGTTTGGCTGCCTGCTGAGTTAAACCAAGCCATCCCATCCTAAAAAGGTACTAGAGAGAGCTGATGTGATGCACGTTCCAAGAACTGTTTCTTTCATGTCGTTGGCTATAAAAGAAACTTACAGGGACTCGTTCAGGTTTAGACAGCAAAACTTAAATTAGATAAATCCCATTCATTTTCATCCAATGGCTGACCATGACTATTGAATCTGTGGTGGGTAGATTATCTGCATCGGAATATATCTTTCCCTTTCCAGCTTACTTGTGTGGTTTCAATTATAGCTTTCAGAAGTTCAGTTTTCAGTTCTTTCAAGAAAAAAATAATTCTCGTTTGTTTTGGTTTAGTCTGAAACTACATTTTTTACTAGGCAATACAACAATAATAAGACAACAAAAATGTTTACTATTGACTGAAAGTTTTCATTCAACTCAGAATGGGTGTTTTGTTTTCAGCTTTGTGATTTTTAGCTATTCCTTGGATTTTCTTATCCCTTTAAAAATTAACATTAAAAGTAGACAAATTTTGAAATGAACTATTTCCTCAAAACAAAAAATCAGAAAACTTATTTCAGAAAATCTTAAAAGGAAATGATGCAAAACTTGAACAAAACTACCCAGAAAATCATGCCAAATCCTGTTTCAGATCTTCTGACATTCTATGTTTTGGAAAAAATAAATCACTTATAAGAAGAAATGTTGTTCAGTTCTAGTTTTGTTGAAAGTTATTTCAAATCAACAGCCCTAAACAAAGCAGCTCTTTCTTTAATGTGCTTCCAAGTGCATAAAAATAGGCATTCAAAGGCTACATCTTTACAGAAGAGAAAATTAACAAATTTAATCATCTAAGTGAGAAAAAAAAAAAAGAAAGAACAAGAATACAGGTGGAGGTGGAAGTGGAAGGAAATTTTATCTAATTTCTGAAATAATTTAAGCCCATGTTCTGCTGCACGGTAATCTGTTAAACGTTTTGCTGAATTGCAACTCTGACTTTGGCAACTATGAGATGTGGAAATATATATTAGAGCTTATATTTCTAGTGAAGTAAAAAAAAAAAAAAAGAAAGAAAAAAGCACACGCCAAATCAAATGCATGTTCACTGCCCTTCCTTCAGACTGGTGTTGGCACTGTCTGGCAGGTGTATGATGAAATAGGGAGGTGGGACCAGTCTCCGGGGTGCTGTTGGTACTAGAGGCCATTGAGAAGAGCTGCTCTTGCACTGGGGAATGTTTAAAACTCATACACCCACTCCCTCCTTTCTTCTGTATGCTGCACTGTGCTGTCCCCACCTTACCATTCACAGATCCTGTTTCCCCTCTGCTCCCCGTCTCCACTGTTATTTCTTTCTTCTTTTTGTCTGCTGGGAGGCTCTAGGAGGGGGACCCTCGAGTACCTTTTCCTCTCCCTTTCATTCCCCGATGAAAAGAAAGAAAAGGACTCAGAGTTCCTTTCGAGGATTACTCACACCTTTCTAAAGGTGCTGAGATCCAGATTTATCTCCAGAATAAGCTCTATTAATTGCACAAAGTTCCTAGGGAAGATGTTGATTTTTGCCTCTTATCAGCAAAGTCATTAAGTCATTAAGCAGAGTTATAATAGCACCTCTTTAAACTGTCTGGGTATTATTACGACATTTATTTTTTAAAAAAAAATTCTTTCTGCTCTGTTTCATTACCACTGACTACTCTGCTTTGTATGAAAAAGATAAATTTAAATATTTCTTAGAACTGTTCATGCTTCCAGAGAGAGAAGAGAAAAGCATAGGCCTGAGGGAAGCTCTAAGTCCCAAACCTGAGAGGAAAACACACCTCTTGGATCCCTTATATTGTCAAACATTGCCCTATACTTCTCATCAGGTGGTGGAATAAGGGTTTGAAAAAGTGTTTCTTGGAATGAAATGTGGAGCGGATGAGTTACTCCCACTGAGACTCAGACACATGGTGTGCAGGATCAGACACTACGGAAGGATCCAGGTGTTCCCTTGTCTTTTACTTACTCACTCAACAAATTTTACAACCATTTGAGTTCATGTTATACTGTGCATACATATGTCATCTTAGCCAGGGCATATTAAAGAGGTAAAGCAATAGCCTTTGAGCACACTCTGCAGTTCTCTGCCAAGAGATATTGTCACATGCTCTCCATATCGTAACCAGAGCTGTGCCTCTTTCCCTTGTGCTTGGCATGGCTTACTGACCATGAGATCATGGCAGATGGGAGTCTGGACATGATAACGCACTCGTTAGGAACCAAAGCTGCTGCTGGTAGTGTCATTAAATTTTTTTTAAAAATAATCCTCAAAGCCAACCTTGGAAACTCCCTCATTTCATCTTACTCCGATTACTAGCAGCATTATAAACATGGCATTCCTGAGAGGGTATGGAGGCTATGATAGAAGTGAACCCAGAGCGGAGCCACCTAATTGCAGCAGCACAAAGAAGTAGAGTGTAGTGCAAGAATAACAACAAATATCTGTCTGGAAACATGTTTGGTTTAGCGGAAAAAATTCAGCAAAAGCAAGAAGAGAGTATGTCCTGATTACACAGCTGCCCTGACGGCTCCTGGAATGGCAGGAAGATGGTTGAAATCCTGGACTGATACAACCTTACTGAGCTAGTCCTGCCTGCCAGTTGTTGAAACCTGACAGTCAGCTTCAGTTAGGTCATCAGAGAAATTAATGATGTATTTTGACAATAGGCATTACAATGTAAGAGGTATCTACAGCTTTCTTTTTTTTTTTTTCTCAGAAGAAAGAGTAACCCACTCAGAAAACAATTACTGAATTACTGTGAAAACACTGTAGGAGGGAATATTACATCAGCAGGGAGCATTAATGCAGTCATTTACAATAGCTCATATTCTGACTTCTCCACCACTTATTGTCAAGTACAAAGGGATGGTCAGGAACTGTGTGGAATGAGAACCAACCAAAGAGTACTCTAACAAAAGAGGGAAGTGGTGCAGATGCTGCCACTCATCCACTCTTCATGCGCCAGTATCTCTTCACTACCACCCAGATGTAAGGACAGACAGTTCTCTTGGCTGAATACACTTTTACCCATGGCTAGGCAGGAGTGTACAGAAGCCCTCAGCAGACACTGAAAGATGGCAGCTCAGGAGGTGTTTCATCATGGGTTCTGTCTGTATTTCATGGTGCTGTTCCCCTCCAGCCTTCTGTCTTTTTATTTCCCTTCTGAAAACTGTCTTCCTCTTTCCTTCCTGTGCTCACGTATCTATTGACGCACTGAGGGCTTGATTTCTCAGGGCGCCTGAATTCCCCAATTCCATCGGACATTATCTAATTTACGTCAGCCTTATTTCACTACCGAGGATGGCAAGGTAAAACTGGAGTGCTACTCTTGTCCACCAAGCCCACAGGCAGGCTCATATGGATACAGGGTGTTGGGCATGACAGAGGGCTAGGAGATGCAATAGGTGGGGTGAAAATCTGACCCAGAGCTTGGGGAACTAGTAGAGACATAAAGCTCCCATTACTAACTGTAGAAAAGATCATTTTAAGTAATATTCCTTTAATCCAGTCCACTGTCAATGGAGTTGTATCTCTGAAAACACCGGAAAAATGCTACACTTGCTCGTAACAAGAAATATATGTCATTTCTTGGCAAACATCGGAAGGGGAGCTGTTATCTAAAAGATGAGCAACTAAAAAAATTGAAGGAAGAAGCAGAACTATTAATAATACTATAGTAGAAAAATACGTGTAGGATATAAAATCTGTGGTATCAAACAGTTTTCTCAAGATCAAAGGTTCAAACCATTTCCTCAAAGGACCTTTTAATGGGTAATGATCAGCAGTGAGTGCTTCTGTGCTGGCCAGGATGCACGAAGAGGTATGGCTTCAAGGAAACTCTTTGTAATTTCATGGAAAGATAAAGTAAAAGGACCTTGCTGTCTTGAAATAACAGGAAAATATCCCTTATGATACACTGCCAGATCTATCCATCTAAGGAAAGAATGAGTTGGAATTCAATCACACTACTGAAGAATTTGTAAAAGCCAGATCTGAGTGAGTTCGCCCTTATACATCCTTTTAAGCATATTGTGTGAAACTATGAGTGCTGTATGCACGTATCTATACATGCACCCACACAATTGCTTTTAAAATGCTGCTTCTGTAAAACACAGCTGCAGTGTGTGCCTGGAGACATGGTGACTTTGGTGGTGACTCAGTTAGCTCATGCTGATAGTTAAGACATTTCTTTAAGACACATTAGAAAATTTTCCAAATCTGTTTTCTCACCCTTAAAGAAAGCTAAGACATTAAAATTATTTTGTAAACAAACAGATTTCCAGTATACCAGTGAGTGACTGCATTGGACAATTAAGAGATGCGTTTAGGAGTAACAGACTTGAACAGCAAGGGACTCCAGGCTAAATCTCTTTTCCTGCAATTTTTAATAGACCTTTCTCCTCTGAGAGATAGCCACCGGTCACTGCAGAGCAGATCAAGTGAGGCCACCACCTGCCAGTCACTGTAGTTAGGTACTCCTTCAGGGTATTTGCTCTCTACAGAGGGCACAGATTCGCTGCAGGCCATAGCCACAGGGTATGTGTCTTTTGAACAGGGCTATAAAGCTTTGTGCTTTTAGCAGTGGAGATGTGTGGTTTGGTTTCAAGTGCTGTCTGAGGTGCTATACCAGCACAGTAGCTAAGGGAAGGTAGCTGTGAAGAGATGGCAGTAAGGGTCCATCTTCCTAAGAACAGAGGACTCCTAGCAACCATGAACACATCTGGAGACTCATGCCACACTCTTCAGCAGCTCTGTTACCCAACCTGGCTCAGACAGAAACTGTACCCGTGGGCCTCTACCACAGCGTGGGCTCCACCAGCAAAGTTTTGGAAGCAGAGCAAATAGGCGAGCTTTAGAGCTAAGCAAGTGTGCACGTTGGGCTCTGGTGACTCTCCTGTTCCCCATGGAAATAATAACAGAGCACCTGAACCCTGAGCCGGCGCAGAGACCGACAGCCCATGAGCCTTTCTGTTCCCCTCCAAGAAACCAGTGTGCTAAGCACTCAGTGGGTGCCAAAGTGCTCTGCTCTCCTGCCGCCCGAGCATGCCACCGAGGCCACTCCTGCTGTGGTGAAAGAAGGTAGTGCTGCTTGTCAAAGCAGACTGAGCTCTAAAGGCCGAACATCTGCCGCTTTTCCTGAAAGCCACAGACCTTTTCCCTATTAGTAATGCCCCACGTAATGGTAGCTTGCCAGACAAATTACAGAATTTTCAGGCTTAATAAATACCACAAGAGCTACGAGTTGAAGAGTTTGATTCTGTTTTAGTTTGGCGTGCTACAACATGAAATTAATCTACTAGTGCATCTTCAAGTACTTTCCAAATAATTACTGTTTGTTGCACACTTCTGTATGTTTGCAGAAAAAAAAGCCAGTATTTCTCTAGGTGCTCCTCTTTCTATAGCCCTAAGTTATTGTCTTATAGTGGGTTTTGAAACTGTGAGAAACAATTTGCATTGACTTCACAGCTATAATTTATAAGGAACATAATGAGTCATTGTCACAGGCTGTTTGCCTTTGTTCTCTTCTACTTCCTTCTTTCTAAAGGGAATTTTCTTAGAAAAAAATATTCATTTTGATAGATAGCTTCAGGACTCTTAAAAAAAAAAGCAGCATTTCTGGAAATTAGTGTGAGTCAAAGACAAAGTTTGACCAAAGAACAAACACATGAGACAATGTGTTGTGTTTAGTGCTAAAACTTAAAAGAAGATTTGCATGCAGGCTATTATCCATTCTTTACAAACACAGCCACCCATATACTCGTGCACTTACACCTATTGCTTAACGATAGCTTGGTGTTGCAGCAGTGAAAGTAGCAGAAAACTCTAGCTCACAGAAATGTTTGCACTTTGCAACACTTAGGGTTTGGTCAGTTGATGGGATTTAAGGGCAGGTTTAATATGCAATTTTATCTCCCTGAAATAAGACTCTCTTTCACTCAAAGATTTCTAATCTCATTTCCAAACATAAACATTACTGAGTGCAGAGGAATAGTACATTCTGTCTGGGATTGAACCTCTTTGAAAAACAATAAGGTAAGATAAAATGTGGACAACTAAGGCCATTATGTTTGTAACCCAGTAATTATTTAGATTGTTTAAAGCCCTTAAAGTGACATGTGAAAACACACCCAGCACAAATATCTTTTGCCCTTTTATAATTCCACACAGGAACAAATGATTTTATTTCTCTCTCTCCGTCAGGCTGTCATAAATCCATGCTTTTTCCCTTGTTGCAGACATGCGGTGTCCGATGGAGCAGCCCCAGCAGCTCTCACCTTTCACCAGTCCAACCGAAGAGGCAGAAGAGCCTGGTTTGCTTTCATGGTCTAGAAACTGGTCTTCTCACAAGTAGGCTTAATGGACAAATGTTTCATAAACTCCTTCTGAATAAAGGGCTATAGCTGCCAATCACCTTCTACTGACAGCTTCCCTAGCTACAGACGCCAAACTCTGCTTATGTTTCTGTATGAAATACAGTACTTCTCTTTCAAGTGTTTAAAGAAAACCTGGGGCTTCACTCTATGTAGACAGAGGTGAAGCTCTTGAGTGAGGCTGAGACAGTGGGGCTGAGCTGGTCTTTCAACAGATTTCAATATGGGTAGGAATAAATTCTCGCAACTCAGTCCAGAAAAGCACAAAAGTGCTGTTAGATTTAGGCAATCCCTTGGAATTACCACATACATTTTAAAGATCTCCTCTGAGTGGGGTCTTACAGACTAATTTGTGCCATGCATGAGAGATGCTGCATTCTTCTCTAATTCTGATATGAGTGGTCATACATAAAAATGTGCATTTATATAAATACACTCACACATATATACAACAATCATGGGTTTATGATTAGCTGATGTTGACTATCTGACTAAGATGACACTAGGGTGAATCACCACCACACCAAATTTGCTCAAGGTCAGGATTGTTTTCTGTTTTCTTTTTCCTTCATAATATGGCTTTTGTTCAAGGTGATCCATTTAAAATATGAAAAAAAAAACCCAGTAAGTGTCTTTGAAAATGGTTGTGGTTTATTTGCATAAGTAAATCTGTCGGAAGAAAAGAATACGCACATTATAATTTATCTGGTGACATATTTTTATCCCTTTTCTCTACTTTTTTTCCAGACACACTCAGGATTCAACTTTCTCATGTGAAACCAGTGTGGTCTTTTTTCTGCTGTAGACATAACACAAATGACCCGTCAGACATTCACTATGTGACTCATGTGCCATTATGTGGAGAGATCTAGAATACAGAGTCTGGAAAAATCATAGAATCGTTTTGGTTGGAAGAGACCTTTAAGATCATCAAAAGTGGCAGAAAAAGACTTCACAGTCGGGATTTCCTCATGTAAGTCAGGAGCAGCTCTGAAAATCAGTGGAGTTATGTGCATGTAAGAGAGCATTAGGTCTTACATTTGACAGCTGCGAGGTTATGACATGCAAACCGTGGAGATTTAGTGGAGTGGGTTTTGAAATTGGAAAAAAAAAAGAG
This sequence comes from Gallinago jamesoni, assembly GCA_025769975.1. Classification (NCBI taxonomy): domain Eukaryota; kingdom Metazoa; phylum Chordata; class Aves; order Charadriiformes; family Scolopacidae; genus Gallinago; species Gallinago jamesoni. Next base: position 72,964,050 of record JAOQGH010000023.1, on the reverse strand, counting down.
AAAATGTAAATACTCTCCTACAACTAGACAATCCAAGAAATGTCCTGAGGAAAAAAAAAAAAAGATGTCTAGTGTGGTTGGCTCTGAAGTAAAACAAGCACATCATTTATGAGAGAACATTATGGAAAACATTATGGAGAACAGGAGAAGTGCGTGAGGACTGGAGGAAGGCTACAAAAAGGGCAAGAAGGGAACTACAGGCTAGTTAGTCTCACCTCTGTCCCTGGGAAAATAATGGAACAACTTGTTCTGGATGGCATCTCCAAACACATTGAAGATAAAGAAGTTATTAGAAGCGGTCAACACGGATTTACCAAGGCTAAATCATGCTCAACCAATCTGCTAACCTTCTATGATGTTATAACTAGATGGCTGGATGAGGGGAGAGCAGCAGATGTCATCTACCTTGACTTCAGCAAGGCTTTTGACACTGTCTCCCACAATATCCTCATTAGAAAATTAAGGAAGTGTGAGCTAGATGAGGGGGCAGTGAGGTGGATTGAGTCCTGGATGTATGACAGAACCCAGAGGGTTATCATTAACGGAGCAGGGTCAAGTTGGAGGCCTGTAACCAGTGGCATCCCCCAGGCGTCAATACTCGGTCTCAATGACCTGGACAAGGGGACAGAGTGTATCCTCAGCACCTCCCTTACGAGGAAAGGCTCAAAGAGCTGCGGCGCTTTAGCCTGGAGAAGAAAAGACTGAGGGGAGACCTTATCTATGTTTACAGGTACCTAAAGGGTGGGTTGAAGGATGACAGAGCCGGACTCTTTTCAGTGTTTTCCAGCGATAGGACAAGGGGCAATGGGCACAAGCTGGAAAATGGGAAGTTCCACTCAAATATGAGGAAAAACTTCTTTACAGTGAGGGTGACAGAGCACTGGAACAGGCTGCCAAGAGAGGTCATTGAGTCCCCTTCTCTGGAGACTTTCAAGACTCACCATGATGCGCTCCTGAGTAATGTGCTCTAGGCATTTCTGCTTAGCAGGGGAGTTGGACTGGATGATCTCTACAGTTCTCTTCCAACTCTGTTAAATCCGTGAATCCATGAATCGTTGTCATGTTAGCATGAGATAAGAATCAAGTCCAGAAAACTCAGAAAAAAATATCTTCAAAATACTTAATACTAGATTGTAACACAGGGACACTACTGTGATATTGAGGTATCTGCAACATTGGTAGTCTTGTATCCTGCATGTCTCTGCTTCCACCATGAATCCACCTCCTTCTCCTGCTGCAGAGGTGGGCTGATACTGCTGGCAGGACAACATGCCCTAGATGGACAGACAGTTCCCTCCTCAGGGCAGTGACTGCACCAGGCAGATCTCCCAATTTTGGGAGTCTGCAGGGTCCAGGAATGGGTCTGTGCCAAGCTAGTGGGCCCCATATCTCTAAGGAGAGCAGGAGCAATTGTGTCAGGGCCACTGCACTTCATCTGCTCCTCTCCAAGATGGAATCCCTGTTAGCAGGTCCAGGACCAAGCAGTGATTTTCAAGAAGCTGCAGTACAGAGGAGACCAGCGAGAAGGGAAAGTGAAAGATCAGTACTTCCACCACCACCCACCAATGCCCTTCCTGTCCTCTTGTCTGAGCTTTTGCAATGTCACAGAAGTTGGTGATATTGGGATTCCTTCTGGTACTTGCAACAGGAGACATTAAAAACGCGCTGCCTGCTGCTAAAATCGTGCTGCCTGAACCAAACACAACCAGGCGAGTGTAAGGGGCAGAACCCTTTGGCTTTTTGTGTAGTAAGTACAGCTCATTAAGGATTTCTTTACGGAATATGTTCTTCTGATCAGACTTTTTTTCCCGTAGAGGTTTTCTTGGACCCAGGATAGAACTTCTTTTAGGATCAGAGAGAAAACGAAACTGACAAACAGCCTGGGATCTATGAATTTTGCCACAATCTGGAAAGTACTACTTAACATGTCTAACATGTCCCATACAGGAAATTTTAAATTCACAGTCTCTCTCATCTCCTGGGAATTCCATGACTTCCAGTCTTGTGGCAACTCCGTGTTCTCAGTCTCCTCCTCAAGTTTCAAAATTTCAATGGTGTAATCCCAACAGCAGGAAATTCTAGGAAAATGCAAGAACAATTAATTTTTTTTTCATCTAACAAGATTATATCCATTTTTATTAATATTCCTTAATTTTCAGAACAGGTACGGGTTTGTGTGGCTGCAAGCTGGATTCTTAGCTTAACAATAAAAACAAATAAACCTGATGTAAGTGTAATAGTGCCAGCACAAATATTTTGATTTTACTTTGATATAAATGCAGAATTTTTCAAGTCAAAAAAGGGTTAGACAACCAAATTAATGAAAATGAACTCCTTTTTCTTCTCAGCCATCTCTAATTGTTTATTCTGGCCCCTACCCATTGTGTATGTTCTTGCTCTCTTAACCAGGCTTCATTTAAGCGGGTTGGTTCCATCCAGACAAGCTTCAAGCCTGCAAGATGCTGAGTGTTCTTCCGTTGATCCAAGAGAGATCAGAAGCATTAAGTTATCTTCAGGTCTTTGGGAATACCTCTGCATGGGAGCACACACTTGAGCTCCTCGTGGGATTAAGGTCAGTACTTTGTGAGCATTTTCATACCTTGGTGTCTTGGTTCTCAGCACTGACGGCTTGGGTGAGGTTATTACAATCCAACGATTACACCAAAGCACAAAGCAGTTGTAATCTGTACTGTCCACCCAAAGCAGCCGTACACCAGTGTGAAGTAAAAGGTTGTGTTAAGTTCTACCTGATAAGAAATGCTTCTGCTTGGCTGAGTTTTCGTTAGACGGATAATGCCATGGAATGCATTTTTATGCCTGAGGATTTAACTTGCAAATGTACATGGTCTTCAATGAGCTCTCTTAACAATAGAACTCTTTTTTAACTGCAGGACTCTTTCTTAACTGAAACTGTGCCTACAACAAAACAAAACAAAACAAAAAACCCCATAATCATTGCTGACAGATTTCTTGAGACTGCTTTTGTTCCCAAATTTTTATTTAATTTGTTGAAGCTGCTAAAAATGTATTTCTGCTTACAACTCCTGGGACAAATCAAAATACACAGGGGTAAGGAGAGTGCTCAACTCAGAGTGATATTGATTTTGAATTACATACACTCCCTGTTGCAGTATGGCTGTAAAACTTTATGCAAATGAATAATTTTGCACAGCCGAGTCTTACTTGCTGAGCTAATGTTTATCAATTGCATACAATCCAGAAGACCAATAAAATGTCTAATTCATATTCATGTTCATAAATCTTCATAACTTTAGGGGTTTTTCTTCCAGACAACCTCAAAACTATAAAAGATGCCAAAAAATCATAAAATTAGCAGAAAGAGAAAGAAAATACGTCAAGGGAGGGGAAAAAAAAAATCCAGGTAAGACCAAAAAGAGATGGAGAGACAACTTCAGAGTTGACATAAATAGGTTAGGGTGTATTTCAGTAACTCTGCTAGTCATGGAACATGTCAGCCAAATCCTGAACTCTGATCTTACTCAGGAGACTGTTCCCTAGTAAAGCTATAATAGCATTAGAGTTAGAAATCTCAAATATTGTAAAAGTAACAGAATTCCAGTGCAGTAAAAAGGGAGGGAAATCCAGACAGTAGGACTAGTAGCCTAGGGGCAAAAAAGCATTTTTGGCAGATTCTGGTCTTAACTTTAGCTTAATGTGAGCTTTTTTCATACACATTTCCAAGACTTCACTTACTTCACGGTTGGCCTGGCGCAAATGAGACCAGACTAATACATGCCTCTGATTTCCTTTGTAAAATTACCATGGACTACAGTGTAAGGATAATCCCCCACCCCAAATCTTCATGTAATTTCCATTCATAAGGGAATCATAAAAGTGTAAAAGGTATCAGGTCCTTTAACTTTTAACATGGCAAAACAAGAGCTCAGTAAATGCAGTTCGTCCTGCTGTGAAAAAGGAGTGAAAAGGGCTTTTGCCAATGTTCGTTAGGACATGAGGTTCAGCCTAGCTAATTACAGTCCCAGAAAAAGTATTATATGATTCCTAGTCATAACCAACCCTGTTTGAAACTCAAAATGCACAGTGAAAAGTGGATTCAAAGTGATTTCATGCGTTTAGAAAGTGAAATACTACATGTTCTACTTCAACGACCATTTAATGGTTGCAGAAAAATAAATGTCCAACTTAACACATGCAAATTAGCTCTGACTTCAGCAAGGAGCACTTTATGGTCCATGAGAAATATTCATCATGGTTGTCTCCACCAGGAGCTTTTCCATCAACCTTCAGCAAAGGCATGCACCAGCACAGCTCTCTGTAAGTCAGTAACAGCAGTTACCACCTCCACGTGCCGAGGGAAACCTTACACTTCCACAAGAGATTATATAAAAATACTTTGTGACCAACCAAACCATAACCTCTTTGAAGGACCTGTTGAAAGCTTTGCTCCATACCAGATTAGGTGTTAGGAGCTTGACGAGTGACGGCACATGGTGTCGTATTATTATTATTTGACATACATTTTCTGCCTATTCCCGCCTCAAAGGAGCTGACAATTTCTCCCATACAGGTTCACTAGCTGCCAACTAATTTAAACATAAAACCATAAAACTCTAGGCACTCTAGGCACATAAAGGTCAACAGATTGCAATTATATCAGAGGTCTATAGGCTCAATTAAAGTGATTATTTAACATAAAGAATAAGAGATCATCTGAAACAAGAACTGGAGATGGCCAAATTCCTTCCTTTTGAAAAATGACATTGTGATGAGTTACATGTTTAAGTGACTGTTGGCTCAGTCAATATTTAAAACTGAATGGTGTTAAGATATTTCAATCATCAGTGTTAAGAGTAAGCATGTTTCATATAGCATCACCAAGAATTAACTGGAAATTGTCTGCCCATTGTTCTAGGTGCTATACAAAAAAAAAAGCAGAAGATAGTGGCTGTACTAAGCAGGTGGACTCTAGGCAGCTAAAATGGACACAGAGTGAGTGTAACAGAATCATGTAAAAATAATAATGGGTTATGAGAAAGGTGGGGAAACATAGACCACACTGTCCCCATTCCTAAGGATGTCTTCTGTCTTGTTCCTGTGTCATGCTCAGTTTCCAGGAATTCTCAGGGACAAACAGGATGGCCGTGTTCATGGAAAGGTTGTAAGGCATATTTTTTTGTGTGATATGAGACCTACAAAGCATTGTGACAAACTACAGAGGTTGTTTACAGCACTGTAAATGCACTTGATGAATTAGCCGAACAGCTTGGACTGCGATGGTCAAGTCAGATCTCAGGAGATCAAGGAGTAAAATTCATTTTCCTCCCTTTATAAGACATCTAGTGAACAACTGATCAGCAAGCCATACTGAGAATGAACCTAGGATACAGTTCCATTCCACCAGCTGGAGTCTCCACGAGTTCCTCTCTCATCTCCTCATGCACAGATGCTGAGTCTGGAGGAAATCACCATGCTGTTCTTCATATCTCCATCACTGCAGGGTCTGCCCTTCATGGCTGCAGCTCTGCCGTGATACTGGGGCAGAGAGGATGGGACCATGGCCAGGAGGCATTTTTATTTCCTTCCTTGAAGTACCTGCTGTCCTTGCTGCAGAGGCACAACATTTCAGTGGCTTTGATGTGGTCACACAGGCAGCTTGGGAGAAACATTTTAGACTTATTTTGACTGACTTTAAGGAAAAAGGTAATAAAAATGGCTTTATTGTATATAAAAACAGCACCAGCTTCAGGTCTGTTTCCCGCGTCGCTGGCATCAGCAACAGTTCGCCAGGACTCGCAACTCCAGGTTCTCCAGGATCAACCACTTTGGAAGCTTCCACTAATGATTTCGCTAGCAAATGTGACCAGCAGCCCCCTTACCACTTGATTACACTACAAGGCCCGGAAACATACAACAGTGAAAAGTGCATCAAATTAAATTGTTAGAAAGGATTTGCTTTTCAAGGTTATGAACCAAGCCGTTCCACAGTGGAAGATCAGCCCATTTCACTCTGAGTCCACAAACTACAGCACAATAAACCCAAGTGTTGGCTGATTTGTGATATGTAGGCCTCCTGTGAGGACTGATATCCTACACTCTGTGTGTGCTCTCCATGCACCTCTTACTCCCAGATCTCCTTCTTGGCCCATGACTTGCTCTGTCTGCATGGGCGATCTGCTGGGGGGGCTTTGTGCTCTCCTGGCCCACCCTGGACAGGGCTCAAGGAGCTCTCGATTTCAATGAGGGCTGCAGCTGCAGCTGCAAAGTACTGATCTGGATCCAAATTTCCCAAAGCGGTGCTCAGATGATTTAGTTCCTTGTTGAAAGGAGCCAGCACTGAATTTTAAAACTGAAATCAGAGCCAAACTTCCTCAAAGTCTGGGAATGTTCTGATCTAGTGGGTTTGGTTCGAGCCCGTCTCTAATATGAACCATATAGACACAGGGCCCAAATCTGCTTTCATTTCCATTCACTTGACATGAGAGCAGGTTGGAAAACTTTCTTGCAATATAAGTTTCTTGGAAAAGGCCAATAGACTCAATCAGTTGTTCTGATATTCTTTAAATTGCAGGGAGAATTTCTCCATTAATATATTTTAAAAGATAAATAGTTCTCTTCCCCAAAAGATGTTTCCAATAGTTTTTATTTCTATTGTTTCTAAACAGGTTTATGCTGTTACCTTTTTCATGATGCATCATTTTTTCATGACATAGTGTGAGGTCTCTGACATATTGTGTAATTCTATATATTATTATTGAGGACATATCATCATAGCATGATCATAACTGGTATATTCCATTCCTTTTCTTTTATGTGTAGCAACACTGCTTAATATAAACTGATACATTCATCCTATCTTCCAGCTCAACGTGCAGCTCGTGGGAAAAATGGACACTAAATGTACGGATACACTCTGAAATTTTATATTATTCTAAAAATGCTACAGAGGTAAAATAATATTCAAAACAAGATGTGAAATCTAAATATGATGTATGAAAATTTTGTCATTAAAAATGTGTTGAAAGTAGCTCTTCCTAAAGTCCTGCTTCAAGGGAACTTCTGGAAATGCTTAATTTGATTTGGAAGAAAAATGAATAACCAGTGAGATGGAAGAGCCAAATCTGACCACTTCAACTTTACCTGTACCTGCACAGAGCATAGAGGATTAGGTCCCAATTTATCTGAGAGATGAGAATCACGTTTATGGAAATGAAACAACCTTTGGAGAGAAAACTGCAAAAGCACAAGCAAAAGTAAAATCCCTCTATAAAATGCCCCTGAGTGACAGATCAAATGTAGCCGTGATGCAAAGCAGCGATCCTGAAGATAGGCAAGCTGATGGCAGTGTACCCATCCTGGTATGGACTTAGGCTGGAGGGCAACCAGCATGGCATGACAGAGAAGAGAGCAAGCCATGCTCCAGGACAGTGGCTAGCCCTCAGAGCAGCCCCAGTAACTAAAAGCCTGTTTTACCCTTGGCAAAGCCAAGTACATTTCCTAGTTTCATTGCTTAGCCTGCAAGGTCAGAGCAGCCCCAGGCCCAAGGCAACGTGTGATTGACCCTCCAGCACCAAGAGAATGTGCCTGGTGGCCCATACAGCCCCGCACCCCAGCCAACTTTTGGCACTGGGTCTTGCAGGAGAGATAGTGCCTGGGAGGACTACAAGGTCATTCATCACGCTGACGTGTCTCCCAGGACAGTCATTAGCTCTGAAGGAATGCACTATATGCAAATTCAAGACCTCCTTTGTTTTTAACGAGCACGGGGTCTTAGGACACAACACATGGAAAATCGCAGCCACAAATAAGTCCACAAATGTATGAGCCTAGGACCTGCTGTCCTGGTAACTAACTCACTGCATCATGCAGGCAGCAAATTTTCCCAAAAGATAAAAAAGATATCTTTCCCAAAAGATAACTTCTGGCACATTAGCACACACAGAGATCATAGAACAAAACTGGGGGAAATGATACGTGCAGTATTGATTTTAAATGTTGCTGTTCAGGGTCATTGGTATCAAATAGCTTTTGTTTGTGTGCTTTAGGTTCTTGTTTGCTTTGTTTTGTTCATTTTTTAGGCCATCCTAGTCATGAACATCCTGATTTCGGATCTTAGACAATGCTTTCATCTGCTTTCTTTTGGACTTGACTTACTTTCTTTGCTCAGAGCTTTGCTGCTACTGACAAATAGCAGGCTTACTTGCAGGAAATCGCATTTCAATCACCAACTATTCATTTATTGTGGTTAATGCTTTAATTTGTATTAGTGTTAGATTAAAACCATTAACTGTGGTTATCTTAAATATTCATCAGATACAAGATTCCTCACTGTGAGGAACCATGCATCTTTCAACTGGACAGTCCAGGAACAGTAATTTTCAACACTAATCCAAGAAAAAGATAAAATGTGTTCATAATAAAGACATAAGTGGCTTTAAAAGGTTGTGCCTAATTTACATTAAAATTAAGATGTAAGAAATAAGCCTTGGTCTGCCTAAGCAAGTCAGGTGTTCCCAAACCTCTGCATTTTGCTCAGTGGTTCAACACTCCCTCAGTGGAGCAACACTGCCCTATATTTTCCAGCACCCCTTGAGCAGATATCGTGACCGTGCTCCTCACACCACAGACAATTACTTTGTGCAGTAAATCAAGGACTTCTGGAGCGCACCAGACTTACAGCACACGCACAGACCATCTGGACAGGGCATGTATATGAGTTCCTCAAAATCTGCATTGACAAAGTTTCCGGCCTGAAAAAAAAAGGGGGATATGTCCAGGAAAACCCAGATGTATGATAGTTTTAACTGAGTCTAATCACAGGAGGAATTGTGAAGGGGCAGATTAGGCCACAGATGACCATAATTCTCAGAAAATGCCCTCACCAAACTCTAACAATCAGCTATGGCACGTATGCAAAACTCAATTTTCTTTTCATGGGAAATGGAAAAACCCCACACCTGACATAGAAATGATCTTTCCATGACAAGTTTCAAATCCTAGTGCCAATGCATGGAAGCACTAACCCTTCTAAAAAGCAAAGAAACAAAAGCACACTAAAATAAATTTTTTTGCCAGTGTATTTTTCCTTAATGTCATCCCTAAAGCAGCTGGACACATGTTGCTAACTTCTGTGAAAGCATCTAAGTGAGATATACAGCTAGGAAGTTCTCATCCAGAAACATCAGAAAACTAATCCAGAATTGCAAATATCTGGCACAACTGGGAGTGACTGTTCAAAAAGAATACCTTATACAGGACAGTACTAGACAAACTTCACAGAACTGATGCTCTATCCATAGCAAAATGAGTTTAATTCAATTTAAGAGTCTTCATAGATGAATGTATCTTCTTAATTAAATTAATTTAAAAGCCTATTTTAGTTTTAACTGGTGAAAATTTCATGCATAAACCCGAGAATAAACAAACAAATAGAAAGATGCTAAGGAAGCAGGACAATAATATGCCCTTATGTGCAAGACAACTTGATTCATTGGAGTAGCGTGGCAGAAGCAAACTTTTAAAAGAGACTTAAATGTGGTCAGTCTAATCCAGATTTGGATCTAGCCTGGTTACTTCATTATAATTGAGATCAGATTCTGATGCCACCAGCAAAAGTTGCAAATGCTCTTCCGAATACCATCAGTTCACCCTGGCATTTTTTGGCAGCAGAGCTTTATCAATTCATTTTGGCACCTGGGATGCCTCCTTCCCTGGATCGCTTCCGGCTGCTCCAGCTGGCAGGGGTGCACCGCTGGCCACCTGATGTCTGAGGTAAAAGCAAACCCTGTCTTGCTGGGGCTCTGCCTGGGGGGACGCTGGATAAGGTCCAGCTAGCGAACAAAGCGAGCAGAAGGCAAAGGTGTCTGGAGTACGCTGGATAAAAGGAAAAGTGACCCAATTGGGAATTAATTCAAAGTTTGAAGGAGGGGAGGTGTGACTGTGCTTTACTAATTCTGTCCAGGACTCAGAGAGAGCGAGCCAGAAAAAAAATAGCACTGGGGGAGTTATTTTCTCATGGTATCTCCAGCCAAAACCAAGTTGTTACCAGAAGTCTTCCGAGACGCATTGAGTCAGGAGCAGGGGAAAAAAAAAAAAAAAAAAAAAAAAGAAAAAAAAAGGGTTCTGGGACTTAAGGCAAGATGTAGATGACTTGAGGCACCCACTTCCAAAGCTGTCATCCAGAAAGACTCCACCCAGCAACCACACAGCCCTGGAAGTGCCCGTGTCCGCCGGGATCCAGTGTCTGTGCAGACACAGATCTCTCAAACCCCACACCAAGCTATGTGGTGTGGGCAAGCTCAGGCACAGGCACAGGACTAGTCCCTGGCTACAGACTGTTAAACTTCCCAGAGACCAAGGAAAATACGAACCAGGAGGGTTTTGTCCACAGGCGTCTGTGCTCTGAACAAAGCTACAGTCCATGGACTGCTTCTCTCCTTGGCCAGCACAAGTCCCACCAAGGCTTTTCTCACAATTTATAGGCAAAACCAAATGCCTGATGTGCGGCTCACCCCCCACCTCCGATCTTGAGTACTCCAGAATAGGAGTCCTCTGCAAAGATGGATAGGTTGCTCACATCAGAGATAGCAAATTATGGAATGACAGCGTTGTTCCAACCACTTAAAATAGCATATAAGTAGTAAAGAGAACCTCTGCAAAAGCAGGTATTGCACCCTAAAAGTGATGTGCTTTCTCTGGGCCACATCCATGCTTGGGCTGGTCTCAGGATAAAGGCAGTGAGAGAACAATATGTAGGAGAAGGCTTTGTTGTACACACATTTAAACAAGTTCAGGCAGTACATTTCATGTTATTCACACTGATCACAATTTTCTGTATGTGTTGTATGTATATAAGTGTACTTATACATGTAAGCATTTGTATGTATGTATTTTAAGTTATGAGTGTATGTATACATATACTGGGTATTTATTTAGATTGTGAAAAGACTACTTCATCCTGCATTAGCAGCACTTCAAAACCTCAAGCAGTGTTATTGTGAGGCTGCAGATAGTTGCAAAATACAATTCTTCTAGCTAATTAATTCTATAGCTCATACCATCCGCTCTCATATAACACTGAAAATTCCGGCCGAGGCACATCACTGGAGGCTCAGCACTGTGCATGGGCAAGCAGGTGTCCCATCCATCTCCAGTACTGAAACTAACATTAGCCCATGCGAGAGACTCAAACGGCAGTAAATAAGTTTGACACAGCTTTAGCAACACTTCGAGTTGTTTTGTTTTGTTTTGTTTTGTTTTAAAAAAGGGAATTGAAAGCAGTACTAAATAAAATGAGAGGGGTCACAAGTCTGTGGCCAAAATGGAACAATAACCATAGTAAACTGTTGGGCAATAAGAAACAAGAAGGGTTTTTCTTGATTTTTTTTTGTTTGTTTATTTGTTTGTTTGTTTTCTACCCTCCTTGAATGTTTTCCACTTCATGTCAACCACTGGATTGTGGAAATTGATTCCTTCTGGATCTTTCCCAGTTATGTGTGCTGGGACACTGCAATGCAAGCAGAGCAGTTGCCTCCAATTCAGATTTCTCATTCCTTTTGTGAAAATGCTCCTCTTTTTCTCTGCGATGGGCTGTGTTTGTCCTGTAAGAATTGGAGCTACTAAGGGGTTAGGAGGCCCAGTATCCATCCGTTGCTGGCAAGTAGCTTCTGACCCATTAGCAGTAAAATGCACAGCAGTCTATACGTTGCAACTGTTTACAAACTGCCTGTCACAGCAGAAGGGGCGATGGTGTGCTGTCACTTCACTTTTCCTCCAAAAAGTTTGTGTCTGGTTTGCAGACTGGCTGAGCTGCCAAAAGTCAGTCATTTTTGCCATCTTGTCAGACATCAAAGTCCAGACCTACCTGATGGCCATCTCTAGGCCATCTCTAGGCCATCAGGTAGGTTTAGAGGAACAACACAAGCAACCACCGAGCACAGCCATGTTTTGAAATAGTGCATTGTAGTGTGAAAATCAGGGTTAGGACCTCCAGTTACTTCAAATAGGCTTTTGATCTCTCACCCCCATAAGACCTCATAGCATGTTACCTTAGCATGGGCAACTAATAAAGGCTTTGGACTACCATACGGTCAGTGAGCCATTCTGCCTGCAAACTGCAAACTGAGTCTGAGGATAACCTGCAATGCATGCAAAGGTCTTCAAGTTGTCGTAAAGCTGTATGCTCATCAAGAAGAAGCCACTGTTGGTTAGGTGAGGCTGGCGATCGTTCCTGAATAATGGAAGAAAGCTCAATGCGTGCATGGCCTCTAGAAGAGCTACTCTAAAGACTGTGAACTCTTTAAATAAAAGCAGAGTTTGGCTCTGAATAATCAGTAGCTTAAGAATATCAATAGTGTCTCAGCGGATAAAGGGAAAAATGCATTACAGGTGGTTTTCTAATTGACCAGAGAAAATCTTGGAACTTTAATCAACACATTTAGTCTACACATCAACAATTCATTTCACAGATGTTTTGTTAAGAAGCCCACAGGCCTTACTCTGAGGAAAAACTCCATTCAACAACCTCTATTTTTACTCACATTGTTGAGTGAAGAGAAAATAGATGCTTCAGTTGACAGTCGAAGTCCCATTTTGCTACACATAGTCTACATGTGAAGCAGGAACCAGTCCACCCCAGTACATTTGCAAAGTAAGCACATACTGCAAGAGCAGGTGCCTAAAAGGAACAGGAGGAGCACAAACTAACAGGGAAATTATTAAGATTAATGTGATAAACAACAGCCACATATAGCCATTCTCAGCTATTTTGTACATTAACAGGATCCTCACAGATGCATAAAGCTCAGCAGGTCTGAAGTTATCTGAGGAGGTATGAGACATAGAATGTTTGCTCCTTGATGCCTCTGAAGAGTATAGCTCCTTCTGAAAAAAAATCTGTTATTTATTTTTTGGTGTAGCATTTCATTAAAAGTTACGAAAGAAACTGTCTGCGAAGTGAAAAGAAAAAGCAGCATTTCTGAATACGAAGTATCCATGTGAGATGTTTTTGTTTGTTCCTCCAGTGCAAGCCAAATCTTTATCTTCTCGTTTTTATTAGCGTTACTGATGCATCAGGAAAAAAAGTAAGCAACCAGAGAGAGTTCTTTAAACAGATAATAAAATCCCTCATTTTCAAAATCAAAAACAGATTGCTTCATGCCTGAAAAAAATGGTCTCATCGTAGGCATTGTTTTACAAGGGAAAAAAGGCAATACTCATTTGTAAAATGAGGAACTTTCACAAACAGTGAAAACCAAAAGTGCTGACACAAGAGAGGAAGAATGTTACCACAGTGCGATGAGAAAAAAAGAGACTAAAGAATCCAAACCTATATGCTTTCAATCCTATGCATATTTGCCCTCATTACATTCACTCACTCACTCATTTTTTTGCTGATGTGATTCAAATAATTTAAGGGTTAAAACTAGAAATTCTTCCTTTTGAGTTGGCTTAGACCAGGTTCACATGGGCAATATATATATGTATGCCCAAAAGTGTTTCTGCCACCTTCTCCTTCATGTATTTAAGCCTGATTATTTTTTCCATTAGGGGAACAGAACCCCATTTTGTATCTTCAGACTGTGTGTAAAGGTAGAATAGGCAGAAACATTCCTGTTATTGATGACCTTTCTTCTGTCTGCTTCCTTGCTGTTTCTCTTATTTGAAAGATTTTTGAGTTTAGTTCTCTGGATCAGGGAATATATTTCCCAAAGGCTGTACAGTGACTAGAACAATGGTTCCCTAGCTTGGGTGGGAATTATTACCACTACTGTAATATCAATACATAATAACAACATACAGAAGAACGGTTTTCACTTAAAAAAATGCCCCACCCCTCCCCACTGAGAGGAACTGACAGAAAAAACAGACATGTAAAATTGCTCTACTTTATTATGTTTGACACCATTTTTAGTCAAGAAAAAAAAAAGAAATGATGAGTCTAAGAATCCTCAAAAATAAACTAACACAGAGAGCCCAACTGAGGAATTTTGCACATGCCATAGTATTCCCATAACTATTTAAGAAATAGGGGGGGGCGGGGGGGGAAGGTATCAAATTTGTCTACTTTGACTTCTTAGGAAAGTAATAGCTTTCTGCCCTGGAAAATAAATAACTCTTTGCTTCCTGACCACTGTCCTGTCTTTTGAAGAACATCTTTTAAACAACCTGTTTCTTCAGCATATCTTCATTACAAACCAAGACTGTGACCTAACGCTTAGTCAAGAAGGGATCTTCCTGGCGCCGGGCTTTCTGGTGGGTATCTCACAAAGGCTTGGATGAGCAAAATCTCACATGTTTGTTTCAGACTGTGATGGCCACTTTAAATTGACACCAGAGAAGACGCTTCCTTTTCAGACAACAAACTGTTGAAACACTAAGACCAAACTTTTTAAAGAAACTAGAAAGCTCAAAGACCAAATTGCCAGCAAGACGTGCTTCATCAACCACGTATTATAGTCTGAGAAGACAGAAAACTCAGCAGTGACTCAGGAAAGATATTTGTTTCAAATTTTAATAGTAGTAGTAATCTTTATACTAATCTTTATGGAAAAGCAAAGGACAAACTGAGGGTAGGATCTCTTTGCAGAAGGTAAATATATAAAGATAATCCCTTTTATAGGGATTTCCAGTCAATGACAATAATAAAAGTTTTTAAATTGGTAATAATAATAAACATATGAAGTGTTAGCTATCTCATCCAAACAAACAAACAGGATGAAGAACTGGTGCAGTTTCTTAAATAGCAGTACTGTAATTTGTGTTTAATAGAGAAATAGCAGTAGAAGTAGGGAAGTAGAAGAGTACTCGCAGGTCTTTGCCTGATGGACCACAGTCATTGCAGTGGGTCGTGCAGCTACCATGACAAGAGAAGAGAGCTGAAGGAAGATATAGCCATAACTGCTTGGATTTTGGTGCTGTGGGAAGAATTCTGTGAAGAGGCATGAGGGTGTTTAGGAGAGTCATGCATGAGAAAGTTTGAGGCCTATCTTTGAGCTAAAGGGAGAGCCACAAAATGGCCATAAACCTCAGTCATATAGGTATGGTGACATTAAGCTGTGAAGATCCCTCAAAGTAAAGATCTAAAATATTTATTAGGTGCAGAGCTGAACCGGGACGGGCTTTGTATAAGAAAAGATATTTTCTTAGATCTTTTCTTCTTTACAGTTTCTTTCTTATTGTGTAACTCCTGCTTTTTCCAATCACTGTTTTTCTGCCTTGCTTTGTATTCTGTTTTGGTTTAGATAATGACTTAAAAATTAGACCTGCTGATACACTTGCTAATTGGGGAGCTTCAAGGGGACTGTTGTTCAGATCACTTCAGATCCAAATAAAACTACAGATGTTTCACAGATCTGTGAAAAATCAGTGCAGATACTCCCAAAGAGTATTTGCTATGTGTGTTAGTGAGTTTGTTGATTCATTATTATCTGAAAGATATTTAGTTAATTGTACCACTGAGATATTCTGTATTGAATTTGACAATGAGGATAATGGTATTCAGTGTTTTCTTTCTTATTAAATTCAGGCTTGCTTTTCTGTCTGAGACTTAAAAATATTGGAAACAGTGGAATAGAAAGGTCTATGGGAGGTCTGGCTAGACCTTAACAAAGCTGTGACACTGCCTGCTCATTTTCTGTGAATCCTTCAGCTAATGTCTTCTACCAGCTATGCAACAGTGGAAATGCAGAGTTGAGTTTTCAGTTGCACATGTGTTATGATACACTTTGAAAGGAGTATTAAACTCCAAGTGTAACCAAGATGTCTTTATGTGTCCTTATGAGCTGGTGATAATCATCAGAACTGTCCTTTGATGCATAATAATGACTCCTGTTAAAACTTTTGGGGGTACAAGTACAGATGTAATCCTTGATGACGCTGGGAAATGGACTTCTCATTTTAATCTCCTTAAAGAAATATGCTGAGCTTTGTAGAAGGAGAGAAGATTGAATCAACAGCATCTTTAATGAGAACCATGAATGCAGAGGAAGATTAAATAAACATGGTGGCAACAACTTGAGAAGCCTGGAGAAGTCTCTACAGAGATTTCTCTTTTGCAAGGTCTTACATTATCAGACAGTCCCAGTTTCCCCTTCCCTCATCATGTGTAACATAAGGTTGCTAAATAAAAGTTAAATTTACTACATGAATGTGCAGTTGCCTTAATCTGTGGACATCGTGCTAGTGTATGGAAGTGGCTAGTGAAGTATTGCATCGCACTGACAAATGCCTCTAATGGGTCTCTGACTGTCATGAGCTGTCATGAGACTCAGCTCAAACACAGAGCTCCCACATGCTGAAACACTCACCTTTAATGTATGCTTCGCTTGATACTTTTAGGTTTAGCAATTACAACATCCTGAAACTAAAATAGTAGGCTGATTAGGAGCTGGAATGAACTTCCCGAGTCACTGGGTTCATGGTCTGCTGGCTTTACTGGCAGCATTATATAACATCCCCATAAAACAATGGAGCTCCAGCTGGAGGTTACTCAGTTTTGCTGCTCCTCCCACGCAAAGGTTGTTCCACAGCCTCCCGGCTCTGATGGTCAAGAATTTTCTTCTCTTTTCCTGCGCAATTTCAGATCCACTTTATACCTGTTTGTTCCTGAGCCAGCACCGAGCTTTGGTATAGATAGCTCTTTCCCTCTCCACTTTTTACTGCTTTGATTTATCTGTAGCAACCAATTATATCCCTCTGGGGCCTTAGTTTTGTTGGGCTAAAAGAGATAGACTTTTCTAGTGTCCTCCTCCTGGAAGAGAGTCTTCACTTCCCCTAATCTTCTCTGCACCTTCTTTGTAACTGTTTCCCCTTGAGTTCAGCCCTTCTTGATGAAGTTTGACCAGAACAGTACATAGTAATTGGGGTAAATTTTGCTATATGTTATACGAGGATGACAATATAATGTCAATATTTTGCTATATGTTGTAGGAGGATGTCAATACTTCCCTCTCCCTGCTAGAATGTCTCCTAGGTGTCTTCTTTAAGGCTGTGTCATGCTGGTAGATCACAGTAACCCTGTGAGACATTGCTATGACTACATAGCCTTCCTCTTAACTCATTTCCAAATTACGAGTTCCAGTATATAAAGAAATTCTTGGCATTAATCCCTAACAGTGTGATGACTTTGTACTTAATAGTATTCAATTTCTAATTCTATTATGCCAGCCCTCAAGGTCATCCCAATTATTCTAGTATTGTTGTATCATCTCAGTTCTCTTTGGTACTAAAAATATCTCAACAAGTCATTAGAGAGAGCCTGACATGAGATCAAGGCTCAGCACCAAATCCTTCAGGAACTTCCCTTGCCTCCATTCATCTAAACATACAATTTTCTTTGCAGCCCTAGGTATGGTCGCCTTCTCCTTTCACTAGCCACCCTGCAGCTCTTGTATGTATCCCCATCTCTCTAGTCTGAACTGTGCTGCCAGATTCATTGGTTTGATGAATTCTGGAGAGGTTATACCTGCTGCAGTTCTGTTGTCTGGAAACTCAATATTATACCACAGACAATTGTGTATAGAATAATATACCAATGCAAAACTTGTCTTTTCTCCCATTTTCAATGTCCTTGATAGTTCCTAGCACTCAACTGTTTGTCCTTCGGGTCAAGACATATGGAAAGAGTGCATGTAAAAAATCTTCAGTGGCTACACCTGTTTTAAAAACCTAATCAGAGATGTGGGCAGGAATTACACTGGTGCAAAAAGTTGGATAGTTTTAATACGTTGCAAAAAATGAAAGCTTCCGAAAAACTGTCTTTTTTTTTTTTTTTAATTCACAACAGACTTTACATTTACAGGAAACCACTTCTAAAATGCACCAGATTGCAATATTTTCCGTGTCAGCTATTTAAAGTGTTCCCAAGAGCTTTCCTTCTGACTACCCTTCAAGCTTCCTTCTCCCAGTTCAGCCTGGAATTCCATTATAATTGAGCTGATCCAATTTTTGCTCAAACCACTTTCACCGCTGGCAGTCAGTAGCCTCATATGAAGTAACTTTGTGAAGTTGAAAAAAAACTGGAATTTGATCTCCTATGCAGGTCCATGCTTTCCAAACACATTCTGGTAAAAGTAGGAAGAGATTGCATCATTAAAGCCTGCAGTTAATTCAAAAGACTTCTCTCGGCACCACATCTCACTTTGTGACTTTGTAAAGAAGCGTTCAGAAATTTCACACACAGTACAGACTAAATTTGCCCTTTTTGTTCATCATCCTAGGGTGGAATTAAAAACTTTTGGCCCAGATGCCTAATAGACAGCTGCTTGCAATTAGATGGAGCATTACATCCATTTCTTAACCGACTTCACAACTGGATAACTACAGTATGAGCAATATACCATGAAAAATTGCCAGCATGTTTAGTTTATCTGCATTTCTGGTGGTTTCTGTACCTTGCTCTCATTTTTCCAGTCTGCTCGCATACTGTCTGACTCTTAGCATTCCCACACTCTTGCAATATGGCTGCTTAAAGATTTAAGCAAGATTTTTGTCAGTCTTTACGTAGATATGCAGCTCTGTGGCAGGACGTAGGTTACAAAACTAATGTGTTTGATCTTTCTAAAAATAGCATTAGCATCTGAACAGAAAGCTAGTGATATAATTTTTTTTATATACTGCACTTTCATTTCCCCTGCTAAACTGAGGTTAAGTCTCACTCACTCATCTTGCTCACACGAATAGTCTTCCTGATGTGGTTTTGCACAGAAAATTAAGAAACAATTTTCACTGTTTGTGAATGGTACTTCTGAAGAAACAAATGCATTTGCTAACCCCTTAAAAAAAGATGTCACAAAGTAAGAGACAAAATATGTCTGTATGTAACAGTTCCTATGTAACTAAGTTCAAAAGCTCTATGTTCTGCAACTGTATGGATACTAAAAAATAAATTAATAGAATTCCTACTTCCCATTAATTACTCTGCTCTACTGGAAAAGATCAATACCCGTAGATATATCAAGGACCATAAAGTTAATGCAACTGGCCTTAAGGCAAGTTCAAAGAGCAATAATATGCATGGGAATCTATTTTCCTCCACCTTTGTAAATCCATTTGTTGAATTTCCTCTTTCCCTGCCTAAGAAAATAAACAATTGGGCCTCTTTTTGCTATAGAGAAGAGCCGAGTGGGAAAAATATATCATAAAGACCGAGGACGGGGTGAAGGTGGCAAAGATCTCATTCCTTCTGTGAAATCAAGGGAGCCACTGGAAGGTGTCATTTAAGCAGGACAGAGGAGACCAGTTTGATATGACAGTCAAGGAAAGGAGAAGGCAGAAGGACAACACAAGTGTGGTATAACCTGGGGTAGAGCAAGCAGATAAAAGGAAGAGTTAGTTGCTCTGATACTCCAGGCAACAAACCCTGGGGTGCTGATGTGTACTGCGGGTTCTTGCTGCCTCCACTGTTGTTTTACAGGGAAAATTGTTGGGCAATGCCCCTATTGAGAGGCTGATCATGAGTGTTTCTTCTCATGCCACCAGATCTGTCCAAGTGACCAAATGAAGGACAAGCCTGCCAGGATTTGTTGTCTAACAACTGGCAGCAGCTCCCCCGGTGATACTGGCTGGTATGAGTAGGGAAGAAAGAGATAGGACTCAGTGGATGCTGTACACCCCTCCCAATGCTAGGGGTAAAAAATCTGAAGTTTTCAATGGGGATTAATAAAGGGAGCATACAAAATCTAGTGCAGGGACATGCAAGTGTGCACTTTAAAACAAGCTGATATTTCTTACATTAACAATGTTTAGTCTTTTATCAACATTTCTCAAAGCTACTCAAAATCAGAAATTTAAGCCTACCTTGACAGCTCACCTTCTGGCCAAACTCAGTAGCCACCAAGCACAGCTGATCCATTCAGAGTGTTAAATGTGTTTCTGGGTCTGTGTGAAAAAGAAGAAGGGGGAAATGACCAAAGATGTGAACATTTACTGGTCTCGTTCTTAATTTTGTAGCTTACAGAACTATCTTTTCAAAAATGAACTTCCTAAAACCCACATATTTAAATTATAACTTTAAGCAAAGAATACAGGTTGAAATTTTCATAAATGGTGTAGTTTCCAGATTTCAAAGAATTTACTCTGTTATCCCAACTGTCGTCTAATTTAAGTCACTGATAAGCTTTCACTGACAATGGGAACAGGAATTAGGGTTTTTTTTAAGAGAAGTGGGACAAAGAACCTATCTTAAAAGAGCTAACTTCAAAGGAAGGAGGTCAAATAACCTGCTGTCGCATAACATATCATTAAGTCAGCATTCTCCTTGGCTCTTGAATTTAAACTTTGCAGAAAGAGTAAGGATACTAAACATGAAGGCCTTGGGGTTTCCACTTCCTATTAGTAACTGTGCTTTACTGGAAGCAGTTAACATCTATAAATGTGTCACGGAATGCAATATTACTGATGATTTTAGCTGGAAAGAACCATCACATGTTTTTTCCCTCTCCCATTCCTACACATATATTCTGTGACACAGGGGTTTTTTTTCTTTTCCCATGTCCAAGAGCATGTCCAATCTAACTTTCAGAGGCTATTTGTTCATTAAGAAAAGTCCAGTCCTCAGACAGTCAGTGCAGAAAAATTTTTGAAAATCATACCGTATTAAAAAGCTTTCAAAAGAGCATTCAAAACCATTAGCTAACTAGAAAACAGAACAAGTTTCCTTGAGACAGTCCACCATGCCCCATCCCCACAAAAATCTTAGTTACCTTGACTTAATCAAGCAAAATTAGTGTTAGAGCTGGTATCAGAGGTGATTCTGTGTGGCCAAAATGGAAATATAACAGTTTGAAAATACTTCTGGGCCACAGAAGATCTGTATTTTTATCACTTTATTCTCCCTGATCAGACTGCATCTCCCACAGTGTGCCACATTCATGACCATACTGCACCTCAGGAGAAGTACAACTTGCCAGTGGCATCAAGCTTTCCTGTAAAGTAGCATAAGAAACATAGGGTTAGACCGACAGCAGAGACTTAGGCACGTCAGGTGCCCAACTAATTGCCCGATACACGTACAGTGCCCTGTCCGTAATGTGCTGCCTTGGTTTCCTAAATACGATGTCTGGCTTGCCTCCTGGCACCAAAGACATGGTGGCTCGAAGAAGTCCTTTGCAGCCCATACATCCAAAGTATCAGAACCAGTGCTCAAGCATGCTCCTGTCACCTACACAAAATGCTGGAGGAGGGAAGTAAGCTATTTGTTATGCCCATTCCCACCTTTTTTTTAGTATTACAGGCTGGCAGTTAAGACCATCAATATAGAAAGCAGGGGTAGTGGGGGTGAACACCATGGTGCAGCCCCTCTTCTTCTTAGGGGGACTTAAACCTGTTCAAAGTAAGCGCTTAAAGCGTGCTTGCAGGGTCATTCTCACATCATGGTCTGATGAAAACACATTCAGATGAAAGTAGATGCCACAGGAAAAATAAAAATATTTCTAATGCCCTGGTTCAGCCCTTTGTTATTGGTGACCAAAGTAATTTTCTCACCCAACTTGCTGTGTGTTATGAATCCCACTTGTGCACGATGCAAGGCAATGCCTCATCACAGTTTCACCCAGGGAGTTTCTTGCCTTTTCTTTTTCCCTCCTTAAATAGATATTCTGATAGTAAATGTAATGGACTAAATGGACTACAAGGACTGCTTGGTTTTGGTGTGCAAACCATTGCTCTAAAACACACAAGCAATGACCTATTAATGAGCAGTTCATATGCCAGCCAACCGGCTATGTTTTGAAAAGGTTCCTCTCTGTAGTGTGAAAAATAAAATGTGCAAATCAGCTACAAGAGAACAAAAGCCAAGGTCAGGGCAGTTCCGGGGAGTTTACAATTATGGAGCGAGCTTGCAAAAAGCTGGAATGAAGTTAATCTAAACAGATGTTAATGTAACTGAGATTGGAAACTGTCCCTGTATGCACCTCTGTAGAGATTTCATACTTCTAGGTTAAATGTGAGAAAAAATGTCCTCTTATAATTATCATCTCATTGTTAGGCAGCAGATTCTACCACAAAACGTTTGATGTTTGTCACTGACAAGAAGGTTTGATCCTTCTCACACGATGTGACACAATCTCTGGCCCCAGACTAAGAATATATCAGCCAATGTCAACACTTTCTTCTTCCACTTTCTAAATATTGCTGATCAGGCCAAGTTTCATTTCACTGAAAAGGCCACTTTCTTTCCTGGCCGTGTGGAAGAGAGAAACTCAGGAGGGTTCAGACACGATAGCTGCGTCTCTGTTGGTTTAGAGTGCAACCTCTGCATATTCCAGGCAAAAAAGTTCCCTAGGTCACAAGCGTGGAAGGCAGCAAAATGTGAATTTCCTGTTGGGGTACGGGCGCTTGGGCCATTCTTGACCGCACTTGCCTCCTCTCCTCTGACCGCCCCTCGCTTGGGGCTGCTCTGCCAAAAGAGGTACTCCTGGAAAGAGTTGCAAGAGTGAAAGCAGAATTCTTTACAAGCATTTTGTTGAACCGAAGAACTGCATTTCAGGAGGCCGTGCCCACCCTCCTTATGTCAGCTTTGCAAAAGCGTTGAGTTAAAGTTTATGATAAACCGATCAATAGGATAAACAGTTTTCGGAGTTGCAGCCGAAGCAGAGCTCTGCCATAGCGACTGCTGATGTCAAGTGACAATGACACAGCAGGGTGTCTGACAACCGCTGGCTTCTCTCTTCTCTGGTCCTAACTAACGCACCCGGTATCCACCCTGGAGTATGCAGGCCATGCTTATTTGGTTTTGTTCAGTGCCTTTCTACACACATGTTCACATACATATTTTGTCCGTTATCACTTTTTTAGCAAATAGTCTAAACGGAAAGATCTCCAGGAAAAAATCAGCAAGTACTTTCCATGTGTATGAAGCTACCTGTCATTGGCAGTTTTTCCACTTTAAATTCACTTTAGTCATGTTCCCAGAGTGTGTCCTCCTCCATTCTCTGTCTTCCTGACCTTGTGCTTCCTCAGGAGTTACTGACACTATGCTAACAGAATATTATTTTATCTTTTCACTCCGGATGTGAAAAATATTGTGCTTCTTCTCATGAAAAAGCTTTTGAAAATATAGAAAACTAGGTTGAGAGATTCAAAAGTGATGGCCCTGATAACTCACTGGCTACACTGAGGAGTTATCATGGGTTGGCTTGCAGAAATGGTAGCCTGCTCTAAGGATATTTCTGTCCAAATCTGAGAATTTATTGGGTAGGAAGCAGAAAATTTTAAAAAATTTAAAGCACAGCAAAACATTTGAAACAGCAAGATGTTTAAACTGGAAGTCCCTTTGGTGGACAGAGGACATCCAGTTCTAATTTCTTATTCAATTAAGCTCTCTATTTTGGGCCAAACAGAAAATGTGATTTCACTCATGGAATTTCAAGCTGGTCCCTTTGATAGCTGTAGGCATGTCCTGCTCTTGGCGAAAACAAATGAGAGGGAGGAGAAATAGGATAGTGCAAAATAGGAAAAAAAAAAAAACACACTTTTTTTTTTTTTGTTTCCAGAAGCAAAGCAGTTGGTCAGTCAGGGCAGATACTCTGGGGTGGCAGGTGAGCCATGGCTGCTGTTGCTTTAGACCCCATACTTGCCTGGAACCTTATCCGGGTCTAACCAAATGGGACGGGTGAAGGGACGTCCCAGCTGGACTAGTCTGGATCATCCAGTGACTGAGGCTCACTAATAAAGGGAAAAGTCTCCACGGCAAAGGAGACCTTCCACTGGGGAATTCCCTAACTGTCTGCTCTGCCCAAAGCTTCCCTTTTCTCAAGATGCCAAAAAAAGCAGGGAGGGGGGAGGGAAACACAGACTTTCATTATTTCAGTCACCATTGAGGACTGAAATGCAATATACAAATTTTGTTCTAATTTCCAGTTCCTACATCTTCTTTTGTTTGCTGGGTAGGAACTTCAGGCTTTGGGGCTACCAATAGACTTTCTCATCTGTATTAACTTCAGTTTTATGACCCCTACATCTCTTTTTCATCCTCTCTGGTACAATTCACTGCTATTGGTAGTATAATGCTTACAAAACTGTCCCCTGCTTTCCTCTTCTGAGTTCACAGTTTGCCCAGACGTGGAAGGACTTTGGCCTGGTGAGCCTGCATGGCCATGGCTGCATTCACCTCACTGCCCGCTCAGCAGCCTGCAGCCAGCAAAACATACCTACCTGGTCCTGAAGTCATAGAATCACAGAATCATAGAATCGTTTGAGTTGGAAGGGACCTTAAAGATCATCACCTTTTTCCTCTGTGCAGGAATGCAAGAGAAGATAAATTGGTACAAAAAGGACAACAAAAAGAAAGTTTAGCTGGGTAAGTCATATTTCTAGTACAAAAGCACTGGTACAACTACTTCATCTAGATGCAGTCTACTCTTGCTGAAGAGAAGAGAAGAGAAAAGAGAAGAGAAGAGAAAAGAGAAGAGAAGAGAAGAGAAGAGAAGAGAAGAGAAGAGAAGAGAAGAGAAGAGAAGA
>JAOQGH010000023.1:72919322-72939512 GCA_025769975.1 Gallinago jamesoni | reverse complement strand
GAGAAGAGAAGAGAAGAGAAGAGAAGAGAAGAGAAGAGAAGAGAAGAGAAGAGAAGAGAAGAGAAGAGAAGAGACGACTCTTCTTTAATGAATCCAGACACAGATATTACCCCAGCCTATGCTGTAATCCTGCCCTGTGAGATATTCTCACTGCCTAACTCCCCTTCTTCATGGCAGCACAGGTCAGCTCCACACAGACCCCAAGTGCCTTGGAAGACCTACATGCTTTCCTTTTGCCTGGTGATGAAACCAGAAACCTTAGTCTGTCCCTGTATTGAAACAAGGATGTTTTTCTGATGGATGCTCAGGATACTACAGTCTAAAGAAATATGAACCTTTATCTCCAGTACACAGGTCTTCATTTAACAAAATTGCATGTGTACTATAAATTTAAAAAAATACATATCTGAAATATATGTTGATTTAATTCTCTGGAGATGATAGTCTAATATTATATGTGTCCAATTTTATTTTTCCTGTGTACAGTACGAACTGATCACTTGAGGCGTAACTAAATCCCTGTTGGCAAATGGGTAGCGTTCGTTGACCAGCATAACAAGTTGTACATTTTATTTGCCAAAAATGTCTCATGAGCAAGGCCTTTTTGAAGTCTTTCAGCTTTGGAAAAGAGAACTATTAAAAAACATAGTGTTTTGTGAAAAACATTTACCCCAAAATTTGAAACAGGTGAAGGATGTGCAGAAGTGATGCCATTTTTCATACTGTATTTTACCAGAATTTCAGGGCTATTTTTGTGATAGCTTTTGCGGCTCATCAATTATGCTGCAGTCACCTGGTTTTAGACCGGCAGCTGATCCTCCCTTCGTACCCAGGACAGGTCTCCTCCTTTTTAGCTGTAAGGCTCCAGGGGAAATCCTGGCCAACCCGTTGGGCTCTACAGTGGCATCCTTGCTCCTGCAAATGGGAGCTTCCCATGTCCAAGCCCTGGAAGGTGAATGGTAAGAAAAACTGAGCTGACGAGAACAGCAGGGCTGTGATTTTTTGTGAGCTTTTTTGGTGAATTCATTGACAAAGCCAAGGACGGGGAAGGCCAGGGATAGGACCCTCTGCAAAAAATGTAGTCTGAAGCAAGGGGAGTAAAACACGAGCCAGAAGGTGCTGCTAACGCTGGCTCACAACACTGCACAGTTGGGCAGAAATTTTACTAATCTTTTTTTTTAATAGCACCTTATTTGATTGACAAGGGGTAACTAAAAAAAGCCCTACAAAATTTTTTTTTACTTCCATACTTTCTCAGGGAAATTTGAAGAAGCCTCTTCAGGCCATGCTTTACTACTGAGAATATCCTTTTTTTGGATATTGTTTTTGATAGCTATTTTATATCCCTGTAGCTTCCAAGCATGTCTCTTCGCCTTCAGGGGAATGGGAATACTCACTTACAAGAGGAACAAGGAGAGCAAGAAGAAATCTGAATGATGTTTTTCATCTTGCATGGGTAATTTACTAAGAAAAGGAATAATTTAATGTTGATCAAAATGAACAGGGGTTTTTTAGGTAAGAAATTTAAATGAATTGTTTCAGTGTCTCCTTGAAGCAAAATATTTTGATGTTCTCATTTTGAAAAGCCTGAAATGAAAGAGAATTTTTATTTCAAGCTACATCAAAGTTGGATTGATATAAAACCAGGGATGTCAAAGAGCACTCCTGTTTTACTGGGGAAAAAAATGAAAGTATGTCTGTAGTGGTACAGAAACTCAAATTTCTTTTGAATTATGAGATTTTACTGAATCAAAAAAAAGTGTATGAATAATGAGAGCACTGTTTTGTTTTATATAGAGTAATTAAAGCTGCATGTAAACGGAACAGTAGGTTTGCCTATTTCTTTTGGTGCAAATTTTAATTACAAAAAATGTTTAATAATAATTTCAAACGTGGTGGGGATAGGTCTTCTCATTTTCTGAACTCAACAATATGCAAAAAAACAAGCAAAAAAATCATCTTTATGCTTCCCCAATCTTTCCTCGGATATTAAAATAACTGCTATACCACAACTTCCAAGTTAAAAACATATTTATTTATGGTAATTTTCCTATGCCATTTCCTATGACTGTAGATGTGTGCAAATTTTGGGTTACCCTACAACAGAATATTTTCCTTTCAAAAAATGAGAAGTAGCAGGCCTCTGCTAAACAAAACCCTCTTCCTCAAATATTCTCTAAGGACGTGGGAGAAAGGGCTTTTTTTTTTTTTAAAAGTCATCTCTTTGTAAAACTTCAAATTTAGAAAATAGAACCCAGTTCTAATTAGGGTCTAATGGCCCCTCGCTGGCTGTAGGAGAATTGTTCCAATTACGCTGTGACCAGTGTCATTGCATATCAATAGCTGGAGCCTCTAATAATGCCAATAAACTATTTCTTTTGTTTCCTTTGTTAAATTATTTGGTTTGAAGCTATAAATTGGGGACAACAAGTGTCAACCTATCCTTGTGAAACCATTATGGGGTGCGGAACATTCTGGGGTTTTAAATGTCCATTTCTAGCAGGGCCTCTGGCTGTGCCGGACTTGCCTGTTGTTGCTGCTATTCACGCTCCAAGAAAGGGCAGAATTTAAAGATTACCAACTTGAGATCCAAATGGAAGGTACTCCTTTTCTCCTGTTGATCTGGTCAAATATAGCCCTTGGGTTTTAAACTGACCTTATACGTCGACTTGTTCTTAAATAATCAGTTAATTAAAATGTGATGTATCACAAACACCGAAACTTTAAATAACTTGAGTTGCCTATAAAAAGAAACAATAGCTTTCCTTAGGAGGAAAGGTACTAGTAGCTTACTGAGAAAGCTTAGCCTCCAAGGCCAGTCTAGCTAACTATGGCCTTAGGGCCTAATCCTTGCAAAGTCCATCTGGAGAATGTCCTAATTCCACTGCCTGCTCTTCACGATCATCCTTCTGCTTTTTTTTCCCCACTCTTACATCCGTTTAGCGTCCTCATTTGCTTTCTAATGACTTTCTAAAGTGAACTCAGCTTTGTTTTCTTTCTGTGGCTTTCCATGCTTCCCTACATCATGGCAGTACGAGCCGTGACACTCATATCCATATGATCACCATATCAATACCATATGCTCCAGATACAGAGCAGGTAACCAACAACAAAGCTGAGCCATGCTAAAACACACCTGTAACTTCCCAAAAGAGTAGGTGGAGCTGTGTAGGCATCTAAGGCACTTCACTTGCACTTGGAAACAAGCAAAGGTGCTGAAAGATTTCAGTCCTGGTAGCCAGGACCGATGTTTTATGTGGGGTATTTCCATGTAATTTCCTGGGGAGCTTGCTGCTTTTCTGACCCTTCAATAATCCAGCTCGGCAGCGGCAGAGATGAGGCAGTGACTCCTTTCTGGACAAGTTTGTGTGGCGAAGCAAGAAGGTTTCAAGCATTTCTGCCAACCTGGTTCTAAAACACTGCAGGTACTATAGATCCCTTGTTCTTCTTGGGGTTGTTAATAATCAGCTGTCAGATCTGTCATGTAATTACTGCAAAGCTACTTTAATTTGGAGAGAAATGTAGCGGTGACAGCCTCTTTTCTGGTATGGTGTTTATTGTTTCACCTGTTTCTTTTTTTCAGCCTCTAATTCAGTGGGTGTCACCTTTTACATATCCCTAACTTTTTTTTCTTTTTTTTTTCCTGAGAAAGACAAGCGTGGAGAGAAGGGGCAGGGTGCACCCCTGCACAGCAAATGAAAAGCCTGCTGGTCTCAAGCTGCTTGTCTCATACCTCCCAGGGACCCCCGGAGAAGAAGCCTGGGGATCTCTAGCAGTATGTGGGCCAACAGCCGAAAAGCAGGAAGCCAGAAGTCCTCACAGAAGGAAGTGAAAATACTGCAGTGTTGTAATCACTATAACCCTATATGTACAAGAGCATAAAGGCAAATGAGATGGCTCATCCTTGCTCTAATTTCTTGTTACTTACACTCCAGTTTTCAAGTGCAAACTCTTTAAGCAATTAAGTCTTGTAGTTAAAAGAGCTTGTTGAAGGAGCCTGGTAGTAGCATTAATTCTCACGTGTCCTGACACACTGACCTGAAATGCTTAATTCCCCTTACAGCATCAGGCTTCTTACTAACAGGGAAATCTTTGATAGCAAGGACTTGACAACCCGACAATACAGTTGAATTTCCAAAATGAAAAACTCCTTGGGTAAAAATAAGGTGGTTTCAATGAATACACCTATGCTAATAACTGGGTACCTGTTTACACTTATTAGTCACCTCATTAAAAGTATTACTCTAAATAACATGCCAGTTATATTTGTTAAACCCATTTCACAGGAAGCTTAACTAAAAAGGAACGAGGTTAAGGGCCAGATTTTAACCTCTGCATAAGTAGGTGGCTAATCACGGCTTCAGACACGCGTGGTGGAGGGGGAGGACCTGAATCAGGGCAGACTGAAGAGGTACGTGCATGCATAATCACTTCCACAACACTTGAGCTTGGGGCATGTTGTGGGATTGAGTTCTGAGCAAGAGGAGCAAACATTAGCGGAGCTGGGAATACCTTTTTACTGCTCTGGGGATAATGCTTTTCTCTTTATGGGGAGGCTTTTAAATTATCTCTCACTATAGCATATTAACAACCTTGGGGTTTTTTTCTGAGTGCTGGTCCACATATGTGGTGCGCCTGCAGATGCCGTGTGAGTTGTTCCAGCTCTCCTCAGCCCTGCCAGGTCTCTTCACTCCTGACTTGCACACTGTCCTGCTCCACTTCTTCCCACAGCAGAGGTTACCAGCTGTGGGATGCACTCTTATATTCTAGGAACTATGATGTTATTACCAAATTTATTTTTCCACGTAACTTGAGAGGGGAATAAAAAGCAGATTCTCAGCTAGCACAGATCATCACGGCCCATTTATGATGGGGGAGGTTCATCACACAAGGCAGAACAATGTTGATCACTATCAAACAAGAATTTGACTCTCAAAACCCAGGCACTGGCAGAGACTCCACAAGCCTTGGTGTTCAGAAAGGCTAGATGGGAGGATAATTCCAGATAAAATACCTCGGGCACTACGTGGGTTGGACCCCTCTTGCATTTTCAATGTTTGGGGGTTTTTTGATGCTTAAACCAGATTCAAAAAGGCCTTTAAGGGGCAATGGGGGACGGGGATAGGACTGAAGTCACTATTTCTGCCATTTCCCCAGCTGCAAGCAGAGCTGTCGGCCAGCAGACCCATGTGGGCCAAAGTCATTCCTCTCTTCTTTGTCTTCTGGCAGGCTGCCCCATCCCACTTATTTTGCATTTGCAAGGTAAAATTTCTGCTAGGCAATAAACTGCATTCGTTCAGAGACTCTGATGAAGGATGAGAAATAAGCAGAAGGAGCACACAGCTGGGGATGGAAGTAGTGGGCATGGGGAGGGCCAGAGCGGGACATTCCGCAGTAGTGGCGCTGAGCTGTTACATCCGCTCCTGTGCCTTCGGTAGACATAGCCCACATCCACCACCCTGAAGGCCCCTGTTCAGCTGCCATCAAAACCCCAGAAGGTCTTTGCTGGTCAAAAGCTTTTGAGGCGTTTAGCTCCAGGCCTGTGTGCAATGCCAGGGTTGTCCTGACAGTGAAAGCTGAGCAACCTTGTGTCTACCCCCTCAGCCTCAGTCATCTGAATTGACTTCCCGAGAAAGAGGGGGAACACAGTGAGGTCAGGAAGGAAGAGATCCAGGTTCTTGTCCCTGCTCTCAGGACTACATCATGATCACTGATGGAGAAGAATATAAGGAAGACACTGCGGTGAGGGCCCTTACATCCACCCACAGCCCTGAAGTGGGGCATGTCATCCCTCCTGCAGATTTTCAGAAGAAAAGAGCCATCCTTGGTCAGCTGCATGTGCCATTACAGGATGTTTTACACCTTGAACAGTGACAGATTTAGAGCAGGGGAAGCCAAACAACTCCGAGCCAGACATTGAAGTACCAGAAACCACTATGCAGGAGATGTCCCCTTGGCTAACTCCAAGCTGCCATGCACAGGGTATCAGCAGGAGGTGGGTCACTACACTGCATGTTTTGGAACCTACTCTGAGATGCCAAATCCTCCTCGAGGACTCAACAAGCCTCCCAAAGCCCTCACGCAGGGTCTGGGGCTCTGTTCGGGAAGTCAGACATCAGCAGGTGTTGTGCCATTTAACCCGTAGGCAACCGTGCTCTTTATTGGATTGGGCCTGTCAGATGAGATCTTAAAAGTTATTTGTGTTAGTGCTTGGCTCAGCAGTGTGTGCAAGAGAGCAGAAATGCAAGCGGTGTAGATATCCATCCTCTGCAAGTGCCTAAGTACAGCTGAAATAATTACCAGATGGTGATGAAAGTGACCCACAAGAGAATCACATAACTCCATCCTAAACAAGCTAAGATAAAATTATTGTCGCAGAGGTAAAGGGATAATAACAGCAGGCTTCATTAAAGGAAAAGGAGATTTTTAATCTCCTGCACAGGGACTAGTTTCTCTTGCTGGAGATAATACCTGTAGGAATAGAAGAATCCTAATGTTCCCATGTTCCCTTATGAAATACTTTGAAATGTGTTACTGGAAACTTACTTTAAATACATATCAAGACTGCGCATAAGGAGTATGAATCATTCTGTTTTACCAGAACAAAGAAAAGAGGTTTGCCTTTTTTTTTTTTTTTACGTATTTGTTTCTACAGGATTTAGCTTATTTACCTCAGAGTTTAGGCATATTATAGACATTGAAAAATGACTGAAGGCTTGATTTAAGCTGAAACATATACTACTCATTAAAGAGTCCAAGTTAGTAACTTAAGATCTAAATTGTTTCGGTGGATTTTTAAGAGGGAGAAAGTATTTAAAGAACTGTAAATTTACAGATATACTGTATTACTTCAAATCACCCATTTAAACTCATGAAATATCTTAAGCATGTGTGAGATGAGATGCTGACTTCCTAATTTTCTAACTGGGGTCTTGTTGCGTGGTGTTGACCGGCTGGAGCTCTGTGGCTGCCATGAGACAGGGAGACCCTGGGCAGGGCAGCGGGAAGAGGAGGGGATGCGAGCACTGGGTCCCACTGTGGTGCAGCCTGTGTCCAGAGGACATCAGCTGAGTGAGTCCAGAGTTTGTCTCTTTTCAGGAAAAGCAGCAAAATCTCTCTTTTCAGAAAAGTCCTCTTGCTAGAAAAGTAACTTGGAACAGATACCCTCCAGTATTCCATTAATCTACCTTTACTCTCCGAAATATACAAGAATAAATAGGGAAAATTACTGCTGAGGTCATGGGAAGATGAAAACCACTTTGAGTTTGACTCTGAAGAGGCAGAATTCAGCAGAGACTGCGCTGTTGCTGCTGATTTTATGTAGAACGTACACAGATACTAACAAGATTATAAAACCCAGATAGATGCCTAGATAATCAGAGAGACTGACTGAGCTTATTTGTTTGCTTGGTTTTTTCTTTTTGTTGATTTGAAGCCAAAGATCCAACCAAAGATCTCTGCAAAGGCACAGCAGTCTGTAAGTAGGATTTTCTCACATAAAGTTGTCTGAGAGGCTGAGGAAGAAAGACAAAGAGAACTTAAAACGGTATTTTTAGAGCTTTTTTAATAAAGAGGTATTTGGAGTACATTCTCTATTCAATGTACATGCAGATCAGCCTTAATAATAACACACATTACATTTATAAATTTCAAAGAAGAAAATACTTCAGAGAAAGGATAACGTAAGTCTGAGGAGCCTTAAACAAACCTTTTTACACAGACTCATTTTCTTCCAAAAGTTTCTTGGACAAGACACTGAATTTTATCATTTAAATCTTATTTATAGAAGTTGACAGATTTACTTCCAAATGTGATCTGTTTCTCTGTCCAAGGGCACATAAGTCCCCCACAAGCACCTGATTATTTATTAAATCTCAACTGTGCAGATCCAGCAAAGTTTCAGACTTTTGTTTAAATTTCCCTGTAAGAATTAGGTCACTTCTAATCTCCACATTTTAATAACTTCTTCTTCAACTGAAATTTAAATTGCTGAGAACCTTTGTGAGGGAGAGGAAAACTCCCATAATAATCTCATTTGAATAACTTGAGAAAAGCAACATGAGTATCACTTGGTGCAGGTGAGTAGGATGCAGGTGAGCAGCCACAGCCAAGTGAGCAGTCTCATGGTGTCCCACCAGGCTGAATCTGGCTTGCTTTAGATTTGGGGTTAGGATGAGTAGGATTGTTAACATTGGGTAATTCAGACCATCCCTGTGCTAGCCATGGGAATGGATGGTGCACCCCACTGAGGTATCTCCACTTGACAGAGAGAAATTGGTGGAGAGTTCACTACCTCTGGGTACAAATATACTGCCTGTGCAAGAGACAGAGGACAAGAAGAATCCCCAAAACAGACACAGTAGGTGCATTCTGCTAATTCCTGGGACCTGTAAGACAGGCTGTGAGGTATTCAGTCACATTCCCATGAGGAAAAGATTACATGAAAAGACAGTAGTAACAGATATGCTAGCATATTTTGTATGGTCCGGTGCTTCCTCTTGCAGCATCTCAGGCTCCTCAGTCAGCCCAGAGTGGTGGATGGTGAGAGCAATGACATCCCTCCTTCAATGAGTGGACATTTGGAAACAGCATGGTCTAATATTCTCTCCTGGGATGTGTAGTGGTGCTGTGAAAGGCACAAGAAACATAGATGCACACCTAATCCCTTCCTCAGAGTGATGCAAAACTCCTTTAAAGACATGGCTGCAGAAGATAAGCCCTGTGAGTATTGTACCTGAGCAATCTGTGCTGCTGGCGGCTTCAGCTCTTTCAAAGCATTCCTGTCTACCACTGGCTTGTTCTACATAACGTGACTCCATCACACTTCCTAGAAACTGGCAGATAATCCTTTCTGAATTATAAACCTCCAACATATTCTCTATTGCTCTAACTTTATTGCTTTCTCTCCCTTTCTCTTTCCAGTTTCATTTCTACATCAGTAAGTTCACAATTCACAGGAAGGGGTTTAAAATTGTAGAAGTGTGGTTCAATGGAACAGGGCCACTATCCATCACCCCCACTATACATCGCCCCCACTATCCTTTCTCTGCTAGTGACAAATAGGACAAGAAGGGCCTAGACATGCTGGCTGCAACAACCTATAGCCCTGTGACTTCTATTCCTTCTCCTGGACCAGGAGAAGCAGAGCAGGATCTGGAGAAAGCTGACACTGCCTCCCAAACTGCCACCACCATCTGTGGCAAGAGCCAAGGTCTGACATGGCCAGTGATGCACCCCATAACCATGAAGAGCTTTGTCGGGGTGCAAGCTGGTCCTGAAATCATCTGGAGAGCTTGCCCCACTCACTGCTCCTCCTCTCCTCTGCACCTCCTACAGAAAGGGAGTGGTGGGTTGGAAGGAAAAAGGGCAGAGTGATCTCTCCATCCCTGCCCTCACCACTCCACTGCCTCTGTGGCACTGTTCACCTCCCTTGTCTCTGCAGCTGAATCCTCACAAGCCTTCTGCCACGCTGCCTCCAAAATCCCTAGGTATCCACAATCTGACCAAGCTCAGATCTTGCAAGTATCCAGGGTGAATGCTCTGGGAGCAGGATGCCCTTCCTTCTGTTCAAGAGGGCCATGACAGCCTCTGGTCAAAGGAGGACCACTGAAACCTGGGGAACTTGCATCTGGAGTTACCCTCCAGCATAGACGACAAATGACAACTATCTTGCTGCAACCTGAGTCTATGCTGAGGAACAAGATCTATCTAGAGAAGATCAGAGTGATGTGTTGTGTCCAGATCTCAGTGACCCATCTACAACACAGGTGGTTCAGCTTGCTTTGGATTTGGGGTTAGGATGAGTAGGATCACTGACATTGGGTAATTGAGACCATCCCTGTGCTAACCATGGGAATGGATGGTGCACCCCACTGAGGTATCTCCACTTGAGCAGGATGCTATCTGCCTTCTTCCACTATCTACAGTGGCTCCAACACAGCTAGCAACTTTTCACCCTCAACAGTTGTGAGATGCCTTATCACACAACTCTCCAAACTATCAGGAATTTCTCAGAACCTGGGAGCTATTTGGAGTCAACAGATCTCCATGGTCAGCAATGCCACGTGGATCCCATATTGTTTGCCCAGTTAACAGAATGCCCCTCCTGCCCTGCCCCTGTCTTATCTACTCCAGGGCTGCAGGCCATGATTAAATCCCCACAGTCTTCCAAGACCCCCCCTGGAGTCCTCTCTTGTCTTAACTAAGTTTACAAGCCAGTGCCCCCTTCCACACTGCTCTACAAGACAACATGATATCCAGACAGACCACCTTTGCACCACACCTTGACAACACTTTTATGAGTTCTTGCCCTCTCACTCCACTGCCTCCATCAACCCATCCAGCAGACACAAAGTGCTAAGAGCTCTCCCCTCCAGGAGAAGGCAAGGAGCATCAGAGGGCCAGCATGCATTGAGCTAATCCTGTGTCCCTGGGAAATCTGGCAGACAAGGACTGTAGGTCCTGTTTCCCGTGCCTGGCCCTGCCACATCTCCTTGCTGGGTACCCCTGGTCAGCACCTGGCAGCTACTCAGGTGCCTCAAGGGAGCAGTGAGTGCAGCTGGGGTGCCCTGCCAAGTGTCCCCTTCTGGTTCCTTATTTTTAACCTATTGACTCTCCCCTATACCTCTTTTCATCATTTTTGCTACTTGTGATCACATAGGGTTTTTTCCCCTCCAGTGGCTTCTCTTTGTCTCTTAGCCCTCCATGGTTTCTTTTTATTCCCTTGTTTTTAGCCTCTGTTAGGGATGGGCTGCCTCCCATACCTAAAGGGAAAAAAGCCAGAAGCAGATAACTTTGGAGGAGAACAAAACAAGGAAAAATATGACAATGTTTTCCTGGTACACTTTCCCAACCACCATGCTCTCCTAGCCTCCA
The DNA here is from genome assembly GCA_025769975.1 of Gallinago jamesoni. Taxonomy (NCBI): domain Eukaryota; kingdom Metazoa; phylum Chordata; class Aves; order Charadriiformes; family Scolopacidae; genus Gallinago; species Gallinago jamesoni. Next base: position 72,928,637 of record JAOQGH010000023.1, on the reverse strand, counting down.
GCATCTTGCAGGTCAGCGATGTAAGCAAACACTTTCTGCAGAAACACTGTTCATCAGAACTCTCCTCCTTTAGTCACCCATAGTGGAGCATGTTGTGTTATCTCCCCTAAATAAATGAATATTAAAGGTTAAGTCTGGCTATGGCAAACAGTACTGGGTGAACAAGGCATGCTGCACCATGCCTCTAAATGAGAGAGACCCATTATGTCCTTGGAGAGAGAACAGAACTTTTATAAAGCCACGGAGATTCTTGGAACAAGGTTCATTACAAATGCAGACCGTCTGCCCATAAACCAAAAGTCAGTTCCTGCCAATTTCCTTGTACAGTTCTAGTTCCCGGTACCTTATGAACCAGGGCTGGGTTTCCTTTCAGTAATGAAATGGAAAATGAAAGAGCATGAAGGGGCAGCAATGGCATGCTCTGACAGAGAGGTACATATGAAGAGTAAATTTCTTAACTTCTTGAAGTTAGCAGGATGCTAATGTTGACTTTGTGGGGCCACAGTTTCACTCTGATCTGTAGAAGCTGGCAGGCAATCTTATCAGTCTTTGGAAAGTGCTGCTATGCTTGTTATTTCCAGTATTTTCAGCAATTTTAAGGCCCTGGGGGGTGAAGCCCCAGGAAACAGAAGGATGCAGGCAGTCTGAGTGATAGTATCACGAGCCCTGCTAACTCTCCTCGCTCAGATCAATACCCTCAACTGCTCCGAGCAGAGCTGCAGTGAAAGGAACAACACAAAGCTACCACTGGGACCCTGAAAGTTTTTCAGGAAAAAGAAGCAGAGATCTGCCACAAACACAATGTTCTGACGCAGCCACTTTTTTTTCTTTTTTTTTTTTTTTTTCTATCTTGGGAAGCGTTGGAAATTTACCACTGTGCTTCCATTCACTCTCTGTATCAGTCGTAGGGCAACTTATCTTATTTACATATTTAAATTGTTGCTATTTCCATAGTATCTACTCTAATAGCAGCTTGTTAAAGAATTGTGGACATGCTACATGCAGGTGCCTACCACCATAAATATTTACAGCAGCTTTGCCACTTAGGAGTTTTCACATGTGACCTTTTTAGGCAGCAATTTATGTGTGTTTTAACTCTTCTGATGCATTAGAGCATGCAGGTGAAATTTCTCTTTAAAAGTGCAAACAGTGACATCACGTATTGCCAAATAGAACATGCTTCACATAATTCTCATGCTGGTTTGGGATCTAATCCTTTAAGTATTCTACACCTGGCCCTAAAAATGTCTTCTTTGCATTTCTATAGCCTAACACCTTGGCTGTTTTCTTTTTACAGTCTATTTTTTGGGAAAAGTCCTCCCACCTCTCCCACTTCATTTATTGGCAGAAGACCCAACTGAACCAAATGGCAAAGGAAGCAAGAGAAAGCCTGTAAACAGAATTTATAAAACCGCTCTAATCTTTTAAAAAAACTAGTTTCTAAAAACGCATGCAGCATTTATTGTGTGAATAGAGCTTTGTGAAGGGGTCCTTTTATTATTTAAATTTAAGCAAGAATTTAACAAAAACACTTCTGAAGTTTAAAGCAGTGAAGCTGGTGATGACAGAGATTAATGCTCAGTTTCAGGGAATCCACTTATTAATTTTGTCAGGCTGAAAACAACGGTTAACAGTTTCCAAAATAGCTGAACAATGTCAGCAAACATTTGCTTTGACTGAACTGAGACCCTCCCTTGCCCTAAGATCAGCTCCGGGACATTTTCAGAAAGGCTTTCTTTATCTCTTGACAGTGTGAAAAAAAACTTTACCTGCAAATTGACTTGTGTGTAGAAGGAAGCTATCATTCATGCTAATGGAGCCCATCAGCTTGCTTTCACTGTACCATGATACCCTGGAGCAAAAAATGTGAAGCCTGTTAAGCCCTGGGCTTAGCAATAGGATTTACCAACTCTAAAATGCCTACCTTCCTCTGTACGCATATTGTCCACCACTATCCCACACATTTCTCTCTGTTTCTGTGACAGCTGGTCAATGTAAACTAGCTCTTAAAAGATTTTATGTTGATTTTTGTGCTCTGGGAGCTGTTTGCTTAAAATAAACCCTACAAATTTATAAAAGCAAAGACACAAAGAGACATTGGAAAACTGCAGTAGAAACAGAGTAGAAAATTGTACAGAAAATTGTTTACAAAGCTCCCAATAATTTGGTAATGTGAAGCATCTTCCCTGCTCATTGCGCTCCTCAAATAAGACGTTGGTGGGAACATTCTGAAAGCATTAGAGTTCATGGCTCCTGCAAAAACATCGGTTTTATAAAACGCAAAAGCATGAGAAGGGCTTATCCCAAACCACAAAGCTGGAGAACAAAAGGATGAACTAGCTGGTCCCAACTGTGCTTGCTATAAAGGCTTTGACAGGGACACTCAGGTGGGTTAAGAAGCACCAGATGTGTCTAAGTGGCAGGCAGCAACTTTGTTAGAGGTAATTTACCAGTTAATAGTATCATAAAGCTAACATGCAAAGATTTTAGTGGGGGGAAGAAATGGCTCTAAGCCATCATCACCAAATGGGGAACATCAGATTACTCCCAGCCTGGCCTCCTGAGATCTGGAGCCATGCCAGCCCTGGGATCTGACACACCCCATCTCAGGAAAAAGAAGGGTTGACACAAAGGGCTCATTGACAGGCCCTGCATCTCAGGTCTCTTCTCTTGCCCGTAAAAGTTGATCCCAGCCCTCCAGAGCTGGTTCCATTGGCCCTTACCCTTCACTGGACCCTGTCCAAAGCTGTGAAAGCACTGCCCTCCTCATAACCCAATCAACACTACATACTGCCAAGCAAAAGTTAAAAAAACTGAAGTCATTAGGGATGGGAAAGGAATAAAACCCTTGAGGACATGACTGAAGCCAAGAGAGGTGAGCAAGGTTAAGCAGAACCAGGGCAGGGCAGAACAGCAGTCCTCACAGTTGGCACTGAGCAGATACCCTTCACTTCGGGTGAGACAACAATTTATACATCTCTCCACTGTGGATAGGTGGCAAAATGAGACTGGTCAGGAGCAGGGTCAGACAGTGAAATACAACAGGACAAAGAAGCAAACCAACCTGAGAGAAACATTTTATGAAAGCCTGCAGTGAATGATCATCAGATGCCTTCAGAGACCATAAGACCAGCTGGGACATCTGCCTGCTTGATGGGGGCATCCTTGGGGTCAGTTCAACTGCCAGTGCGCAACCAGGACATGTGGGAGCCCAGAAGAGTCGCAGAGAGGGTTGGGTGGGAGTTCCCTTTCCCTGCCTGAGATGAAGTGCAAATTTGTTTCCAGAGGATAAAAAGGGCTGAGGTAAAGAAAGCCTCTTTCTCTGGAGGTATCTAAGAAGTCCCAGTAAGTTAAAAGGCAATGCTTGTAGGCAAGTTAAAGAAGACAAACCAACATTTTCGGTAAACAAAATGAAATATCTTTCACAGGTAGCTGATAGGACTTTTTAGCACTTGCAACAAAAGTAGTCCTTTTACACAAAGTGCTGAGACCAACTGCAAATGGGTAGTGGTGAAAAGAATAATCCAGTTGAACCACTGAGGAGCCACAAATAGAAGTAAATCTCCCTTTACGTGTTGATGAGTAGCTGGAAAAAGGGAATCATCTTTTTAGAGACAGGACAAAGGTGGATTGCTTTCATGCCAACAGCCTTTTTGGTCAGTCATGTGCAAATCTTCATATAGAAGAAAAAATGCCTAACAATCCTGGGCATGTTTGGTTCAGACACATTGCTACAACAGAAGATTTGGGTGACTTCCCATGTAAGCACCCATGGATACCTAGGAAGAACAGCTGAGGCACCACAGCATCATCCACTGCTGCCTGGCCTCTGACAGAGCATTTTAATACAAGAATCATGATCTGGTTTGGTTTTCTTCCACTGGCACTCACACTCCAGGAACACCTCTATTAAATGAAAATTAAACAGAATTCTGTTAAGGTGAAAATAGAAATTATAAGACTTCCAAGATGCCTTGATATTGAAGGATCTAAAAGTTGAGAGAGAGATTTATGGAGACTTTCTTCGCCTTGGGACTGCGTAACAACCACCATTTCACAATAAACTTATAGATTATTTTAAAGCAATACTGGGCCATCAACTATAATTTTGGTAACTCAGTTAATTCTTATATCTATTTAACTCTGGGAGGAAAGTCATAATCCAGGAAATTCTGGCTTTGCTACGAGCATCTACATTTGTTATTCATTACACTTCTCCAAATACCTGGCATAGCTCTACTCACCTGCAATACTTCTTACCCAGAAAGTCCTATTTCTCAGCTACCAGTGCAGATCTGAGATGCCCTCCAATTCCCTCACTATATGCAACCCCCTGTTCTCTGGGCATGGAGGCACAGTCTGTTGTTCACATGGAGCACGCATTCAGTGCATTTTCAGGACTCTAGCCCAGGCTCTTCTTGGCCAGTCCCACTGCAGTACTTCATGCAGCAATTCGCCTGTGAGTCAGTCCAGTCTGGTCTCACAACGTCTTTTTCAAAGTCTTAATCTTCAGTCCTCCTCCTCCTAGCTATAGCAAGCACTTTCATTCCCCGTCACGCAGACTTGAACTTTTGGTCTGGTGCCCATCTCTCAGTGGATACGGCACCAAAGGACCCCGAGAATAGACAGGAGTTTCAAAGGTGGATTCATAGTGCTTGATGAAGACTACAGAAGTCCAACCAGAAAGGATAATAAGTCTTTCGAAAAATTATTTCTTCGCATCCTGTTGTACCATAAAAGTACATTACAGACCATAGATTGTCTGGACTTACAAATGAATTCCCAATGTTTAATCTATCTGAATTTCTTTCTTGTGGTTTTTTACTTCAGTGTAATCCTTCACTAAACATTTTTCAGCCATTAGCTCAGGACTATACATTTTTCATTATTAAACTGCCTCATGTTTTCATTATATCTGCACGTCAGATTTTACTTAGTGATATATCAGTGGGATCACCTCTCTTATTACTGCACTTGAATTCCTCTTCTGAGAGAAATACAGTTGTTTCAGATGAAAAGGGGCTCCTCAAAGCTAAATGGCCATGAAGCATATTGTCAAAACAGCTACTCAGATTATTCGTACTGGACCCAGGACAATTTGTATGAACTGAAGCAATGTCGAAGTAATATCAGTTATGAGAAAGGAACCAAACTAAAATTTATCTCTTTGGGGCAAGGTGCTACTTGTAGCTGGAGGAAACACCTGCCCCATGGAAGAGCTGCCTAGATAGACAAGACAGACAAAAGGTGTGAGAAAAGAAGTGGTGTTGCCCCATGTTACAAACTGGGGCTTGAGTCACAGGGTGAGTAAGTGATCTGGAGAAGGTCACACAGGAAATCTGTGTCACGGCTGGTTATTAAACCCAGATTTCCTGATTTGCCATTGAATCCCATAATTACAAGACCATCCTTCCTGTCCCTTCCAAGTCTATCCATAAAGTACCTCGCCAGTTGGGCAATGCTTTACAGGAAGAAAAAGCCTTCTGTGCATCCTGTAGAATGATCTTGGGTGACTCCCACCATTGGGTCCCTCGAGAGAATTACATTTCTTTGTCCCCATCAGGCTGCTGCCCATGCTCGTGCAGATGTCCTTCCACCCAGCTTGCACCCTGGAATCCAGCCTACTCTGCTCCCTCACACCACACTTCCTTGCTCCTTGGCCACTGTTCCTCTCATGGTCCTCTGTGCAGGTATCTGAACCAACCCTTCCACTGCCTTCTGGTTTGGTGAGGCTTCCTCGCTTCATTGGTTGTGATCTGGCTGGTGGGACTGGAGAGAGGAGGACCTGGAGATCTTCAGGGATGGTCCTGCTGTGTGTTTAGTGATTCAACTTGAAACAAATGAAATTGGGACACAGTGCACACAAGCTAGCTAAATATTATCCCTCATACTTCAATAAAAAGGAGGAAAAAAGGCTAAAAATGGCTGTGTCAGGGTGGGGGCAGACCTACTGAGATTTCTACCAGCAGGGGGAGGAGACCCCGGGCTTCAGGAATATCAGAATTCCTGGAAATTTAGGGAGCTTCTGGAAATCAGAAGACAAAGGAGATTGGGTGGGGAGTCCTGTGAATAAGAGGTGGAAAAGAAATGTAAGGATATGAAGTGGACACAAGTCAGCCTACCTAGGAAAGAAAACAAGTGAAAACAAGCAGTAAATGTTCGATATACAAAATTTAACAGGAAGATAATTATAATATGTCACAGATTTCCATAATTTGCTGAAGAAAACTACAGATCTACAGATGAAAAAAGAATTTGGCTCCATTCTTAATGGCCCTTTGAAAGGTTTAAAATCTGGTTTTGGAAGTGTAAAAAAGTAGGTAGTGGAAATAAAGAGAACATACAGACAGGCAGCCTTCTCTATGGAAGAAGCAGCAAACTCATTTTCAAGTTTAAAAAAACAGGGCCATATGGCTGGATGGTAATGCAGGGCTGAACCCTATTTAATATCAGCATTAACACTATAGAAGCTGTTGCTATAGTAGTGACATCTGGAAGAAACCTTCAAATAGATTATTCTCTAACCTGGATGAAGGATTCTGCCAGTCTGTCTGTCAAAGAAAGCCTTCAGAGCAAATCAATAACAAAGATCTTGTTACCTGAATGCAATGTAATTTAGCGGCTAATCAGTTTGACAACATTAGAAATATAAGAAGAGAAGAAAAGAAGAATGGAAACCAGGAGATGTAATTAACAGCCAGGAAGGAAGAAAAGACTCCAGAAACACAAGAAACATCAAACTTTTATATGGCACTCTCCACTGAATTTGATCAGCAAAATCACACCTTCGCTCTAAACTGTTGCCTATCTCATACTTACTGATCATAGGCTCCACTTAAAAAGCAGTAACATTTCCAATGCATAGTATTATTAGTAAAGATGAGAGCTGCATGCACAAAATACTGCTAATTGCCAGAGCAGTGATAGATACAACATCCCATCTTTGTTTAATGTTGGTTTGAATATTCGTTTTCCTTTGGCCAAGTGAGAAAGTTCCTCTTCACTAATTAAAATGAGTCTGCCGAGCACAAACATTTGGCAGGCTCTGGAAATTCAATTCCTCCTCTTCATAGTTGGCTTCTCTGGCTGAAACAATATGTGAAATTGTTGCTAGAATGAGGGGTTTGTTAGTTTGTATTATACTTACACAAAAGCATTTTGGACCTGATTTACTACTTCTGACACTGAAGAGATCAGCTGAAGTTGACAGGAACAATTCTCAGCACCTCTTGCACCGTTTGTAGTTATTGAAGTCATAAAAGAGTGCAAGAAAATTAACAGTGCCATTTCCGTTCACTTGCACAATGTACAAAGTAACTGCATGTCCAACACTCTCATGTGAAATCATGATCACGACCATATGTTTTTGGAAGGTAACAGACTGTATGTGGGGATACAGCATTTAACTCTAGAGAAATAGTCTCAGAAATAGTAATTGATATTTTTTGCATTTGTTTTCAAAAAAAATACTGTCTTTTACATCCTTTCATGCAATAAATCTATTTTCTTCCTGCAGGGAACAAAATTATTTATTCACTGAATAGACCTTGACATTCATCAGGCATTTTAGCCCAGTCCCTTCAAATTCCGGATGGGTGAATACCTGGTCCAACCCTGTATGCTTTCACCATTCAGTGGAGCAGATCCAACAGAGAGCAAAAGCAGGACACAATTCCTTGCCTGCAGCCTACAGGCTTTCCCAAGAAGCAAGCGAATCCTACTCCTTCGAAGAACAGGCAGGGGCCCACACTTAATAAGTGCTATGTATTTACCCCAGAAGTTTTGTTGTGGAGTCCAGCAGGAGCAGATTCTTGAGAAGTTTCCTTAGGTCATCTAATGTGCCACCTGCAGATGTCTCAGAAAATGAGTGCTTTTACAGTTCACACTTTCCTTGCTGTTCACAGACATATGTGAGCGGGAGCTAGATATGTTATTCATATCAGTAACAATTAATAGCAGTATTACCTAGATGTTAACACAAAATGTGCTATTATCAGTATGCTGTAATCCTCACACAAACAGTAATTCTGGGCTTCCTTGTTAATAAAGCAGAGTTAGAATGTACGAGGATCAGCACTGTTCACATGGTGAAAATAGAAATAACCTTTAGTTCAAAAAGCACACAGTCCTTGCAAATTTTGTTTTGTTCAAATATATAAGGGTGATTTAAATCGAACTCATAGAGTCTCAGCAGGAGTAGCTGTAAGAGGAAGGGTAGATGGAGCACTAGAAAAAAAAAAATAGAGATTCAGTTCTGAGAAAGTGGTTCAGAAGTCCCTGGATGGCTGTTCATGCAGTTCTTACTCTGGCAAAACTGCCACTGACTTTAATTGCAGTTCCCTCAGTTGGATCAGCCTGCTAATCAAGTAAGCACTTTTCATTTCATGGCAATAAGAAGGTGTGCTGAAAATGCCATCATATCTCTAACCATCTTCAAAGCCTAGAATGTCTTCACACCATTTCATGGGTTTCCCCTTTCCAGTACTAAAAAAGGATGCTATAAAAGTCATGATTTAAATGATATATTGCAATTTTATGGACTTGGAAGCTAATTTTGCTTAGAAGCATTTTTATAGACTCTGGAAGCTGAGACTGGGGGGAAGCAGAGCTCCTAAGATCAAAAACTTTCCTTCTGTAGAAAAAAGGGGGGAGCAATTTCTGCCTCCTCTGGATGGGACTCAATTGCTTCGTAAGTCTCCAATATTGAAAGGTTTTTGCTGAAAAATACACGTAAAGAAGGAATTCATTTTATCTGCCTTGCAAACAAAAGAGATTATTTTCTGTTTCTGTTATGAGAGAGAGAAGGGAGGGGGGGTCTTTCCAGGGAAAAGCTGTAAGATGTTTTCCTTAATTAGTTTAATTACAAAATGTACTAAGACTATTAGATAAACATTAGGTTGTTTTCGGGTTCAAAACAGGCAGATGTTAGCAGGATTAAAACACAATACTTTATACGCCTTTGAAGATTTTTTTTACTCAAAGACCTCAGCTCTTTTTTTTTTTCTTTTCAGACTCTGTAACAGCTGATATTATTACATTTTTTTTTCCCTTTGATTAAAATTATGTCCATCTAACTCATGCAAGTCAGCTTTCATTAGCAAAGCAAGCAGGATTTGCCCTATGGTATCACATTTCTGGAATCTGATGATTTCTTTTGTATTCATCCATTCTCCCTGCTCTGATCAGATTCTAATTATAGCTAAATTACAGCTATTGTCTCAAAGGCTGAGTAACATATTTGTGGTGTTTGGGGGGCGGGGGGGGGGGGGGGTGGGGGGGGTGGGGACGACCCGAAGATGGCTGTTTTAAAAATAG
>JAOQGH010000023.1:72867764-72919312 GCA_025769975.1 Gallinago jamesoni | reverse complement strand
ACAAAGTAAAAAGAGGTGTTTATAATCATTTTTTTAATGGAAGATGGCAATGTTGGGGAGGGGGAAGGCATCTTTATATCCAAGTAGGAGAGAGTGTATAGTTTGCTGAACTGAAGCTGTCTTTGTACAGCTTCCCTCAATATTAACACTCTATCAGCTGCTATGGGGCACTGAAGAGCTAGGCACCTCCAGGGTAAAAAGTAGGAAACATGCTGCTTTGGGGCCTGACAAAGAGTTAATGGAATATATCAACAGTATCACTGAAGAAATAAACATAGACACATAGAAAAATATTTGTAGTCATGAGCAAATGTGCTATAAACTTAAAATGATGTTGCAGTTATATACATACAAAGAGGAGAAATAACACCATATTAAGCAAATGTGTAAAGAACAGGACATCATGCTCGTGTGCACTCATGAGCAGCAGCAACAATTCTCTGAAAACACTGAAACTATTTCCAAACTGAATATAGGCCGATGGCATTTCAGGCACAGAAGTCCTTCACTATAATCAAAGCATTTATACTTCGTCACTTTTTAAATCTACTGCTAAAGACTACCCCTAAAATTGCTTATTACCAGCCTGCAAATTACTCCAAGATACAGGCACAACCAAATGAAAGACTTCTCAAACATTCTTGCATATCAATAGAAGTTGTTTTACAAGAACAAGGCTAAATGCAGTATATTTTATTGCATTACCCTGCAGGTCACCTCAGGAGGATGAAAATCTGGAAAAGCTTTTTTAGCATTTGGTTTTCAAAAGGAGCTTTGGGTACTTGGTAGCCTTTCACCTCCACAACTGGTCTAAAAGCATAAGTGTGAGTTCATTATTTTCTCTCCACCAGCATCCACCAAGCAGACAATAGCAAAAAAAACCTACCAGGCAGGCTGATGATGAACAGGTAGCTTCACAAAAAAGTCCACAAACCAGTATATGGATAATGCCACAAAGATAGTGATATATCACTATGCATTCAGTAAAAAAAAAAAAAGTGTATATTGTGAATATGTGCTTTTGCATGTGCACGCACTGCCCAGTGGCCTACCTTTCACACACAGTAATCCCTTTAAAACCCTTTGATGAAAAAATACAGGCTAAAATCCCTGAAATGTTCTTCCTTTACACAAACTAAGATGTGCAGTTCCTCCTCAGAACTTCTACAGAAAGAACTGTATAAATATCATCAGGTGTTAGTGTAACACAATGACCACCAGATTTCATTAAATTACTAAATCTATTAAATGATTAAACCCTTGGGCACACCAATTCATGTCAAGCGCAAACATACGGTGAAGCACTTTTAAATCAATTACCTGATGATAAAGGAATAATCTTCTTACTTAAATGAAAGCAATTAATGTATGTCAGGGCTATGCATTTAAGAGGTTTCCAGGATCAGAACCATCCACTTGATAGTACCTAAGCTCACACTTTCAGAAGTTAGATTAAATATCGCTAGCAGATGTTGAGCAGCACTAAAACACAGGGAAAACTAAGTAGTGACTAATTATTTTTTTTTTTCTTCCAGCGCATTTCATTCCACGGGATCTCGCATCATTGTGCTTGACACAACACTGAAATGCAGCCCCTCATTTCCCTCCTGCCATTGGTTTGATTGCCAGTAAGTGTGACACGGGGAGGGGAGCAGAGGTGGTGGCACTGCTCCACCCATGCTGCTAAGAGGTGGCGTTGTGGGGTTCTTACCAGCAAGGGTGACATGAAAGAGAAAAAGAGATATGATAGGGCCACATGATGTGCCCTGCGGCACTGTCTGTAGCTCCTCAAGGTGGTGATGGGCATGAGGCCAGGCACAGCATTCCCATATTGGACTGGGCAAATAATCTGCTTGTTCTAAGACTTCTGGGCCACAAAAACTTGAGATTTTAGAGTGCCCCAAACATACACCGGGCCAGCTGACAAAGAAGAAATACAGTCACTAGTTCAGCCAAAAGCATTTACAGAAATTGTGTACAGGACCTGACACATTGTCCTTGACTCTGTCTTGCCAACTAGGCCTGTCTCCTGTGGTGGGCAGGAAATGTGACCCTTGGTCTTGCTCTTGGCAATTGCAACCTAAGGACTAAGGAAGAATTGCAACTGCCTCCCTCTTCACACTCTCTGTCAGTCTCCTTTACTCCTTTCAGCCCTCTCGTTTCCACTTCTACAGATGTCTTTTTTCAAAAATTATTGTTGCAGTATTGTGGCATGGTGGCATTGACCAAGAGGTGGGTCTTATCCCCTCTGGTCCACACGGACTTTCTCCCTCAACCTGTGATCCATTCACTTCAGCATAGGCCTCGGCCACACCAGAGGTACTAAGCTCCACCGTGGTGGCCGAACTAGGAGTCACCATCTACATGTAACCACTAAGAAGAGGTCAGGTCATGAGCAGAAGAATGATAGTGAACGCCAAGCAGGGGCCTGGAGGGTCTGACCATGGGCCCTAGCTGAAGAGCAGTCTTCAGCGTGCCTTAAGGCAGCCCAGTTAAGTGGCGGCAACAACCATGGGCACTGGTGGAGCACGGTGATACCCGTTCTACTGAGAAATAGCAGCATGTTTCTGGGGCAGACACAGCAGTTCATCCAGCACGAGTCCAGTGTTCTCCAACATCGCAGAGACTGCGTGGAATAGATGCCCCCAAGGTTGCAGCAGCTTGGCAACCTCTCCCTTCCCAGTGTCCCCCTCCAGCTTTCATCCTAATTTTGTGAGGAAGCAGCTGCTCTTCCCACAACGTAGGGAAAGGGGAAATTCCAGCCTGCAGCCAGCCCAGGGCTCAGAAACTTAAGTTGTCAGGTGCAGAGTCACATAGATAGGTAGATAGTTGAAGACAGAGTGCAGATAGAGACAGAGACATGTCATGAGTCTTGGGACTTTCTTTTCCTTCAGTTTACTGGCCTTTGGCAACAAACCTTTCCTAAAGTTTCTCTGGTTGCATCTTTAATTCAGTCAGTAGGTCTACTGTCTAGGGTCCTGGTGATTTTCTTCTCCCTGTTCTTTCCTTTCTCCCCTCCTCACATACCTGTATTTTTGGGGGTTTTAGCTAGGGTTTCACTGCATCCTGCCGCACAACGTGTCTAACACCTGTGTCTAGATGGCAAACATAAAATCATGCCAGGGGGGAAACAGTCACACTCAGAAACACTTCCAGGATTACTATGTCCAGCTGTAAAATCTTTGGACTTGTATGTCTTTGCTCTGATCCCATTCTGAGAGCCATTTCCAGAAGTGATGCACAAGACCCTCAGATGTAGATACGTCCTTGGCCTACAGAGTCCCAGTCTTGGCTGACTGCATCATGAATGATGACAAAATTAATTTCCCACCGCAATGTATTACACAGCTTGGCTGTGTTTGTTACCACATCCTTCACCCCAGGTTTTACTGACAAGTTTAGGAGCCCCCATCCATATGGGATGATACAGAACCAGATCCTCAGCAACATCATATGCAGTATAAATGTACCACACTGAAGTATTTGACTCATAGTAACTTCTCACTTTCACTGCCCTTATATCCCCAAATTGACTTCTGAAACTTCAGCTATGGTTTCTCTTCAGTGTACAGGCTACATACCATACATATCTGTCAGGAAAAATTTTGAGTTCTCTCCCATTTCCACTGAACTTCATCACAAATTCCCCTTAACCTTTAATGCATAGATGCAAGTTCTGTCTCTAATGACTGAAGATCACTTTTAAAAGCAGACAACTTCTAAGAATTAAGACCGGGGATATAAATTTAAGAAGCCCTCTTCTACTGTTTCCAAACCCAAATAACCGACTGAATTGCTTAATTTCAAACTTTTTCAGAGTGGCAAAAAATGTCCTGTCTGAGACTCTCCACACCAAACTTAAGCCACAAATACATATTTACCATGACCATTTACAACTGGTAAGTGTGTGGTTTATGATGGAATGATTACACAGCTTTAGCGTGGGATGTCACGGGCTTTCTGGTAAGGTGAGTAAGTAAGAACAGAGCCTCTTCTAATCCTCCATGCATACGTTAGACACAACTGTTGCAGTAAAGCAGCTCCCTGGCCCTTCACATACAGTTTTACCAGTTCTGGGTTTTGTGGAATTCTTTTTTTAATAAAGTATATGGTCTAAGGCCCAGCTTGAAACAAAAATGCTTGTTGCTTGCTGAGTTGAGTATGAACTTTGGAAATATGGTAATAAAATGGACACATATGTTCTATTATTATTATTATTATTATTATGCTTAAGGGCTACAAAAATAAATCATTCTCCAAGCTCACATGGACAAAATGAGCACTGCCTTCTGTGAGCGTCTGTACTTACATGTATCTGTTTACTTAGATGCATCTGTTCTTGATATCTCGTGGAAAAATCAAATATTGTATCTTATGAAAAACCATTGCTGCAGCATTGTTCAGAAAATCAATCCTAAACCAGAAGTCCATTAAAAAAAAAAAAAAACACTGGATACCTGGTTCTCTCTGTTTGGAACTCTCTTTTATTGTTATTAGAAGATCATTTATCTTCAATATGGTTGGAGATAAAAATTCCTTTTTAAAGTGATGAAATGAAGAGATTTGCAAGTGCTGAAACCCCCTGATCTCCCCCTCTCTCTCATCACCTGATACAGGCTTAAGGTTTCACAGTTTGTAAAAATCAATGGGAAGTTCTCCCCTTGCCAGTGGCCCGGGCCAATTTAATAAGTACCTGAACAGAGAGGCGGCCTGTCGAAGGGGCAGTCACCTTTCGCCTGGCAGGAGGAGCTGCGAGGACCAGGACACTGGAGCACATTGTGTCCCCGTGCGAAGGCCTTAATCAGCAGTGATGAGATTTCTTCTCTGAGTCCAGCTTCCCCTCCCACACCCCCCCCAAGCCTGACTGTAACCCGGAGGGGAACCTGCAAGGGGACGGCCAACTTCTGCCACAGGTTGCAGTTACCAGGGGTTGGGGGACTTCACGTTTCCCGTAAAGGGCTCTCTCCTCTCTCATTAGGACAAGCACTTAGCAGGGAAACTCCAAGCAGCTGCTGGGCAATTTCCTTTCAACTCTGTCCCAACATCACTGTTTACAGTTTTATGAAGGCAGCTCTGACTGCCCCTTCTCCTTCTCTCCCTCCCACTTGTTCAAGTTTGTCGATACCCGATCCATGAACATTTGTTTCCTCCTTCCCTGGAGGAGTTCTGCGCTCCACTGACCTCAAGTTCAGCTCCAGCGAGGCTGGCAGGAGGGCTCAGCTGGCTCTCCTTTCCCCACTTGCTGCAGTCCCTCGTGTTGGACAAGCAAAACCAGTGTAATTCAAGCAGGAGGGGCGGGGGGGAACCTTCCTTTGCCAGCTCCTCACACCGCCCCGGGCTCCGCTGCTGGGGTAAAGCTCACCCGCCTTGGTCCCAGCCCACGGAGGTGAACCCCCTACGCTCCGTCCATGGAGGCCACTGGTGCTGGGAGTGGACGGGCAGGTCTGGACCCTTGTTCCCGCTCTGGCTGCCCTTAGCTCTCCTCCCTGGTCTGCCACCGCTCCACGCTGCTCTGCGCATCGCACCGCACCGCACCGCACACCTGCGGCCTTGTTGCACCTTCCCCAGGTGGGTCCCAGCCCCATGGCACTGCTATGAGTGCACGGGGGTGAAACACCGGGGCATGGCACTGGGATGGATAGATGGATGGATGGATGGATGGATGGATGCATGTGTGTTTAATTCCCTTGCAGCTTGATCTCCAGGTGGTCGCCCTCCCACCCGTATCAATACTCTGCAGCATCAGCCCTCTCTTTCCTCCCCCCTCCTCCTCTCCCTTGCTTCTTCTCCCTCTGTTCAGCACTGACAAAGCCTTTTTCTTTAACCCGTTCGGGCTGTCCGCCGCGATTCCCCCGAAGATGGATTGAGGAGAGGTTGGGAGGTCGGGGCTTTCTGCCTGTCACCAGCTGCGCGGGCGCCCGCCTAGTGCGCGGAGCCGCCCCGCAGCGGGGATCCGCGGGGGTGCGCGGAGTTGCCACCGGTCACTCGCGGCGGGGACGGGAGCGGGAGCCGCGGGCGGAAAGAAGGGGTTCGCAGAGGAGCAGACCCCCGCCAGACGCGGAGCAGGGGAGGGGAGAAGTTCCTCCGCTGCGGATAAATCAGCCCGGCTCTCCCTCCGGCTTCCGCGGCGCCCCGCGGAGGGTGGGCGCAGGCAGGGAGCGGGCGGCGGGCAGGGCTCGGCTCCGCAGCCCGGCGGGGAGAACCGCGCTCGGTCCCCTCGCCCGGAGCCACTTCGGCCCCGGGCCCGCGGCACTCGGGAAGCGCTGCCCCTCCGGTAGCTCCTTCTACGGCACCGGCCACCCAAATGTTTATTAAGTGCCGGCATTCGTTGCTTTCTAATTAGCGGCGCCCGAAACCGTCTGCTTTTTTTTATCTTGTTCTTCAAGACGTTGCTGCTACGAGAGGGCACATCAAACAAAGGGAAAAAAAAAAAAAAAAGAACACCTATATTTTAATTAGATTACCGCGCCCTGCTCTCAGGAGAAAGAAAAAAAAAACCCAAACTAACAACCAACCCAGCACACACTGTGGGAGAGAATCTCTTTACTTTCTGCTCTCCTCTGCCCGCTTCGCCCAGGATTATTCATTCGGGTCGCCGCGCCGTGATTTATTTGCGTGCGATTATGTTTCCCGATAGTTACATAGTAAAGCCGTTTACGCAAACTGCAGCAAGGGAACCGAGGGGGGAAAAAAAAAGGGTTTGGGGAAGGATGTGAAAATGAACGCGGTTTGATATCGCCAGGGGTACCGCGGGGTTCCCATTTAAATCGCGCTCCTCGTCCTGGTGCTTTTGGGTGTGCGTAAAAAAAAATCGTAAAGAAAGAAAATAAAGAAAAGAAACTCAAAACGCTCGGAATAATGTATTTTTCTGAGTGCTGCCGAGGGGCGGTGGTGGAAAACCGCCCGGCTTTGCTCCGCGCCAGCCCGGGGACAGCTCCGGAGCCCCCCGCCGCCGCTCGCCGCTCCCCGGTGCCGGCCGCTCCGGCCTCGCCGGCGGGTCTCCCCCAGGTGCGCTCACTGATGCTCTCCTCCGCGCCAACCCCCCGGGGCACACCTCGCAGGTGGGGAGCGGGGTCTCGGGGAGCCCCCCCCGGGCTCCACTGGCACCCCCGACCGGCTGCGCTCCGCTTCTCCCCCCCCACCCCGGCCGCGGCGCTGCCGCGGTAGCCCTCGCCGGGACCCGCAAGAAGCGGGAGCGGCCGCTGGCTCCGTTTTGCCGCCTACCCTGGTGTCATCCCCCCCTCCGCCCCTCCAGCCGGATCTGGGGCTATTTCTTTTTTTATTTTTTTGTTGTTTATTTGTTTTTTTCCCTTTTCGCTCGCACCGCTCGGTGGCCACAGCGCGGATAGTGCGCGGCCACCCGGCACAGCCCCCGGTGCGGTGGCTGCTCTGAAGGGCGCA
Organism: Gallinago jamesoni; assembly: GCA_025769975.1. Taxonomy (NCBI): domain Eukaryota; kingdom Metazoa; phylum Chordata; class Aves; order Charadriiformes; family Scolopacidae; genus Gallinago; species Gallinago jamesoni. The sequence goes on along the minus strand of JAOQGH010000023.1, from coordinate 72,911,911 downwards.
CCGCAAAGGAGGAACTCCTCGGCGGCTTCGGGGCCGAAGGGTGGGTGGGTGAATCAGCCACCGTCCCCATGGATGCTCAGGAAACGCAGCCGGGCCGGTGCCGGGAAGGAGAGCGGGCACCTTTTTTTTTATTTTTTTTTCTTCCCGGAGGTCTATGTGAAAGGAAAAAAGAATTAATTAACAATCCCTTTAAAGTGCACGATTTTCTGATAGAACAGGAATTCCCTCGGCGGAGGGTTTAGGTTCAGTCCGAGGAGTTAACTCGCTGCTCCGCGCCCCGGTGGCCGCGGGCGGGAGGGGCGGGAGGAGACCGAGCCCCAGCCGCTCCTCGCCGGCTCCGCGGCGCTGGCGGCCGCTCGCCGGGGCTACTGCAAAATGTGCCCCCTTCCTACGCGGTTTAATAAAAACCGCTTCCCATCTGCCAGCAGCTCCTCCTCAGAAGCGAAGTGCCCCGTTGCTACCGGCTCCCTGAGCTCACCGCTTGCCTGGGGGGTAAGGCAGCGGTTACCTTCTCACTGCAAACTCACCCCGGGGGTGGAAACGAGATTCCGGGAGGCTGCTGATGCCTTCCTTGGATTGTCCTAAGTGTAACATTTTGCATAGTCTCTAGTGGCTTCCTGGCAGTGAAAACACCCCGGAATTATCGGGTGAGGGGTTTCAAAGACAAGAGGTCCCGTGCTTGCAAGGGAGAGGTGTAAGTGCAGGGATTTGGGGAGCAGGGAACAGCAGAACAGCGATCTTCCTTCAAGAAAGCACCTATTCTCCTCCTAAGCCACCTCCTTTAAATCCAGTTCACCTAATTCAGTGAGGACCTGATCCTCTTTCTCCCTACTACAAAAAAGATGGGGTTTGAGGGGAGGCTTTAGGATGGTTGGCATGTTATTGATTGATCTCAGCGATGGGGAAGACAGACTGGATGCAAGTCAGCAGATGCAAACAGGCAGAGCTTGGCTGAGAGATTGTTCTCCTCCAGAAAGTAACCTTGCAAGACGCTGAGGTTATTGACTTTGGAGTGGGGAAGGAGGTGTCTGATAATCAGCTCACTCTCTATCTCCCTTAGATTTATAGATCAGGGCCTCCCTGTCACTCCTGAAAATATAATCATGCTGGCAATAAACCCTGAGGGAAGAATGAGACAGCAAGTGTTTTTGCTCGGAGCTAAGGCAGTGACCTTTGAGTTACACACTTAAACGAGCCGTGATGTTAAAGCAAGCCCAGCACAGGTTTATTTGGTTGCCCTGTCATGGTTAAGCTGCCCAAGAAGGTGCTAGAGCCGTCCCAGCTCACGCAGGTCTGGCAGAGCTTCACACCACAGCCAGCGCTCGGTGCCTTCCTCTGGGTCCAAAACTGCTGCCACCAGGCACAGGGCTGGTTTTGAGATCCATAATTTGGGAAGGGGGGGAGATATCTGCTTCACTTTGTTTCACCAGATGGGAAAACTGCACCAGAGGGACTGCTTTTTTTTTTTTTCTTTTTTTATTATTATTTAGGTTGTTTGGTGGGCTTTTTTTTGGACAGAAACATTTCCTGTCTTCTTTGCAAAAATATATTTTATGACCATTTTGCTATGCAGACTTCTCCCCTTCTGGACATTGCACAGAGTAATGCAACACCTCCAATCTGTGGAGCAGATACATCATGATTTCTTTATCTCAGGACATGCCTTTGTCTCTCTTCGACCTGTTCTTGCTCTTCAGTGAAAACTCACCTTTTTACAAGCTGTCAAACGTAACACTAACAGCTGAGCATTCCTTAGGAAAAAAAACCCAACATATTTACTTAAAAATCACTTAGTATTTATGGCTCCTTGATTTTTTATTAGCCTTTTAACAATGTCTCTCACTTTAACACTAATCCAGAGGGAAGGGGCTCTCTCCTGTGCCTGTGGCAGATATACCCAAACAGAGAAGGGGAAAAGAGCTGTTTAATCACTTCTAGTATTTCTGATATTTAAGGCCATTTTGGAACAAACCAAAGACCCCACTTCAGTGTGTTCTCTGTTAAAAGAAAAATACTGTTTCCAAATTCCATGGTCTAGCTGGTGATAAGCAGGATTCAAACAAACAGCACAAAAAGCTGCAAATGCAACTGGTCCTACAACCCCATTCCGCAGAGGAGGCACCATTTCCCAAGGGACCTCTGTTTAATGAGGAAGAACGTAATCAGAAGATGAAAGTTTGGCCCTTTGACACAAAGATGGCTCAGGCTTCCAAGCTCTCTCTCACTTTCTATCCTAAACTCAGCTGAGTAACCCCAGCCTGCCCACGGGCTGGCAGAGGAAAGGAGGCTAAGTGCAACTAAGTGGTATCCATCTTAAACGCTGCAAAGTGGTTACTTTGGCCAAATGCTTGACAGACCGAGGGGCATTTCAGAGAGGCCTGAGGCAGTCATGAACACGGGTAAGAGCTTGGTAAATGTTACACAGCAGGCACAAGATTCAAAAAATGCCTTTTGTCGATTTGCCTCTCAATTTGCTGTGGTGACTCAGGATGGAAATCTGGACATCACTGTGGATAACGCAGTGAAAACCTCTGGTCAAAGGGCAGCAACAGCAAAGGAAGCTAATTAAATATTGGCTTGCAAAGGAAAGGGGAGGCAGGCGTGGGAGAAAGATTTACATGAGCTTTGTCATCATGTAGATCAGCGGGAAGCCCCTGCCAGGAATAGGTTCTCAAAAAGAAAAGAGCAGAAATAAAATGGCTCAGGGAAAAGCACCGCGAATTGTCAGTGAAATAGACAACACTGATAATTGAAAAGACCACGGCTGCTTTGGGGAACACGGGATAACCAGAGGGTAAGATGAATAAGACTGGTATGTAAAATATAATGGGTTGCAATATAAGGTAGGAACTTCTTGGCCACTCTCATGACTTTTCTGAGTAATACATAAACAAGACAGGAGGAAATGGAAAAGAGATCTTAGGAATGTTCTGCACAAGGCATAGTTAACTTGTGGAACGCACTGTCATGAGATACCATTAAACGCAAGGTCTTGATGGAATTCAAAGAAAAAATATATATGGATAATGAAAGTTATATTCCTAATGAAGACAATAATATTTTTGCATTATCACTTTTAGAAGCAATGCAAATCTTAAAGTCTAAGTAATGGGATGTAGGAAGAAACATGATTAATCTATAAATGCTTTTTTGGGGGGAGGTGTTTTTTTCAGCTTCCTCTGAAGCAGCCACTAGCAGCCATAATTTGAGGTTGAATTCTGGATATACCTTGGACTGAGCTAATATAACCCTTCCCACATTTTTACATCTCTCCTGGAGCAGCTTTCTTTGCTGGACAGCTTTTAGCCCTGCTTGCAAGCACCAAGTCTGGAACCGAATTCACAGAAGTGCCGAATATGACACCAAAATATTAAGTAGAACAAATAAAATAATGGTCCATCCTTTTCTCCATGTTCTTACAGCACCTATGTGAATTAGAATGTCTCATTGACTGTAAAGACAGTAAGTCTCCATATTTTTGCAGATGGGACTGGGGAGCTTTTGAAATCATTATCCACTGGCTAAATGATAATGTGTAAAGTATGAACTGTTTCCTCCTTGACCTATTCAAAATAAGAATCGCGACCATTTATCTGATTCTTCACATGTGGCAGAGTCAGTTTGACTCTCCCTTCCAATTCAAGTAATTGCTACAGGAAATCTTTATATTTGTGTTCTAATTGTGGGTCTTAGATTTGTTTTTAGTGGAACTAGAAAAGAGTAAAAGTGTGCAATGTAAAATTTCCGTAAAACTACAAAGAGAAAAGTTCCACTCTTGTTTTTGTTCCTTAACTTTTAATAAGAATAGCTTTAATTTAACACATCTGGGCAGCTTGGAGACTATCAGATAGTGCCTGCATATCTGGTGTTCTAAGTAACATGGACAAATACAGTGACTTAACAAATTTTTTAAAAAACCCTCTCAAATTAAATAAACCCAAGAACAACCATTGACACTCATCAAATACCCTTACAGACCTGCAACACTATTTATTTTCCCTGCCAAAACCCCATCTATTCTAGGCAAGAGGAAAAGAGATGGAGGGTTGTACCCTGAAAGAAAATTCCTTCAGTAAATTCAAGCTGTTTGAGGCCTGCAAAGAAAATAAGCAGCAAATTTCCAGGACTCTAATACAGTGATTTCTCCCTCAGTACAGACTGAGCTTCAATACCAACACCTCTGCTGACTGAAATTTCAGAGGAAAGGAAATTTCTTAACTAGAATCCGTGCCACTTTGGATCAAGCACATTCGATGTCGGATTGCTGAAACAGGTTACAAACCTGGAAGTGCTGATAGTTACAATTTCTCTTGTACAGAAAAAGTAAGGCACGATGTCCTGCCTAAGGTTATAGGAAGTCTGTCTAGTTCAGAAACACAAATCTCTCCTTTAATTCCCATAGGAAGCCCACCTTTTCCACACTGTATTTAATCACCCGCCCCCCCCCCCCTTTTGTCACATTTTGTCCATATCAGTTGTCTTTATGGCCGAAGGAAAAAAAAAAAAAAAAAAAAGAGAAAGGGTGTAGACTACCCCGAAGCACTTTTTCGTCAGCTCTTTTCTTCAGAACAGGATGCCACTTAGACTCATGCATACCATTATCATAAATAACCTCAGAACTACTTAAATCACAAACAGAGTTTGCAAGCACTTGGAAACAACAATATGTGCCAGGTACACATTTTAATTTATCCTTCCGTCTCGTTTTTGATTATAAACGTTGGTAAATTAGAATATTGCGAAAACTATACGTAAAGGCACACCTCCCTCCACTGCTCAGCACCCTGGCGTGCCTTCTCTGTGTACCTTGACATGCAAACGCAGGCTTTGGTTGCCTCGGATTATTCCGCTGTTGATCATTAAAATGTTTTTCTGCTGGGCAGCACCCCTCCCTGTAATTTTGAGGATGGAAAGCCTTTTAGGCAGTTGATTTAAAAATCTGTTTCACTTGTTTAGACCACTTTTTCTGACGTTAAAAAAGCTAGCAAGCAAACAAACAAACAAAGCTCCGCAATTTACTTAAAACATCATGGACACTTGATGGACACTTTACTTGATATTCCTTTAATTCTAGTCTTTTGTAAGTAAAGCTCTTTTAATTGCAAATATTTACATCAAAATGCCCTGAGATGAAAGTGTGATAACAAGTAAGTAGGTTCATGCCTCTTTTTAAACTAAAAAAGAAAAAGTAAAGTTCCTTCCTCTCACTTTCTGTATTTTCCACCCTTTCTTTTTGTTTTCCCAGCATCCGAAGGTAATAGAGCTTGATAAAAATGCAGCGGGATGGGGCGTGGGGAAGATAACATTATTCCAGGCCCTTGCTCTGTTTTGTTAGGACAGATTTAATCTTTGGGCAGCATCAGAAGATAGGCCTGAATGATTGCCTGATCATTTCTTCACTCTCTCTTCTTTTATCTGGATTACTCTCGACTCTTTTCAGGGATGATATCTCTCTATTCTTATTTAGTAAATTAGACTATTGTTTCCCTGTATTTCACTTATCGTAAAATGTTTTCTTTCTTGACTTCAGGCCATTGTTCCTGGTTAGTGAGCATGCTGTCACTGGAGAGGGGATTCGAGGAGGGAACTATATAATTGGGGACAGACTCTGCCCTATTTTGCCAGTTCGAAGTAGTTTGCTGTTTAGTGCTCTTGATTTCATGGGAGTTTCTAGCAGAAAAAAGCATGGACAAAAGGGGTCAAATTCGGCCTTATAATCGAAGGGCAAATTAAGGAAAAATAATGAATATTGTGGAATATGGAACAGTCTCAAATGGCAATTTAATTTTCAAGTTAGCAAATACTCAGAATAACAGGCCATGGATAGTTTTTGAGAACATTTGTTCTGTCTGATTCGTCAGTGCTTCTCACTGCCTCATGATAAACACTACAAAAAAGGAAGAAACACAAACAAAAAATATTATGGTCATTTTTGTTCTAACAGCGAATCTCAAGGCTAATGGTTGTAGTTCAGAGACAGAAACCTCAGGACAGAAAACTAATATGTGTGGTGCTGGGACTTCGTTTGTTGTCACTGGAATGCATATTCTGGGTGGTAATCTTTTATCTAACTGTGCTTTGAAAATAAACCCCCCCCAAACAAAACCCACTGTAATTATATTTTGCTTGTTCACGCTGAGTAAAACACACCAGACGTTTGAGGAGGGCAGGCTGAGGTGCAGAGGAACCGAGCACGAGCACATGGTAGTGGCTTCACAGCAGGCGCAGCCTGATGGCTGGCACTGGCACCAGCCGAGCCTCAACAACACTCAAGGGGCTGCTGCTGTGTGCGCCTGTGATGAGGGCCTGGGTGAAGGTGGTTACAGGCCAGCTCATTAAAGATGATGAACCCCTGTTGTGCCATGTTTGATGACTGTTGAGGGAAGGCCAGAGTGAAAGAGCTTACATAAAAGCATTAGCAAGGACATAATGCCAGTTGACTCACTCAGCAAAATGTTGTCCCTGCACGGAGCATGTGAAGCCATAATTAGTGAAGTAAGTAAGTGCTGCCATGTCTTCTGGGAACTGTTGGGAGCCACCAGCTCCGTTATGTGGTTAATGACCACCTGCCCATGAGTGCCATGCAAGGTGATAGGCATTTCACAGGAGGCACATGGAAAGCCTCTCCAGAGGAGGCTGCTGCTCTTTTTTGGCTCTCTCCCCTCCGGTTTAAATGGTACCAATGTTTGGACTAGAGGTGCTGATGGAAAAATCTCATTCTTCATCCAGGAGGGCCATGTCCACGTGAGCAGGGTGCCTACAGAAAAAGAGGAGAGCAAGACAGAAATCATAACTATTTAATTGCTCTTTCAAAATGAAGCAGGGAGGCAACAGCATTTAACATACTTGTACTGAGTGTGCCTCCCACCCTGGAAGTGTTTATTCTGAGCCCAAAGAAACCACGACGGTGGGCCAGATCCATCCCTGGCATAAACATGGGGCGTGGGACTTGCTGTTGGTGGGGAGCCCATAGGTATGGGTGCAGAGCCTTTTGACAGGACACGGGAAGAGGCTCCATAGAGGCACCGCCACGTCCCAGCACCGGACGCTGGAGATGGCCTGAGGTGACTGGCCCTGTGCAAGGTATGGCGCCGGCTCTCCCGTGGGGTTTTCACCAGCTCCTTTAGATAAACTGACTGACCGTATCGAGCAGGTTGAGGGGGGACGGGACGTACGGGAAATCAGTCCTGCCAGAAGCTGGGGACTTCCAGCCCCTGTGCCTCTGAAAGGCCCCACTCCCACCAGCCCCCTGCCCCAGCGTTACATGCCCTTCCCCAGCCCAGAGCTCCCAGGGAACCCCTTATCTTTTTTATTATTCGCCTTTTTTTTTGTTGTTTTCCTATTTGTAAGCCAGAGGTGGGCTGACAGCTCTGGGGGGGCAGGGGCCGTCCCCGCCGCCCCCTCATCGGGCCCAGGGGCATCCCCGCATCCCGCCGGGCCTCAGGGGAGGCGGCTGCCCCTGACAAGGCCGAGGGGGGGGGGCAGAGGGCGCTCCGCTCTCCCCCTCCCCAGCACCCTCTGAGGCGGGGGCTCCTGCCCCCCGTGTCCCATCCCCGCCCCCCCCCCCTCCCCAAGGGCCAAAGCGAAAGCGAAGCGGCTCCCGAAGCCCTTCGGCGGTGGCGGCGGGCGCCATGTGACAGCCGGGAAGCGGCCCGGCCGCACGGGGCTGCGGAGGGCGATTAACGGGAGGCGGGGGTGCGGGTATGTATGACTTCTAACGACTGCCGTACCCCCCCCGGCTCTCCTCACCCTCCCCTCCGAGAGGGGCGGCGGGGGCCGGGCCGGGCAGGGCGGGCGGCTCCCCCCTTCACTCCCTGCCCCTCCCTCCGCCGCGTCCCCCTCAGGCGGGGCAGGGCAGGAGCGCGCCCCGCAGCGCTGCCCCTGGGAGGAGGGGACTCGCCGCTCCGGCATGGTCACGGCGGCTTATTAGGGTGGTCGCTTCCCCTCCCTGTTTTTCTTTTTTAATTGCTTTTTTATTTTTAATAATTTTCCCCCTCCTCCTCCTGGCCGCCGCGGCTGTCACCGCTCTCACCGTTACCCTTATCACCGCTCTTCCCGGGGCGGCCCTGCCCCTTTTTGTGCCCGCCGCGATGAGGCGAGGGGCCGGCGGCCGGCGGGCACGGCCGGCCCGCGGCGCCCGGGGGCAGCGGCAGGTAAGCGGGGGCGGGGGGGGCGGACACGACACAACGACGACAACGGGGGCGGTGGGGGGGCCAGGCCGGCCGGCCGGGAGGGCAGCCGGTGCTCACACCGAGCGAGGTGCCGGTGCGGAGGGCGCGGAGGCGGGCGGCGGTGCCGGTGACACCCGATGCCCCCCCGCCCCAGCCTCAGCCTTCCCGCCCCCGGAGCAGCCCGCTCCTCACTCCTTTGCTCCTTCCTTTGTTTTATTTAGGCTGTGTATAAAGACTTGTTATCGCCGCCACCCAAAAGGGACACCCCCTTCGGTGTGCCCAGCCCCCTATCCCCAGTTGAGACCCTTTGGGTCTCAGCCCGCTTTCCCTCTTGCTTTAACTCTCCCTCTCCCAACATTGAACCTGTTTCCCGCGTGTCTTCCCCCTCATCAGCCTGCCCGCCCACCCTCTCCCGAGTCGTGTCGTCCCGTCCCCCTCCCCTCCAACCTTTGTGCCTGTCGTGATTTATTCCACCCCCCGCCTTCGGTTTCTAAGGGACTCCCCTCCAACCTGTCTGTAGGTATGTTTGTGTAACCAGACACTGAGAGTAGCTGTCTGCCGAGGAATTAACTCGGCAACCGCCCCCCCCCAAGCTTAGTTTGCATTCAATAGAGGTGTTTGTTTTTCAGGTTTAACCTCCAGACGGGTCGAAGAAATCGCCCGAAAGAGGAACCACTTGGCAGATTTTTTGTTTCCTCCCGTGAAATCCCACTGGACGTGGTGCAGGTGGGGGATCGGGAGGGGGAGAGATTTTGGGGGTTGGGAAAAGGAGGGTGTGGGATGTTGGATGGAGAGTGACCAGGGGCCGAAGAGTTTGGGAAGGGAAGGGAAAAGGACTTTAAAGTTGGGAGGGTGAAGCCGTGCTTTCCCCCGTCGCTCGCAGGGAGGATAGCTCAAGGCTCTCGCTCTTGTTCGTTAAAAATAAATACTACAGAAGTTGGCAAATTTCTGTAGTTTTAGAGAAGTGGATTCTCTCCAGGATTAACGTAAAAAAATGTTGATGTTTGAGGAACTGCTCTTGCTCAACCCGTAAATAAAGTGGAGATGTTGACAGTTTGTCTAGCCTCTGGTAAACGAGAACAAAAAAAACATTTCATTTCTTGAAGGGCATCAATAATTGTGAGGGTGGGAGGGGGAGGAAGGAGTTTAACTATTAACCTTTATCTGGGATCGTAAATGAGTTGAAACTCATGTTTCTGAAGCTTCTTTTACCCATTTGCTTTTCTGTTTTCGCCCCCTCCGCCTTCCTTCCCTGGAGATGGTGAAAGGTAAATGAAAATGATGATGCTTGCATTAATTGGACAAGCAGGCGATTTTATGGCTCACCAGTAAAAAATAAATGCCACGGGAAAGTTGTAGTGCAAGTGGTGGGAAAGTGGTCTGGAGGGTGTGTGGGGAGGGGGGACGGCAGAGCAGCGGGGCTGGCTGCGGGTTGTGCGGTTACTTTAGGGGGGTTTGGTTTTGTGTTTCCAGGTCATTCACTTGAAGACGCCAGAGGACGGTTTGTGGAAGGTAAGAGAGCCTTTTCCCCAACGATTATATCCTCTGGGGCCACGTACCTGAGCTTTTGCCTGCCGCCCAGGCCCGCAGTGCCAGCATGCTCCTGCCGGGAAGTGATAAATGGGAGAATGCAGAGCTGTTGCTGGCCACGGCGTGGATATTGGGAAGCACAGCAATTTTTTAGCAAACAAATAAGCTGCTTTTACGCACCGAGATGCTTGTTTAGCTGATGAATTCCTGCTTTCCAAAAAAAAGGGATACCCTTTCTTTTCTTAATTGGGACATAGTTAGGAAAAACAGGAGGTGAAGAGGACAATGAAAAAGTTTCTGTTGCAACTGTTTTCTACACGTGGAAGTAATATGCCGAACTTAACATGTAGGTTGTTTCCGACAAAGATGTTAATACTCATTTAGGTATGATTTGGGAAAAAAAAAATCCTTGTACCTTCTTAATTTCAGCTTTCCCAAATGCGTTATGTTACTTTGTGGCACGATTCCTGCCTGAAGTGAAATAAAATGACTCTTACTACTGAAAATAAACTCTGTCCAGCCACCAGAACTTTTTTGCTTCCTACAGGCTTAATGAAGTGAAAGCAGGAGATCTTGGGGAGGAGGCAAGGGTGAGAGAGCTACAGGATCATAAAATTTGTCAGAGCGAGTGACTGGGGGGGTGTATCTTTATTAGTTTGTCAGCGTTGCAGTTACAAGCAAAATATGCAGTTCCAGTAAATGCAAATTCAAGTAATTTCAAATTAAAATTGCAAAAATGTTTCCCCATTATTATTATTTTTTTGGGGGAAGAGCAGCATCTTTCACTTGATTGTCATTGTTTTGTCATTCTCTTGTCTAGGAATCAAAAATACAAAGACTGAATAATACTCCTTATTGCTTATTCTCATGAGTCACTGTAAAAATCTGTAGGGCACACTCAGTTCTGAGGGAGTTCCTCTTCCCCCCTTTTAAATGAGTCCCTGCCAGCAACAAGTGTGTTGATATACTGATCTGAAGGACTTGGGCACAATGCCAACTCAAGCAATTTAAATGACATGGTTAATAGTGTCTCTACTGTCCTTATCACACAGTAGTTGTCTTTAATAAACTCAGTGAACTTCCAAGTGATAATCGTGGATGACAAATTAACTCGAGTCCTAGCTCTCCTGTTCAGAAGAACTCTCTTTTGCTCTGACTGCTAAATACCAAATGCTAATTCCAGATGAACTGTGAGAATTTGCAAAATACACCTCTCCTCTAAATATGTGATTTCTTTCAGGCAAATAAGAGCCAATTAGATTATCTGAAGTGATTTCTAATGCTAAAGTGTTCCCATGGATTCTACTGCTAGCAGTGTCATTTTGTTAAGTTTTTCTGTAATAATAAATTTATGTGGAACACTGCATCCTTCAAATGAATACTTATAAAACATCTAAAAAGAGGAAATAATTTTGCATAAAGTAGGTAAGCAGTATAACATATCTATCAAATTCAGACACTCTGTAATTCCTGTAAAACATTTTGGATGGAAGTGAAAATGATTGTTCCATCAATTTCAATTTGAAATAGGTAACCTTTAAAAAGCAGTTAATAGAATTACAGAAGTATGCACACTGGCAAACAGTAAGCTGTTTCACAGTGGGAGTTTTTTTTAGTACCTCCAGTTCTCTTACTGACTTTTCCCCGTGTAGAATTAAAAGATTACAACAAAATACGAAACTACAGAAGTACAGAAGAAGAGTCAGAGTAGTACAATTGACAGTTTAACTGCAAATTGCATGTATGATTGCTGAGATGAAGATTTTTATTTTTTGATATATTTGATCCTACAAATATCTTTGCTAGATCTCATTTTCCTGATTTCCAAACCTGCTAAATCTTGCCAAAAGCTGTAGTAACGCTCATGTTCTCAGCAGCTGTTAAGAGCTTGCTGCAGCATTTAATAATGATGTGTTTCATGTCTTGTGGCTGTGATTGATATGCAGTGCTGTGTGCTTAACCAATAAGTTTGGAAATGCTGCTCTTAATGGCCAAGATTGTATTTTTGAAAATTAATACATGAATGCAGACTGTCTAATATTTCAGGTTTGATTTCTTGTGGCTTTGTTTGCAAAATTCTTTCCTTTGAGACCAGTGAAAACTAACTACATTCTACCTATTTCTTAAAAGTGACAAGAGATAAACAGTAAAAATGGTCAATTATTTTCCTAAAAGCCTTGTACAAATGAAGAAGGCCGGCAGATATATTTTTTTCTGCTTTATGTGTCACCAATTGTGTTATAGCCACAACTACAGTTATTAAGTGTAAGCTTTTATAAAAGTAAAAGACCCAACCTGAAATAGTATGGAAATCTTTTAATGAAACTGCTATGGCCCAGAGAATGGGGCAGAGAAGGTAGTGTGCCTTGATGTATATATTCGCAATATATTAGATAGTTAATTTCAGTCATTCCTTGACAGTATGGATCTGCCCTATTTATTAAAACTAAATATTTTTTTGGTTCCAAGTAACATTTGGAAAGATACTTGATGATACAGTATTTCTAGAAGCACTTTTTGATAGCTGATAGGTCACTCCTCCTTTTTGGATGCTCTGAAGTTATGATAGCGGTTTTCCGACACTCAGGATGTGAAGTTTAAAGAGATCTTCATTGTTAAGCCTTGTAATTTATGAGTTTTTTTCCCCTTGCAGCCCTCCTCAAACCTGATAGCTGTTTCATTTTCACAGTTGGTCTCATGTTCCACTTTTCTTTTTGCTTTGAAGGCTGGGTGGAAAGGCTTGTCAGGGTGTGCGGTTGTACTGCTCCATGCGGGGCTGGGTGGCTGGGCTTGAAATCATATGGGTGTTGCTCTGTTCCCGATTCCTCTTTCTTATTAAAGCCAATGCTAAGAATCTCTTAATTAGCAGTGTATCACATTAGAAACCACAGGCTAAACCTCATGTACTTGCATAATGGCATTTTGAGAGATAAGGCCGTGAAGACTTGGGGGGGGGGAGGTGTTGATGAAAACTGGGCATGTTAAATGCACACAAAAAGTGTTCAGGTTCAGAAAGATTTACAGATGTAGTGTGCTTGAACCATTTCTCTGTAAAACATCTTTTTCTTTTATCCTCCTTTGTTTGCCGTGTTCATCACTTAAGACCTGAAATTGCTAACATTCATAATAAGCACAATCTTACTATTGTGAGGAATGCCACTGAACTAATTGGAATAATTTTTGGTAAAGCAGTGCCCTGTGTCTGCAGAGTGGACTAGCCCTTGTCTTTTAAGCTCCACAGGGCAGGGAATTGTCTTCGAAGTATTTTCTGTAAAGTGCCTGGCATGTCTGTGTGTGCCAAAAAATGATAAATAATAACAAACAGTAGTTGACAATTCATGTAGACTTTTTTTTTTTAATTATTATTTTGGAATTTGCCTATAGGGTACTTTCTAGCAAAAAGAAAAATACCAGAGTGGCTTCCAGCTGGGGAAAGATGTGCTCTGACAGCGAGAGCAGCTTTTAATCGAAATAGAACACACATTTAATCGATAGTATCTTCTGTGAAGCCATCAGGACAAAACATCAACTGGCATAAATCAGTGCATCTCCACTGAAGTCTGTAGAAACACGGCTGACTTACACCAGATGATGTGAGTGTCCTTTTTGGCTTTAACAGTTTTCCTTTAATCTTCTTGCCACTTAAACTTTTACTATGATCTGCCCACATTCCAGAAGTGTGGAATGAAGATGGGATAACGTTTCCTTACTTTCCTTCTCCTTTAAGCCTTTTGCGGCTTTTCTTTTGTATGATGTATGCTTTATCAGTTATATATGCTCTAGTCTCCCCTTCAAGCCTGTGAAGGTAACCGTCCTCCTCAAAACCACACCTGAAAAGGAGTGTCATAATATTCAGAAACACTCCAGTCTTGTCTGGCTTTCCAGGTGCAGGTGTATTATAAATAGCTTCCGGATCATACTGTATTTGTTACCAAAGGTTCCTAAATACTGTTGTTAGTAACCCTCTTATTAGCAATTTGTGTCACGTGAAGAAGTTTAGAAACATTGCCCCCCACGTCTATTTCCCAGAATAATATTATTGTGTCTGCCAAGTGTCTTAATGTTTTGAGTTACTAAACTACATCATCCATATGAAGTAATTGAAAATGCTGAGTGTGTACAGCTTGTGTGGTGGGAAAACTCAAATGAAATTTGGGCAGTAAAGAGGATAAATAAATGCTTTTTTTTTATCTTCCAAGCCTCTAATAAACAGTTTTGAATGCAGCGTTGGTAAACTAATCCTTGTTAGACATGGGAAAACTGAGTAGAGCTGCTCACTTTCAAAAGTTCAAGCTAAATCTTGTTGTTTCCTCTTAAAGTATAATGCCAGTTTTAGGATTTCAGGATAAATATTTTTAATAAAACGTGTTTTGTTAAGTACTACAGAAAAGTAATCAAGTTTGTGAGATGATTGCCCAAAATTGATGGTTTTGAAGAAAGATTGGCTAATTGTGAGAGTGAGAGAGTGTGTGTGTGTGTGTGTGTGTGTGTTCAGGTTTGGAAGCAGTGGAGAAAGCATAAATCCTAACACATACACAGAGCAGCTACGAGGAGAACGTGATTAACTGCCTAATCATATATTTTTGCTCAAACGTCTTCTCACCCTATGCCCAGTTTTTTCCTGAGCTTTATAAACTAATAATATCTTCAGGGGAAAAAAAAAAAAGTAATAAGATGAAAATATTGTGCCCAGATGCTGCACTGCAGAAGGTTACATAGAAATGTCTGTAGAGCCTGATAAAGAGTGGATTCTGCAAGTGGAAATGAGCATACTCCATTTCCTTTGAACTGACTGGAAAGTTACTTTCCTCTTTCCAGCTTGCCAGTTCTTCCAGAGCTATAAAGGATCATAGTAACTAAACCTTTCAGCAACATTTTATTAAAGCAGGAAATATATGTAATTACAACATTTCAAGTGACTCAATAAAGATACATAGAAAACCAATAATATATGCAATAATTTTAGTTCTTTCAGGCACTCAGATGTCGATTTTCTTTTTTGTTTGTAGTTAGGAAAAACTTTGGATGGAAATGAGGCTGCAAAAGGGCAAGAGTCGATGCCAGAAAAGTAAAGCACGTTTCAGAGCCTGCCTTGATTTTGTTTTCTGTTGGTGATACAGTCTTTGCAGAAAGTGAAAACATTCTGACAAAACTCTGAACTTGACTGTAAAGCTGTAAGAGTTAGCCGTTTTCAGAAATGCGTGTCTCTTCAATAGACTTCCAAATTGTGCACAAAGACATGTTTTCAGTCTTTTTTTATTATTATTTTATCTATTTTATTGTCAGAAACAATTTGCAGGTCTTATAAATCAGTCCTAGTAGGACATCAGCTCCAGTTGAGTTATGACAGTTTATAGCAGCTGAGGATCTGATATAATACTGACTTGAGAGCCTGGTCCTGCTAATAATGTAATATTCAATGAAGTCAGATTTCATAGATAGCATGTTATGGCAAGGAAAGTTGAACTTCTACATTTTTATCCAAGAATTTCCTAAAAAATATAAATTTATAAGGTGCTCTCATAGGAGAGGGAAGTCCTGATATTTCACCATTTTAATGGTTTTCTTAAACTCCAGCTAATGAAGAAGAATCAAATGCTATTAACTTGGATTGTAGTTTTCTATGTGTAATGGTGATTTTAGGGTTGCAAATACTTCACTGGCATTTAATTCATAGCTAAAATAAAATATTTTCTCTGTTCAGTTCCTTAAGATTGTAACAGCAATTTATGAATTGGAGAATTATTTCTGTGAAATATTTTCAAGGATTTTTTTTTTCTCACCTTGTTAATGAAATTGCAGAAAGGTACAAAAGATGAGGTAGATGTTGGGAAATGATTTAGAGAAATTAAAAAGAAAATAATTTTTTTAAAGTGAAGATCTAAAGCTAGAAATGATTGCTTTTCTGTGAACTTTCTTCCTAAAGAGAAAAACACTCCCAAAAGATTTTTTTTTTCTTTTTATGTTTTACAAATATTGTAAAACTGTGGAAGAAATTATATATTGTAGATTGCTTTTGTCTGTAGCGAGGATTTTTTTAAGGCTAGATCTCAGAGGATTTTATATATTAACTACAGATCACTCCTGGCCAGTCACAACTCTGCATGATGCCTACTTGTGTAAGGTTTTTGTTCTGAAATAAAACTTTTTCTTTTTTTTTTTTTTCTCTTCTGCATTATAAACAATTTGAGTAATATATTGGACACTCTACATAGAATAGCAGAACACCCAAAAGTTTAGCGGATGAGGGGTTTTTTATCCTTCCCACCCTTGCTCTGCAGTCGTGTTTGTGCAAGTTCCGTGTCCAGTTGTGTGAATCTGCCGGCAGCGGGAGGGGACCACGGGGGACGGTGCAGACCAAAAGCTGTTCCTGGGGGAGCGTTGGCAGGATCAGAGCCTTGTACTGTAAACCGGCCCTCGTGATTTCAAAATGAAAGCATATTAACCTATGAGCTTAAAAATAGCTACCCTTAATTTAAATATGCATTGGCAGAATCCTAAAGCCTTCCAAGTTCTCTTCTGCTGTGACTTTGTATGCCGAGTTACCTATTCTAGAATTTACTAATGGAATCTTAAAAATAAAAAAAAAAAAAAACCCACAGAAAATATATATCTGATCAAAGCAATTGTTAGAAATGACACTATTTGATAAGATCATCTGCTGAAAATAAAGGGGGAAATGAGATCTGACTGAGGTAAAACCAGGTAAATAGCTTTCAGCTCTGCTTTTGTTATTCAAGAAGAAAGAGAAACAATAGGTGCTGTTTAGAGTCAGGAGCTGCCCTTCTAACCTCTGCTGCTCTTAAAATGCCTGAAGGTTATTGCATGGTTCATGGTGGCTTTTATGCTTGCAGTTCAACTTTTAATTTTCTAACAAAAGGGGATGCGGTACCAGCCTGCTGATAAACACGGCTCAAAACAATCGGGGAGAAAAATGGAAAAATTCCTCATGCTTTGTTCCTCCTTTCCAGTTAGTGAAATATACTGGCAGATTTTTAACAGAAGGAAGAGCACTGCCTCCTGTGTTAAGCTGCCAGAGCCAGAGCCTGTTTTTTACGAAGTATTTTCCACATTTATTTCTACAAGGATAGGATGTGCTTTCACATTCAGTAGCCCCATCCCAAAGAAATGATCCGTTGCGTGCTGTTACGGGGAGTGATCTGAACCTCCACAAGGGCTGTATCTGTTTCAACAAGGTGTCTAATTCTTGCTGCGCTGGCAAAATCAAGTCGCTTTAGCCTTAAATCCAGCCTTCCAAACTCCAGCTGCCTGGCCCAGAAGTGGCCCTGCTGAGCACCAGAAGCACCCTTTTCCCTGCGAGCTGTAAAACGAGGCAGGGTGTAAGTGACATGGACAAATCTCAGCCAGCAGTTCATCCCTGTACCTTATTCGTGCTGCCTGGGTTTGTTGGGGTGATGACCACCAGTGTTCAGAACACCGTGCTGGGAGCAATGCTTTGTACTTGGACACCGGTGTGATCAGAGGAGAGAAGGGGTCAACTTCTGAAGGTATTGTTTTCCAGCACAGCTGAAAGTAATGGAATGTAACAGTTTTAGGAATGTACACCTGTGAGTATATAATAAGAGAGTATCTGTTTGTGTATTTTCACTGCTGACATTCAGATCAAAGGTTGTTGTCATAAGAAAAAGGGAAAGGGGCCACATGTCTTACCAACTCTGACCTGTTGTCTTGCTCGTTGTTTGCAAGTTTTCACTAGAAAATCAGTCATGAGCCTGCTTCAATGAGGTGACTTTCAGGGCTTCACTTGGTGCATATGGATATCCAGTTAAAAAAAAGCAGCAGATTCAGGTCTGAGTGATTAAAAGAAGAAATACTACCAGCAAGTGCTGCCACTTAAATACCAAAAGTGATGCCCACTCTTGCATACGGCAGTACTGGGATATTGTCACCAGGACTTAAAAAAGACCCCACCATTGTGTTTTGAGGCAGTGAGTGTTACTCCTGGATGTCTGATGCCAGAAAGAGTGACAAGTAAGCTGAGAAACATCTTCAACTCTTTACAAACACATACCAGCTTAAGCATCTTTGACCTTTTACAACTACATGCCGGCTAAAACAAAAAGCTGAGGAGGAGTCTGCCTCTTGCCTTCCAGCTTGCTTGCAGCTAAAGGAAATGTATCCCAAACGGAGGGGGATCCCCCAGGCCCTGGAAGCTGTTTAATTAATCATCACTTTCAGCCTGCTCATTAAATGGCTTTTCTTTTCTCACATGAGCAAATGAAAAAGATGATTACACCTGGGAGAAACAATGACACCTGTTAGATCTTCTTCTATTGTTAAGCAGAGTTTAAAAAAAAAGAAAAAAGATTTAGATTTAATTTTAGATATGCAGAATAAGTAGAACTATGCTTGCTTCATTTTTTTGCAGGTTATGTGGGATTTGTACTGGTACACATTTGTGTCATTATAATGTATGCTATTACACCTGGCAGTAATTTTCATCTTCTTCAACTGAATTTGCTTAAATCAGAAATACTAGCTTTTTAAATTTCTTTATTAAGGTAGAGACACTTTTACTGTCAAATTTTTGCTTGCTGCCATGATGCGTCTGACTTGATTTCTGTAAAACAAAGGTGTTTTAGATGAGAGTTCAAACTACCCTCAGCAGAGCCTTCAGTGTTTTTCTGCTTCTGTTGCAGTAACATTTTGGTCATGATAGATGTCTTGGCAGCTTATGATGTAATTTATCATGTTGCTTCAGCGCTGGGGCTTTGTCAGCAACAGGGAATTTCAGGAAGAATTTTCCATTGGCTCAACAAAGCCCGCAGCAGCACTGTGAGAATTTTACATGGAAATCTTGAGTGTAGACATGGCCGAAGAGAAACTTACTTGTGTGTCTGATTTTTGGGGCACGTTTGGTAAGAAGTAGTAGGTCAGGGCTGTTGGGTAACCGTGGTCATCAAGAGCTTAGCTCGCTGTCCGTGCTCGATGTGCGTAAGACCTCTTGCAATCTTTTCTCAACATGTTGTGGAAAGTTATTGGTGCTTTGATAATACACATTTTTCTCTTTCCCTGTGGGCTCTGCAGCTCCAGTTTGCTCTGGGTGAATTCCTGGGGCGCGTTGTTTGCTTACTGTACTGGGGCCTGGGAAATCAGTATCTTACTATAAGTCCATAAAGACTGTTGTTCGGACAGTGATTTAAGATATTCTTTCCAAGATAGCAAGTCAGATCGAGTCCTCATTTTGCTTCACCCGGATTTATTCCACAGAAAATCACAAGCTGGGTATAATTTGCAAATGTTTGCTTTAGTTGCACAGTTTTCACAGTGTGTTCTCCCAGTTTAAGGGTGGGGAAAATATGCAGTAAGGCCCGTGACACCATTTCACACAACCCTTGGCCACATGGTTTTGTTTTATTTCTTGCTTTCTGCTGGCAGGCACTGAAGGGGGTGTTAATTCGTGGCCTGCTAATTTTGCTTAGAAGGTCTGTTCAGCCATCGGCACAAAAAACAAGGGTTACCAGCCTTGCTGTTGCCCACGGCAGCTGTAGTCCAACAGCAGCACGTGCTGCTGGGATCACAAGGCTGGTGGACTACTCTCATTCCCTTGCAGTAAAGCCACCAGCCCGGCTTCTCCTTCGCTTGCCCACTGCTTCTTTGGCAGGTAGCAGCCTGGCCGCTTGTCAGCCGGTGGTACTGTGCGCTTGCTGTGTCATCCCCCTATTATTTTGGGTTGGCAAGCTATGAAGAAATGACTTGACTTTAAGGTGCTGCTGCTGTATGTCTTTCAGAGCTCCGTGGTAGGACCTAGTTACCTTAAAGATCGCTTCCTGGAGCAATGTCTGAAGGGTGTTTGCCTTCAGATGCTAGCCTGCTTAATTTCCCTGCTGTTATATTGGCTGCAAGCAGGCGTGGTGAAATGTTTGCCTGCTGGACCTTGCCCTAGCCCATCAGGTTTATATCTGGTCCATCTTTGGTCAGTTGGCCAAAGTGGCATTGTTCCGAAAAGTTAAGGTCCACGACGGCGTTAGCTCTCCCTTTCCATCCAGTTCCTGCCTTCTCCCTGGCTCTAGAGCTGGCTCACCCCTGATCCCATAGGAGCCACCTTACAGCCCTGAACCTGCAGACTAAGCCACGGAAAATCAAGTAGCTTTCTGCAGGGTTATCTCCCCAGACTGGCTTTTCACTGGAGTGGCCATGTTCCGCCACCAGCAGCGAAGATGTGGTGGGACAGCCTGGAGAAAGGGGAATGGTGGCACAGCCTTTGCACGGGCACATTTTAGTCACCTCGTGTTGTAAAAATGCATCTCTTCCCTAGTGCTGCGGCTATTACACATATTTCGAAGCAGGAAAGCCTTTTCATTGTTTTATCACGTGTGTGCACATCAGAGAGCAAGACAAAAGCTAGGGACATTTTATGCATCACTGTTAAAGGGCCTGGGAGGTGGTGTTTGTCTTAAATGTTATCAAAGTCCTTATGGCTGGCAGTGACTGAGAGCTGGTCTGTGATGTCATATTATTTTTCTTTATGTTTGGAGATAATATATCAGCATAACAATTTCCAAACTAGGAAACTACACCAATTTAAGTTAAACCCAAGGAACAAGCTCTATGCCTCTAATTCCTGCTTTCTGCAGAAGACTTGGCAATACCATAGCAAGCATTTTTGGCTGAGGCAAGGAGTCTATTTGCAGTATTTATGTAAATATCTTTTTTTTTTTTCTGGAGGAAATGCCACTCACTGTACTTCATACTTAAGGTGATCAGCCAGTGGGAGAAAATGAGTTTGTTGCTGTTTAGCTTGCTAAAGAAGATAAAACAGTTTCTGCTTTTTTTTTTTTTTAACCTTATAAACATCAGAATTTTTTATCTTCCCTGTTTGTTTTTTGTTTCTTTTTTTCTTTTTTCTGAAACAAGGCTAAAGAACTAAAATATGAGCTGTCTGAATCTGGAATTGGGAATGAGAAATGTTTTATTAAATTTATTTTCTTGTTTTGCTTATCAGCTGAAGTGATGAAAAAAATTCAAACCCCCAAAGCCTGAGCATATGACATGCATAACTTAAAAAACCCAACAAAAGTCTGATTAAAATACCTTGCCCTGCCTATTGCTTAAGTTTTTATCTATTGATATATGTGATTTTAAAACCCAACAAAAATAGCTAGTGAGTTCTAGGAGGGAAAAAAAAAGGAGAGAAAGGTGGATTTTGGTACAAAAATAAATGCAGAAACAAGCATAATGCCTTCTGTCCTCAGAATAATGTTAAAATGGGTTTAAGTTTCATCCTCGGAGGGGCTTTGTTGTGTTCCAGTGACACATAGGATAAAGTAATTTTTATGTCTTTTTCACTTAAATATAAGTGGGATTTCTCCCAGATAAACAAAGTAACACACACTCAAAGGCTCTTTCTGCTTCATTTAAACACCCCACCTTATCAAAACTCCATTTCCATGAGTGATGGATCTTGGCTCTGGATGGGAGAATGAAGTATTCAATTACCTTATTTTCATGTGCTAATGAAGCAGAATGTGGCTTTAGGGGGTTTCTTTTCAGCAAGGTAGCCTGTTTGGTTATGCACATGCCGCCTTCTTGTGTTTCCTCCACGTCTCTGTCTACACTTAAGCGGTGGTCCTCACGGGCAACAGTGGCTAATCCTCCTGCCTGACAACAAGCCTCGGCCGCCTCCAGCCCAGCAGGAGCAGCCCTGGCCTGTAATTAGTGGAGCCATCAAACCAACTGTTTGGCTCGAAATTATTTCTCTTGGCCCCTCTTGCAACAATTTTATATGGTGAAAATCCGTGAAGGGTTGTTAGGTTGGGGGTTTTTTTGTCTTGCTTTTCTTTGCCTCACCTGGCTCTGATGGGTTCTCTGAAGTCCCTTGGCCGGAGCGCCAGGGGATTTGTGCTCCAAAAACTCTGGCTGTCCTCAAAATGGGAAGCACACGGTTTAAATATTTGCTGTAATTTGTTCGTCTGAGCTTAAAAGTGCAGGTGCATTTGTGACTGAGTGTCACATGGTAAAGGCAAGTATTTTTTTTATAGCAATGTCACGCTGCTGGCGGTGGCAGCAGGCACGCGAGTGACTCTTCAGTACTGTCACCCCCTCCTTTGGCATCCCCAGCATAACTTCTGTCAGAGGCACTGGTTTAATGGGTGGGATCATTCATACTTTTGAAGCTATAATATACTTTAGGTGATAGCCCCTTAGCCGCAGTTCCACATCCTTTTAGCACTGTATAATGAAAATTAACACATGGTGGGGGTTTTCCTAGCGACTGTATGCTAGGAATTACTGTGTCAGCTTCTCCACAATAGATGATGGAGGGAAATAACCATCCAGGAGTTACTCACTGTCAGTTATGAAGTTGAGGAATTGGAAAAAAGGCAACAAATTTCCCCTTTTTCCTTCCCCCAAAGAATAAAATTAGAAGGCTCTGCAAAGTGCATTGAAACACATATCCAAGTTTGGATATTATTATTTTTTTCTTTCTGTAGAGACTTCTAAAGAAAGTGAAGAGCAACTTAAATGTCTGTGGTAGGTGTAAAGCAGTCACCTTCATTTCTCCTGTTAAAGCATTAACACGGAGAGGAATAGACTTTTAATATAATGTAAGTTACACTTTTGTCCCCTAAGATTTGTAAAAAATGTTCCTAAGAATTATTCAGCATCATAATGAATCTCTGCTCCTGCTAAATAATGGTAACTAGTAAGTAAAAGGAAAAAGTTAGTAGCCACTGGTAGCATGGTTTTGTAAGGTGCACCATGCTGCTAGGCATTCTTGATTCTCCTGAAGGAAAAATAGGGGAAAAGAAGTGTATGAAAACAAAAATTGAAGCCCTCAGATGTTCTTTTAAGATAATCTTTCATAAAGGTACTGAAGTAAATGTAGTGGTAAAGTCCTGTGATGAATTAAAACAGGTGGAAAAAAATAGGAGGCAAGGGATAGTAGTCCTCAGCTCTCAACCTGAGGAGACTCCCATTTAAGTGGAGCTTTAAAAAATGGGTATTGCCTGTGTGTTCAGGCAGAGGGAGATCAAGAAGCCGCCGTGATCAGTGGGGTTACCTGGCCAGTGGTTTGAAGTTCTGTACGTTCAGACTGCTGGGGGAAGATAACTCGAGAAGTACGCAAGAAAATTAATAACACATGTTATTAACTAACTTAATAACATGTTGTGGTTGTAATTTAATAGCACACATTGTGGCTGAAGTACATCACAAACCAGAGCTGCTGGATGCAGTGATGTTTCCAGTTCCCCTTCACAGAAATACGGCTGATGCCGTGTTCTGCTGCAGCCGCTGAATACGGCTTCCGTGGCAATCGGCTCCCAGGAAATTCATCTCCTCTGAAGGAAATTCCCGGCATGCTTCCCCTCCCTCCAGCCTTCCTCCCCTTGGGGGGGGAACTTCCCTGCCTCTCCCGGATCTTTTGGCTGTCCTATCTCCAAAGTGATCTGGGGGAAAACAAGGTGTAGCTGGAGCTCTGCAAGAGCACCGGCTGCCTTTGGCAACCAGAGAAGCGCGCTGAGATCTGAACCAAGTCGCAGCAGCTCTTCTGTCCCTTAAATTTGGGGAAACCGTGCTCTTGCGCTGAAGTAGGATAAAAGAGATTTTCGTGACTAATGTTTTGCATGCCAAAATGCGCTGTTCTGGAAAGGAAAGCAATTAACTTCATTGGTTATGAGTTCAATTTGTTGTTCTGGTTACGAGTTGGAGAGTTTTCAGTTGAAACTTCATAAAGCTTTTAATTTTTTTAATCGTTCTCAAAGCGCAGCATCTCAGAGCATCCGTTTCAAAATAAAGCACGGGTGATATTTTTATTTTATATGCACAAATTTTCTTTGGGAACCATTGATGAGACATGTTTTATTTCACATTGCTTAACATTATTCATTTGTCCCAAAACAAAACTTTTTCAATGAGCACAAAAAACCCCCATCCTCCTGCCTTCTTAACTAGTTTTGAGACAACTTTTCTCCTCTTCCCCTCCACCCCCTTTTCTGTGTCACTTTCTTGGATCCGAGCAGTAAAGCGTCTGGTATCTCAGTGTGACTTGAGGTTACTGAAGCAAACTTTGCAGAGTTTTGAAAAAAATAAAGGGAAGCAATGTCTCCTGACTTGGAAAAAACAAACTTGTTTATACTGCTGCACTTGGCACTGGTCAGCTTGGCAGGAACAGACACTTAACATGCATTTGGAGCTGATAGTAAATTAAAATTAATAATAAACTGCATATCTTTTACAAAAGTGTATTTCTTCTCAGAAAAAAAAAATTCTTCTCTTCTTTAGTTACTTAGACTTTTAGCTCATTTCCCAGGTGTTTCTCAATTGAGAACGTCTCACTAAAGTTGTTCATTTTAACTCCTGTCTCACTTTCTGGCCCTCATACACCAGCACCTTGCTGCGCCATTTACACTGGAAACATGACCGAGGTGTGTGTTTCTAGGAGCATGTTTACTGGACGTTTTAGAAGTTTGTAAACTGTTATGTTTTGGAAGACTCCTCTCAGAAAAACTAAAATTTTCATCACTTTCTATTCTAGAATGGTGACGACAGGAAAGAGAAAAAACATTTTATGGTGGTAGAGGTAATATTTTCTACATTATTTTATATTGAGGACAAATGTTGAGTTCACTTTACCGTGAGATGTGTCTTGGGGACCATGGTATAGCTTTGTATATTTAAATATGCATAATTCCTAGGCATGAATTTTGTGTGCGAAGCAGTTATCTTACTGCATCTCATCTCACTGTAGAGGGAACTGTGAAAATTGTATGATCATGCAGTATGATTTTTGTGTGTAATAGGTATACACAGCATAATCATCAAATTCAGCGTACCAAATAACATTTTATAAGAGATTCATGTGTTTATTACTTCAGAGATGAGCAGACTAGCAGTCCTCCTCCTGCTTGATTAATGTTAAATTTATCTTTACTAAGAAATATGAAGCCAACAGTCTCAATTACCGAGCAAAACCAGGAGAAATTGAAAGAAGAGTACAAAAATAGCAAAAGTCATCTGAAGAAGGGAAGTCTCCCTTCCCAGTGAATTGATTGCAAACCAAAGATTAGCATTTAGATCATGCTGCTTCCTGCATATCAGTAGTCTTACGCAGACGTGGAATGCCATTGATTTCTATTGTGGCAGCTTAGGCAGACTATGTGTCTTGGGGAAAATGAAAGCATCTACAGTTAAAAACCCATACCACTGCATTAAATTCAACCTGCAAAACTCCATGCATAAGTAATCGTAAAGCCACACTTGAGGCTGTTGTGTGTTGGATTTCACGTCAGCTTCTGAGTGATCTTAAGGAACAGATCAAGCAAAGCCACGACAGCAGGCTGTTCTCGAGGTGACCAGAATATGGTAAATGTCAGAAATCCACATCTGAAATAAGAGGTCGCACGCTCTTTACCAAGCGCAGACAAAGAAAAAAGGCTCTTTGATGTGGCTCTAGCGTAGTATCAGCTTTGTCTCTAACAAGACCTCTGTGCTGCAAACTTGATTTGTGTATATGTTCTGTTGGGTGGAAGGGCTGATACAGGCTTATCCTTCCTGTCGTCTCCACCCCCACCCGCCTCTCCGAGGTCTCTGTTTCGGCTGGCTCCAGTCTCAGCCAGTTAGTCGTCATCCCAGCCCAATCACCTAAAACCCCGGATAATCCCATTCCAGTGCATAAACCTGAGCAGCCATAACAGCGATAAACAATTGCATAGCAGCTGCTTATTGCAGACCTGCACCCACTGGAGATGCCGGGGGCGGCAGGGGGACCTCAGATGCTGCTGCCCAGAGAGTAGGGCTTCAGGTGGCAAATGATGTATCGGTGTTTCCCACTGGTTCCTGGTGCACGTGGCAATTTCTGTACCTACAGCAATTCATGCTTTTGCTAAATGTATAACCCCCTGTCTTAATACTAACATTGCCTTTCACCCCACTGCTGCTCCTGCCCCTGTCTGTGCCTGGGGCAACACCTACACAGCAAGTACCTAAGGGCTATGCTTTGCTCTTGCACAGCCCAGGCATTTTGTCCCCAAAGTTTTGATATACCTGGTCTGGCAGCATGAGACAGGAGAGTGTCCCTCTTTTCACTTATAATTATTTATGTATTAGATTTCTATACGTGGAGATGTGAATAAGGTAAACTTTCCAGTACTGTCTGTTGTGGACAGTGGATGTGATAGGAAAATGGTAAAGGACGAAATAACTTCCAGTGGAGCACCTTCACCGCCCTTCTGCTATACTCTTTTCACTGCCTTTTAAGTAGCTTTTTATTTTAGAGAAAAGGGGTTAGGTATTCTGCTAGGTATGAAATGTCCTTCCAGTCACATTAATGTCATTTACACACTGCCTTACAAAACCCAGCACAGCACGCCTGAGCTCCTACTGTAAACGAGTGAAAAGTAGCTATGAGGAGCATCTTCCAACAAGGGTTTCTTGCAAATCAGAATTATGAACTTGAGCTACCCATGGTACCCAGACCCCCATCACTCTGCTTGGCTGTGAGCAGAGCAACACGGGCTCCCCCCTGTCATCTGCTCAGCAGATGGAGAGAGAAGACCCCAGTGGAACCAGGTTGACCATCCTGGTTGCTGCAGTGGCACATGGGCAGCCCGTGTGCTGCCAGTGCCTGCCTGCCCACAGCTGGGGCTCAGAGCTGTCACAGCCACCCATACAGGACGGGCTGAGGGGAATTCAGAGGGCAGTCTCTTGATTTGTGTCCCCCTGGGCTCCTCCCATCCCCAATGGGGGCTGTGTTCAGGGAAACAGGGCTGTTTATCAGGCCTCAGGTGGCACTTGTCAGCCAACCAGTTGCGTTTTCCTAAATACTCCTTGGAGAGCAACATGTAATGTACAGTGAAGGAGGCTGTTTTCCTTTTTTTTAATTCTAAAAAAGGTATTAATCAAAGGGGATTCATACCTCCAAGAAAATTAATCCACCCTGTAATCTTGTACTTTTGTTTGCACAGTTTATCTTCGTATGGTAGAGCATTAGCCATTTCACATGTTCACATCCCACACCAGTCTGGTCAGTTCTGGGTCTGCTGTACCGGCTCTCCAGATCATAGCTCACTGCTCCTCCAGGTATCCTCCTGGGAGTTGCTCCTCCATGCATCAGAAATCTGGCTTTTCTCTTACCTGGGTAAGGAACAAAAGAGGAGCTGATAGAAGTCCCTCTTCGCTGTTAGCCATGAAGCCGCCGTGACCTTGTTTGTGTTGTGCTAGTTTTCGGACGAAGAAATCACTGACATTTCTTTCCCCTCCTTTTAGATTGATGGGTGGAAGCAGTCCTTGGGATTTGGCTACTTTCAAAACAAAATATTTGACCCGAGAGGTAATATTTATAGCAGGCAGCTAATAGAAAACACACTCTGTCCCTCCTGTGTGTGCGCACGGCGGGTTCCCTCCTGCTCCTGACCTCTGCCGCGCGCGCTGCGGCTCCATTGGCTTCACCTTCTGTTCCCTTCTCCGGAGAAATGAATCACCAGCAGCAGCGGGGCTGGGCATGCGGGGAAGCGGGGTGCAGGAAGTTCACGGCAGCCCCGTGCCATTCTGACCCCTCCGCAAATGCCCCCTCCTGACGGGAAGTGATGGATGGCCGCGGGGCTTCTGCATCCCTCACTCGTGAACTCCGAAGGTCACCCAGGAGAGGGTTATTCTCCCTTCGGAAAGAGACCCCGGAGGGATGTTGATTTAGTGACAGCTAGCAAGGACTGACCCTGTCAGTCAGTGCAGTAGCGTCGTGGCGGGGAATGGTGTTAGCGTTGGGTCACTGGACCTGAAGCAGGAGGAAACGATAGCTGGACCCTGTAAAAGCCCTCCTCCCGGGTCACTGATTGGATCTGGCAGGTGGGAAGGGGCTATTTTGGTTGAGGTATCCTGCTGATGGAGCAACTGCAGTCCCAGCTCCCCGGCAGCAGCAAGTGCATTTAAGTGAGGGCTGGGTGAAGCCGCCTCGTTTGCTTCCAAACAGGACCTCTCCCTTTTTTCCCTCAAGGAAGAAATATCTTGTCAGCGGGAACAGTGGGATCTCTGGAGAGCTTAAAAATGCCCATATAGATAGAAATAGTGCCTGCAGGATTTTAGACTCCAGCTTCCTAGAAAGTCTGGATTTCAACAAACCTGATTTTCTCATGTTTGGACCCCTGAGCAGCTCCGTAAATCCGTTACTGTTCAGTGAGGATTTGCTGCAAGGGGAGGTGGCTCAGTGGGATTCAAGGTGGGCACAGAACAGGCAGTGAAGTGAATACGGACAGGTGGAAGCAAACCAGTTGCAAAAGTGGCATTTGGGGTGAGGTGGGAAGAACCTGGGCTGAAACAAATACAATTCTGGTCTCCCTTCCCTGTTTCCCACCATGCAGATCAGTACTTGTAATCAGAAAACATCCCCTACCCAAGGTGCGGTGCTGGTGGGCCTACCATCGAGGCATTCACAATGCCATTGTATATAGTCCGGCCATAGTTGTGGACTTTTATCATATATTTCAAAATACATCATATTTTTTCCTGCCAAAATTGCTGATACACCAAACAGCAGTGGCTTCGCTACAAACTTGAAGCTGGAGACCCAACACGAAAATCCAGCATTTCCCAAACATCACAAAGTTTCAGTTTTCGGTTCAGCTATTGTGAATTCAGAAACAGAGATGATACTCTAAACAAGTTGGAATTTGAGTGAATTTAAGCTGAGTATTTATTAAAGCTCTATTTAAACTGGGCCGTGATGAGGCTGGGTTGCAGAGCTACAGGCTGCGATCAACACTCAGCAGGAGGTTATTTAGATTAAATACCAACTGCATTGGAATGGTGGGAAAAGTTTCAGACAAGTTTTATTTACTGTTTTTTGGTTCAAAGTTGTGGGCTTGCAGTAATATTTCAGGAATTCTGCTGGACAGATAGTTTTCCTTCTTGAAGAAATGTTCTTTTTGCATTGCAGTGTTCTTGAATTCAGCTATTCCCTTGCATATCCTCTGATGAATACCGTTGATATCCAATTTGCTCCCCTCCCTTATCTCTTTACCGTGAGACTGTAATCATCCTTTTGCTTTCTTTTAGTCTGCCTTTTTTTTTTTTTCCCCAGGAGAAAAACAAGCCAAGGGAGAACTTCTGTTTGGGGGGGAGAACAAAAGCTTCACAATTTTCTCATTTTTCTTGAGTTTTTTCTCCCTTTTCCCTCTTTCCTTTTTCATCTTTCATGTTGACCTTCATTCTCACCTTTCCTTTTCCTGTGTCCTAGCTAAAGGGTGGGCTCGCTCCTCCCTTCTCATCTACTCTTTTATTTTTGAAAATAAGAATGATGACTGATTGTTTTTCCCCCTCATCATTTACCTACTTGTCCACACCTGTTTCTTTCACTCTGGTTTCCTTCAAGTTTTAGCACGTATTCTCTCTCGTTCTGCCTTTTTGCTTTTCGTTTCTCCTCTGTGATTACGCCGGATCCCCTGGTGTGTCCCTGCCTCCTTTCTGAGTTACCTCCCCAGCTGGGACAGAGGACTTCACAGCCCCCGCTGCAGTTGTGGTGCCACAGACACTCTCCTGCCCTCCCATTTCTCCCAGTACAGTGGCATTCGGTTTGAGCGCTAATGTGATTCGCATCGTTTTATTTCAGAGTCAGCCCTTTCGATAACTAAGGCACGTAGGAAGCACCGTAATGACTGTTCTGCAGCGCTAGGCTTGAACTGCATAAAGCAGGGTCCGCTGACTTACTTTCAGAATGAGTGCACAGTGTATAAAAATCACAGAGAGGAAAAATGATACTCATGCAGTTAATGTCCCTGTAAACAGAATGAGTGATTACGTAAACAAATGTGGCAAGCACCTCCCTAAAATTAAGAAAAACGCATGTTTCCTGTAATACTGCTTCATGTTTATATGGGGTCTCTTGTCTATTTCTGGCTGCATAAAATGAGCAATACAAAATACTGGAAATTATAGTTAGACTTCTAAAGGTCTCCAGCCTTTCTCACTTAGGCGAGTAAGTGAGATTTCCTGTTTCTCATTGTCATCTGGCTATATGACGGAGGTATTCTGTACAATTGCTAATTTTTTTTTAAAGGGGGTTTTTGTTTGTTTATTTTTTTAAGACATTCTCAATTGCCACAGAGTTTTCCTGAAATTAGTTTTACTAATTGGTATATTTCTTCTGCCTTAGTTGCTTTTCTTGTTTCGGAGCTTGGAGGTTCCAGGTGAGGTGGTGCCTACCAAAACAGTCAATGGAGGTACACAGTCCTTGTCACACAGCACTGTGAAATAAATCACCCCACAAAGGGCCTGTAGCCTGTAATGGGGCTAAAAGCAGCTGCTTTCCGAAAGCCACAGGCACAGGCGTGCGCTGCAGGTCAGCAGGGAACTGATTGGAAGGTGGAGGTCTTACAAGCAGAAGCTAATCGAAAAGAGTCAAATGCTAGAACAAAAAGACCCGGCCCCATGGCCGGTGCTTAGCAGATGGATAGGAGGGAGGTACAAAGGCTGAGGTGTTTTATCTGTGGAGGCTCAGTCTGAAAGGCTGATGTGTGAAGCATGGTACTGCCCAGCAGAAGCTGAGGAAGCCCAGGCAATCACAATCGCCAAGCCAACCCTACAGGTCCCTGTGTGAGCCCCGCGGGACAGGCTTGGCAGCTGGAATCCACTCACCCTGTTAGAAAAATAAAGTGACACAGGATTTGCACAGTACAGATACTTTTCATGAATAATTTCAATAAAAATCAACAATACAAAAATTATAAAATTTGTTAAAACTGAAAAAACTGAATGCCTTTGATCAGAATCTACTCAAGCCCAAACTGAAACTGTCTTGATTTCCCAGTGTCGCAGTGAAACCAAATGCTCATTAAATCACTGTAACAGTATTTAACATCCTCATGTCTTTTAAATAGTCTGAAGAAGTTTTTGTTTCCAGCAAAATAATTTCATCAAAGTCACATTTATCACCTGAACTTTGCTAAGTAGGTTAATCAAATTGTAATTTAATATCTGAACCACAAACAACGTGTCAGTTGTGCAAAGCTCTCTGGTTACACTTTCAGGTCTTATCATAGAATCACAGAAGGGTTAGAGTTGGAGGGGACCTTAAAGATCATCTAGTTCCAACCCCCCCTCCTGTGGGCCGAGACACCTCCCACTAGACCAGGTTGCTCAAAGCCCCCTCCAACCTGGCCTCGGGTCTTACATCCTAATTATCCTTACATCCTAATCTCTTGGTCTTACATCCTAATTATTCCTCTTCCATCCTGCCCAACATAGAAACGCTGTAATACTTTAAAAGCTTATAGCTCTGAACCAGAAACTATAGGTGTACAATCTCGAGACACAAAGTACACTTTTAAATAGTGTCTCCTGCAGACCCTTGTAGTGCTTAAACGCAGACTATTTCTTACAGCACCTGTCTCATATGAGCTTTTGGGGAGGGTCCCATATGTAAGCAGGTTCATCTTCATATCCTGACAATGAAGAAACTGGAAATACCCAAGCTATTTAGTTTAAAAAGATGTCAACAGACATTGGAAAATTAAGAATATTAAAAGGGGAAAAAACCCACGAGTGAAAAAATCTTCACAAGTCCTCGGCTCGTGCAGCACTCTAGTATCTCAGGCAGCAGGACTGCAAAGTAGATGGCAGTGAGCTTCTCATGAGTCGGGTTCTGCAGGGTAGAGAGAGACTGATCCTTGGCTGGTGTGCGTTGACTTACACAGCTTCCTCTTCCCCTGCAGAAGCTGTGACCAAAATGGCAAGCCATCTCAGGCAGTGCTAGATTAGATTACGGTCATTTAGGAATGACGCCTGGTGTTGGCCAAGCAGTAGCCACCATGGGAATGTGTACCACAGCAGCTTGGGTTTGTCAGCAGTGGGGCCCATGTTTGCAGGAGGTCCCAGTTAGTGCATTTCTGTTTGAAAATGTTTAAACAAAATTTGAAAGGAGTTTGGGACTTTGTGCCAGGGTCTGTGAGCACCCCTCTGCCTGCCCCATCAAAATTTCCCATGAGAAAGGCCACTTGAGGAAGTGTGCTCTTTTGCTGCTGTAACATCTCTACTTTCCAGAGAATTCAGCATAAAACTATAATTTATATGATTATTAAAATTTAGGCATACAGCTCAGTTGCTAAAATGATTGCACATCACCAATAAAAAAAATAAATCTCTATGCAATAAATGCCATTTTCTCTTTTGCTAATCTAAAGAGAAACATTCTTGTTCTTCATGTAAACAAGGCAACTGTAGTTACCTTCCTATTTTGGATTTCATCAGTATGTCACACAGTTTATTTTCCAAAATCTAATAAAATGGATGGGAAAGATTCTTTGGAACTCATTAAAATGAACCCTAATATATGTAATTTAAAATGTGGTTTCTCTGCTTCTACAAGCTATTTGCATGCTATGCTATACTACTGGTTTAAGATCTCTTAGATGAGGGAAGAGTGATGAATAACAAAGCTGCAGCTTTGACCCACGTACGGGTGACTGCAGGAGCAGAGATTTCTACCAACGCAAAGAGAATTCCTGAGAAGGCATAAGGCTTCTATTTGTTGTGGTAGCCTCTGAGCCTAAATAATTCTGCAAATTGAACATAGAGGTCCCAAATTGCCACCTCGTACCAATTCCCAGGAGGATATTTCATGTCTCAGCTGAAAACAAAACTCCAAAGTTTTCTTTTCCATGGCTTTCTGCAAATAATGTATCCAGGTTGTGTCTGTGTCCTCGCTTACAAATTTGGTCCTAGGCTCTGGCTCTGCACCCATGGCAAAATCGGGAAAGATACAGTTTTAACTTGGCTTTGCACTGAGACCATAAACTTTATTTTCAGTCATGGGATTTCAAGGCAAGATCATGAATTAATGCAAATTTTTAAGCTATCAACAATTTCACAGCACACACAAAAATCACGCAAAGGTGATTTATAGCTTATCACTTGCAGCATTGTCAGGAAAGTTTTATGTGGGCCTGAATTTGCTTCATGTGATCACAGTATCTCTGAACAGTGCAGCCTCCAACATTGTGTCATAGAAGAAAGAAAATATACATTTCTCTGTCACTATTAATTTGATACTGAGCTGTGATAGATTTATGAAAGAAGCTGTATGTAAGAAGCACTATTTTTTTCTATATGAGGTACTGCAGGAAATGTAAAAGAAATGTGGGGTTAGCACACTGTAGAAAAAAGTATGGGTTCAATGTATTGCACATATAAAGTATTGTTTTCTTCCTTTTTTTGTCCCCCTCTAGATTAATATATTGTGTTTAGATGACAGGGAGATTATAAGTAAGGCTTCAGTTCTGCAAACATTCAATAGGATTGCCCATGGCAGCAAACCTAAGTATACTCATTTGTCAGATGGGCAATTTAGAGACGTAGTAGGATTCATAACTGAGTGTTTTGTTTGCTTCCGTGCTCTTAAATAGTTTATTTTGGGCTGATCTTAGGTTGGCTGTGTGCAGAGGGCATCAAGCCATGTTCTGAGGCAAACCTGCTTTGTTACATTTGGAAAAATGGTTTGGATTATGGTTTTCCCTCAAATTATTAACAAGCACAAATGGTGTTTGATTTCACTTGCCTTTTATTTACATAATGATCAATGATAGGGCAATGTCTGAATTAGCTTGGAAATCATACAACTGTTTTTATTTAACCTGGTTTCTACATTTGGATGAGTTTCCTTTTCCTGCATATAAATATCCATAAAAACATGTTGAAAATTTCAGGTCTCACCTAGTTATTCACTTTGTTGTGGCTACTGCTATCTTTATGAGTTTGATTCTACAAACACTTATGTACCAATGTTCCACTTGATGGCCTGTTAACACACGTTGTGCAAATAAAAACCCCTCGGTTTCATCTAATTTTAATGCAATATTCTCAGAGAATCACAGAAATAAGAGATAGAAAGGTGAATTTGTGCAAACTATTTGGCTGTGTAAGACTGTTCCCCAGTTCCTGACTCTGGTCTAATGGTTCTTTTTGATTATTTTTATTACTTACCGGTTGTCATCTGTTACTTAATAGATGCCCATTTAACACACGGTACTTAGGTCGAAGGCTTCCTTTGCCCCTGAAGCTCGAGCAGTTAGTCATGTTATTATTATCCACAGAACATTGTTTTTCCTATGGAAAGACTGGTAGCTGTGCTGTTTATAAGCTGGCTACTCAGAAGGCGTAAAACCCCATACAGTTCTGACTGTTCCTCTATACATGGAAAGTACAAAATAATTTAAGAACTGTGTTTCTCTTTTTTACTCAGGCGATGTTCCGAGTAAGATTTCAGCAGAATTGCTTTTGTGATGCAGCAAAAATAATAATAATTTAAAAAAAAAAAACTGTCCAAGGACTTCGCTGTTCGTCCTCTTTCTCTGCCTTTCTCTTTTTTACGCCCTGCAAGCAGACCTCACCATTACCCAAATTAACCTCTTCTGAGTTTGGCTTCCCCCCTCCCTGTATTTGGATCAGGCTTCCCTCTGTCTGGGTGGGGCAAAAAGTGAACTCTCCTAACATACAGTACAAATTAGGTCTTTTTAAAAACAAAGACTTATCTTAAGAATAGCTGTATTTTATTTCTGACAAAAGAAGGGAAAACACAAGTGCGCACACTAAATCAAGAAGTCAAATGTGTGTAATCTGATGCCAAGTATAAACATGTACGGACTTTACAAGGCTTGCCGACACTAGATACTCTGATTTTCTTTCATTTGAAAAAGTGCTTTTGAGTTTTCACAGTAGTGCTTGCAAGAGGCAGTCAAAATCGCAGAGTGAATAAGAGCCGGTCTACACAGCAGCTCATGTTGAATCTAGTCGTTTTTAATTTTTTATGGACGTAGTATTTTCTGCTCAGAGTAGGTAATATAAATTTGGTAGATCTAGCTCCATGTGCAGCTAGCTTTTTGGCCAAAAGTTTCTTAAGTGAATACTATAAAAAGCTGCTAAAGAGTCAAAATACAGTCCCTCACATACTAACAAAACTGGTTTCAAGGGAGGTTAAGGCACCTTAACAACCTCAGGGTATTGGCCCTAAAGACCACCTGAATTCTCCTCCAGCCTGAATACCTTTCTGTGTTCACTGAAGGAAAAATGGAGTGCAGAAGTTAGCAATTTAATAAAGAAAGATGTTGTCTTGTCTTCACTGCTATATTCTATCAGGCGGCTGCTGTAACAAATCACGGTATTACTCCATCTGTGCAGAAGTACTGCTGTAAAACTGTAAATTTTCAGGCTGCTTAACATTTGTACTGAACGGTTCAAGCTGTGTTAATTATATATCTGTGAGCACTCTGGTACTGAACGTTGGTTGGGTAGATCCCAGAGGTCTGCCGAGGAATTTTTCACATAATCTTAATAGTAACAGTATTTTTGTAGCTGGGTATTTATTTTAAACATATCACAAGGGTTCGCAGGCACTTAAAAAATGGTGTTTGCAGTTATTGAGTGGGACTTCTGTTCTTCCGCCTTACCTCTAATTACACCACATGACTGTGAGAAAGGGTGTTTCATTTTTGCTTGTTCATGCTTTAGAGCAGTTACCAGATTGCTCTGATACTGTTTTTGTGGGGAGGCAAATGACTTGAGCTCTTTACGTTTCTTCTGAAGATGGCGAGGCCTGTGATGATGGTCCTTACTTCTAGTGAAGAGGAATATACTGATCAAAAGGCAGTTACAAGAGTTTTTCTGGGCTGCGAGACGGCGTGCCCCGCAGTGGGTTCTCCCAACCTCTGCTGTCCTGGCACGCGGGGAAAGTGAAAGATGAGGGAGATGTTAACTTCACCTTTCTTCCTCTTCTCCCTCCTCCTCCTCACTTGGCGGGGGCTGAGGGCTGGTTCAGCCTACCATGCCAGCCACAGCAGCCATAGGACCCATCCAGGCTAAGCCACTCGGGACTCGTGAAAAATTGGGCAGCAGAAGCCCAACTGGAAGAGTGGATGAGTTGCAGCTCTGGAGAAGAAGGAGCTGCTCTGGTAGCTCGGGATTGCCATAGTAAAACAGTGCTCCTAATGCTGGGCGTTCCCTATGTAGGCCTGTCGGCAGAAGGGACCACAAGGTGCTGGCTTCACCCCACCTGGGAGGCACCCCATGGCAGGCAACCTCCTGTCTACCCCACTCCAGACATGGAAGCAAATGTAGCACTAACCAAGTCCCCAGCCCTAAAAATGTCAAGGGAGGGCGGTGCGATTAATTCCTTAGGAAAAAAAACGACAAGAAGAGATGGGATGGTGTGCTGCTGTCTGCTCTGCCTCTGCCACCAGGCCCGAGGGACACCTTCTGAAGAAGGATCTAGAAGAGCCTAGATGGACTCATATAGTGTTTCTTTTTCCCTCCCCTCCTCCCTCAAGCTTTTTCCATGTAAAAAAAAAGCCAGAGAACTGGCTCCTAAAAGTCACTTGGATTAATATAAACTCTTGAAAGTGTCACGTAGCCCTTGGAATAATTCCAAATAAACCCTGGCTTATTTGGAAAAATTGCTCCTTGAAAGAAATGCACAAACATTGGTCTCGATCCAAAGCCATGAAATCAACAGGGAGACTCTCATTACAGAGGGCCTTGGATCTGGCCCATTGGTGGCTATGACCAGAATGATGGTCTGTTACAATAAATCATTTTTAGATTCCTAGGCCTACAAAGGCCTACAAAGTTCTGGTGAGAGAAAAGAACAACCTTCAGTTGCCCTCCAGTGAAATCTCCTCTTTTCCAAACTCTTTAAAACTATAATTTATGGACTGTCTTATTGTTCTACTTCGAATCCAGTACCTCTTCTTCTCTCTTTTTACAAAGATCAGAGAGATATGTAACCATTTGGAATGAAGAGTGTATTAGCCCAGGACTTCTAATGCTCTTTATTTTCTTTTTGTTTTTTCCTTAACTGCTCAGTGTGTTGGATTATGTGAATCCATAGGTCATCCTATGTGACCCAAATACCCATAACACAGAAGAAGAGACGAGACAGAATAGCATGAACTGAAAGAAAAATTCCATTTGTCCTAATTAATGTGTTATATATTGAGTTCTTCAGTGTGCTTTTGCAGAACAGAAGGTTGAAACTGCTTATTTGTTAGTATCATTTGCTTTGCATCCAGTTTTTTATCATTTGCGTCTGGGTTTTTTTTTACTGAGAACAGTGGGCACAGAGTACACTTGCTTTGTCAGAAAACCACAGGCTTCACTAGAAGAGCATTGCTAAATGCAACGAAGAGCAAAGCATCGGTCTAGAGGTTGGAGAAAGGAGTTTATTATGAGTTACGGTAACAAGTCAGAAATTTTACCTGCAGAAAAGTCAAGAAAAAAAATTAAATTCAGCGGAGAAAATATGGGGTCTTTAGATTATCACTTGTAATATAATCAAACCCCAGCTTCTAAGAACTGCAAGTCAGGCTCTGAAGTCATGAAGTTGGCTTAAAAATCACAGGTTATGAAAGTAATATTTTGAGTCCTTTAATTAGCATTCTGGGTTTGGTGCTATTAGATTTCAGTTTCAAGCCTTTCTTTGTCACCAAGAAGACTAGACACTTAATTTCTTTCTCTCATGAAGGCTGAGTTTCCCACAAAATCACATTATTTTTTTAACACAAGGCTTTAAAAAAAAAGCCTTGTCTTGTAGGACTCATGGTAGAATTTTTAAAAGCTCACAGAACTGGTCTTGCATAAAGTACAAGCTGATGGTAGAAAAGCAGGGTCTCCACATTAACCCTAATACATACATTCTGTTCCTCACCTCATCTGCTAGGTATCATCTTAACATCCCTAAATATTGTGCTCATAAACTCTTAAGGAGCACCTGGTACCTTTAACTGTATGGGATAGTCTCTGCTGTGCCTGCAGTTTCTCCATCTCCCACACCAGGTTGGCAGCTCCAGGTGTATCCTCTTCTCTCCTTTGTACTGAGAAAGGAGAAAGCGAGGGGCAAGAAGGTGCAAAGTGGGCTATGTCTGTCTCTCTAATTAGCAGCTCTAATTACTTGTCTTTTCCCAGAAGCCATGGAGGTGGTGGAGGGGTACCACTAATAATAGGTTTTCCTATTGACAAGTCTGGAAATTGAATAGAGACTGAAATTTTTCAGAATAGGTAATAGCGGATCTGAGAAATTGATGCAGAGAAGCAGCCCAGGATAGGACGCTCAGGTGGGTTTCATTGACCAGCCTGCTAGGATTAAAAGTATGGCTGTGTGGTGTTTAAGAGTTCCAGAGAGATGAATCAAATTCCACTCTTCTGTTAGACTCACAGTGAAGTCAGCAGTGTTCTGGAAATAGGAATAAGTGCTACATGCTTGTATCTTGGTCCAAACTTTGGGACTTATGTGCCAGCAGGATGTCACAAATAGCCTCTGGTTGCTCTTTTTGGAGGAGGTAAAAAAGCAGAAGAGATATTTCTGCCCTTAATTTTGAAAAGGAACGACCATTTCAAGTAGAAAAGAGTTACAGTTGGGGTTAGGGCACCTGGGATAAGATGAGGGTCTCTATTGAGTCCCAAGTGAAGGAGGCTTGGTAGTCCTGAGCAGGAGACACACAGGTGATCTGAATGGCTGTGCCATGCCCTGCCTTGTCCATTGGGTTTTGCAGCTGGAGCAGAACAATAGTACATCACTGTGCAAAGGGGGCATACTCATTCCTGGTGTTGCTTGTGAGTACATCTTAGCATCTCCTTTTCCTGAGTGCGTGAAACTGAGTCAACAAGGAGAAAGGAGAAGCTGTGGCACCGAGATGAGGACTGATGTATGGGAGGTAAAAGGATTCTCGGTTTCCTTTAACCAAGGAATACTGGGCCCTGCTTGTGCAAGTTACTGCCTCTGGTTTGAAGAAATGGTGCATTGGTTTGGCTTGGTTGTTGATGTTTATGGGGGGCTTGGGTGTTACACTCTTGAGAAGGTGTTCTTAATGCTGAATGTCCAGAGTCTACATGCTGTCATATACAGAAGTTGGTGTGTTTTCTTTAATATTTTGCATTCCTGCAAATACAGGATTTTTTGCTTCCTGGCTTCTGAATGAATCAGTAGTATGTATATATATGCGTAGATGTGTTCACTTACAGTAAATGTGGAAATAGGGGAGAACTGAGAAGGATAAATGATAATCAAAGTGAATTTCAGAGGAGAAAAGTGGTGAAAATGGGTAAACACAAGACTCCACTTCTGTGGGAAAACATGGAGGAACAAAACCACAAATAGGAGAGGAAACAGCCAAATCTAAACAATGAATTGCAGCAGCAAGCTGCAGCAAATGTGATTTTAAAGAACAGACTGTTCGCAACAGACATGCGTCACTGCTGAAGATCAAGTATGTGAGCAGTGCTTTCCTGCCTCCCCATCCCTAGTACCTCCACGGAAAGCTCAGCCTCTCCTGTCCACCTTATTTGTTCAGTAGTGGACTTCATACGGCTGATTCAGTTCTCATTAAACTGATTTACTGGGCTCGCTGGCTCTGCTCAGCTTCAGTTTATTCCTACTTTGTTTAAAATTCGGGAAGTGCTGGGGGAGGGGACAGGACACTAATGGCCGTTCTCATGCAAGTGGAGTGGTAGCTGATTTATTGCAAAGGTTATAAAGGAAAAGTATTAAGTGTGTTCCATTCTGCTTGGCAAAGCCATCCTGCACAATGTCCAACAAAACCCTGAGAGTGCTGGTTTGTACCAAAAAAAAAAAAAGGGAGGAGGGGTATGCGTGTGTGTGGAGGGGGGACGCTCCACCAAAGATGTGCTCTTCTTCTTTTGAGCATTAATTAAGACTGTAAATCACAGGCAACATGAAACAACTGTATTCGACGGAACGTGGACAGTTCTGGAGTTCTGCTGTGCTTGCGCGATCAGTTTGAATACCTACACTGAAATGCTAATGGGAGAGCAAACTTCAAAGAGAAATTTTGGCATGAAGAAGTGGTCTGCAGGACCATTACATGGATAAAGTTGTAAAAGAGACTCCTCCGTGCAAACTGGGAAGGGAGGTGGAATGAAAGTTTGAAAGGTTTATAGGAACTCGGGCTTCTTTTCCTATCATGCACAAAGTCAGTCCCACATTAATTTGGTCTTGTCTTGAAATAGGCTTGTGTATTTGTGTTTTGAATAAAAGGGGGGAGAGGACGGTGACAGCAAGAAAAAAATTGTACTTGGGTAATGAAAAGCTCAGTTAATAGTCTTTAATTTTCTTTTTCTAATAAATAGTTGAGGGATCTCTTTTGTCACATCATAAGTAATGGTGAGTCGTATTCCCAGGTTTATAGAATTTAAAGCCTAAATTTGTTACGATCAGGTAGTTTTATCTTCAGCTGAACATCAGTTACAGAAATTCACCCAGTAATTTCTGCACACTAAATGAATGTGCTAAAGCTTGTTTTTAGGAAGCCATCTCATCTTGATTTAAAGGCATTAAGTACTTTTCAGACACCCACACACACCCTCGTGTCAGGTTGTTTACTTTGTTATTATTTATTTAATATAAAACTTAATCTTTAAAATTTCACTTTATTTCTCTATGACTTCACCTAGTTGCAGTTTCTTGCTAACGTGTCTGTACTAGGCTGCAGTGGAGCTGCTCTAGTGTAATTGAGAAGATGATTTTCATCCGCTGCAGAATATCATCCATTTGTTCCTCATTTTACTTTGGTGTAAAGCTACTGGATGCAAGTAGCATCTTGATGAAAAATGGTCTGTCCTGAATAGTTAAGTCACAAGCATCTTATTTCTCAGCAGAACATATTTACGTAATTATAAGTAGACTTCTGACCAGCTACTTGTCCGGGATTCCTCAAAGCATTTTTGGTTTGCCAAGTGTGGTTTACGATGTAATTCATAATGTGGGGGATTCCAGAATGGCTGATGAGGTTCATTTTTTTTGAGGTTCATTTTCTATCTTGTAGAATACAATCTAGTAATAGAGATGCTCACTTCAGATATGCAAGATGTTAAAAAAAATTGTAAAGAATAACTTTAGAAAAAAAAATCTAGAGTTATTTAGTATATAGGAATGAGGAGCCCTGTTTGCAGCAATAGTCCCCATGTTTTCCGTAAAGGTGCTTCTTCCACTGACCTTGTTCATTTTATGCTATCAAAGTATAACCATCTGATGTCATGATGCTACTCTGAAGACCATTCATTAATATAGATAGGTTATTTCTATATTTAAACATAGTATAAATGTTTATGCAATAAGCACAGAAAAGGAATTTGTTCTATTACAAGAATGTGCGTGCTAGAGGGTTTATGGAATGAGAATTCGAGCGCCTTAAACCAACGGTAGGGTTCAGAGTAATTGGTCTTGTTGTAACTTGCAGAAAGAACCAATTTATCTTATGTTGTCAGGGAAAGTACTTGATGTAAAGCACAGTGTGTCCACTGCTTTGCCACTGTGCTAGTACTTCAAACCAGCAATTCTCCTTTCCTTAATGACAGAAAAAAGACATTAACTGGCCTTCTAATACATTTAAGACAGCGTCTTTTTTCTTAATTGGGAACCAGGATTGTGCTGGCTTTGCACGTAGTGCCTTTCAAAAGATACTCAGATGGTCTCAAAACAAGAGTAAATGAATGCTGTTTGCTAAAATGGGTTGAACCATAGCACCGTCATGCGTTTGAAAAGGCTGACATGTATGTATGGCTTACACTTGCGTGTCCAGATGCAAATAGTTTAAAGGGTGTGCAGTCTTGAACTGCACCTATGCTGGGAAAAAAATGGTCTTGTCAAGAAGGCTGAGAAAACAGCAGACACCTCTGTTATTTACCCACTTCTCTCTCTACCAAAGAAGGAGGCACAGCATAAATGAACACTGCATTAATAATTTCTTTTTTAAAAAATTAGATTTCTATGTTATTACAGAAATTTATGCAAAACACACGTTCTCGGCTTGCTTAACTTGGTGCATTGCCGTGGATCTAAACTGGTGGCTGCACCCAGCTGCTAAGGATGTCAGGGGCAGCCCCCATGCCAAAGCATCCTTTTGTTATTCAGTTGTCTTTCTGGCGATGCTGTGGCTAAATATGTGGTCACAGGAAAAAACATACATAAAATCTTCTGACCTGAAACGATTGGCAGATGCAAAGGATCTGCCTGTCCCAGGCTCTCTTTAAAACAAGCCTACTATAACCTTGGTTCCCTAGTTGTCCTGCTGTATGTATTCCTTCCAATTCAGGATCATCCATAGCCCAGGGGTTTATGTCAATTGACTTTATACATACTGGGGAAGCAGGCAAACGTGTCTGAATGAGAGGTGATACAGGGAAGAAAGAACTAAGGAAAGTGCTGGGGTTTCCATTTCTTGTTGACTTCAGGTCAAGATCCAGTGGGTTCCTGGGAAATGCACTCCATGCAAATGAAGTGGATGGAAGCACTAGCTAAGTGAGAAACACCAGCTAGTGCTGTGTAAATGAATGGGCTTTCTGCCTATGCTGGCTGAATCCCTGATAGCAGAACAGCTGAGCAGACACCCTTCAAAAGCACCAACGTGGTTGCTCTTCCACGGGCATCTTGTATCTGTCTGTACACACAGGTGAGTGGGCTTTGAGTCTCATCCTGCGGCTGGCATATTGACTCGGAAGATGGTCTGGGAGCCGGGGTGGCGTATTTTTCACCCAGCTTCACATGCCTGAAATTGAGTCAGTTCTCTCAGAGCTGCCTTTACTCTCCATGGAGAAACACAGGCAATAGTTGCAACACATTTATCAATCTCTTTCAGACATCTGCAACAGGAAAGTTCACTTATAGCCAGATGAAATCAATGCTTAGCACCAGACTTTAAAATGCATTAAGATGTCCGGTGATGCAGACAGAAACACACTGGATATACCAAAAGATGGTGGACATCACTTGAGGCTGTTCTCTGTTCCCCAGGGAGAACTGAGGTTGGAACTTGATGATCTTTAAGGTCTCTTTCCAACCCAAATGATTCTATGATTCTATGAAAATACATTTAACAATCAGTCTTTGAGCCTCTGGGTTAATGATGCTAGCCTACTGGGCATAGGAACCCTAGGTGCTGGAAGTCTGTATTGCTAACTGGTGGGGATGGTTGCCAGCATCTTTGGTTGGGATGGTTGCTAGCAGTTTTGGCCTGACTCAACCAACACTCCTTGACAATTCCTGGGCACAGTTTGGGTTTTAGACAGAGCAGGGTTTGTTGCAGGTGGGTGGCTTGGATGCAGCCCTGTTGTGGAGGCTAAAAGACGCTGGTAGGGTAGACGTAGACCCTTGAGGGCCTGTGTGTCCCTGTTGGTTGTTTATTAAATCATGGCCATAGCGTTCCCCGTCTCTGAGTTGTTCCTGAGCGTAAGTTGAAGCTCGTGTCCAAGCACCCAGCCAGGGTGGTTCACAGCCGGAGCAGTTCCTTGACCTGTTTTGCACGCAGCTGTAGAGATGCTTGTGTCTTATTGCTGGGGAAGGCTGGGGTGGGGGAAGGTAAACGTGTCTGCAGGTAGGAAGAGGGGGGTTGGCAGCCACTGCTTTAAACCAGCATCGCTGCCAGAAACTTGTTCTTCAAATGACCCCCTGTCGACTTCACCTGCCAATCAGCAATCATTTGCATAGTTCAGTATGTTGGCTTCGGGGAGCCCCGGAACAAAGGCTTTCCTTAAAAAACCTCAGACCTTACTCAGATAAAACTCCCACTCATGCCCCAGGGAGTTTTGCATGACGAAGGATTACGGGACAGTGTCTCAGCTTTGCAGTGTGTGCTGCTTGTAGCCGCTTTTTGCTTCTGTGGATGAGTAAGACTGTGCCCATTTAGAGGGAAAGTTGGTTTCCGTTTGCTCCCGCTCAGTTTGCTGGAAACTTTTTTTACCATCCTCTTTGTAGGGATGGTAAAAGAGGTGGGGGTTTTGAGGAACCTACAGGTAAAGGGGAAGAGAACCCACCAGAAGGTGAGTGAATGTGGGGAAGGAGAGGGCTTTGAAGATAGCAGGCAGGCGTTTGAGTTTCCTAAATTGCCCGTATTCCCACCCACACGGGCGCCGAGGTTTCAGAGGCGAGGAGATGCTCAGCCCTGGCAGGACTGCTGTTAAGCCCCAGCTCAGCCCGTGAATCTGTTCAGTGTCTGGGAATCCCGAGATGCTTTTTTTTCCCCCCTCCTTTCCTGGTGTGGCAGGTATGCTGCATCATGCCTTTAGTGTCTCTGATTCTGTCATTACTCATTGTTATTTTGTGTGAGCAAAGCAGGCAGATGTTACGAGACCTTCCTCGTCAGCATGTCCTGCAGTTTCTGTTTCTGTGGATGAAGCAGCAAAGCAGTCACTTCAGGGCCAGAGAACTGGGCCTCATTTCGTCAGCTGGAAGGTGACTAGTTAAAATCTAACTAGCAGTCTCACACCCAGTGCCTGACGGTAACAGTCTTTGAAGACTATTAAGAAAATAAAAATTCCCTGCTCTGTCATATAATGGAAATGAGTATAGTTCAACAGCCATCCGCTCTAATCTGTTAGCCAGCCCTTAGCAGCTTACCAAGCCTGTATTTAACCTATTTCCCTAATGGCAATTAAGAAATGTTTTCATTTCCCAGGGAGAGGATTGCCAATGAAATCCCCCCCTCCTTCCCC
>JAOQGH010000023.1:72810537-72867664 GCA_025769975.1 Gallinago jamesoni | reverse complement strand
GAAATCCCCCCCCCCTTCCCCCCCCCCCCCCCCCCGCCCAATCCCCCTCCTGCGGCTCCGCTCTCTCCCTCCTCTTCCCCCCGCCCCAGCTCCTTCTTCCTTAGCCCAAGGCATCCAAAGCATTCCCCCTGTGTTTGGGTAGCATGCAGTGAGGAAGAAATGATTAAGCAGCTGAATGTTTGAAATCCAGCTAAATGCACCGATTATTATCTGCTTAGGGCTTTCTTATCTCGAACTGTGTGGTGCTTAATGGCAGGCCCATTGTTTTCAGCTCAAAGGTATTAATGAAGGAATCAGGGCAGCAGGCTGATGTCATAGGTGGCTGAAAGGTGACTCGCTGCACTGATTTCCCTTACTTCACCCCTTCGAGAGTCCCTTCCAACTAGTTCAGGAGAAGGGGTTAGTATTTTTAGAGTGGAGAGGGAGAAAAAAAAAAAAAAGGCAGCCAGGTTGTATTTGTGTGTCTGGTAAAGGGATTGCAGAGGCTCCTAAATATCCTGCTTAAAAGATGTACTCTCTTCTTAGCTTCTGCTCTACTTTCTCACTTGATAAAGGCTCTGAACCGCTGGAGCGGGTCGCAGTGTGAAAGCGACCAGCCAGCCCCGGTTCAGACCGGCCCCAGCCACTGGCCCGCAGACTACCCTTCATGTTCTGACCTGTAGCCAAGGTGAGGT
Organism: Gallinago jamesoni; assembly: GCA_025769975.1. Lineage (NCBI taxonomy): Eukaryota > Metazoa > Chordata > Aves > Charadriiformes > Scolopacidae > Gallinago > Gallinago jamesoni. The sequence continues at coordinate 72,866,990 of JAOQGH010000023.1, read as the reverse complement.
TTCCACTTGGTGTTGTCGATGAGAAGAAAGAAGAGCTGTGAGTAAGTAGCTGCCACCAAGGGTCACTTCTTGAGGTGGACGCGGCCCCCAAGATGATGGACAACTTAAGGAAGTGCTTACGTAGTCATGTCAGTTGTATTTTTTGTCACTTTTCAAAGTTAAATTACTTTTTTTTTTTAATGTATGTAGTTATTAGATACAAAATAGTAGATGTAGAATGAAGAGAGACTCGTTTCTCTGGGGTGGGATACTGTGAGTTCAGTTTTCTATTGCACAGCACAAGCAGGGAAAGAAAGGGGTCAAGATTTAGAGTGGTTAAGATTTCATTGTCATTGTGTTTTAATCATACATTGTTATTTCTGTAACATTTTTTGACAGATTTAACCTGATGTTCCCTTCTTTTTTTATCATATACTTGAAAAACATGCTGCTTTCTTTGACTTTAAGAATTAATAGTATAGCTCTACACTGTAGAACTTGGCATCACACTGCCTGGAATGGTAAACACAAATAAGATTTCATCAAGTTGGGGGTTTTTTCGGGTTGGTTTTTTTTTTATAGACCCAGCTAAGAATTTGAAGAAAGATCTGTTGCCAGAAACTGACTTGTGGAGCTTTTGTGATTTGTGGCACAATAAAAGAAAAAAATAGCTTTTAGACAGTGGTGTCGTAAGTAGCAGGTAAAGAGTTCTTGTGTGTGTACGTATCCAAGCAGGTCTCAGACAAAAATAAAAAATACTGCTTTTTATGTAATATGTCATTTAATAAGACTCTTTGTGACTGCAGTTAAAATGAATGTCTGCTGGCATATGATGAGTAAGTTAGGTTTTCTGTCTTAGCTAAAAGATTGGGTGAAGAGTTCACTCCTTTTTCTTATTTTTGTTTTTTATTTTTACCCATTTCAGTTTAGTTTTAGCCTGGTGAACCAATAATAGCTTTCAGCTTTCAATGGAGTATTTTGTGCCTGCTGAAGGAGCTGTCTAAATAGTCCGCTAGCAAAGGCTCAGCCTCAGAAGAGAAAGCAGAGGCAGAAAAAGCATAGCACTGAATACCCCTACATGCATCAAAGCCAGCTGCTATCTTGATGAACAAAATTTACTTAACAGCAAATCCTCAAATATGGAAATGTTGCCTTCAAATTTGTTTTTCTTCCCTAAGGGAAAAAAAAAAGCCAAACAGACCAAACCTATATAACACTAGATCTTTTTGGGTTTTTTTTTTTTTTTACTGACTTGCTCAGGTTTGTTGTGGGGTGTTTTATTTTGCGGTTGGAAATGAAATCAGAGTTCTGAAGGAAAATCTGGAGAAATTAAAGATGTTTAAAAGATGTTAGCTGAGGAGCACCAAAAGGGTTGAGTGAACTGACCAGCACTTCCAGTCCCATTCCCTCCCGTCCCACCTCCCCATTTCTGTAGGTTCAGCAGTAAAAACCTATTGAAATGTGAGATTACCCAACTGAAGCAATCAGTCTGAAATGATTAAGGAAGACGACTATTCTGTTCTTCAGATGACCAAAAGCCATCTTGTTCAGAGTTCCTTATCTTTGACCTGCTATTTCACAACTGTTTCTGTCTTTTTAAGTTTGTATTTCCTGTTAAAATCTGAGAGTGCTTTACCTCATATGTAAGTTTGAATTGGAAACCATCATCAGTACTTAGAAAAAGTGGGGTCTGTCTTACCTGTAAGAATATGTTGGGATTTTTTTAAAGGAAAAAGTGTTTGTTTATTTCTTCAGTAATTTAGCAGATTATGTGTCAAGCCCAGGGTGAAATTTTGTTTGCTGAACTTATCTTAAACCTCAGGAGGGGAGGAAGGTTCCGTTTAAAGGTCAAAGTGTTTCAGGGTTTCAATTCAGTATATTTTTTACCTTTAAAGTTTTCCCTTACCCCACCCAGACCTCGCACCTTAGAAGCTTTTTAGATGTCTTACACATGTTCATCTAGTACTGAAATTTCTGAAACAACTCTATGTTAAATCCCAGAATAGTTAAATATCCACATAGGTATTACCAACCACTGTGCACAAACATCGCTCTGGGAAGAAATTCAGTGTTTGAGGTTTGGGGAGAACGCTGGAGCTGACAAAATTCAGATGCTAATGATAATTAATTTATGTAGTGGCAAAGATAGGTGCACTGCCAGCTGCTTTACTGGCAGATAAGATCTGGTTTCTGCTTCAGTGAGTTTACAGTCTGAGGCCCCGGGTTTGCAAATAGTTATGCACATGAATTATGCCACCGCGTGCAGTGACACTACTCATGCATGTGAAGTTACTCACCTGCAGTGAGCGTATCTGTACAGTTTCAACTACATTAGCTTTTCAATTGATTTTGCGGTGAGTCAGTAATTGTCTGGTGTGATAATTGAAGTTATTTAATAAACTCTCTAAGCCAGAAGTTAGAAGAAAATACAGGAGTCACCTTTCCATAAGGGAATTGAAAACTGAGATTTTTCTGGGAAGTTTTTTAGGATGCAAACAATCCATGTTAGATCTGGCACTTTCATGTCACACTGCCTTAAATTATGTCTATTTGCTTACAAATCACACAGGAGAAAAAAAAATCACCCGGTAATTGGAAGGGAAAAGTGTTATTCTCCTTCCTCGTTTGTCGTGATGCTGATCTTGGGGCCACATTAAGAGTGTTTCCAGTGAAATTACTTTCAAGTCTGGGAAAATTTAATCAGCAGAGGCCTTGGTAGCTGTAAATTTGTGGCAGCAGTCCCTAATTCATCTTATAATTCTATGACAGGCTCTGAATTGCCCGTATTTGGCCAGGGATCACCTCAGTGGACAGTTAATGAAAGAGTAGAGGGAACTTGAAGGTCAGTCACATTGAATTCTTTTTTCATCCTGGATGTGTCTTTTTTTATTGCAGCCTGTCTTTCTTTGTATAATTTATAAAACAAAGCCCTTTTTTTGTTTGTTTGTTTCTTGCAAAGTCAAATCTATCCCTCTTTGTTTATCTGCCTGCTTTTCTCAAAGCATTTGTAAAATAGCCCAAAGTATAAAATAGATGTTTCTGTTGAAATTACTAGACAGAATTATGTTCTAGCCAAGTGACATGTATAGCGTAACAGACATATTGAGAATAAAATGGAAAAAATAAAAAACAAAAAGAGGGGCATGGAATAAAAAATACAATGGCCTTTTCTTGTTCTTCTTTCCTTTCTTATTTAATAAAGTACATGCCTATTTTCTGTTTTTCAGGATCTTTTCTTTCTATGGAGGACCTCAGCCTTACTTCTTGTTTTATTTAATTCACTCTTTCCCCCAGAGAACCTTGTGTCTTAATTTTCTCTCTCTAGCTTATTGCTCCACGCTTTTGCCTCCTTTTTCTGTTTCCTATTGTTTTCTTTATTTTCTTCCTTAATTTTGACTTCTATTGCAAATGCAGTTATCTTCCCACCTCAGAGTTCCCTTCCCCTGTTCAGCCTGTGTCAGAAAAAAATTTGTAGGGCTCGCCATCATTTGACACTTCAAGATCAAGTGTTTTGAATGACCGCTCTGGCTTCAGAGGGAAAGGAAGTGTTGGTAGATGAAGTAGTGATTTTTCAGCACCTGAGCTCTTAGCATCCTTTCAATCACAACAAGATCACTGCTGCTACCCCTCGGGTAGAATTCAAAATCCTTTGTAACTCTTGGGAAGCTTCATTTACTGTTAAATTAAACCTACGAAGTAGGGAGAAATAAGAGGTATGAAAAGTGGGTAGAGAAGTCCGCTTTTGGTTTGGTATTAAAAAAAAAAAAAAGATTTAGAGGTGAGTTTATTTTTCGAAGTACACTTAATTTAAACTAGCCATAAGAATTACCTGCATTTTTATGGTTAGCATCTAGTCAAGGATGCCCTTACTGTAAATAGAGTACAACAAGGTCTTCTATTTGTAAACTTGGGATTTCATGTCACTTTTTAATAGGTTCCTGAAGCCCAGGTCCGTTTGAGTAGCTGTGGTGCAGCGGTGGTCATTACTCGCTGCAGGACCTGCTGCTTGGCGAGCACTAGCTGTGCCACTCTCAGGTGGTGGGACATCTCTTGTGGACAGTGTGACTGTGACCGATGTTTGTCATTTACCAGCACCAGGGGATTTTCAGCCTCAGCACTTTTGCAGATCACAAATGTGCTATGGGAAACGTGATGATGCCTTGGTCATGCTGTTGTGGCTGTGCAGACACGAGAGAGTTTTGCCTGTATTGGACTCTTTCAAAAAAGATGCCAACACAACGTCAGTCTAGTCCTGTGGAACAAAAATGGTCTTTGTTCTTGGACGAGACAATGTGGGGAGCAAGGTGGCCTCTCACATTGTAAGCAACACTGCATTTCTATACGTGCTGAGTTTCCAATATTTGTGCAAGAAACCACCATGAGAAGGTTGATTGGAAGTGATCAAGATTGTTTCCCATCTTGATTTTGTGTATTTCTGTTTACATCAGAATAAGTGGTCATATTTGAAATGCTGGAGTTGGCAGTAACTGCAGAGTAACAAAATTGCTTGAAGGAGCACATGAAAATCTTCTGTTCGTTTGTAGAAGGATATTGTTAACTTAATATAATTGGGTGTCAGCCTTCAAAAACCATCGTATGCTATGTCTTTATAAAGCAGTTTCATTAATGGTGTAAAAAAATCCAGCAACAACCCAAGAAACTTCTCATTTTGAGAGGAGAAAAATATTAGTGCCTTTCCTGACAGGGTTTCTTTTCATGAGGGATTCCTCTGTGGAGCACTAATCAAGTCCATTCAGAAAGTCCTTAATTAATTTAATTAAAATCTGTCAGATCAAACTGATTAGCCTGACATCCAGCCTGGCGGGAGGAAGGAGGCCGGGTGCACGCGTTGTAGCTGTGTCGAGGTGGGCTTGCTGCCCGCAGTCAGGGGCGTATGGCCGCCACCGTCATCAAAGCTGTCTTTCATTGTCCTCGGAACAAACGTTGTGGCTCCCCCAGGCAAGTCATCTAGTTTCTTTTTTGCTGGAAAATATTTTATACCCGCGCATTCCCGGCGGCTGAGGAGGGGACGGCAGGTGCCTGGCAATGCGTGTGGTTGAAGGGGAGCACCAGGTGACCTCTTCTACCCTTCTGACAGCAGGAACACAGATTAAATGTTTTTCATCCCTCCGCCATCCTCTGTCGTAGCCGTTGACCGTGACTACTGCCTCACCGGCAGGAGAGAGACAAGGGCTATGGTGACGGGGTGGCTGTGGGTGTGGATGCTGAGCGTGGGTGTCACTGCAGCAGAGCCTTCCAAGGAACCCTGTGTCCACATGGGGCATGGAATCTATCTTATGGGGTTGGAAGGGACCTCTGGAGATCATCTAGTCCAACCCCCCCGCCAGAGCGGGTCCACACAGAGCAGGTTGCACAGGAACGTATCCAGGTGGGTTTTGAATGTCTCCAGAGAAGGAGACTCCACCACCTCCCTGGGCAGCCTGTTCAGTGCTCTACCACTCTCACGGTAAAGAAGTTCTATCTTCCTTTCGAGGACTGAAGTGGAAGCTGAGAAGCTGCACCCTCTGCTATCTGTCTGTGCTCTTCTGAAGTACAAGGAACTACCTCAACTACGCAGGCTTCTTAATCCTACAGCTGCTAATAATGATGTGCGGTTTCTATGGCAAACATAAGGACAGCCAATGCAATCTGTGTCTCTAGCCCTTTCCACTTCCCCTACCCCACACATGTCCTTATGGAGTATCTCTCATCTTCAAAGCTTTTTTTATAAACACTTTTATCCATCGTTATAGTGGGGTGGATCCATCAAAAGGGTAATAGCTAGTAAATGCTCAGGTTTTTAGGCCCCAATCCTGCAGGCGCTTAGGCATATGTTTTAGCTTTATTCACTGTAATTCAGGCTTCAGTGGAACCATTCACAGTGCATGAAGTTAAGCATATGTGTAAGTTAGGAACTGCAAAGATTAAACAGCATTCCTGTTTGCTGGAAATCAAAAGGTAGATGAAAACAGTGACCCCAGCTATAGAGGAACAGCAGTTCCTGAAGGAAGAGCAGCAGCTGACGTTAAAGACTTGCCAACAGAAGACCTGCCAGTGGCACGTAAGCATGTTTGGTCTTCATTTGTGAGAAGGACTCTTGTCCCGGCAAAATGCTAACGGGGCAGTTTCTCCAAGGGTGGAAGGCACCTGGGGCATCCAGTCCCAGTTGCTTGGGCACGCATGTGGTGAAAGCATCTTTCTACAGTTTAGCAGCACTTTTTGCCAGAGAAATGGTAGAGATGCATTGTTGGAAGAAATAGAATGTTAAGTTTCATCTGCTGATATTTTTCCTGACTTGTATGTTCCCGGTATTTTCTGTCCCTGCCAGTTGAATTGATACTGATATCCTTGAAACTGGCAAGGCAGCTTTAGTTTGAACACTGAACCTGCAGTAAAAAGGGTGTGTTTGGTCAGTTTAGGATCTTACTGCTGGAGAAGCATGCTTTATGGAATGATTCAGGGTCACAAAGGTAGGGCAGGCAAATGCATAAGAAAATAAGCCACTAGCAAATACTTTTGTCTTCTCTGAAATTATGTAGTATTTTGCCTTCTCTGCTCTCTAATCCTAAATTTAGATGCATAGACATATTTTCCCCTAATTGTCAAGGCCTTTTTCGATCCTGATCTTGTATTATTTCCATGCTGGCCCAAGGACCCATCCATAATGAGATTTTTTTTTTGCGAGTGAGTGTATTAGTGTCTGCGTGATCTCTGTTGATGATGACTCAACTCTTAACAGTTTCTTCCTAGTGGAGTATCAGAGTCTATGTTTTTTTCACCATGGGTCCCTTCCCTGGCATCTTACTGAGTTCTTTTCCACTGTATTCATTAAATTGGATTCTGCTCTAAATTTTATTTTATATTTAATCTTCAACTTGAAAAACTTTTTAAGATACCTGCTATGTAACTGAGAGTGAGTGGGTGGCTCAGCGCATTGTGGTAATGCATGTTTGTAAAAATAAATTGGTAGAAAGAAGGAATTTTTAAAGAGTTATTTCTTAATGGATTTTATAAAGTTTGTCTCTTCCCATAAAATAATTGTAGTGATTTTACATACTATTTGAATCAAAGTGATTTTTGTATTCATCTTATCCTTTCAGCGGCCTAATATTTGTGAGGAAATAACACTGGACATTATTGATCTATTTTTTTCTTTTCTTCCTGGCTCCTAGGTCACAGTTTAGGCCCTAGTTCAGCAAAGTACTTAAGAAGAGGCTTATCTTTAAGCACATGTTCAAGTCTCAGCAGAGTAAATGAGAATTAAGCAAATACTTAAGTACTTTACTGAATAGGGATAGAATTAAGCACGTAGTTGAATGTTTTGCTGAATCAGGGCCTTAAAATTAAAAATTAATCTTATTTGTGCTACAAAGACTGGGAAGCTAGGCACTAGATTTGGATCTTGAATTAGTATAAACCAGGAAGAAGGTAGCACCAAATGTCACAAGAAGATGGGTGTATAGGTGTAAAAATGGGGTAAAGCTGGGGTTGTTAAATTCGTGGACATAAGAGAGATGTGTGTTCAGTTCCTATGTCTGTTTTAGACTAAATTGCTGGAGACTGACAATCCCTGGTGCTTCAGTCCTGGCAGTGGTGACCCTGGCGTGCCTAGAAAGCCTTGTAATGTTCATAGCTGCCGTGCTCAGTCTAAAGTTGCAGGAGAAGGGGCTTAGTCTTTCTAAGCCTTCATATGTACTCTTTCCGTTTGATGAAGTGAAGGTAATGCCACTTCCCTTCTCTCTCCTTGTGTCTGCCTTCTCTATCTGATTGCAAACTCTTTGAGGTGGTGAGGTTTCTTTCTACGCGTTTATGTGATGCCTGGCATGGTGCTCTTGCTTGTGGCTTTGAGATGTTTTGTAATAAAAGCCCATAATAATAAATCTTGTGCTTTGGGCTTGACAAAATAATTTACATGACGGAGTATCTTTACAGCTAAAGTTTTTGTCAAGATTTAGGTTAGTGCAAAATAATGGGAGCACTAAGTAGCTTTTTGACCGGCACGAGTAACTTGTGAGACTCTAGGAAAAAAGATTTGAAGAAGCTTGGTAACTTTCCACTGTTTTTTAGGAAGACAGATGCTGTTTTCAGCCTCTAGAGTTGAGCTGCTCGTGGGAGAATGTCCGGAAACAAAACTTCTTCTGCATGGATTTGTTATTAGGGACATTTGTTAAATCTGAAGACTTCTAATGTGAGTTTTTAGTGCCCGTGAGTTCGTTATGAGCAGTTTTTGGTACCAGCGATAACACAATTGAGTTGTGTAAGTGAGGTACTTGGCAACCATTCTACAAGTGTGGGGCTTGTGCCCACAGCTGGCTCAGTGTCCATCAAGACGTTCTGTGCTGGGGCAGCTGGTTGGTGCTGCTTAGAGCAGACTGACTGACCCAAGCGCTCTTCTTTAAGTTAAATTCATTTAGGGATACGTTGACAGGTATGCCTGGTGAGTGCAATACAATCCGTAACGGGTCCTGGCTAATGGTTAACGGGCTCTGTTGAACCTGGGCTCCTTAAACAAACGCTGTGGGTTTGGGATGAGCTGTCTTATTTCTGCAGACAGGCATAGCGCAGCTCGGAGACTCACGCTTTTCTTCTGAAGAGCAGAAGCCAGCAGGAGGGCTTTCACTGCCTGCTCAAACAGGGGAGGGAAGGCAGGCATCACCTTACTGGAGCTGCTATTTTCAAATAAAGACAGCAGGGATGAGGGTAGTGGGGTCCCAGAGCATGTCCTGAAGTTCATAGGGTGGCTGACCTCGACTCAGCTGTTGCTTTGCTTTTTTAACTGGCTGTTGTCAGAACAGGTGCTCGATGCAGTATAAAGCTTCCCAGGATAGTTGGCGTAACTTTGCTTTCACGCTTTGAGCAAGGGGAGAGAAACAGGCACTATCTGTGGGAGGTTACTGTGTGGAGATACTCTGTTCGGTGAATGGAGGGGCAAGATAGTGCTGAAACTTTGAGCTTTCTGTGCAAGGCAAAAATCTAATAGATCAGGTGAGTCAAAACTCTGTGGATCTTGCTTATCTTGCTCTGTGGATCTGGGGGCTTTGAAAACTTGGCGGAAATTGCTTGTCATAAGGCAGATGGGAGAGCAATCTTATTTTCTGAACTTTCACCAAGGCAAAAATTTACATTTTTGTATATGGGAGAGACCTCTCACCCAAGCACATTTCTTGCAGCAATAGCATTGCGTGGTCCGCTTGATTAATCATTTTGGCTTATAAATGGGTTGAGTTAGTATCTTTAATCTGAACGGTTCTTGAACTGTTAGAAAAACGCTTCTTCTGGGTGAGTTGTAATTGTGTGTCTTTTTTTTTTTTTTTTAAATGGCAAACAGAAATCCCTTCTATGCATTTGAAATAAGAAAAGCAGACTTTTGTTGAGCACAAGCGAATTATTCATTCCTACAGGTAGAAACCGAGAACTCAGCATGGAAGGCTTCAAAAGCACATCTAGAGCAAAACCAATGTATTTTGCTTTTTCAGAGTTACAGACAGAGTAAGTTGGTATTTCAGTTTTTTAACCATGGGTAGGAGATCTATTAAGTACCTGAGAAAACGTCTCTTTGTGATCATTTTTTCAGACTAACTTTTCCCCTCTTGATGAATTAAGTGACCTACCTCTACAAACAAATGAGATTGTTAGCTTTGAAAAAAGTAATGAATTTATAGCTCTATAGTATCTACTGTTCACAATAGAAGCTTCTGTTCAGGACAGGAGTTTAGAATTTTATGCATTTAAGGTATTTTATTGACCAGATAAAAATTCTTTGTTAAAACCTTGTTGGGCGTTCAACTCCCTCTTCATTTAGGTTACCATTGCACTGGTGTAAGTACATTTAATTCAATGAAGTTCCCTGTGACTTAGAGCATTAAATATGCGATGAACAAAATCATGAGAGAATTAAAATATAACTCTCTCTTTTATTTTTGTGTTGTTTATTAACAGTATGCTTCATTTGACTTTGGTTGCACAAAGGCTCTGTCAATTAAGTTAATAGTAAATGTCACTTTCTAGTTAACATGTCATGAAAGCCTCTAGAGTGTATAATGATAATTTTAGGAATCTTTCATTCACAAAATAAAATACATAGCCATAAATCTTTTCTTATTTAGTCTTTTTAAATGTCTATCAAAGAACAAAACCTTAATTTGTAGCCTGAAGTTATTTTGTTAAAATAAGTTTTTCTTGACAGACTTATTCATGCATGAGTGTAGTTTGATATGATAACTGAGTTGATTTATAATGGAGAGTGAAACAGAAGTGAAGATATTTTAAATAGATCAATGAAATATTGACAGGCCTGAAACACAGATGATTTTATTTTGTGAGTTCCCCAGTCACTTTTTCCTTAGGCAGAAAAATCACACTTGGAACATTTCTGTGAATTATTCTCTTAACTGCAGAAAGTTTAGGATTATAAATCAAAATTTTTGAAGTTAATCTGAAATTGTGAATCTGGAATGAGAGGCTGTTTTTGGACTCCATGTTTGTTACACAAAATTTGATTATCTATTTTGCTGGGAAATTCCTCTTTTTAAGCATAGCAAAGTTATAAATATTTATCTCCTAAATAGCTTTTCAGATTAAAGTAATAAAGTCTAAAATGACTTTATGAATGCAAGTTTCAGGGGTTGTTTTGTTTTGTTTTACTAACATCCGTTTTATGGAGACTTTGAGTTCCAGTGCACCTTCCAAATATTGACAGTGCTGGGGCTGGATGGAAAGTTCAGACCAAATCTTGAACCTCCTCCGTGTTGGTTCTACAGACTGTCTGGAGTCCAAAGGTTACGAACTGCTTGTAAACTGTCTCCAGAATAAAAGCCTGTGTGCCAGGACATCAGTGCTGGCATTGTGTTCTCTATTCTTTTCCTAATTTGCAGTTTCTCCCCGCCCTGCTCCCGTGGATTCTCAATGGCCTGAATGGCTTCAGTCCATTTAATTCACTGAGGCTATGCTAATCGATGTCAACTGAAAGCCTGTCCTGAGACTTTTCAGAGATGTTAATTCGCTTAATACTACAAAACTGGGGGAAAAAAAAAAAAAAAAGAGTGGTTCTAAATTGTAAATTGTCCACTGCTGAGGCACAGTTACTAAACCTCTGGAACCTCTGGATTCAGTAAGCTCTTTAAGTGAGTGCACAGCTATAATGATACTGACTTTACAGAACTATTTTCTTTAGCATTAAGTTGTTTTGGTTTTTTTTCCTCTCTGTTGGGTCTGGCACATAAAGGTTAAAATTTGCATTCAAAATACCCTGTACAAAATTGACCCAGTGATTTCTGAAGTCAACAGAAGTCTTCCTGTAAATCCAAATTGAAGAGTTTGCTTTGTTTAGCTCTGCAAGATGAGCATCCTAACTCAAATAAGACCGTTTGTGTCCTTAAATGCGAGGCAGTAACAAACTGCTCAACCTACAGGTTTCCCAGAGCAGACCTGGATCCTTGTGGTAGGTACCTGAGGAAGAATCTTCAAGCTTAAGTTAGGTGCTGAGGCTCTCCAGGTGGCCTGCTGTGAGAAGGCAGTGGTCAGAGAGGACTCCCAGGAGCCAGGAAGCTCAGCCAGAAGCATCCCGAGTTCAGTTCAACAGCAAGATGTGTGCGTGTTTGTAAAGTGGAGGATGAGACATAGTCCAACCCCATCCTTTCCCGATAAACTGAATTGCCTGTCTGTGCTTTGAAATCCTTTGAGGATCCAGGCTCAGCCTCTCAGACAGAAGTGCAAAATGGTAGATTTCCTCAATGCTATTAAAAAAAATGTGTTCTAAATGAACATTTCTGCCTAAAGCCCTTTTCCAAATAAATACTTTCTTTTGCTAGAGAGGCAGGGAGCAATCACAGCTTTCCACAGGCAAACACTATGTATTTTACTCCCAACTGTGATAAATTTACCCCGGTTTTAGTTCATTAAGAAGACTTCAGCAGGGAAATGCAATTTCTCCTCATTACGTGTAAACATAACAAATAGCACTTATCTCCTTTGACTGGTTGTTTTTCAGATGTGAAGTTCCTGGTAAATGGATCTAATTAATATAAAAATGTAATGCATTTTTTCCCCCGCATCAGTGTGTGGGTTTCAGTTAGTAGCCGCGTATGTAGAATCAGTGGTTCATCAAAGTGATCAAAGGTCCAGTGAAGTCAACTTAGTGAGTCTTTAACTCTGAATTGATTCTTGGTGATCAACTTTTAAACTGTTGCTTTATTCACCAGAAATAACTTTTTTTGGTAAAACACAAAAAAATTTTCTTTGGTATGGGAGTTTCTTAATGTTACGGTGGCATATGCCTCATGGGTATTCTCCAAATGCCCTTGGTGGCCAGCAGTGATCTCGATGGTCAATCATTTTACAAGGCTTCCAATGTTCTTAACTCTTAGTGAGAGAATCCCGAATTTAGTGTGTCCAAGATTTTCAAGAAATGGGTCCGCTGACTCGTAGTCTGCAGCCGTGTTTTGTGCAGCGTGCGGTTTCCAGGTGCTCAGCATCTCTCCTGCAGCAGAACCCCAATCCCGTGCGGGGCTCTCTAATCTCACGGCAGGTGAGAAGCTGTAAATTTGCGGGGCATTTTATCGAAATAGAGAAAACTGATGAGTGATTGAGCCCTGTTTGGTCCCTATGGTCTTAATTCTGGTTTGTTCTTTGTTGGTGTTTTTTGTTTTGGATTTTTTTGTGTGTTTTGTTGGTTTTTTTTTAAAAAAAAACAGGCAGCAATGAATAATCTCCGGAGCGGTGGCAGCGTTGCGGGGTGGGTGGTGGGGGCTGACGAGGAGCTGCACGGGGCGCCAGCGCCCCTCGCTCGCCGAGATCTGTTTGTCCAGTGATGCAAGAGTTTGCTAATTAAACAGTTCCCAGCGGTGTTTGGGGCAGAACCTGTGGACATTTAACCAATTGAACAATTTATTGCTGTAATTGAAGGGGTTAGCGGGTGTTTATTAACTAGCCTTCCTGTCACGTTTGAATGGCTGGACTAACCCTTGGTCCCTGACTTGTTTTCCAGCGTCCCACCGGTGGTGTTGGCGCTGCCGTTGTCACTCTTCAGGCTGCTGCTTCAAGGCCAGAACTTTACTTATCCCTCTTTTGCAAATTCAGCAACATCATTGGACTTTTTTTTTTTTTTTTTTCCCCCTTCCAGGAGGGAGTGTTTTATTGCAAACAAAATGCTATCCCTTTAGAGCAAAAAAGGAAATTTTAATCTTAGACAAAAAATAAATTGGGGTGTAATTCGGAAACTTAAGCAAACCACTTCTGTCTTGAAAATGGGGGTTAGGCTTTGTAATCTCAGCGTAGGGCTAGTTTATTTTCCTTTTACAATCATGGCCACCTCCACGGTCCTTAAGGCAGGTTGGGGGCTCGGATAAAGGTGTGGTGGCAGTGGGGTGCAGCAGGGCTCCCAGTCACACCGCGGGAGCACACCCAGTTTGGTGGACACATCTATTCAGGGGAACAATGACTCCTGATGGTGATAACAGGCTGCTTCTCCCCCTTACCCGTGAAAGCTTCTATAACTAGAACTAATTGGCCATTCCTAAAGTGTAATTAGCAGGGATATTAATCTAGGCCTGACAGGTGTGAAAATGTGTTTCTTTGAGTCCATTCAAAAGGCACCCAATCTGATCAACCACAGGGGGAGCCTGAAGCGATTGTGTCTATAAACGGGCAAGACTTTAGTTTGTCAGAACTGAATAGCCCACTTTGCTTTTATTAATCGCGTTTGAGTCAGAGGACATTAACTCAACAGAAATGGATGGGAGGAAGTTCACTTAATACTAACATAATATTTGATATCTCTTCCATCATCAGGAAAGGAAGTGTGCGCTTCTGTCTTCATTTGGGTACGGGAAGAAAAGGGGAAGACTTTTTCAAAAATATATATTTTAATTAGAAAGATCTGAATTATTTTGCATTAAGGTTCATTCCATGTTTGTTTTCTTTTCTACCCCCCCCCCCCCCCCCAGTTCACTTCTAGTGCAGTTTAATAATCTCCATTTGCAGTGTTTGCTACTTCTCTTACTTGGTGCTTCTTCATCCCACTGGGCACAGCACACAGCAGTGACTTTAAAATTTGATGCCACCAAGGGTGACATCCTCGTCAGCTGTGCAGGTATTAACTAGTCCCAGTGTAACAATGCGGTCTGCATTGGGGTTCCAGCACTTGTTTAAGGAACTTGGGCCACGTGCATCACTGCTACCTTGGCTTCTTCACGGCTGGTGTAAAGGGGCACGGCTCAGTGGAGCAGCGCTGATTTATACATGTCTGAAGATCATGAATTCAACCAGCAGGCTTACTGTGGGATGCTGAAAGGGTTCCAGCTGAATCTGCAGGTGGCTGCTCCTGCTAGTGGGCTTCAGGCTTGGAAATGGACCAGGAAACTTGTATTTCCCATTTTAATTTAAAGGGACTTTCACAGTATAAGACAAAATGACAAAGACTACCCCAAAGATCTGCATCTGTTTTACATAAAATAAATGCATTGTAAGAGTGAGAAATAGCTTGAAGATGGTCGCACTATTGGAAGTAGTGGGCATGCACATGCATACGTACTGCTCAGTCAGCTAGAATTTTCTTCAAAGGTAGAAAATGGTTTTGTTGTATTATATGTGGTCTGCTCTGAAAAACGTATGCATAATGCTTTACTCATTCATCCTTCCGGAAGTATCTGAATGTCTAGACCACTGTATATTCCTAGAAAAGATGAATCTAGAGAAGGTCTCCCTGGTGACTCCATCCAGTCCTGATGGGATCCGCAACTTCATTAAAAAAAATTGTTGTACTAATGAACAAGAGCAGTCTTACCAAGGCTGGGATTGTTTGCCCCACCACTGATGAAAGAGCCCCTTTCAGACTAAAGAACTTCTGGGCTGAGTTCAGGTCAGTTTTGTTCTTGTGTGGAAAATCTTCAGCTGAAATCTCTCAAGAATCAGTTCCTTGCTGTCATATCCCATGACATATTTATAGAATACAGTCATATCCCTTCCCAACCTTGGCAAGGCCAGAAAGTAAGAAAATTCATGCTTGCGTTGCATAATGGCACAAGGTTCAGTGGCCTTCCAGAGCATGAGCAGTGATTGAGATAGCCTTAGAAACAGCATAGGTATGTCCTTGGACTTAAAATTGTGTGCCTTCCTGAGCAGTGAGGCTTATTAACTTAGCTGCTAATGTATTGCTCTCTTGATACCCCTCACAACACTACACCATTCCCCAGTCAGCAGGCTTCGGTCTGGCTCCATGAGCTTCACAGCAGAGTGTGCTGCGTCACACAGACGTGCCCTTTTGCGTCTTTTCTAAGAAAAGCTCTCAGTTTTCTAACCTATTGCCATCTAAACTGACCTTGATTCAACATGGGTGACCAGCATAGGAAGTGACACCCTCCTTCTGGAGCAAGAGAGATTTGTCATTTCTTTGGAACCCATTGCCCTCCGTCAAGTCTTCTGAATTTTCTAGGTGTTAGTATCCAATTCCTGATTTAGAAGAGGAAGGCAGTCTTCTTCTTGATTACCCTAGGTAGTGTAAAACGCGCAAGGGGAAGGAGTGTCCTGTGACTGAGATGATGGGCTGTGATTCAAGACATGTGGGTTCAGCTCCTGTCCCTGCAGTCTGCTTTCAGTGAAACCTTGGCGAAGTCATTCAATCTCTTCCTCTTATACAAAGTCTCTGGTTCTTTCTCTCTTTTCAGTGGAGCTGAGAGATTCTTGTCACTGGCTGCATGTTTGTATGCCGTCCCCACCATTGGTGTCCACTAATGGAAGCTGTACAGCCTTCTCATGTTTGAGGAGGAGGGTTCAAATATGAAAGTTTTGGGGTGCGTTGTTAGAATGGAGATTGTGATCCCACACCCAAATCTGCTACCAGTACTCCTGCTTGCTTTTCCGTCTCCCCCAATTCTCTCCCCCCCCCGAGCACCTCCTTTTCTCTGCCGTCCCTCCTGAACCACCCAGATGTGGAGAGGGAGGGAAGGGCTAGCTTTCTCCCTCCCCACTGTGAAGCCAAAATACATTACTATCAGTCTTCTCTTAACCAGACGTGGGAACAAATTACTCAAATTGATGTCAACTGAGTACAAGTTACGCAGTTTTGCAAGTTGCTGACTAAAATGATTGGAATTACCCAGAGCTAAATGATTTGTTATAGCTGGAAATTGGACAGCCTCTGGTGTTTACAGCACTGGCTGTGGCGGAAGGGGTACATCCTGCTGCTTCACCTCTTCACACTTTTTTATAGACAAAAAGGGTGCACAGTGAAGGTGTTTGTTTGTACTCGCTTAACCTCAAATGCTTTGCACAGTTGCTTTCTTCATACCTCAGTTATATTTTCAATTCTATTTGCAGTTTTCATTAGCAAGTTATTTGGCAGCTCCCCAGAGTGACGTTTGAGATGTTTCTATCTTAGAAATCCGTACTGTGTTAACGCAGTAAAACCTGCTTTTTCTCCAGAGATAGCTGAGGAGGAAAAAAAAAATAAAAATCAGCCATTAATATAATGGCTGAATGAGTACTGATGTGGTATTTATTGATAGAAAGCTGCAGCTCTTTGCTGTGTGGCTGGTAAGAAACAAGAGAATGAATAATAGCTACTAGTGTCCCAAGTTTGAAAAGTCAGAGGAAATGGCAGCAAGAAAAAGCAAATGAAGATGGATGAAACCCCAGAAGGGTGAAGTGAGACGTCCTCCACGCTGGATGGGGCTGGGGGGCTGACTCCTGGGTCACCTCAGCCGTTGCTTTTTCGAAGGGATGTTTTGAAAGGGCCCTGTTTGGGAGAAGTGCTTCCTGGCTGCCACTGCCGCCCACCACTTGCAGATGCTGCTGGTGGGTCAGGGGGAGGTCACCACCAGTTAACTCAACACCTCCAGCAAGGAGAAAGCTCTTGGGGATAAACTGCCTTACCATCACTGTCTAACCCGCACTGAGAGAACTCCCAGATGCTTCACTTGCCCCATTACCTTGTCCCAACATACGTTTTCTTGGGTATCTTTGATGCTGCCAACCAACACCTCTCCCCTTGCCCAGTACCGTGGGTTCAGCATTGGTTTCTCCAGCCTGGCGGGTTGGCTTTTCTCCTGGCATGTCCCTCTCCCCATGCTACGGCCAGGGCCAGATTGCCTTCCAGTGTCTTACTGGCACTGGGGTGAAGCTGCCAGGAACCATGTGAGACCTTGGGGTCTGCCAGGGCAGCATCATCCCACACAGGCGTAGGTGTCCCCAGGGTTTGCCATGTGTCCTGGGGAATTCCTCATGGTTCCCTGGGATCCAAAATTCATTTAGGTCAAGCTCCTCCTTGCCATGGTGCTTGTAGCCAAAGGGAAGAGGCAGCTCTGACACCTCTGTCAGTGGGGACATCAAGGATGACATCAAGAGGGAATAGACTGGATGGTGTTTGCTTACGAAGTGCAAAGTCTGAGTATGTTCAGCAGACTGCAGTGAGTCTTGTAGCTCTCCAGAAGAAGAGCAGTGGCATTTAAATCATCATGTTTTAAAAGGGTTAAAGATGCAAATAAACGGCATGAGTAGTGCAGGATCCCATTTCTTACAAATACACAGAGGTACACGAGAAATTGGGGTATTTTACATTGCTCCCACGTTTGTACTTCTGACAGCAGTTAGAGAGCCTTGCTCACAGGTCAGTCTGGGTGCAAGGGCTCCCCAGTTCTTACTTCCCTGGGTGTGAGAGTTGGTGGGGCTTTCTCGAGCATCCACATGGATTCTGGGCAAAAGCCTGGAAAAGGTAAAGTGCTGAGGTGAGGGGGTTGAACTCTGCAAAACCTCCACAGGTTGCAGACTGCTGTGTTCTTGTCCATAAAAGAATTTAGTAGGCATATATTTTATGTATGTGGGTACATCAGTAGATGCGTAAAAATACATATGTCTGTTTTCAATAAAAGCATTCCATGATCTAAACATCTTAAAAATCTTAGACTTCACGTTTTCTTGAACAGGCTTGTTCAGGGAAACAAAAGAGGGTGCTTGACAAGATTATGGTGTTGCTTCTATACATTTCCTTTATTCTTGTGGCTAAAAGGAAATTACAATGTGTTGTTAAGTCAAACTGTGGTCTGTGGAGCTGAACCAAAAAACCTTTAAATGGACTAAAATTCCCCTTCTGATAAAAGGGAAAACTACACAGCAGAGAGGCAGGATATCTTTAATTTAAATAGTGGGTTTAGGTATATTAATTTGAGTTCAAAGCATCTTTCAAAGGGTATGATGCCCACATTTTTAATTTTACCTAATACTGAGCATCTGGTGTGGACTGGTTTGTGGTACTGAGAGCAAAAGGAAATACATTACTCATAGATGAAAGGAGTGAGGGGGAATCACTGTCCTGACTAAAAATAGCCTTTTTTCCACCAGTTAATATCAG
The DNA here is from genome assembly GCA_025769975.1 of Gallinago jamesoni. Taxonomy (NCBI): domain Eukaryota; kingdom Metazoa; phylum Chordata; class Aves; order Charadriiformes; family Scolopacidae; genus Gallinago; species Gallinago jamesoni. The sequence continues at coordinate 72,848,668 of JAOQGH010000023.1, read as the reverse complement.
CTGGAGGTTTGATTAAATAGTAATTGTCTAGAAAAAGACAATAATTGAGTGTGACTGTTTCCTTTCAGGGGCCAGGCCCAGGTGGTGAAAGTTAAGTATTGTCCTTCAGATAAGGTCCTGAAAGCAGTTTTCCTGGATGTCCACCGAGCCCTTCTGCAAAATGTCCTTTCTGGGTGCTGAGCTGCAGACAGACAAAATCCAGGCCTTTTCACAGGGCAGGGGCAGCAGCTTTCGGGGATGTAGCGCCGGAGGATTTTATGGCTGCATTGCAGATACGAGCTGGCTCACCTCTTTGGCTGGAACTCTAACCCAGAGGCGCAGAGATCACAAGAGACAAATGTCTTGAATTAAGAAATGGGGTTGACATCTATAAAAGTCAGAACGCATCTAGTAGGCAACATGTGTAATAAGACTATAACATTATATCTAATAGGGAGATTGGAAAGCTGTCTAAAAAACCACAGCTTCTATTCAGATCCGCACGTTCAAAACCAAAATACTGCAGATTAATGGTTTTTTGTTTTTTTTTCCCCTTAATTTATTGATCTGAGTTCCTATCATCTTTTCCTAATACTGCTAACAACTTTGCGTAGCTTTGTTGGAGTCCATAGTGTAGAAACGCATATTTCTGTGAGGTTAACAGTATTTTCCTCTAGATTTCTGTAAGGTTATTCTTTCTGAATGACCCTTCTATGCTTTATAATGTTAACACTTACCACTTGTCTGGGACTTTGCATATTATAAATATCTAAGCATTATTTAATTAACCTTTGCAAGCGTCCAGCGAGCCAGAGAGCCATGAGATAGAGCCAGGCAGGAAATGCTTTTTCTGCCTTGTGAAAGTTTTCAAATTGCTACTTATTCTGAGTGGAACGGACTCAAAACTTTGGGGACTTTTTTCATGGAGGAAAAGTGGAGGAGGAGAGAGCGTGAGAGACCAACTAGTCTGCTGTGAAATGGCCAGAAGTTACAGTGTGCTCCCTGGGGAAGGGGAAAGCTATCCTTTCAGCCCTTTGTCCCACTTGGTGAAGATTGGGGACTTTAGCCTTACGCCTCCACATGCTGAATCTGGACCATAATGGCTGGGCCAGAGTCAGGCCAGCTCTGCTGGGTGGCCTGGGGACAAGCGCTTGGAGAGGTGGTCACTGTGGCTTGCTGGCGAGAGCAGCTCCCAAAAGCTTTGCCGGCCGTAGCTTGGACCATCTTTTCTCTTGAGCTTCAGGTAAGTGATCTCACGGCAAGGTGAGGCTGAGCTTTCATCCAGCCAGAAATACCACTCACTTGAAAAGCAGCACCCATCTTCTGCCTGGGTTTTGGCCAGTCAACATTTTCCAGGGGAAGCTGACCCCTTGGGTAGGTGAGGATAGTTGCTTCAAAGCCACAGCAGAAATTGATACCGTATACAGTTTGAGAATTCGGATGTCTTGATGCTGTGGTTTAAACCACTAGACCACATTGTTTCTGAAATAGGTAGGAATATTTGCATTTTTATATAAGGAAACTGAGGCACGGAGATGGTACAAGGCATGCCAGAAGCCACGTAAGAAGCCTGTGGCAAAGCTAAGAACAGAACCCAAGTTTCCTGATACCAGCACCTGTGATTCAGCTACTGCACCCTGTGAGGGCAGGACAGGAAGGAACAAAGAGATAAAAATTGAATTAAGACTCATCTTGCTTCAGTTAGTGTTTTCCATTATACCCAGAGCAAAGATGAAGTCAGATTTATAGCTGCATCCCTACAACCTAATTTTTTTTTCTTTAACATTTGGGTTTTAACAATGAATATCGCTTTGGCATCTGCATCAGGAAACTGCTGGCCTTCTGCTAACCACAGATTGGTAGGCTGAAGTAGGAGGCTGCCCATTGAAAATAATCCTGGTCTCAGGGGGGCACAGATTTTTTTACCTCATGGAGGCAGCCTGTAGTTCAAATAACTGGGGCCTGAAACACCACATTTAGGTACAGCACAGCGTGCTGAAAATTAACATGAAATTAGAGGGAGAGCTGTCTTTACCTGATGAGAAGGGTGACGAGTTTGCTTGTGCCAACTCTAAGTATGTAGAAAATACATATGAAATTTTAAAGGGCATGTTAACCGTGAGTTTGGGAAAGCAGGTATTTTCCTGTCTTCCTTCATTGCAAATATTGAAAAACAATATAATTCTGTCTAGATTTACCAATGTGTTTTAATAGGAAAAAAATGGGGTCAATAAGTCCTTTGCAAAGAGGCTAAAATGAAGGAAGATTGAGAGTTCATCGCTTCCATATTTTGAGCCTGCGACTTCCAAAATCAAAGGCCTAGTAATCCTAATGGATTGACTTCCAAAATTCCTTGGATTTGTATTGCTGGACTTGTCTCTCTCCAGGGCTTAGCTGGATCCCTGCAGATAGATTTTCAGGTTTATATGCTGTAATTCCACTTAGTCCAGCTGTAAACTTGTGGTAGCTGAATTAATACATTATAGGGAGGGGGGAAAAAAAGGGGAGAAAAAAACCCAGAAGAGTATACCTACCAAACCCCTTGCTTGTATATCAAATCCTGAGGGGGGAAAACTGGGCATTTCAATTAGTTGGTTGTGTGGCCTGATTGAAGAGCAGCCCCGTGGCTAACAAAGCTTTGTCTGTAGTATCAGCTTGCTCCTCATCCACTAGGACAAATAGAGTGGTTGGTCATTAACGGGCTAGCCATCGGGTAGGGGTTTTGTTCTTAAATGGGGGCTTTGTCTTATCCCTGCTGTTTAAGCCCTCTCCAAGCACTCCTCACCTGTCATATCTGTCATACATTTAATTCATCACGCTCTCTGGTCAAAAGCTACACTGATAGTATCAAAAGAAGAGGAGGGGGCTTCTTATAACTTTAGCGATCAAAGGAGATTACCAAGCAAATAAGATTTTAATGAAGACGGCAGGTTTGGAAAGGAGAATTTACCGCATTGCGAATCGCTAACGCAGAAAGGTTCGTTTTATCTGTGTCGTATTTGAGTGTGGAATCCCAAACTATTACAGAAAAAAGGATGGATACATGTGTTGGTTCGTGGTTTTAATTAAAAACAGAGGAAGGAGATGGGGGGGGGGGGAGACAGCTCTTTTATTTCATTTGTAAGGGTTATATTTTTAATCTGTATATGATATGTGTGGTAGATATGAGAAGTGTAGCAGAAACAACAAGTTTGTTGCACTTATGACAAATACCTCCATCAATCTGCCACTAAATGGGTGATTCACCCAAGGGGCAGAGCGGGCAGGCAGTTCCCAGGCACAGACACACAGATATTCCTGTACATGGTGGAGGCCAGAGATACCCGGAATGCACCTTTTATGCATTTTCCAGGACAGCAGCCCTGTGCCAGGGGAGCAGGGAACACCCAGCACCTTCACTTACAGGTTTGCATGGAAAAAGCATGTGCTGCCCCATGGTGCTTTGTTGCCGTGGAAGGCGAGCCCGCGGCTCCCACACCTTCATTCACAATTATTTATTTTTCTATTAAACCTTCACTCTTTCCGCAGAGGAATTATCCCGTTCGGGCCTGTCAGTCCAGAACACTTACTCTCTTTTCTGATAAAGCAGAAACAGCCTGGTGGGCAGTTATCTGTGGCCCAGTCGTTGGGAGATTTAGTTAGAGGCAGAGATGCTCTACGGGAAACCTAAAGCCACATTCAGCCACCGGCTGGCACCCGTGCAGTGTATAGAGCCAAGGCTGCCCTGTTAGCAGCAGAACTAGGCAGCTTGTATTTTTGGAATTTATATATTTTTTTTCCTTGTGATGAAAAGAAAGCCTCTGCAATTGCTGAAGCCTTTGACAAAAGAAGGGGTAGTTGTATTATTAGCACGCATGTTAACATCTTCACTTAAAAGACAGGGGGGGAAGTGGCTGCCTGGCTTTCTTTAAATTGAATTAAGAACGTGGGGTCCAGGAAGGAGCTCAAAAAAACATGCCTGAGCTTGTCAGCCTTTACAGGTTTGGGTGGAAAACTCCAGTTCTCACTTTCCACTGAGTAATATTGAGAGCTCATTATTTGTGTGGTTTTCAACCTGGCTATGAATTATGAATGATTTATTTAAGAAGTGATAAACTATGGGCCTGCCCTTCAGTTATGAGGAGGTCCCTACAGCTGAGGTGTTTTAAGTTCAGCAAGGAGACGGGCCTCAGCACCCTTCCCACATTTGTATTTTCAATTGAGGGCGGTATCCATCGTTTTTCTGTAGTCCCCAGGATCTCCTGGTATGCAAGGCACAATGAACTAGTTTCACTGAAGGAGAGGTGAAAAATCGCATGCTGTCATCTGGTGACATGAGTTTAGCTGAACCCAAGTCAGACCCAGGTTTATTTGCCGGCAAAGACAGGATAAAGATACAGCCAGCACCAGTTCAGAAACTCTGCTTGAACCTTGCTTTGAGTAAGCGTGTCAACAAATAGCTTCTAAACTGATTTGCTTGAATCAATAATGATAAAAACCACTGTGTGAATAGGGCCTGTATTCATCTGACACTGATGAGAGGGCACGGCAAAGGCAGCAGGGCTCTCCCCGGCACTCACACCAGTTCAGTGGATGGGTGCTGGTGGTGGCACTGGGAGTTGTTCTCCCCTGTAAACAGGGTTGGTGTGTGTGCCAGACTCAAATGTTTGCATTTATTGTTGGTTTGAGGGCCTCCATGCTTTTATTCAGCTGGAAACTGGGGTTTTTTTTCCCCCCTCTATAAATTAAGCAGGGGGCAGAGGATAACTTACAATGTTGTCTTTCCCTTCACAAATTAGAAACTCTGGGAGGGTGCATGGGTTACGTGAGGTATAGACCCACCGTCCTGAATAATGAGTTCTGCTTATAGATCTTAAGAGGTATTTGCAGAACCAAAGTACTTATGTAAAGAAGTGTTTTTTAAAATAACATAAGTCCACATGACAGCGTATAAAAGGCGAATGACAGAGCAATTCGTGGATTATTGTTACAAAACTAACCTTTCAAACGAGCTCCTAAAATACTCTGTGGTTGGAGTTTCACTTAAGGAATTTACTTTTAAGTCACTTTCTCCAAGTTTAAATCTGTCTACAGAAAACTTCAAAAACTTTTTTTTTTTTTTCTAAGGAAAAGAGAGAAAGAAAAATAGCATGCTTTTTTTCTACTTTAAAGTGAATGCTTTTGAAACATACCACCCCATACCTGACTGGAATAAAAAAAAAAATAAAATAATTAATTTACCTTCAGAAACTGGGCATCAGTTTTCTTCGACAGAACAAAAGCCACCATGCCAACACTTAGGAAGGCAACACATCAACTGCACTTATAGCTCATACTTTATTTTCTGCATCAAAGCTCTTTTTGGAGGGGGGGGGCATGTGGAGAAAAAACAGAGAGTGAGAGAGCGAAAGAGTCAAGCTCTTCAGAGCCTCTAATGACGCGTGCCAAACACGTGGAAGGTAAATCCCCTAATTCAGTCTATTCTTTCAGCATTCCCTGGCCGGCGGCCAAGCTAAATATTTCTGCCGGATAAAAAATGCACCCTCCTATGCAGCACTTTCTTAACAGGATGGCTCTCTGGCTTGAGCAGAGGGGGCTTCTCTGGGGGAAAGCCAACATGTGTGTTCTCTTATCTATTTATTTATTTTATTAAAAAGGGGCTTTATGGGCTGTGATTGGATTAACTTAGTGAACCCTGGAGGAAGAGGAAAAACAAATTGGGAAGCTGGTTTAGCACCCCCACCTTTTTGTCATCTTCTTTTGGGATTTCCTGGCTGGCTGCCACCTTGAGCCTGTTGAATGTTCTTTAGATCAATCAATTAAAAAGGCTTTAATATTTGGGTGATTGGAACGCAACATATGGGCTGCTGGTGCGGATGTCATGTGGTGCGTGGAGTTAATTGAAATGATTAATAGAGGTGTTAGTTTCTTCAAGACTAATTGAAGAAAGAATATAATTGGAAGCATGGACTAACCATTATTGTTGACTTTTTTTTTAACGTATTGTGTCCCTTAAGCACTTTTACGTGTTTATCAGCATGCAGATGGATTTTGTTTGGATTTCTTCAACGTGGTGATTTGCAAAAATCACGTCTACCGTACAAAAGTCAAATCTATTTTTAGGTAAATTGACTTGAAAAAATATTTCCATGTGTCTTCTCTGATTCGGTAACTGGTGCACACACTGCATTTTTGGTACCTGCTTTTCTGTAGATCCTGGCTAGACATAAATCAGTTTACCCAGCCTCACTGTTACCTGTGGGGTTGCAGCATCCATCCTCGGACACTGATCAGGAGCTTTCAAAGGTCCGTTAGGGCACTTTTATCTCTGCGCAATGACTTGTAATAATTTACGCTCTTCTGGTGTCTTAGGACACTGCAAGGGTGCCAGGTATTTCAGGGAAATAGCGTCTCGATCATACTGCCCCACAACTTGTCAGCTTGACCATATTTCAGAGGGGTCCAGTAACCCATACACAGGACTGGGAAAAATCTGGCTTTGACAGCCAGAAAGAAAGGTGAAATGAGAGAAAATCTGAGGATTTGACTGCAATCAGATCTTTTGGTCTCTCCACCTTCTCTAAGAATAATACATACTTTTTTTTTTTTTTCCCCAGTAGTAGTAGGAGTAGTCTGTGACTTTTACTGAAATTGTTAAGCTATTGCAAAATACAGAACGAAAGCCTGGAGCTGGCTGCAAAGGACATCTGGCAGCAAGGAGAGGGTACAAAGGATATGTCTCTGAAAATCATCCCGCTGCACAGGGTCGCTCTCAGGTTAGAAATAGGGAAACTGAGCAAACCTGACAGTCTCTGGTCTGCAGTCAGCAAGCAGGGGCTGGCTGCCTGAGCAAGAGCAGTGCCGCGTCCTGCTCGCTGCTGGGCTGTGGTTACGAGTGCCGGAGCAAACTTTCAGCTGGGGATTTCTTAAGATTGAAGACCATGGCTTAAATGTCTTGTGAATCTGCTAGAGGGCGAGCGGTTGCCTTTGGGAGAAGAGAATCCAGCGAGATGGTAATGGAAGGTTGATCCTAAAGGTAAGTCAGTTCGGATTTAGAAAGACAGGCTACCTTTTGAAGCGCAATATTTTCACACCAGTGTCCTTTTTGCCTGCTTTTGATAATAGAGGAAAAGCTTAGGCATGATTCTAATGTTCTGGAGGAGAAATGTCTTTATGGATTGGATTTTCTCTGTTGTTTTCCTTTGTACGTGTGCTGCAGCATATGTATTTATGCATCTTTTTTCAGTAGTCGGAAAGTTTGTTCTTCAGCCCAGATTAAACCAAACAGAGAAGTGGTAGATAAGTTTAGAGGGGGTTTGTTGCTGGCTCAGAAGAAAAAAAAAGTATAGAGGATGGTTTTAATATTTTAGAGTCTTCCCACACAGATTTCCAGTGATGCTTTGAAGGCAACTGTGCGTCTGCAAAGACTTTGAGCCTCCCCGGAAGATGTGGCCTGTCTTGTGTACAGATCTGAGCGAAGCGTTTGTAGAAAGGAAGTGGCTGCCCTGTTCTGGGGGCTGAGAGGAAGGGAAGACATGAGGTCTGATTGCAAGCTTCCCTCGCTCCCTGTCTCCTGATTTGTGTGCCCATAGTGCTAATCATTTTAGATAAGGGGTGTGCCAGGACAGACTGGCGCAAATTAATATTTTTTAAAAAATAATAAATAATTTATTAGTATTGTTTGGTGATCAGATTAGTCACTTAATGATCTGGTTTTATTACAGCAAACTACTGCAATGAGATAGACACTTGTTTAGTTTTTTAATCTTAACAGTGGTGAAAAATAGTAGGTAGCATTAGCATTTTTGTTGTCTCCATTGTCCTTTAGGATTTAGTATATGAGAAGAAGCATTCTATTGTAAACTTGTTGGAACAGGAGCATCCTCTTTGTCTTTATCAAAATTTGCCATGTTCTATAGTTAATGCAATTCTGGTGCATTGACCTGGGCCCCTGAAAGAGGAATAGCAAGCTAAGGAAATAAGGTTTAAATCTGTGTGTGTGCTTTGTATGTGATTTGTGTGTTATCATTGTATTCTCATAAAGGAGAATGAATGTTCAATAACATCCCCCTAAAATTAATCTCAGGAAACTAATCTCTAGTATAAGCAGGGCTGGTAACATCACCTGTTGCTAAGACAGACCATTTGCATTAAAAGATCCCACTTTTAGGTGCTCATAAACCTACTAAATTCTAAACGTGTGGCTCAGTTGTTTATTCTTTCCTCAGGCTGTATTTTTCCCCAAAACCTAATCTGCCACTTCCATGAGCTTGGTTATGCAAAAATTGTGTTGCTAACATTGAAAGTGTGATGACTTTCCTTTTGAAAAGTAATCTCTGCCATGACAGCCCCCATCTTTTAGAGCAGAAGTTTGAATGACAGGTTCAGTGGCCAGAGGAAGGACAGCATATGTGGCAGGGGAGGGTGGTGGCCATTTGTTGCCAGGGATGCTCAAATACCATCCTTCTGCAGGGAGCGCTTCCTGGTTCCTGGATCTGCCCATGTGTAAGTCCCACTTACACTGGGACTCTGTCAGAGCAAGACCAGGATACACAGCAGTCCTGTCCCCAATCCCAGACTCCCATGTCCAGGAGAATTGCTTTTGAGGTAGAAGCCAACCTAGATGACAGGCAGAGGAGCACGCCAGGGAGCTGTAGGAGGCCATCATGGCTCACTTCAGTGAGTAAACGCTGTTGGGTCTAAAACTGAGCACCTAAACAAAGACCAGAAGAGCGCGTATTCAGTGTGTACTTACTGCAAAGTGTCCTGAGGCCAGAGAGCCATCAAATGGAGCTGTTTTTAAAAGCCTGTGGACAAGAGCTGAATCTGGCAGGGATTATGAAGGAAGAGAGACTGCGCCTGGAGATCAGCAGTGTCAGGGAGGAGGGAAACTGAGAGTAAGGTTGGTACAAGATCGAGGGATTTATCTTTATGGGTTATTGTAGACGAAGACGAGCAAGCTCAGTGTTAAAAGCGGGTGGGATGTAAGCCAGCTCTGATCCAAAAGCTGCCTGACTGCATTAGCACGGTGCTAAGCCCAAGCTAATATATCCGGCTTCTCACCAGGGCTTATTAGCTCGAGCTCAGTGCCACACTAACATAGTCACAGGACTTCCAGTTGGCTTGACACCACGTCTGCTCGAAGTGTGAACTGACCTCACCGCTACGTGCCTGCCACGGAGCACCGGGAAATGCCTGGAGACTTGACCACACCACGCTGCTCTTCAGGCTGTGGAAGCCAGGCCCACTTGTCAGTGGGAGGGGGCACGTGGGGATGGAGAGTTCCACCCTGTTTGCTTAGATGAGGAGGGGAAAGAACTGCAGTGGAGATGAGGAACCTGGAGGTGCTGAAACTGGCTGGATGAGAAGGTCTGGCACAAGGAGGCTGGGTGTGGGAGAGGAAAACGGGAGTGACTGGAAAGGGAAACTACAAGAGGGGTTAGGAGGAACAAGGTGCGGACTTGCTGGGCAAGGAGACCAATCACAAGTCTGAGGCGAGGTCTGGAAGATGGGCTGAGACAGGAAGAGAGAGGAGGAGGAACAGACTCCACACCAAACCTGGCATGAAACCAAGATGCCTGAAAGCAGTCATTCCTTAGCTTCCAGCACGTCACCTGGGGGAACCCACCAGCAGAAATGTCCTGTCCCTTCCAGTGCTTGTGCTGACCGTGCCAAAAACAACTGTATGGTTGCTCTGAGCCAGGTCTTAGCTTCCCTGCGGAGGTCTGCCTGTGGAAGATGAGAATATCCCAGCTCTGCTGATGATCCATGTGGGTGTTGGTGTGATGCTAGGTCAGGGCATCTCTGCTTTTTCTATTCGCAGTTTCAAAAACTGGCACAAAAACTGTTGAAGAACATTACTAAAATTGCAAACTCAAGTCCTGTAGAGTTTAGGTTCTTTGCCTAACCCCAATTTGATCCTCATATGCGTTGTGATACAGTCTTTAATTACTCATTTAATTACTGTTTTTTCTACTGGTTACTTGCCTCATTCAGGCATCAGACAAGCTTGCTAGGGGAGATGAATTGGGGTGGTGTAATAAAATGTTATCTTTAAGACACCTCTCCCCCTGTCTCATTCACTGCAGTGTGAGCCGTGGTAGGAAGGAGTGTTGCTCTTCTCAGGGCAGGTGAGCTCTGCTCTGAGGAACCAAGTATTATTTCAGCCCCTGATTCTGAATAAGATTCACACCTACTCACCTTAGAGACTTTTTCAGGTGGTCATTAATTTTAACACCATCTGGGTGCCTCTGCAAAACACAGGAAAAATGCTTTGAACATAGAAAGTAATACGCCGTGCTGAGTATAGCCGCAGCGCTGCATCCCAAAACTACTGTACACTTCTGATGTTCAGGTCATTGTGTCTCCATACCCCTTTTGCAAACGAGAACAGCAATAATACCTTCATCAGCATATGGGGGAGGTATTGTGAAAATCAGATTAGTCATTATTTGATATTTGTGAGACATTCAAGTGCTGCTGTTGTGATGAGCAAAGTGGAAAAATACAAGACAAAGTTGGTTTGTCTTTCATTTGAACGGTCTGTGGTAAAAGTGAGGCACTGGTCCTTTCAAGGAGAAAGAAGAGAGAAAAAAATCTGGAAAAATGGCTTTTTTAGTCAGCACTCTTCTTTCTAAACACTGAACGAGGGAAAGATCTGGTGGGGAAAAAAAAGATGGTGCATCATATGCCAGGAGCGCAGACCTGAGCTTCTGTGTGCAGTTCTACACCTGGCATCTCCTACCATTGCACAGGGTGCCTATTTTACACCATAATAGTCTCTGGTTACTGCCATTTTGGAGCGTTTGGCTGCAAAGTGTGGCTTTTTTATGTGATGCTGTTGTCTTGCAAATCACTGTAGGTTTTTACAGAACTTTGACTCAGCTTCAGGGAAGGAGGAATGAAGAAGCAGAAGAGTGAACTTCTGGAAGCTGAAACCCTCCTTTCCCTGTGTTTGAGCAATCTGCACTCTTATGAAACCTTTTGAAATCTCATTTGCTGATGTCTTTCTGACCCCCAAAATTATTCTTGTGCAAATGTTGACACCCAGCAGAGATGAAATCATTGACTTAGGAAAACATATCTAGCTTATCAGAAACTGCAGGGTTCCAACAATACGCTAGCAACACCAGCCTTTCTTTTTTTCCTTTCTTTTATTTTGTGTTTAAATTGTTTGTGGTTAGTTGGCAGATGGTATTGTAAATCAGGTTATAAATATCTGAGGAAGCAGAATAGTTTTTCAGTTTATAGGAACCTGAGTCCATGTCATGTACAAAACTGGTTTTCATTTTCTGCTCTTCTCGTCTGCTCATGAATTTTCCGTGTGCTTATAATTTTGATATGTTTGCTAATTTTATGTTGACAGTTTTAATTACATGCTCCCAGAGTGCATAAGCAGAACAAGAACTAGATTATGTTTTCCAATTGAATTCAGGCTGCGTGTAAATTTTCTGTGTGGGTTGAACCCATAGCTCACTGAAATCAAAGGACATCAAAGTTTCTCTGCTGATCGCCTGAAATCAGTTAGTCCTCAGTTGTTGTTTTTTTGATTGTTCTGACACTAATTTCCTTTTATTTGATTGCTGAAGGAAAGTGAACTGAAAGTGGCTAGACAAAACATCAAGAATTTTGAGGCTTTGGCCTCCTGTGTTATGCCATTAGACACCAGGCAGGGAGAAAGGAACGATTACAATCCAGGGACTCGTGGATGCCTGTAAAGCCAGAAGAGGTATTTAAACTTGATTTTACATCTTAGAATTTTTAGGGTCACTAGGTAATTCCAAAAAGAAAAATATGCTTCTATGGAGTTTGCTGTGCGTAGGAGGAGGAATCTGCAAAAACACTGCAACCAGTGTAGTCTCGTTGGTCCAAAAGTGACAATTTTGAGTTCTGCTGTTCAGACATGAGTTTTGGTTTTTCTGTTTTAGATTAAAGGCGTGGCTGAATGTTCATTGTCCCTATGATAAAAGCAGTAAAAATAGGTGCAAAATGGCCCTTGTGCAATGTGGTAATTTACCTTTATTTTAAACTGGCTTACACATCTTAATACATTATGACAATCAGAATTATCAGGCCACCAGGCGGAGAGGAGTTTGTTTTGTTAATTGCTCTTGTTAAGCCTAATTACAGAACGGGGTGGAGTGGATGCGAGGGGAGGGAGGAATCTGCTAGCAAGAGGAAATTCTAAAATCCTCGGAGCGGTTCCAGGCAGTGCGTGTTGGGGAGCGAGAGCGCGGGTGCGGGTGTGCGTGTACGGGGGTGCGAGCGTGTGTGTGTGCATGTGTGCGTGCGTGTGTCAGTGTGCCAGAGTGAATGACAGACTTCCCATATGGACTAAACTCCTGAGATGCATGAGCTGGAGGTGGGGAACCTGTGCTGTGCGGACACATGAAGGTACAGCCGAACAAAGAAATGTGCTCTATTTCGCTAAATGAATTAACTCCTTTTTCTTTCTCTTTTTATTTGGGAGCTGGAGGGCAGGGGGAGGTGGGTGATGTGGATTACTTACTTTGCTGTTAATTTTCGAATTTTGGGGTTGGGTGGAGTGTTGGAATGGTTTGCTGATGTGACGTGCCACCTTTTGATATTAGGGGGTTTGTGGGCACAAGGTGTGTGTACGTGGCTGTGGGCTGGTACCCGGGGTCCCTTCCAACCGTTTCCCTGTTTTCCCAGTGACTGCAGCGGAGCGGTGCTGCCCGCAATCTCTGTTACTTGTGCAGACTCTCCCTATGAAAAGCATAGGTCTGAAGAGCCCTCCTGCCCTGCATTATTCCAGTTTGTTTGTGTGCCCCACATTACGCTGCTGGCGGCTCGCTGTGCCTGACCCCCATTGTCAGCCCCCTCCGTCACCGCCCCAAGAGCCTCCGGGACAGAAGTTTTTGATAAGGCAGTTTTGAGCAAGCCAGACGCAAAGTAAATGATTCTATAGCAAATCTGTGCTCTTCTCCCGGGTATGTTACCTGACTTGTTTGGTGCCAAGTTGGTTTTATTGTTTTGGCTACTGGGCGGAGGGAGGAGACTCAGAGCAGCAGAGGAGTCACGCTTTTGTTTTGCTTAATTACAATGTACGCTTTTAATAAAACCTTTTAGTGCCATGAATTAAATGGCATCGCAGCCGTGCACAGGAAGAAAAATGCTGCTGCTGTTGCAGCTGACAGCTGAGTGGTTAGATGGCCAGCGTGGGTCTGAGGCTCAGAAGCCTTTTCTTTGCTGGCTGGAGATACCGCTGGGTAAATGTGTTTACTTTTTCCTTAGTATTTATACTAGTTAATGTGTCGCACTAGATAAATCTACTTCCTGAGTCCATCCTTCAGCTTGCTCTCTTCCCTCCCAATTGACAAATGGTTTGAGTTTGACACCGTTTTATCAGTTGAGCCCCTGCTGGGTGCTGCATGCCTGCTTGTCTCTGCTTTATCGTGAAAAGTGAATTATCTGCAATATTTTGTTGGCAGTTGGCAGGCTTTCCTATATGAACTGATTTAGATTTCAGCAAGGGGAGGCTGTTGTCTCTTTTCTATGCGAAGCCCCGTTGTTGCTCTCCAGGAAAACAAAAGATCCCAGGGCTTTCTGCACCACAATCTGCTGCTGTCCCACTTTCAAGGAGGTGTTTTGTTTGTTGTGGCAGCTTCCTATCTTAAAATGATAAATTGAGCGGACATGTGCGCTGCTTTAAACCTCTGTCTCCAGGGCTTTGTGTATCACTTAGGATAAAATACATTATTTTGTGGTAGGCTGTGGTGCGATTTACACTTGGTTTAAAGATTACAAAGCAAAAGGGAAAGCATCAACATCTTTAGCAGTGGTAGTTTGATGAGGAATAGCTGTCAGAAGAACTCTACTGACTTACCTCAAGTGGGTTGCAAATGCATTAGGGATTTATTAATATTAATAGTAGAATAGACATTTCCTGCATTCGTTTGACATCTTCCACGCTCTTTTTTTTTTTTCCCCTTTGCTTTTTTTTTTTTTAAGAGCAACTTGGAGTGCAGTTTTAACACGTATTGGAGTTAATACAAGGATGATAAGCTAAAGTTAAACAGAAGGAGACCCCTGAGTGTGTGGGGTCGGTCTCTAGGAGTCCTGGAATTTGGTGCTGCACTTTAAAGATTGTGGTAAACTCTTGGCTAAGGCTTTCAGGGCAGTTTGCAAAACGGGTCCGTTAGGTACGATTGTAACCAGAAGAAATTGTTGTCAGAAGGAATTGTTCTATGAGGGTGACAGGAAGGTCACTATCAAAATGGGATGTAAGGGTTAATAACTCTGTGGATTTCTGAAGTGGACACAGTAGTGACTTGTTCACCTACTGGTGAAAAAAAGAAAATGCAAATCTGTCTTCAAACGTTTTGTGAGGTTGGCTGAACAGTTCAGTTTGAAAAATAAATAGATGCAAGGTAATTTTTACTTATTTTCTCTTTTAAGTCTTGTGATGCACATTTTGATGCTTCTGCTCTGTCACCGGTAGGCTTCCAAGCGTTGTTCAAAAAAAGAAAAGTCATTTGAGAAAAACACCAAATATCTTTGAGATGTAAAATAAAACCAAGAATATTGTCAGCACCGGGGGGGAACATATAATTGGAACAATCGTTTTTCAGTGCCCTGTGCAGCACATCACAATTTCGCCCACTGAGCCCTTTGACTCGTGGTAGTAAAGCCAGGCAGGGGCTTGCTTTTTATGGAAAACACATCCAAGAGTCGCAGTCCATAAAACGTCAAAAGAAGAAGATAAGCCCCCGCAAAGCGTCTGATCTGGCAAGACTGGTGATGCAGCAGCTACAAACGCCGAAGCGCACGCGAGTTTGGCAGCTCTTACTGATAGGGCAGTTTGAATTGTCAGTGTGCGTCTGCTCTACTTGTTGAGCCTAATGAAAAGTACAGTTTAATCACTGGTGTGCCAAATTGACCATGATTAGCTGTTATTGCAGATTAGTGCATTGTCTGGGGCTCCAGAATTATTGATCCGGGTGCTGTGCTCTGGTGTTTTCTGTGCCCTCTATCGTAACCTCTTCTTAATGCTTAGAGGAGGGAAGCAGGAAAGGAGAGTAGGAGGCAAGTCCAGATGGGAAGAAAACAGGTCCTGAAAAGACCACATAGGAACTAGGTCAGGTACTCTGGAGATTAAAGAAGCATGCTTCATCCCTGGACGCAGGAGGCAGGGACAAGTAGCATACAATTACGAGGAATTAGAACGGCAACAAGTAGTGCAGATTTATCAGCTTTAATTGTCTATTGTCAGGACAGAGCCCTTCTTGTAGATCAGGCGCTGCCAATGCTTTAATACCTCTAATGGACTCTCTATTGTGGGATTATCTCTCCTAAGAACAATGTCTTAAAACTAGTTGTTTTGGGAGAGGGAGAAAAAAAAAAAAAAGAAGGGGGAAAAAAAAAGTAGTAGCTGCAGCACTCGGTTTTTTCTCTCTGGTTTGTCACATTCTGCAGGAAGTAGCTGAGAGCCCAATGTTGCCCTTCTGTCAGCAGCGCTATTCCTTCAGGGGAACTGATAGATACCTATTGAACATTAACCCCCTTTGCTCCACCTTCCCCAACGAGCTCCTCCAGAAACAATAGCTGGTTGATAAAGAGCAGATAAGCGAGGACACCCGGCTTAAGAATCTCTTTGCTATCTTTATTTTAAAAGCTTTCCTGGGTTTTGCAAAGTAAACATTACAACATTTAAAGAAGGATAAGGTGTCAACTATTTAATGAGAAGTTGTGTTTAATAGCAGAGGAATTCTTCCCTCCCCCAGCCAACACACAGGTATGAAAAGACTGTTATTTCACCACCATGGGGTAGGAAAGGTGGAGAAACGACAACTGTACTCTGAGAAGCTTAAAAAGTGGTCCATCAGCCCACCTCTGCCAGATTTCCTAATCAGCCCTAAACGTACAGTCACTATTTTGAATCTTTTGGTCCTAGGTGGACGGTAGTTGCGTTGCTGAATCTGTGATAATCTGTGGGTAAATATTTTTGTTTCCACCATATGCGCTTTGTCATGGTGTGTAGCTGTTGCTTTTGTTAATCTGTTTTGAAATGCACTCTGCAGCCAGTTCTTTGTCTGAGAAAAGTGGTGTGGTTCCACCCATGGATCTCACCCTCCTTCTGCTGTGTTCATCAGCTTCACAAGACTGGGTACTCTGGTGTGTTACCTGAAATGAAAAATGAACTGCTCAGGGACCGAGTCTGAAGTTTCACTGTGGTTCAACTCACTGTGACTTAACAGGCAGGCTGTGGAGAGAAAACCCCAGAAAATGTCATGACTGCCAAGCTGGGAAGAGACATGGAGGCAGAATTGATGCAATTAATTCTGAGGTGACTGTTATTTCAGATTGTTTTGAGCTTGTGGGGGTGATGTCTTTGAAATAGTGACAGGAGCCTATGTATATATGTATACCGTCCCATCCCTCCTCCATAACAATCTTGAAACCAGCTTATTTTAAAGGAGAATTACCCAAAAGCACACCCTTTCCTCCTCTGACAGTCCTCTGTTACCAGTAAGGTTGGAAAGTGGTTGGAATGGGTTGGCCTGTTTTCATTCATTTTTCCTCAGACCCAGTTGCTATGGTCAGAATCTTCAAAAGTCCGTGTTTAGGGTGTGGAAGGTTGTTTTTTGTGCTCAGTTTTTCTTGTCTGGTCTTGGGTTGGTAGAAACATGCGAAGACAATACAAGCATTGCTGTATGGGTTCCTGGCTATTATTCCTACCTTTTCCAAGACCACCATCACTCAGAAGTGTGATAGGAAGGCTGATGGTAACAAAGAGGGGAAGATCTGTGGTCTTCACTTTGAGGCATTTCCCTTCTCTTAAGGGACAAGGAGATGGCTCCTTACATTTAGTCCAGACACTAAACTCTGCTTTCTTCTCCCACGCTGAAAAAAATGTACAGTGATAAAGCCACTGCTGCTGCTTTCTTAATGCCTTCACCCCAGCTTGCGTCCTGGGAAACAAGACCGAGTGGCTTCAGACTGTTTCGTCTTTGCTGCTCAGCTGCGTTGACAGTCAGGAGAAGCCCAGCAAGAAGGCCAGTGACTTCTGGCCCTCCCGACAGCAGGCCCAGACAGCCTGGGCTCCTTCTTCTCAATCTCGAGCCTCAACAAGAGGAAATGGCTGAAGCTTAGTTCTCTCTTCTGTGTGCTGCAAGAATGTTTTTTCCATTGGAGAAGGGTTGTTTTGGCTTATTCATAAGTCATCTGAGCAGTATTTTAATAAGGCCTAGCTGGAAACAAAAAGGGATATGGTATTTTAGTTAGAATCCTTTTTTCTCTTTTTAAGGAAAATTTCTTGAGAGGATAAAACAACAGAAATCAAAAGAGATGTTAAAGCTTGCACTAAGCAGTAGCTGAGAGTGCAGCCAAAAGATCTGCTCTTGGTATTGCACAGCCGAGACAAAAATAAACGTGAAGGCATTTGGAAGCGCTACGAGGCAATGACCAGGGTGCTCTGTAATTAAAGGCGGTCCCTGAAAGCAGCGTGTGTTAATTCAAAAGCCTCCTGGCTACAACATACACCGCCCCAAATGCCCTTGCAAAAACCTTCATGTAGATTCAAGTGCAATTTTAATTTCTCTCTTTATAGGCAATACCATGCTGAAGTAGTCTAGGGCATACAAAGCCTCTGAGATGGTATCTGAAGCCTATAGGCTGTGTTTTGTAAAGGTCAGGACAGTCTGAGAGAAGGCAGCTTTAACTTTTACTGTTGCACAGGGTGCTGGGTCTCTCTCTTCCCCTCGAATCCGACAGCAACCACGTTTTCAGAAACGTGGCCCCAAAACACGGGTGTATCTCAGCAGAACTTGAAAGCAAGTTCTTCTTTGAGTTTGATTTCTCGATTGGCTTTTCAAAAGCTGTGCAGTCGTGCAACTACATCATGTACCTTCTCCGAGTAATGACCACAACTGGTCCCCAAATGTTTACCAGCACAAGGATGCCTACATGCAGGAAGTGGGAAATGGGGGTGGGTCTGGTAGTTACTCTTGATGTGGTCAATCTGCCACTGACCTTGTTTGGGTAAGGGGAAGGGGAGGATGTGAAAATGAGACTCCGCTTTAATGTCTTGTGTGCATTTTATCTCCCCCCCCAACTTTCTAAAGAAGTTTCATCTATTAGAGCCAGCTCCCTTCCCTCCTTCCCCTTACGATTGCAGCTCTCGCAGGCGCAGGGAGAACAGCAGCAGCGGCAGCTGAGTGGGGCAGGCTTGTTGTTGAGCTGAAGTGGTGATAGCATCAAAGGAAATGGATGGGGATTTCTGAGATCAGAGCTGTTAGGGCCATTCATGATTTGTTGCCAGGCTGAAAGCTGCTGCAGAGAGAGCTGCCTGAGAAATGCTGATTAATACGGTAATTGAGGTTTTCTATGAGCGAGAAGGAAAAAATGAAAATATGACTAAAAATGTTCTTTTTGAAATGAACAACATTTTGAGATTGCACATTCCAGACAATAGCAGCTACTGGTATGAAATATTTCTATAAAAGAGCAGAAAACTGCTGGTTGAACGGGGCGTCTTTTTATGTTTCTCTATTAAGGAGGAAGGTCAGAAGGTCAGTCTATATATTTCTTTAATGGCAGAGTTTCCTTTGTGATTCTTACTTCAGTACACATTCTTAACAATTTGTTTCTGTCTCTTCATTCTTGATAAACTTAGTTTTATTCCAGATCAGGCACCATTAGGCTAGACCTGCACGCCAATGAAATCCCTTCTCCTGTGCTACAGTAGTTGTGGGCTCAGCTTTACCGAGACACCTGGAGCTAATTTCAGGATAGCCTTGGAGTGTGCCACGGAGTTATTTGAAGTCTGTAGGCTTCATAGTCTGTACTCACCTCCCCAGGCTCTGGGAAGGGAGCCACACTGACCTGGGATATTGGCATCTTCTTCTAGTCCTGACAAATATTTCACTTCATCTGATCTGATCTAATCTCTGCTTCCTCTTCTTCTCCTGCCCAAAAGCATTCTCAGTTCGTTGAAAGGCAGATTTGCTTTTCTCCTGCCCTCCTTCACATTAAGAAGAGCAGCCCCTGAAGGATACACATCAACCCTTTTTTCTTGTCCCCCTCCCCCCCTTTTTTTTGTCTTTCAAGCTAACAGGGAAGTGAAAAGCTCTGAAACAGCTGCCTCTCAGAGTGAGACTATTTTTCGGTAAAATAATCACCTTCAGTATGACTACATTGTTTTTCTGTTCTATG
Source organism: Gallinago jamesoni (assembly GCA_025769975.1). NCBI lineage: Eukaryota > Metazoa > Chordata > Aves > Charadriiformes > Scolopacidae > Gallinago > Gallinago jamesoni. The sequence continues at coordinate 72,829,537 of JAOQGH010000023.1, read as the reverse complement.
TGGTGTGACTCAGCATCAGTTAATTAACCCAATCAAGTAGGCCGGATTTCTCTCCTTTAATGAATGGTTGGTTCTTCCTACTTCAGAGCCTTCCTAGACCTCATTTTGGATGCACCTCGGTTTTACCGGGTATATCCAATTACACTTATATCCTTCAGCCCAGTGCGCGGGCCACCTCTCTTGTGGAATTACGCCGTGGTGGAAGTTAAGCCAGGACACTCACTTGCAAGCAGTTGCCCTACTTATGTCTGCTGCCACGAGCCCTCCTGTGTTGGTGCATACGGAAGGTCTTTACACAGATATACTATTCTCAGCATTGCAGACCGAAAATGGCAAGTAATCCTTTCCACACGTCTTTTTATCAGAGGGAGGAGGAGCAGGTTAAGGGAAAGGGATGTGTGTACACCCATCAGAGAGACAGACAGGCACCCGATTGCATAAAACGTGCTTTTTTTTTTTCCCCCTCTTTCTCCCTTTTCTTCTGTGAAGAAGTACGTAACACCCAGATCACCCCAAAATATAAGTGTGCGTGTGTTTAAAAGAGGAATGTGAAACTAACTAGCTGCCACGTAAAGTGCCGGGAAAGTGATGAGAAATACACTGGCAGACGGGTGAGAAGGAGGAAAAGTGCAGTAGAGTTGCCTGGCAGTGCAGCAGCTCGCGTTCACAGTGGGCTGTCGATGGCTATAAATGGAATTGTGCATCACAGTTCCTCGGAGCCCGAGGACGCCTCACTTGAAGATACAGGACCACTGAAGGAAGTAAGGCATCTGGTTGTTTGGTAATGAGAAGCAGGAATGCTCTTAATAATAAACAAACAGGACATTGTATGCCATCATCACAGGATGTCCTTCCTTCAGCCAGCACGTTGACTTGGATCAGAGGGGGGTGTGGGGTGTGGAAATCAAAAGAGGGGATGCAGGATCTGCTAACTGATTAATTGCTGTACCAATCCTCTTTCCATCCCCAGCCTGCTCCCGGGCGGTCACTTACCTGTTGCCCCGTGCAAGGTGACAGCTGGTTTTCTTGCCGCTGGGGGAAAGAGGTGTTGAAGCTGGGGACGCTGGCGGCCTTGCCCCACTCCAGCCATGTCGGCTTCCCGGCAGCCGCTGAGGGAGGGGGGGACTGCCCCTGAAGGAAGAAACAGAAGTGTTTTTCCTAATTCCTTTTACAAGCGTTGATTAGAGGGAGATGCTGGGAAGGGATAAAATCAGAACCCTGAAACTCCCGACCTGGTCATGCCAAGTAAAGTACCATACTCGTTAAGGTTTAAATCGGGGTTTAGTCGGTATTCAGAACCTGGGAGTCACTTTAATGTTTTGGTTTTTTTTTTTAAAAAAAACCAGTTCCATGTAGTCAAATCGAGGGAGAACAAAGTGCGTACATGTTGACCTCCGGAGCTTAAAAACAGCAGGGAGAAACAGATTTTTTTTTATTTTTTTTTTTATTTTTTTTAGTGAAAATGGGCTCACGCTTGCTTCCCGCCGAGGTGCCCGCCCAACCCAGGTCTCCCCACTTACGCGGGGGGGTATGGGGGCTCCCCGGCCGTCGCCTCCTGGTGGAAAAGGGAGGAAAAAATATAATATATAAAATAGGTAATTAGTAATAACGATAATCATTTTAGCAGGGCGGCAGGTAGAGCCCCACCTCCCCGCCCTGTGAGGGAGAAGGGAGGGGCCGGGCGGTGCGCGCGGCTGTGGCGGGCGGTGCGCGCGGCTGTGGCAGGCGGCCCCCCAGCGTTCCCCGGCGGCAAGAGCAGCGGCGGCGGCACCTGTCTGACAGCGGGGCGGGGGGGGGGAGGAGCGGGAGGTGTGAGTCAGTCTCCCGGGGAGCCGGCCGCTGGAAGGAAGGAGGAATGTTTACTCTGTAGAGATGAGCCAGGGTTGCCGCCGTCGGTGGGCTTCGCTGTGGAGAGGCGCGCGGACGCTGCCCCGGTAAGGAAAGGAGCGCGATGCCTCCCCCCCGCCCCCCCCCCACCGCCCCTCACACCCCCCTCTTTTCCCTTCACCCCCCTCCTCCGCCGCCCCGGCTCCTTCTTCTCGCCGGCGCCCGCAGGACGGAGGGAAAGTTTCCTCCTCGTCGCCTCTCCCGGGGCCGGGAGCGCTCCGCTGATCAGCGTTAACCCTTTCGCTCCGCCGCGCAACTGTCACCGGCGCCCCGAGTTTCGCTATTAACCTCCTTCTCCCCCCTTTTAACCATCGCAACCGACCGCCTCGGCTCGCAGTCGGGACGGGGCGCGGGGCTTGTCCCCCGGCGGCCCTGGGGGAGAACTGCCCGCCCGCCGCCTCAGCCGGGCCGGCCGGGCCTCCCCGGGGCGGGAGAGGCGGGCCCGGGGGTCTGCCCTCAGCCCGGAGCCGGTCAGCCCTTAACCTCTGCCTTGGGCGACCGTGCGCTTCCAGTCTCGGCGTTTCCCGGCGGAGGGGTGCGAGTCTCACCCTAGCTGCCTCGTCCGAAAAGGAAGAAATGAAGGGATTTTACACCGGGCTCGAGAGTCATTCCCAGCGGCCGGCGTAGGCGCGGATTTTGGTCCCCGATGAACCTTACAGAAAGAGCCTGACCTAGGACCTGTTTGGGGGGATAGGTTTGATAACAGTGTTCTAAATAGATAGAGAGGCTGAAGGACTTGGTGCAGTTGTCCGGCGAGACTCCCATCCAGGGCTTTGTGATAGTAATTCTCGGAGGTACCATCAAAATTAATAAGGATAGAAAAACTTTTTTTAAATTATTTACTTTATTTATTTCCCCTGCTCCTTTTCTTCCCCCTCACCCCTTCCACCATCCCGGGAACGTGTTGCAGTGCTTTGTGCAGGGCTGCTGCTGCTGCAGTGATGCTGGCAGGATGTCGGCTTTCTCAGCCTTCCATGCCAAAGGATAAGGGGACGTCAGGAGGAGGCGGGGGGGCCAGGTTGTTTTGAAAGTTGTTTGTGTGTTGAAAGCCGGTGGGAAAGTTCAGGCTTCCCCATTTGGAAGAGGCAAGGCTGGGTTCCGCTCTTCCAACATGCACTTTCCATTTTTAGCTTCATTCAGACGCAGACAGCAGCTCCTTTCCTCTTCCTCTCCTTGTTTGTGACACTTTTTTGAGGCAGCTTTTCCACAGGCGACTAAGTGGTCTTGCGGCCATGACCCCACGTTTTCTTCAGCATGGAATATTTTTTTTCTCTCTGAGGCATTAAGGAAAGGGTCTGAAAGAGGTAAAGCGGTTGTCAGCCTAGGGATTTTTTCCTCTTTGTTTTTGTTCCCTCCTCATTATTACCAAGGCTGGCGTTTTAAGGTGCTTGCTTCAGTCAGAGCAGCTTCGTTTACACTGCTTTTTGGCTATTACTCAACTGTACCAACTATCCTGCATACGCTTTTAAAGTGTCACAGACTACTGTATTAGTCACGCTGTCTCAACGGAAACCACAACACTGAAGGACAATGAGGATTAAAGGCTGTTTTCTTATTTTCCAGGCTGCTACACAGTGTAGCTCGGACGCTGTGAGTTTCAAGAATCTGGTGAAAGGGAGAGAGTGGACAATGAAAATGGACATGGAGGATGCTGACATGACTCTGTGGACAGAAGCCGATTTTGAAGAGAAGTGCACGTACATTGTAAACGATCACCCGTTGGATCCCAGTGCCGACGGAGGCACCCTAACTCAGGCAGAGGCTTCCTTGCCAAGGAACTTGACTTTCAAATATGCATCTAACTGCAAAGAGGTAAGCGGCAATGCTCTGGGGAAGGTTGGAGTCAGACAAGCTAAATCACAGCGCTTTGGAAAGTGTGTGCTCACCCTGGCTTCCATTCTTTAACACGCACACCCCCCACCACCATCAGCAACAAATGCTGTCTACTGGCTTTTAAGATGGGACCCTAATAAGTCTTATAAGAAACTGTGAACTGGTCATCTGTCATGTACTATTTGCACTGGAAATCACAGCCAGCCTGTCCCTGAAATTTGTTCTGTACCAATTCGCAAACAGTTAAATTTTCACACAATTTGAACAGCATCTGAATAAGCATATTTAAACTGTGGGGTAGTTGTCTGTGCCAATTTCTAGACTGCTGTTTGCCAGGACCATTCATTGCCTCTGGCTCAGAGATTAAAGTGCCTCAGTTGTCCAATAAATAGCTTTAAAAAAAAGTAGAGGGGAAAAAAAAAACAAATTCCTGGAAATGTGTTTAATTATTTCTTTTTGTTTTCCCTTTGGTTATGAAATTGCTTTATTCTTGTCGTGAGCTTGCCGTATTCTCAACTTCCTAAAGTCTTACAGACTCCAATATATTGGTTAAGGAAGAGATGGTGGAACCGTAGCGAACTTGACAGAGGGTGGACGTAGCTTAAAGTAAATTTTGTTTATCTGGGGCAGTATCTTCACTGGTAGCTAGCCGCGCGAGTCTGTCCTATCCTTGTCCCTGGAGTGGGTACATTCTTTGTTGTTGTTTCAGAAGGGCTGGAAAGAAATGAGCCCGGATGAGCAATTTGGGTTTGTGTTTACTTCTTCATATAGAGTAGCTATTATAGTTAGGTGTGATGTTCGTTGGGGTAATAACCCAAGGGACAACCCTTCATTTCTCCTTGTGCTGAGACTTGTGGTATAGCAGCTATTACCTGTGCTTCTACTTTGGCTAAACACACTGACCACAGAGCTGAAAAGAAGAGGTACACTCATCCGTGCCTATCAAATATTTCCTTCCAGAGTAGGTACTTGTTTAATCCTGAGTAGAGAAATAGGGCCAGACCCCCCGCTGGAGGGTATTGGCACTGTGAAATTTTGCTTGGCAGTGCCTAATACAGTGCCTAGTAGGTTTGGTAAGAGGTAAAAGCTAAATTCTGTAAAATCACTTCTCTTCCCATCTTCCCTGCCCTGCCCTGAAGAACTTTGGCAGAGAAAGGACACTCTCCGGGGAAAAAAAGTGCGAAACCTTATTTTGTATTACTGCATTGTTAGATGGGGGGGGGGGGGGCAACGAGAGGGGGGGGAGAGGGGAGAGATAAAGCTGCAACACCACTGTGTGATACCGGAGGATTTCTTGGTTGAAGGACGAGCTTGCAGCGCAACAGCTCGGGCAGATCTTTGGCAGCCAGCTGGTGACTGATTGGCTGCTCAGGCTGCTCGCTCTCTCTGCCTCCGCGGCAGGAGATGTCCGAGGAGCTTTCAAAATTCCCAGTGCTGTGTTTGGAAACACCAAGATGTAATTTCCTTACGCTATAGCTCAGGTCAGTGAATCGGGGTAGGAGGATTACTGCCATCTCTGTGTAAGACATGGGGGGAGAGAGAGAAATCGTTGAAAGATTCCTGGTTCTGCCTTGTAAAATGTGACCCGTGCAGCTCCCTGCTAGTGGGAGTCTGAATATAGGACATCCTCCTTTTGTTCTCTAGAGTTCCCCCCGGTCTTTTATTTGTGCTGAATAGCACCTACCATAAGAAGCAATAGGAACTTTCAAACCCTGACTATTTCTAAGGTAACTCTGAAAGAAAAGGCCGATCTGATCCTGTTTTTTCTCCACCTTCTGTGAAAGCTACACTCCTGTGAATGTCTGGACAGGTCACTCGTTTGCTACTTGTCTGCAGGGTGAAGTAGTTGTAAATGGCATAATCTGCTTGCGTTTTAGAAGCTTCTGATGTGAAATATTGTTTTCTGCCTGCCTTCCAAGTTTGATTTTGTTCATTGGGGTCAGGACTGGGTGCGTGTTGCTTTCGCACACCAGTGGGGTCAGCGAGGGAGCTTGATGCTGGTTTTGACCTTATGGAAAACCACTGGAGTTCTGACAGCTCAATAGGGTGGGTTTTTTTTCACTTGCGAAAGGATGAGGTAAGACTTCAGGGGATGCATGCGTGCTTGTTTGCCAGTGGGTTTCAGATGTGAGCTGTCTTCATTGTTAACTTTGGGGAGAGCTGTGGCTTCATCTGGTCGAGAGTTTGAAATGCTGAGTCAGTTTATTGACAAAAACATATATAATATGTTGCTTGTGAAATGCTAATACTGTCACGATTAGATCATGAAATCCTGGTGCTGTCATGATTAGTATTGTGTCTCCACTTGAAGTAGGAAAAGTACTGCATGCCTGCTTAGGAGGGAGGAAGTACAACTGCTGTTGTTTGGGGTGGGTTGCTTTTCGTGTTTCTTTTCCTTGCATGCTTTGTGAAGTGAGTAGCTCCTTTTTCAAGGTTTATTGAATTTGCGAGGGAGTCCGTGACACGTCATACTCTTGTTTATTTTTGGATCTCGATCAGGGATTTTTCTGAAGGACACATTTTTCAGTATGAGATCACAGTATGTGTCAGCATTTTAAAAAATGAATTACTACTGCTTGTAACATTTTCAGCTGCTAGATTTGCATGAAGTCATTTATTTATTTCTATGCGTGAATTATTTATCCTTTGCTCCAGTTTTAGCAATTGACAAAAAATGATGAAACGCAGTGCCAAAATCACGCTCTAGAAGGCCCTATGTAAATGAGCTTTTTTTATGTAGACATTTAAAAACCTTTTTTTCAATATTTTTTCCCCAATGGTCTCAGTCCTTAAAGCCCAAACAGCCTTTCTTGATATAAAGTGCCAGTTGTTCTGCCGTGTTCAGTGTTACTTGTGCCTCCTGGCCCATGAGTTTGACAGAGGGAAACATATCTCAGCAAACCCATAACTTACTGTAGTTCTCTGATGAGGCTGTTTCTTAACAGACAGACCTTCAATCAGTGATTTTGAAGAAAGCAGTGATTTAGAGCTGTTACAGTGTGCCTCGCTGACCTCAGACACTTGCTCTTCCCTATTGCTTTTGGTTTATTATTTCTTTTACATGAGATCTCCCAGGAAGCGATCTGAAAGTGTTTTGTTTTGCAGCATCTCTTTTAGAAAACTGGCCACTGTACGAAGGGGTGAAATTCACGCAGGCTTATGTAACTGTAAAACTAGTAGTTAAAAAAAAATAATAAATCAGTGTTATTCTGGCCTTCCCTGTGTGTGTGTCTGGGGAATAGTTGTTACTTCACTAAAGCCAGTAAGAGTTTGTTCGGTGTTTGTGTTTTTTGGTTTTTAGGGCAATTCAGTAGTCCTGTTCGAAATTACCCTCCCTTTCCAGCATTATCAAGGGTCGTCATTTACTACCAGCACAAAGCGGGATGTAGAAGCCTTGGTCTTCCTTTTAATGTCAAATTTTGGAACCAGAGCCCACATGTTTTCTCTCCCCGGGGGCTGCGGGGCTCTGCCACCCGGCCTGCTGGGCTCCATCCCTGCCCCTGCCCGCCGCCGCCTCGCTGCCGGCCGCCGGCCCCCGCCGCCGCATTAGGACCCTGGTCAGTTCCAGGGCCGCCGCCGCCCGGGGCTGCTCCGGGACCCGGCCCCGGGGCTCCCTCCCCTGCCCCCGCCGGGCCGCCCCGCAGCGGCCGGGCTCTCCCCCGACAGGCCGCTCGGCTGCCGCGGCGCCTGCAGGTTGGAGCTGGGCCCCCGCTCGCCAGCCCGGCTCCGCTCGGCGCACCCTGTCCCGCTGGGAGCCGGGGGAGAGCGGGGTTAGCTCAGCCCGGGCCTCGGCAGGAGCCGCAGCTGCCCGCAGCGCTGGAATCGGCCCTAGGGCTTCGGGCTAACGTTTGGCCTCGTCTTCCTGCTAGAAATGCTGTTTTGCTGAAAGGGAAAATGTGGTAGCGGCTCGCTTGCAAGAGTGTTGAAAGTTCGGAGCTTTGAAGGGAGAGAGGGGGTAAGCGTCTGTAGAGAGGAAATTGTTCTGAAAATAGCGCCTTGCTCCCACACGGCATGGTGCAGACCCAGAAGGCTGCACAAGGGCAGTAGGCTTTTATTTGTGGGGAGCGAGCTCAGGTCATGCTCCCCTGTGGTTCCTTGCCACGAGGCTGTTTCGGAAGGTCTCGTCGCCGAGAGGCAGCAATGTGCCGAAGGACACCTGGTGGACACAAGTCTGAAATGCCTCTCTGCCGTGTCTTTTCGGCAGTCGGGAGACGGCCTTCCCTTCAGCTCTGGGTGTGGAGTTTCTTCGCTGTTTTGCCTAGAAGCCCTCGGCAGCTCTGTTCTTTGTGGCCTCTTGTTAAGCCATCCCCTGCTAAGCTGCAGCAGGGCAGGAGCCCCTTTTGGCTGCAGCAGGGGGGCTGCTGGCAGCCTGGAGCCTGCCTGTCTGGTCGCTGCCGGCACCCCTCTCCTGGAGGGTAGCCTTCATCGACCACAGCAGCTAAGCTTGTTGGGGGCACAGTAGAGGCCAAGAATTGCTGACCAGAAAGCCACCTTCAGTTAAAAGTTGTCTGGACAGCTTTAATCTGGTTTAGCAAAATGGATGTGCAGAACATCCTCTGCCAAAATAACCTTCTAATGGGCACAGGGTGAGAAATCACCTTTGTGTTCAGCTGCATCAGGGGAGAAGCAAAGCCTGCTTGTAAGGTGGATATCAAAAAGTATCTGCTGTGTCAGAGACGCCAGTTAAGTGAGTGTTTCAAGTTGACTAGTTCGAGGAGTGATTTCTAGAGATTCTGAGAATTTCATTAAAGCTGTTTTAATTAAGGCCAAGATATTTTAAAACCGTGAAAAAACTCAAGCTACCATGCAGTAAAACTGGTAGGGTATGCTGTATCTTGGTTGTGAACTTTTCTTGAGAGGGCAGATGGATGTAAATGAAGATATATGGGGAAGATGAGAAGAACATCTGCCTTTTTCAGCTCTCTCTGAGAAATGTACAAGCAAGACAAAAATAAAACCGAGCCACTGAGCTTGTTTCAGCTTGTGGTAGGTGTAGGAAAATTTCTGGAAGTCCCTTTTCTCTCTCTCCAGTCCAGATGCACAGATCAATGGAGCATTTAACTACCTCTACTGTTGACGTTTAATTTTTTTGTGGTGTGCTGAAACACATGTTGAAACGCGGACAAGCACAAACAGCCACCACGTACACCCGGCAATCTGTTTCCGGGTGGATTACCTTCTTGATTCCATGGCTGCTATTTGTCGCCTCAATTGTGACATTTAACGTGAAATTATGCTAGGCGTTAGTTGTTTACTGGGATTTTTAATCTTGACCAATACATAGGCAAGTACTTCTTCCTCTGTCTTTCTCCCTTTCCCCCACCAAGGGTGATACAACAGGAGAAAATGCAGCATGAGAAAATCTCAATGCTTAGCTGATTTGTCAAGGGCTGTCTGCAGTCCAGGGTTTTTACTGTCCTTTGCTGTGAAGGACTGTTACAAAGAAAATGAAACGCGGGCTGGAGTGAGCTATCTGCAAGGTCTGATGAGTGCTAACCTGCTTTGGTAGAAAGGTTGATTCTTTGAGGGGCACAGGCAGCAGTAATCCCAACTCCTGGTGTTCATCAGCCACTTCTGCTGTTCCTGCCTTGATCTGAAAGTGGCGCGATGTGAGAAGGGGATACAATTACTACATTTTGCCATAAAGGCTTGGTTATAATAGCAAATTCATGGGCTTTTCACCTTCCTTTTTTTTCCCCACTATCTGAGCAGCAGCATCAATCTTGCAAAGGCTTGGGGGTTTTGGTTTACAAAACTGTTGGTTTTCTAACATTGTTTGGGTACATTAAATTTAAGAAGATTGGTGAGGAACAGAGAGAGACAAAACCAATAACTCAGCAGTGTTTTGCAAAGGGTTACTCCAAGGCACGTTCTTCTGAATAATGATGAATTGCTTCCTGATTTGTGGTCAGTGACTTTTTTTGGTATAATTACTGTCAAGAAGGAAGCTGAACAACTAGAGTACATTTCTTAGACCTAGCATAGTGGAGCATTTTCATCAAAACCCTTACGCCTTTTTGACCAAACCCACTTGACATGTTACCGGAACTGCTGCCTCCTTTTTATAAAAGAGGGTGATCTGTGAGTACATGTCCCAAAGCCATTTCATACTCTGTTTTGTATGCCACTGTATGCTGGTGAGAGAATTGTAGATTGTCTTTTTTTTTTTTGTTCTCCTTTTAGCTATCGGGACGGGTACAGAGCGAAGAGGGTGGGGGTGGGGAGGATGTTTCATTTTGATCTGGAGGAGCAGTCATTCCAGTTCCTAACTTATTAGAAAAGCGAGCTCTGTAGCAGTGAAGTGATTGATAGCTATTGAATAGTTGTGTTTGCTGAAACTAGGCTTTTGGAGGTTGCCTTTGATAGGAGAAATAACTTTTGAAGGTATTTCACAGTCTCTGTACATTTCGCTTACTGTTTCTTCTTGTAAATGTATTTCCACAAAGCACGTTTTTCAGGCGGTGTTCATCTTTGGCTTCCATATGTCTTGGTAAGATGCTAGTATCTAACAAAGCTGGTCATACCATATCCAACACAATTGTTAACTTATTTCTGTTTTGTTGAACTGTCACTAAAAATTTCTTGCATTGGTCACTTTACCTTGTTACGTTTGGGGGACAGGGGAGAGGAAAGAAGACTTTTTGATTTCTGCAGGCGATGAACTGATCCTGTGCTGTTCTTCTTGTAGGTCACTGGAGTTATAAGCAAAGAGTACATCCCAAAAGGAACACGCTTTGGACCCCTGGTAGGAGAGATCTATACCAGCGATACGGTTCCCAAGAATGCGAACAGAAAATACTTTTGGCGGGTAAGCAGGAAAAAACAGCACCATGTTGTTGCAGTAAGCAGATCACTAAATGAGTACAGCTGAGGAGCTGGGTCACTTCCTGCTTCAGACCTGTGTGTGAATGCAGGGGGCAACTTCTGTGCGCTGTCAGGCACGAACAGAGCCAGTGGGCTGAACTAAGCTGAGTAAAAGCCTGGCTGTCTTGGATGTAGGGACTGTGTGGGTGGAGAGAGCAGGGGAGATCCACAGCCCTTCCCAGCTCCGACTTCTGAAACAGATTGGTGCTTGATTGTGTAAAGAAATAGTTGTGCTTGCTGAAGGGGCAGGTTATTTTGCATTTCTTCACCAAGGAAAGTCATTCTTGTTTATGCAAATACCACATATCCTTGATTTTTCCAGCTGTGAATAAGCTGTAAAAGTACCACATAATTTTTACTCTGGAATTATGATACATTTTGTGGCATTTTCCCTGGGTTTTGAATAGAACTGCTACAACACAGTGGTGGTGGTGTTCAGCGTATATAATTCAAGTCATAAGCTTTTCTGGTCCACTTCAGAAAGTGTTAAAAGAGCAGCCCACAGACCTTAGTGAAAAGGAAAATCCATTAACAGCAGACAAACACTAGAGGTGATGCCTAATTTGTACTCTGTAGTGTATAAGCTGGAAGGGAACACCAGCCAATTTGTTTTGCCTTGGGAAGTCTGTGCTGGGGAATATGCTTCCAGTTTATCAGTTGACAAAATCCTCAGTCTCCGTTACAGACCCATTATTAATTGTTAGGGAACATTCCTTCAGCCCCATCTCCTTCCATGGATTTGTTTTGCTGCCTTCTGGCCATTTAGGTTGTGTCTAAATTGGTGGATTTGGGAGTATATCCAAGCCTCTGTGCCCAGGCGCCTGCCTGCCTTAGCACTATCCCGACCTCTCATCCAGGTGAAACCCAGGGCAAGCACCAGCCCCACACCCCTTTCTTCCTACCTAATTGCATCATTTTGGTTTTCTCAGATTGTCTTTGTGCAACGTAATATGGCATTGCACAGGCAGTTATTTGCATGGGTGTTTTTACAAAGCAGGCGGCTGCTTTCACGTTCATAAGGCTACAAAATGTTTCTTAACAGCCGAGTTTTTCGGGCACTTGCTTCTGGTGTAGGAAGGGACTTGTATGCCGGGCCTAGCCCTGCCAGTTGGTAATCAGATGGCAAACACTGGGAAAGAGGGGCTGCTAACCATCTTGCAGGACTTCATTTGTATATTGGAGCGAGAAAGATGACATCATTCTCATGATGTGATTTTAAGCCTTAACACAGAGGGATCCTCGGAAATAATATCCTAGGAGCCATCTAAGCATCGTTAAATTCCCTGTTATAATCTCTTGATTCGTTCAAGACACGCTGCTGCACCGAAAATGAATTCCTTCCTCGGGGTCTGAAACAGGCTTGCATATGCAAAGGAAATTGTGGGAGATAACTTCCCACATGTTATTAAAGGCATCCTGGGCTTGCTGGCAGGAGCGGGAACATCTGCTGCGCGCGCCGGGGGACGCTGCCTGCGCCTTGCCCGCGCGAGGGGAGCGGGGCCACCCGGGGCCGACGTCATTTCTGGGAACCGCGCCGTGACTCAGCACATCTGGTCTGGCCTTCCCCAGAATAGGTGGGCGCCCGGTGGGGCGCAGCCGGAACAGGGTGACCGGCAGCATCCGCGGCCCCGCCGTGGGAAGCCATGGAGGGCGGGTTTGGGAAGCGGTGGCCAGCGTCGAGCACCGGAGCCCCGCGTTCCTGGAAGTTTGCGAGCCGAGGTGAGCAGAGAAACCCGAAGGCTCCTCTTGATGCAGCACAACTCGCCCGGCTCCCCTTCCATTTTCTCATAACAAACACACCGCAAAATCTCTCGCAAGCTGCTTTGATGAGGCCACATGTATTTCCCCCTTCTCAGTTTACAGGAAGTTACTCTTAAAGAAAGTGATTCTGGTGTTTACGGTCCGTGTTAAAGGGCCAGGCTGCCTTGTCCCTCTCCGCAGGCATCTCTCTCGGGGAGGAGAGGAGAGGTGTCCTGGCTGGTCGGCAGCGCACTTGCCCAGCCAGGTAGGTAGGAGAGACAATGGTGTGAACGCAAAGGCAGGAGAACACCTTGGAGTGTTTTCCCCCTGAGATAAGCTCTGTCTCCTCTTCGGAAAGGCATTTCCTGCTCAGCGAGGTGCGCTGCTGGTGCAAGCTGCTCCTGCTTCAAAGTCTGGCTTTCTCCAGGTCATCTGTTTCGCAAAACCCAGGAACCCCATCTCATCCAGCACAGAGCTAGTTCCCCCTGACAGTAAGGGATATGTCTTTAATTAACATGCTTCCTGGATCTTTCTAGTTTTTTTTTCTTTTTTTTAATATAAAATAATTCTCCTATTCTCACCACTTCAAGAAACAGTAGCTTCTCTCAGCAATTGGGATTTCTTTCCTCCCAAGCCACTGAACAGTTTTTAGATTCACGTTTTCTTTCCCCTCTGTGGACAAGCCAGAACGTGTCCCTCGATAGGAAAAGTGACTTCTCATCGGTTGGCCCCTCTCCAAGTCTTCGTTAAGTTATGGCAGGTGAAGTTCATCTTTGCCTCGCCCAGCCTTTCTACAAAAGGGCTACAGTCCAACTATGAGCAAGTGTTGCTTTAGGACGCAGGGGGGGGAGTGGGGGGGTGGAGGATGTTTGCATAGTTTAAACCTATGGGTGGAGGTGGTAGGAAACTGCAAGTACAGAGGCCATAGAAAAAGGCGAGAGAGACTCTGACGTAGCACAGCCAGTCAGTCTTATACACAGGTGACTCAAAGCATTAATGCAAGCATGCCCTCAGACCTGCAATCATTAGCATTACCCGCTTGTTGATCATAGCACCAGGAAAAGGACTCTCAGTTAGACTGCACGCAGGGAGAGTACTCTGCATGCCAGATCTGGGTCTGATTTGTCCATACTAATAGAGCCACAGAGGCTAAGCAGAAACTTAAGGGTGACTATGGACTTGCCTTTGAATAAGCATCTCTTTTCTTAACGCAGAGGATATCATAGTTGGAAAGGGCAGGGGGGGACACTCAGCTTAGCTTTCAGTAATATCTTCTTGTTTACAAAAGAAAAAAAAAAAGCTTATCATTTTGCTTCTCTGGACTCTGTGCACACGTGTTGCATATTGTGCATATATATATTCATAGGCACTTCCTGTCTGTTCCAGATCTATTCAGGTGGTGAGCTTCACCACTTCATTGATGGATTTAACGAGGACAAGAGCAACTGGATGCGTTATGTAAACCCTGGCTACTCTGTTCAGGAACAGAACTTGGCTGCTTGTCAGAATGGAATGAACATCTACTTCTACACCATCAAGCCCATCCCTGCCAATCAAGAGCTGCTTGTGTGGTATTGCCGAGAATTTGCGGACAGGCTGCACTATCCCTCCTCCAGAGAGCTGACAATGATGAACCTCAGTAAGTGGATTACAGTATAAACAAGGAATGCCAGTAATGTCTCTTCTGCCTATATGATCTAATAATAAGTTTTATAATTACACAGCTGCATCATCTGTTGTGTCACAGTAGGTAGCTTGGAGTAGAAAAGGGGAATTAAAAAACCCAACACAACAGAATGAGTTCCCTGTGCCCATTCAAATGTAAACAGATTATAAAAAATCTGAACAGTTACTGGTTTACAATCTGAGTCTTATCTGATGAAATCCTGGACAAACAATCTGAAAATACCTTCTGCCTTCAGAACCGTGGATTTTGGTCCACTCTCGGACTTTCCAAGTCCAAATCTCTTAGTGCGTTGCGCAAAAGCCTGCTTTGATAGCCTATACTAAAGGCCATCCAGTCATGCTCCCAAAGGGTTGCCCTCACCCTAGAAGGAAGTGGCCATATGCCATGACTCTAAGTGTCTGACAAAATATACGTTAACTGCATAATGCTCCTTGAGCCTTGCATCTACGCTTACTTGCCTTACAGGAGCAAACCTCCTGTGGTCTTCTCATCTGGTTACTTGTTTTTTAAGCTTGGTGTATTTTGTCCTCGTTTCTTGGCAGCCTATTGCAGCTTTCGTTTTCTGTTCAGAAATAATAGCATTGGTAGCAGGGGGAAGAGGTATTTCCAGGAGTTTATCTCTCTGTTCCTTTGTGGTTTCTGACCATTTCCAGCCACAGCACTTTATGCACAGCTTAATCACCGCCTAGCACCTCATCCAGAGCCCCTTGAAGAGAGGGAGAGACTCTTGCTGACTTTCATTCGACTCTTAGGCTGCCTCCCCTTCTGATAGCTGCTCTGAGATAGAGCAGAGCATTCTTTTGTCCTTCTGCCAGCACCTACACTGAAATTTGAAGGAAAACCTGCAAACATTTCTTTTATAAAAAGGGCTATTTGCTGTTATTTGGCAACAAATTGTGGGTTATAAAATATCAGTGTTACTTTGGGGATCATTGGAGCTAAAAATGTAACCCTGCGTCATGAAAATGATATCACACATTCAGATTAATCAGAAGTACATCTGTCCTCCATGGATGTTGTCCTTTCACCGGGTTTTGGTCTTTTTCTACAAAGTATAGAAGAAAATTTGCTTTCTCTTAATGGCAGAGGGAAGGAGGAGGGAAGGGGGGGATGTGCTATGCTGCTATATTCCCTATTCAGAAAAGTATCTCACTGATTCTGTCGCCTTTGCACATATGTCATTTCACCACTCGCTGTGCAGTTTTATTTCCTGATATGATGAACTGCTGGGTTTTCAGTGGGACCTGCAGGTGGGAAGAGACAACAGTATTAAGGGTTCCTGTGGGTGAGGAGTTTGTGAAGATCCAGACAGACACATTTGACCACTAGCTAGGAGGATACACAAACACAACCTCAGTTTCCTGCATCTGCTGGCATCTTAGGTTGCCTTGCAGAAGCAGCGAGGAACGTGTTTGTAAAGTGTCAACTAATTACCTGGTTACTCTTACTAAGGTCAAAACTAGGGGTGTCTGGATGTATGCAGAATAGTTCGTTTTAGTAAAAGTAAGCTCAATAAGTGGATTTAAAGAGATGAGATCTTAAGCAACAGTTGTGTAGTTCAGCCTTAATATTCAAAAGAGCAGTCTCCCAGCTCCTGGCTGCTGGTTTTGGCACCCTTTGAAGAAGAGGGAGGCAAAGTTGGGGTCCAGGTCCCACCTCAGGCTGCCTTCACTCATGGCTGTGGTGTGTTGTGCCCAGCTCCCTCCCTCTGCCGCGTCTTGGGTGTGCAGAGCGTGCCGGTGCCTGCGGGAGGATTTGGAATAGCCGTACCTTGGCTGGTTGCCCAGCCCGGCACGGGAAAGGCCACCTGGGACACACACCTACGGAGAGCTTCCAGTGCAGCCTCAGTCTTGCCAACTTAAAATATAGGCAGCTGCTTTAGGTGCCTCAGGGGTTTGGGGATCACGGTCTTGAAGTTCAGCACCTCAGTTCCTTTTTAAGCACCCGAGCAGGATAGGCCTCTGGGGAAAAACGTATCAGAGAATTTCTCTGGTTTTATTTCCTGTAATTAGTGGCCTCAAAAATGAGAGAATCACTACTTTAGAGGATAACTATTTTTACACATCCATATATAACATCTGCTTGCCTCTGTAACAGTAAACTTTCAAATTAAAGGTAACTTCTCCAGCGTTAGTTCATTTGTGCCACGGAAGGAAAGCATCCAGATTAAAGACAGCAATTAGGCACATACTTAGTTATGGGTTTAACCCTGTCCTCTGTATTTTCCTGAATTGGGGCCTTTGACCCAGTCCTTCAGACGCTGAAGCACACACCTACCCTTCATGGCCATGATTAGCTCTGAGTGGAGCTGCGTAACCTGGAGTGGAGGTTGAAGTGCCTGCAAAGGAGTTGCACAATAGTGGCGGAGTCAAGACTCTGCATTATCCCAGCAGTGGAAACTCAGTCTTGTGTTGAATTATCCCCTTCTCCTTCCTGCCTGTTTTGAGGCCACTGATGTTGTTTTCTATCAAGATTTGAGATGCGTCACCTTCAGATGGTGCCGTTGTCCGGTAAATGGTTTTAAGTGTGATGGCACCAGATTTCTGTATTCTGATGGCCAAAAAATCAGTTTGGTAATTTGTTGAATGTACTTAACCTCATTCAGCTGTGCCCTCAAATTGGCTTTTAGTCTGCCATATTTTATTTTTGGACAATCAAACAAACCGAGAAAATATATTTCAAGGGTTGCGCATAGTTTAGCGTTTCACTCCTGTCTCATCGTAGGATTATTTTGGGATAGAGAATGGAGAGGGTGACAGTTCTTTTTTTTCTTATTAAATATTTTAAAAACCCCAAACAATTGCATTGACTCAGGACATGACTATTTGATAATAATGTTCGTGTATTGCAGTCATATGATGCAACTTCCTGCTGCTCGTGTCTGTGTTTGTCTCCTCAGTCAAGCACGGGCAGGTGACATCTTTTGGTCAAGCTTCAGAAAAAAAACCTTGAGTTGGGGGGAAGACAGTTTGCGTATTTACAAAACATCTGGCAGTCTTTTTGTTTCATTAACAGGTTTAACGAGGTGCTATTTAAAATCTTTCTGATTCTATGAAGATTAACTTTTTAATGATGTTTCTTTAATGTAGGATATTCTTTTTTTTCTTCCTGCTGGCCCTGCCACGCTGGTTGTTAGCTAAGCCCTGCCACTTGCTTTCCCTTTTGTTTATGGATAGTTTCACTTTCTGGTTTTGAAGCTTTTCTGTTTGGGTTGAGAGGAAACGTCTGCACTTGCTTAAAAAAAAATATCTCCTGGAATCTTCAAAAGGGCTCAGGAAAATGATTTTGAAATTATATGAAAGGTTGTCTTCACAAAGCCAGAATTTGGGGGCTAAAGTTGACTTAATATTGAGGATTATTTGAAGGCTCCCTTAAAGACCTCTGAGCAGAATGTTTTCAAAGGCATGTCACTCTGCCTTGGACACATTTAGAAAACAGATGATCAAATTATATACTCCTAAATGTTGGTCGCCATTCTCATTTTGAGTGGAGACACTCTTTGTTTTGCCTGCTTCACAACTTCGAGGTTCTCTTTCTACTAGCAAAAGAGGTGCTTAATTTAGATCGAAAATGTGAATCGGCATAATTAAGCTCCATCACTCAAGCATTCAGTACCATCTCACTCCTGAAATTACTATTGAAATTACTGCCTGCCTACAACCGTTTTTCAAGTTTTTAGAAAAAAACAGATCATTGTTTTTATGAAGTCTTTCTCAGGCTACAGCTTGGAGCCCGAGAAATGAGAGCAAAGCCTACGGCTATGCAGCAGTCTGTAGCTGGAACACCCACATTGGAGTGACTTCAGGCAGCTCCTCCGCTCAACTTTTATTAATGCTTAAAAGTAACAGGAGTTTTGTCCCTTTTCCCCTTGCACGCGCTCACTAATCTCAGATCTGAGCAAATAATCTGTTGACCTCACTGAGAAGTGGATCAGGCTCCTAAAGAGGCACGTCTGGGGTTTTTTCTTTCTTTTTTTCTCCCCCTCCCCTTGGATCTGTAACTTAGAAATGCAGCTGCGCTATTCTTGTTTTGTCATGAACCTCTTTTCTCTGTGACCACAGAAACTCGACAGATCTTGGAAGAGTATGTGCCTATATTTAGTGTATATACATGTGTATGGGAGCGGGAGGGAAAAATGCATTTGAAGAGGCAGACATTGTGATCATTAAGAACTTAAATCTAAAATCACAAGTGTAAAAAAAAAAAAACAACCAAAACCACCAAAAAACAGCGTAAGAAATACATCTCTTTAACTTTGAAGTATGGCTCCTTTCAGACCAACAGGAAGGTTGTAAACTCTCAGTCAGTTTCAGCCCTCGTTTAACTCCATGTTCAGTATAAAATGTAAGAACCTCTCCTTGGCCCCTTCTCTTACTTCACACAGGGCTGACACGCTTGTTTATGTTTTGATCTCTCTGGTGTTCCCAAGTGTCCCTTGTGCTCAGGTAATAAGGAAAAAAGCCAAGAAGGGATTTATGGACCAAAGATAGCTTGCAAACTAAAGACGCCTGTCACAGTTAGACTTGAAAAATAATCTTTAAACATCGTGACTTCTGCGTATTTGTGCATGTTAGGAAGGGAGGCTTTACTGGGAACTTTGAAGGGAAGGAAAGAACAATTATCTTTGTCAAGTGGGGACATGGGCCTGTTGCACAATGAAAGTTATGTTCTCGCTGTAAGCTTCCTTTCTGTCACTCGTGGACTTGCTCTGTCCCATAAGGCACGTACATCCCCACCCTGATGTTTAACCTTGTGACGGCAGGAGCTGTTCCTCCAGCTGAAGTGGCCCCAGTTTCTCTATCACTTTTCCAGCAGCGCCAGCACTTCTCCTTCCTCTTTCCCTCCCCCCAGATTTTTTTTTTTCTTTAAAAGAGAAAAGTGTCAATTTGAACTTCCTGCTCTACAGACCCTACTGAGAAACTGATACGGGCCTGATAAGGTGGTATTTATTTATTTTTTCTGCTGCAAGACTTCACAAGTCCTGCTTCC
>JAOQGH010000023.1:72682051-72810527 GCA_025769975.1 Gallinago jamesoni | reverse complement strand
TTCCCTTCCCCCCCCCCCCCCCCCCCCAGCTTTCAATACTTCCCAGTCTCCTGTCACCAGAAATGTCGGCTCTGTGGTGCTGGTGTGGTGACAGGCAGCTGATAAGTAGACATTGATAATATTGTCCACAGTGCCTTTGTGGAGCTTCTTGAAGCTAGTAGGACCTCTGTGTTTTAAACAAAAATTTGGGTGGATGTTTAGAAAATGAGTTACCAGTCCATGAGTACAGATGAAAGGACAGAAGAGAGCAGATGATTTTTAATGCCAGGCAACGCAACATTTTTGAAGCATTACATTTTGAAGCATTAACATTTCTGCATTAAAACTTTAACATGGAGAGAAGTAATGGGGAAGCTGTGTGTATTGCACTTGCTCTGCAACACGCCTTATGTTTTACCATAAATATTTAAATTGAACATAACTGTGTTCAATTGCATTTTGTTGCAACTTTAAAACACACAAACTTCCCACGTATCTCAAACTAAAATTGCTTGCTGCTAGTCTAATGCCATTTGAAAAAGGATGCTGCTGTAAAACTGAGTGTCTGTGAATAGGAACATGCTTTGAAAACAGCTTTTTTCTTGGATACTTTTAATAAATGGCTGTTCTGTTGCCTTACAGGCTATTGTTGCCAAATGACAGCTTCTGTCAGAGCAGTAAACAGTGAAGCAAAGAACCCACACTGAAAGTGGTGTGGTCATTGCCTCTTCCCATCCTTCTCACTGGGTTCAGCCAGCCCCCCAAAAATCAGCAACAACTGTTTTTCAGCCCAGTGAAATAAGAACAGTCAGTCACAAAAGTAGAAATTTGGCTAAAGGGCTATTTCGAGTGACATACCTGTCAGCGTTGACTCGTGCCTCCTGATGGAAAACCTTGCACATAACTAACCATGAATATGAAACCTTCTTGTAGTTTTTCCCCTATAATATCTTACAGGTCATCATTTCAAGATTATATAACTATTAACTCTGGGAGATTAGATAAAAGCAGACTTCTTTTTCTAGTGAAGGTATCTTTCAGTGTCTTGTTCGTCTTGTTTGTATCATTGTTATGTCAAGACAAACAAGGTAGAGTCTTTGAGTACAATTAAGCAGTGTATGTGCTGAACTGATCAAATGGTTGCTAGCTTCTATTTCCTTCTAAGTGCATATTTCTTTTGCCTTTTATTTTTTTTTAGTTAAAGTACATTTCAACTTAAGCTGGAGCCAACCAGTCTTGCTTTCTTTTACTTTGCTTCAGCATTTTTTTTTATAAAGTACAGCTGTAAGCAGAGGAGTTTTGCATAGACTGAATGCCACAGAAATCTGCAGTAAATAGTCTGCTTTGTTGTAGATGTTCCTAAGCAGTATATTTAATGAGTAATGATCTGTTTACTGATGGGAGAATACCTTCTCTTTGAAGAAGGCTTTCATCCTAGCCAGCCATGGGTTTTTTGGTACTGTAAGTAATTGAACTGGCTGGTGAAGTGACTGCTGTGGTTTGGCAAAAGCCGATTTGTCATGCCTTGTTATTTTACTGAGGAACATTTCTGGGAGCTTGCCTTCTGCAAAGTCCTTCTGTTAAACCTGTATTGTGAACAAATGCTTGTTACCGCATTTATTAGAAATACTGCTTAAATAGACATTCAACAGCAAAGCTAGTCAAATGTAAGGGGAAAGAAAGGTGAAATCAGGTTGCAAAGTGGAGACTAGCACTCTGCAACTGAATCATCACCCAGATCTGTATGTGCAGGCTGGTATCCCTTAAATTAACAGTGCTTTTTATTAACACTTAATACCAGGAGGGCATTTCTTCACACAGGAATTAGGTTTTTGGCGAGTTAAATGATTCCTCATCTCCGAGAGTGGCCCTTCCGTCCCACTAAACTTGTTAGGTGTTAGATTGTG
This sequence comes from Gallinago jamesoni, assembly GCA_025769975.1. Lineage (NCBI taxonomy): Eukaryota > Metazoa > Chordata > Aves > Charadriiformes > Scolopacidae > Gallinago > Gallinago jamesoni. The sequence continues at coordinate 72,808,641 of JAOQGH010000023.1, read as the reverse complement.
TTTTGAAAAGAGATAATGATGGTGACATATCTAAATAATCATTACCTTGTCTTTGTATTTCAGCACAAACCCATGTTAATCCAAAGCAGCACAGTGCTGATAAAGATGAGCTCTGTCAGAAAAGCATCCCAAAGAAGGAGCACAGTGTGAAAGAAATCCTGAAAATGGAATCCAATCCTCCGAAAGGAAAAGACTTTTTCCAGACCAACATTTCACCAGTTACTCCAGAAAAAGACTTGGATGATTTGCGTAAGAACTATAGTCCAGAGAGGTGTTTCTTCCCTCGAGTTGTCTACCCAATCCGACCTCACATTACAGAAGACTATCTGAAAGCTTCCTTAGCATATGGGATGGACAGACCCAGCTACATTACTCACTCACCCATCCAGACATCTACTACACCGAGTCCTTCAGGGAGGAGCAGCCCAGACCAAAGCTTAAAAAGTTCAAGCCCTCACAGCAGTCCAGGGGTGACGGTTTCGCCTCTGGCACCTACTTCCCAAGAGCACAGAGAGCCGTACTCTTACTTGAACGGATCGTATGGCTCAGAAGGATTGGGGTCTTATCCTGGATATGCACCCCCTGGCCACCTCCCACCTGCCTTTATACCGTCCTATAACCCCCACTACCCCAAATTCCTGTTACCCCCGTTCAATATGAGCTGTAATAACCTGAGCGCTTTGAACAATATCAATGGCATCAACAATTTCAATCTCTTCCCAAGGATGTATCCTCTTTACGGCAACCTGCTCAGCGGAGGTAGCCTTTCCCACCACATGCTGAACCCCACCACGCTCCCCAGTTCGTTGCCCAGTGAAGGAGGCCGTCGATTGCTGCAGCCTGATCACCCCAGAGACTTCCTCATACCAGCACCCAACAGTGCCTTCTCTATCACGGGCGCTGCTGCCAGCATGAAGGACAAGCCATGCAGCCCCACCAGCGGGTCACCCACAGCTGGTACAGCAGCCAGTTCGGAACACATAATGCAACCTAAACCTACCTCAGTGGTGTTGGCTGCCACCGGTGGTGAAGAAGCCATGAATCTCATTAAAAGTAAGAGGAATGTGACCGGTTACAAAACCCTCCCATACCCACTGAAGAAGCAGAACGGGAAGATCAAGTATGAATGCAACGTTTGCTCCAAGACCTTTGGCCAGCTCTCCAATCTGAAGGTAGGCAGTGGAGAGCAAGACATGAGCCTTCTTGGAAGGCTCTGGTTTTTCCCTGTAGGTTATCTAGGAAAAGTAGGGACAGGCCTCCTTTTCTTGTTAGGCCATTTATCAGTCTGGGATTAATATGGCACCCTCCAGCTAGAAAGCATGGTTGTAAAGACAGTGTTTTAATACCGATGCCACCTAATTAACTAGATAACATTGTATTTTGGCAACGGGAGTTTTCTGCTAACTTGAGGAAGCATCTGAAAGTACTTTTGTTCCAGTGCTGGAAAATGCAAGTTGTTAATTGCTTTTGCTTCTCCCTAGGTGCACCTCCGAGTACACAGCGGAGAGAGACCCTTTAAATGCCAGACTTGCAATAAGGGCTTCACGCAGCTGGCTCACCTCCAGAAGCACTATCTGGTACACACGGGAGAAAAACCCCACGAGTGTCAGGTACGTAACGCACCACAGAGACAGCTCCACCGCCCCGGGAGGGCTGTGCAGCAAACCCCCGGCTGCTCGGGGCTGGGGTGCGTATCGCAGGCCGCTCCAGCCCCAGCGAGCAGCGTCGGTGGGACAGGGGGTTGCCCCTAGCCTGCTAGAGCAGCATCTGCCCCGTACGGCTTTGCCACCAGCCACACTCAAAATACTGCTCAGTGGTATTTAAATAAAAAAGGTGGGGATTTTTTCCCCCTCTTTGTGAGAAAGTGTGAAGATATAAAAAGCTGCTGCTTCATCCTGCCGTCTCCTCCTAGGTGTCTGTGATTTAAACCATAAAATCCCCTCCCACTCATTCACTGTTTCTCTGCACCCCCCTGCATTAGGTTTGTCACAAGCGGTTCAGCAGCACCAGCAATCTCAAAACCCACCTGCGGCTCCACTCTGGAGAGAAGCCTTACCAGTGCAAGCTCTGCCCCGCCAAATTCACCCAGTTTGTGCACCTGAAGCTGCACAAGCGTCTCCACACCCGGGAACGTCCCCATAAATGCATCCACTGCCACAAGAGCTACATTCACCTCTGCAGCCTCCAGGTCCACCTGAAGGGCAACTGCCCTGTGGCCCCTGCCTCCGGCCTCTCCATGGAGGACCTGAATCGAATCAACGAGGAGATCGAGAAGTTTGACATCAGTGACAATGCTGACAAGTTGGAAGAAGTGGAGGACAACATCGACTTGACATCGATCGTGGAGAAGGATATACTGACCATGCTCAGGAGGGAAATGGAAGGAGCTAATCTGAAAGCATCTTTGCAGAGGAACCTGGGAAACGGACTTATCTCCTCAGGATGCAACCTTTACGAGTCGTCAGATATGTCAATTATGAAGTTGCCTCACAGTCACCCACTACCTCTGTTACCTGTAAAGGTCAAGCAAGAAACAGTTGAACCGATGGACCCTTAAGACTTTTTGGCAAAGTGATTTTTTTTTTTTTTTTTTAATTTATGACTTGGCAAGTCAGGGTGCCTGTAGCAGTTGCTTGTACATAGTTTCAATGCTGCAAAGCAATCTTGGCTTACAGTAGTTTCCCTACGCTCTCCAGCTGAAAGAAGGAACTCCAAAGTTACTGTTTTCTCAGGGCATAAAAAGGGGCAAAGGACTGTGTCTTGCCTCGCCAGTTACTAAAAGACAATCATCTATCCATAATTATTTTTTCAATGATAGTACTTCATAATTTATTATGCAATTAATCATTCTAAAAGCAATAATTAGGAAAATGTTTACAATGACTGGAAAATTCATTGTAATTTTTACTTTAAATGTTTTTATTTTTTGTTTTATGGCCATTCTTTGTAGATATTTTTTTTCTGCACATCTGTTTTAAGAACCTAAGATGGGGGTTTCAGTAAATGTGTTTTATGTACCAATGTCTTTTAAACAAATGTGGTTTTTCGTATTGCCAAAGTTGGACATTTTGACACACAGAATCCTAGGTCCGTTGGTTTGAAAAAAAAAAAAATAATGCTGTGTTACTTTTATGTGCAAATCACCCCACTGGGAATTGAAAAAATAAACCAAACCCAGAGCAGCAGGAAGCAGGGGAAGAAACTGCTGCCCCTGCCTCGCTGAGGACGGGAGAGAGATTCTCCCGCCTGCAGCGCTGCCTGGCACGGAGGGGGCACAGTGCCCACCTGCCTGCCACGGACAGGGCTTTGGGAAGCAGCCGTAGCCCCACAGATTGTCACATACCTCCATGACCAAAGGAATGCATCAGCTTAAAGTGGCTCTTCCAAAAGAAAAAAAAAATTCTCACATGTTCTTGTATTTCCAAAAAGCAGTTTAAAAGCAAACACACAAATATTCTTAATATTCTGCCTGAAAGGGTTTTTTTGGCAGATTTCTTTCTTCTCTTTTTTTTTTTTCTATGGCCAGAGCCTTCCAGGGATAAAAAAAAAAATAAAATGGTCAGATTCCCTGAGAAAGAAGGGGTTTGGTTTTACTTGTATTGTCCTCTCCCACTTTGCCTGGGTAGAAGTGGGGAACAAAGTCCTTTCCCGGCACATACATTTTTTTTCTTCCTTCCTGTACGACTCAGATTTTTTCTCAGTATTTGTGTTTGTACATTTTGTGGTTAATTTAATTAAAGAAAAAAAAGGGCATTGCAAAAGTTGTTGAACAACAATTACCTCAGTGCTTGTGTCCAGTGGTGCAGACAATGCTGTTTTATCTAAATGCTTTGCTACTTTAGAGAAGAAACCAAAATGTGCACAGGGAAAGATAGAATGCACGTCCTTTTATCTTTTTGTTTTGCTAAGCCCAAAGATGATATGGTGACGTTTGAGGTGTAGCAAAGAATACATGTATATTTATAGATATATTTATACCACTATACTATATATGTATATGTATATATATTTATACCACTTAAGTTGTGAGCCAAACCATGTAATAAAACCTATTTTTCATCTAAGTGTGAAAAGCAAATGTTATCCAGATCTACATGTTACCACTGACCTCAAACCCAGAAGGTTGTACCGAGGCATTTGTCAGTGGGCACAGGCTGCCTGGGTGACACCTGAACATGCAGACACCTTGGGTGGGTGATGTCACCCACGCGTGGTGGCATTTGGGCAAATTGGGTGGGAATCACCCTCTTTGCAGGACAGGGTCAGGTCTCCCCTGCTCACTGCTCCTGGCAGCAGTACCAGGGGAGGGAGGAGGCAGGCGTTCAGTGAACAAACAGCCAGAAAATGTAACTGAAAGAACTTGAAAAGAAGCCAAATATGACCCGTGCGCGGTGTGTTCACAGAACACAGCGAGGGGCAGGGTGGGAGTTAGTGGAGATGAGCCCCTGGGCTCGTTTCGCCCTGCCGTTAACGAGTTGCACGGTCAACACGCATGAATATAAGTAGCATTATTAACGCACCTCCCCCCCATGTATATCTTTTTGTCTGGTTAGGTTCTTACCAGTTTTAACGTAGCCCACTTCTGCAATCCAGGATTTGGTGACCTTCTCCTTCACCAAACTTCATTTGAATGCCTTCTGTTAAAAAAAAACAAAATAATCCTGAAATACAAGTCTCTCAATACAGTTTTTGAAGGACTACAGTTCATTACATTTCCACTCCTGCAAATTGTGAGGCTGACATCTTTTAAATGTAGCAATAGTTCATAAATATAGTACTTACTTGTAGGATAAACCAAAGTATCACTACTCTGTCACTGGACACACACTTTTCCTGTTATTTGCCTGTAGTGCTTTCTTGTATTTGATACAAATTTACAAGAATTTATATGCATCAGCTTTAAGAATTGTTACTTCTCTTTACTGTTTCCCCCTTCCCTTAGAAGTTTTACATGTGAATGTAGCAACAATCAACAGTGTTTTGGGGTTGGTTTTTTTTTTTTTGTCTCTCTTGAGAAAGACTCTGACCAAAGTTAACAGGCTTTTTACTTTGCTAGAACAACAAACTATCATATGTTTACGTATTGGTTTACATCATTATTTATGTGCAAATTGTCAAATGTAAATTAAATATAAGTGTTCATTGCTTTACTGATGCTTCCCTTGTCTTCAATCTCTCTGCACCGACTGCGTCCTTCCCCTCCCAGCTGCCGAGGGCCAGGACGGCTCCCACCGTGCGGGCTTCTGCCCTTGTGGGCTCTGATTTTCCATGATGGATCATTACCCCAGCTTTGTCAATTATGACGCTCTCTTCAGTTTTATCCAATAACTAAAAAAAAAAAAAAAACAAACCAAAAAACCCAAAATCCAAACCACCAAGGAATTTTTTTTTTAAATAACCCAAGAATTTTCAATGTTTCGATGGAACTGCTCAAATGGTGTCTGCCTCACAGATATGTGACCAGGGTTCTCATTTACATATTTCCAAATGATTGTCATTTCTGGCCTGAAACCCTAACCACTGGGACCACAATGACACACTCAAAATGTCAGTGTGAGACCACTTAGTCCTGTATCAACGTGGTGGGAACTGCATTCAAAACAAACGTGGATCTGTTCTCGCTGCTCACAACCCAGCCGCGAACACAAACCAAAGCCGGGAGAAGGTCCAAGCGTCCGCTCCCCCTCACCACCACCATCTCCCTCGGCCAGAAAGTAACAGCCGGCCAGGATGCCCCAGAAAAAGCTAATTCAACATTTGCTACTTCCATCATTTAGCATGAGATCTAAACCAGAGAGGCCATGTGCTGCCCTGCCCTACCTGAATATTGGAGAAATAATGTTCCTGCTCATATTGAGACACTCAGCGCCGTATGATGTTTTAAAAGTATTTCACTGTCCTCTTAAAAAATTCATTTAAACATCTGTCTCAAGAATTTGAAATACTGCCAGCACCGAACTGTGGAGTTAAGAAAACCAGAGCACTGTTGTCATAAACGTGCCAAATGCAGCATGTTATATTCCTATAGTCGACAGAGCTATTGCTGTAATAATTTTTAAAAAAAAAGTAGGATAACCATTGCCGCCATAAATCAAACTTCATTACTTGGCAAAGCGTTAGGTTGCGCTGGAGAGTTATGTCCTGGGGACACTTGTAAGCTTCAGAAGATGTTTAATAAAACACATTACATAAAAAGACAATGCACGTTATAGATCACAGCCCTGCGAGGCCGAGCCCGGCAGCTGCTGCCTTGGTCTCTGGCAGCCCCCGCGCCGCCTGGAAGCCACTGAGGGCCCGTGTTGCCAGCAGAAAGACGGGGGGTTTCAGCCACGGCAACACCACCACCCCCAGGCAACACCACCACCCCCAGGCCGGCTCAGCCTTAGCAAGGGGCAGGAGTGGGGAAAAAGCTCATCGTTTTGGGTGCTGCCATAAAACGCTGCCCTGCGAGGCCATGTGCCCCCAAGCACAGAGCCATGGGTGGCCTGCGGGCAGGTGGACTCAGTGCCCAACGTGCTGCCCTCTGTGTGAAAATGTTGGGGGGGACCAAGAGTGATGGGGCCTGGAAGGTGTCATACCCTTTCCTTCCATGGCTTTGCCAGCTGCATTGCCAAGGGACGGGGCGAATTATAGAATCATCAAATCATTCAGGTTGGAAAAGACTCTTGGGATCATCGAGTGCATACCCTACTCTACAAAGTTCTTTCCTACACCATATCCCCAAACACTGCATCTAAATGACTCTTAAACTCATCCAAGGATGGTGACTCAACCACCTCCCTGGGCAGGCCGTTCCAGTGTCTGACCACTCTTTCTGTGAAGAATTTCATCCTAATGTCCAGTCTAAACCTACCCTGTTGCAGCTTGAATCCATTCCCTCTTGTTCTATTGCTAATTGCTTGTGAGAAGAGACCAGCACCAACCTCTCTGCAATGATGTCCTTTCAAGTAGTTGTAGAGAGTGATGAGGTCACCCCTCAGTCTCCTCCTCCTCAAACTAAACAGTCCAAGCTCCCTCAATCGTTCTTTGTATGAATTTATGAATTACAGCTAAGATAGCCTTAAACACAGCTTTAAGGGGGATCCTGCCCTCCTGGCTGGTTTATAGAGCCCGGTGTCTCTCAGCTGGGTGCTGGGGGAGACACCGCTAATTCCCAGTGTGGGCAATTACAACCTTGAGGTCAAAAACTGAAAGAAAAATGACTCACCGAGGGGGTATGAGCCCTTCGGGTTCAAATCAGCAGCTGCCAGTGCACGGCTGCGCCCCAACACGTGCTGGGACCGGGCTCTGCGCGGGATGCAGCCCAAAACCTTTGCTGTCGTTCAGAGGCGTTACATTAGAGCCAGGGAAATAGTTGTGGCTGTAATTAAAGGCAGCCAGGAAACACTTGGCTAATTACTGCGTGAGCCAGGGCTGAGTGGATGCGGTGGGGCTGAGGAATGCGCCTGTCACCGGGCAGGTATCTGCAAAACACAAGCAGTCACAGCATCACAGAATCGTCCGGGTTGGAAGGGACCTTTAAGATCGAGTCCAACCATCAACCGAACACTGTCCAAACCACCACTAAACCACGTCCCTCAGCACCACGTCTACCCATCTTTTAAATACCTCCAGGGGTGGTGATTCAGCCACTTCCCTGGGCAGCCTGTTCCAGTGCTTGACAACCCTTTCCGTGATGAAAATTTTCCTAATATCATGGTGGCTAAAGAAAAAACTCAGCAGTGGCATTGAGGTAGCCATCCCGGCATCAAGACATAGGGTGAGGTTGGGCTGGCAGGGAAAAGGCAGCTGCCTGGGTTGGGATATAGGGGAGCACAGATGGAAATTTTGGCAACTTCATCACTAACCAGTTCCTGCCTGAAAGCGGGAAAACGTGACTTTTTGCCAAAGTTGCGACACTTCCCCAAAACACAGGGGTTTAATTTTTCATCAGATGCTGAAAATAGGCCATCCTGCAACCCAGCAGAGCCACGGGCAGTCCCCTTCTCACGTGGAAGTGCTGGCAAATAGTACATCAAGGCCACCTTTGCACCAAGAGGTTCCACCAATCTGTGTGACTACACTTTCGCTCATTGTCAAAAGAGGTTGGGGAAGATGTCCCAGAGATTCACAGTGGTGACCATAGGGAAGAGGATCCACTAGTCCTCACCAAGCCTGCCTTGGTGCCTACTTGGGATGCAAAGCTGTATTCTTGTCCTGTCCTAGAGGGGCTACATGTTGGTTACTTAGAGACACAAGCAAAGCCGCCAAAGAATCACAGAATGGTTTGGGTTGGAAGGGACCTTAAAGATCATCGAGTTCCAACCCCCCTGCCATGGGCAGGGACACCTCCACTAGCGCAGGTTGCTCAAAGTCCCATCCAGCCTGGCCTTGGACACCTCCAGGGATGGGGCATCCACAACATCCTCCTCTGCTCCAAAGCCAAGCCTCTTGACTTCCACCGTGACAGCTTGCACCTCAGCATGAGTTGAATGGAGCTCTGTGCAGAAAAATCTGGTGCAGGAAAGATTCAATGCTGCTTTCCACCTCCAAGCATCTCCTCTGCAAACTTCAGCCTGCACAAGCTCACCTGGGAAAGGCACACATCCTGGGCTCCTGCAGCGCTGTCTCTCACCCCGTGCTGATGTTGTCCTACCACTCGCTGTATAGTTCTCCCTGGCACCCTCTCCCAGGGAAGGGTGATGCAGCCCCGTGTGACAGCCAAAGCCTGGCGCCTGAACATCTGTCTTCTGGCACTTCAGAGGCACCCTCCAGCCATCACATCTGGCTACAAACTGCTTTCTGGAGCTGGGGGTTCAACAGACTGGCTGCCACCAGAGGAAAGCTGGGACCCTGAGTAGAAGGCCAGCAGTGGGTCAAGGAGCAAGTGGCACACATCCCTGGGAGAAGACCCTCCCCAGCAGGGACTCCCACGGCGGGCAGAGGGGAAACTCCTGCACAGGACACGTGAACTTTTTGATGCCAGGGGCTAGGGCAGGAGCCTGTGCCCAGAGCACAGGGAGGGGTGGCACTGGCATGCGTGTTGCGTCTGAAGAGAGATGCCCAGCCGTCTGGTAAAGGGAGATGGGCACTTGGAGCTCTCCCTGCCCCACCAGCTGGTGGCCAGGCACCCCCATGACATGTGGGCACAGTGGCCCTTCCCTCCTCCTCCTCCCTGGCCGCACACAGGGAGATGGTTGGGATGCCAAACCACTTAGGTAGGTGTGACCAAATAGCCCCATTGAAAGGAGCCAAACCAGTATGACTTCCTTATTGTGCAATGATTAATAAAGGCCTTCAGCTCTTTTTTTTTTTTTTCCCATTAATTGTGAATAGGCAAGTCCTTGATCATTTCCTTATCCAAGAACCGAGTGAGATTCCTTACAGCATTCCTGCCCCAAAGTGGCTGCACTGCACTGGGAAGAGAAGCGATTCCTGCCATATTGAAAGCATGCACCCTGAAACCAAAGGCTGGAAACCCCTTTCCCAGTTCACTCGTGCTGAGGACTCGGCTGTCACAACCTGATACCAGGCTTAGGGTTGGGGAGACCCCATCGTTCCTGCCTTCACCACTTGAGTTTTACATGGTAAAATCCTAACTGAAGTGAGCAAAGCAGAGAGTAGCTTTGGGGCAGGGAGAGGAATGCAGCAGGCAGCAGTCTCTATGGGATTTCTTGGATATTATAGTCTTGATTTCCAGCTTCCCTACAGCTTTCCTATGGCAAAACGTTCTGCATGAGGACTGTCACGCTCCAAACCACAGGAAACATTTGCTTTCCCCTATCCTTAATCTACCTCATGTTTTCAGATGGCCCTTTTATCTTACAGGACAGGTCCTGCACACCTTTACAGACAAGATCTGCTCTTCTTCTCAGCCTCAAAGCCCCATGCAGAAATTCTTTACTGTGTGGGGAAGGTTTGGTTTCCTCTGGGGCCATCTCCTCAGGAGGGGACCCAGTTCACCAGGTTGGGTGGTGTGCCCGAGAGGTCTCACTTTACTCAGTCATGAAAAAAACAAGAGTTAAAAATGTTGTAGAAACTGCAACCAGGTGCAAAAGGGAGCAAGGATACATGAAAAGTGAAAATTTGCCTTTTTAATAAGCCGTTACAGGTTATCTGGGTGTTTAGGAGGGAACACGCACTGGTGCTCATAGTCATTCAGAGAAGATTCTCTGTGTATGTGCGTGTGTGTTTTTAATGAGACTAGAAGGTGCAGAACGGGGCTCCTTTTCTAACCTATATTGCAGCAATTTGTGCATGTCTGTATCTGTGGGTGTTATGTGCTTTCTACTCTGAGTGGTGAGTTTCAGTTTGATTCTGCTCTCGAGAGCTGTGGGGACAGTTTGCACTTGCCTTATCAACACAGAATCCAAATAGCTTCATGGTGTGCCCGGCCCCCTGACACTGCAAACTGAGAAAATACACTTTAAGCACAGAAAAGAGGGTGAGGTGACAACCAGAGGGCTTTTTCTCACCAGAGCATGCCAATCTGCCAAACCCCTCCTGCCCCAGTCAGCAGGGCAATAAGGCACCTCAAGAGCCGCAACCTCAACATCACCCTGAGAGGCCCCAGTTGGGACCCTGGGGAGCAGAGCCAGGACCTCGGGGAGCAGAGCTGGGATGCTGGGGCTCTTTTCCTCACTGCCCAAAAATCCTGCAGCACCTCCTTCATCCCCTTGGACCAGTGCCCCAGCACTGGGGGTCTCCTTTAAACTGGGCAGCTGCAGGAGGCACTTGCCTGTCCCCATTCCTCCCTGGGCTGGCCCTGAGCAAGCCTGGTTGTGAGCCACTGACCAAAACTGTGCCCATGATTAGAGACAGCAGCAAGGGAAGGGCAGGGCAGGTACTTCCACAGCCCTTGGGAAGCGGCTGTAGTTTGGCTCCACAGACTCATGGTCGCAACAGTATTCCCTGTGCCCAGCCATGTAGCTGATTTCCAAAAGAGCATTGCTGTCCTTGCATCTGTTCGCTAAAAACGCCTGTCTCCTAGACTACATACCAGTGTCCATGCTGCCCGTCCCGCTGTTCCCATATGTGCTGTGACCATGATGATGGTGAAGACGATGACATCCATGACGAGGTGCCCCACGTTCTCCATCCCTGCACCTCCTGTCCAGGGGTCCTGTGTGGCCACTGGCCCCACGGCAGCAGCCCCGGTGTCCCATCATCCTCGAGAAAAGCCTGATCCCTGTAGAGAGAGACCCCCACAGCAGCCTCAGCAGTTGCTGCCGAAATCTGCAGAAAAATGCCCCCCTGAATCTGGAGCCATTCAGGAGGAGTTCAGCATGATTCCCCTGGGATGCCCAGGTTCCTCTCGCCCTCCTTGGGTGCCACGTGCTGCAATTCACTGGGGGCCTCGTTCATAAAATGCCTGAGTGTTACGACCTACATAGCAGCTAAGAGTGACCTGCAGATTTCCTCCCTCCCTCAGATCTGCTTGAGGTTTTTAATCCCACCCCCCAGATACAACACTGAGGAGCAACTGTGTTGCTTGCCACACAGTCACCTGTCTTGCCCAGGAGCCCGGGAGACGAGGTGGATTGGCAGCTGCAGGTACAACTGCCTCTGCCTTGTCATGCAGAAGTGGTCCAGGCTCCTCCAGGGCAGGGGCAACACAGCACCAGCCCTTCTGCTCTCGCAGGCAGGATTAACCTTTTTCTGCTAGTGAGCACCTGACAGAGAGGCAGGCTGAGGAGCAAAGGGTGCAGGCCACACTGGAGGCATAGTGTGCTCTGATTTCCTTCAAAAACTCAGCTACTTATCCAAATTAAGGAGGCCAGAGAAGACCATCCCTGACCATCAAACCCATTATTTTGAAGCAAGCACACACCTCTGGAAAATACCCTAAGAGCCTTGTTAGACATGAACATCCTACAGTTCTCTGCCACTAGCCTCCCTCCCGACTCCCTCTGTGCCCGTTACCCATGAGGGAACACCTCAACCCCATGTGAATCTGACTCCAAAACTACATTCAGGGATGGATCCAGCAAGAGAGCTCAGCTACAGGTTCTTATTTCCTCCAAATTTGCGGTATTTAAGACTGGGAATGCCTGTTGATGTCATTCCTAATGCATCTTTTGGGTTTTTTAATTAACTTTCAATGTAATTGTTTAGACCAATATGAACACTAAGGCAGTGATTTGCATCTACACAGGGGAATGTATCCAATTTTAAGCTCATCTAACAATGGAGATCTAAAGACAGGCTTTTTATCTAGAAATTTCACTACTTCAAGGCCAGCACTGAGTTTTGCAGCAAGGACAGGGACCCAGGAGCCAAGATGGCTGGGTTCTGCTTTTGGTACCTCCACTAACTGGCAGCGAGGTCTGGAACAAGTCAGTTGACCTTCCCATACAACGCCCAACTCATTTGTAGAATAGGTACAAGACTTCTGCAAGCTGTGGTGTAAGACTAATATTTGTACCTTGTTTTGAGATCCTCCGATATATTACAGCACATACTTTTGTTGTTCGTAGAGAGAACAATATTAGTATCTGCAATATCATAATATTTAGAAGTTCTCACTTACGGGCTACAACTACCCTGAATGCAACAAAAACTCTCTCTGCCCCAAGAAGCTTACAAACGAAGCACTATCAAAAACCCCCAAAACCACAGTGGCTAGGTGCAGAGCTTAAATTTCCATTTTCTCTCAGCATTTTCCCACGAGGGGATTGCATGTGAGAGCACACAACAGAGAGTCAGATCACACCCGGTTCGGTTGCTCTGGCATGCCATTTGGCAATACAAGAATGACATAAATTAAAGTGAAACCCTTCACCTCAGCCTAAGTGAAAATGTGAAGGGTGAGGGGGGTGAGGAGGAGGGGGGGATATTGATCCGTATCTACTCAACAGTCAGACCAGTGGTGTGGCGGCAACAAAAGACATGCCTTTGCTTTTTCAGTAACTAATAATCTATAGAGAACCATTTCCTTTTCTGCTGTTAAGATAACACATTCACCACCTCAGCTGCATGCAAATAACTCGTGCCTCTGCTTAACTAATTTACCTCTCTGGTGCAGACAGAAGGGCAGAAACCTCCCACCAATGTCGACCGGTGCGCAACACTGAAAGAGGAGCCAGCTCACCCAGAACTTTCTGAAATGTTTAAATCATTAGAGGACAACTGCACCAAATGCTCTGCAGGAGAGACATGGCTTCGTGAGATTAAATGGGTTATTTTTGCCGGTCTCCGGCCCTGCCTCTGCCCCACATGTGGGTTGCAGGCTGGAACTGACATTATCCAAAGAAAAGCATTTGGTATCTCTGCACATAGACCACAGCTGGTCAACAACTCATCCCAGATTTAAACACAATATATTAGCTCTCATCTGGTGCCAGAAATATTACACGCTATTAAAAGCCCGGGCCCCCAGAAGTGTGCTGAAACTGAGTGAGCCTTCACTTCACATTGCTTGGAAACAAACGGGTATCGAGTTGGACATGTGTCTGTATCTGATGGAAACCTTGTTCTAATCAAAATGCTGATGCTACTTTCACTTGCTTGCATACACACACGTCTCGCCCCGCGTTAACACAATGCGAGCAAGGTTGCGATGTCAAGTGCCAAAAAGTTATGAAATGCCAGAAATAATTAAGCTTGTCCACACTTAAGCATCAGGAGCAGCCCTTGCTTGCAGGATCACATGCTGGTTTTCCCATAGGAATTCTACCTCGCTCAGCATGCAAGATGCTCACCTTGCATTGGATGGGGTAGGGATGCTCCCTTTCTCCTCTTGTCTCCATCACTGGCCACACGGCTCTGGCTCCAGTGCTCTTGCACTGCTTTTCAGCCGAGGCTGGTTGCTCCTTGGTGCTTTTGGTGGGCTCATCAAGGTCAGAAGGACAGCTGAAGGCTTCACCTGTGTCACTCAATGTCCACATGGGAGAGGAAGGTGGTAACCCTATGCACAACAGAAAAAGAAACAAAATACAGAGGTTGCAAGTTAAATATTCTCTTTGTGTGCCCAGGCTTTCCAGGGCAGTTTATCCCAACTGAAGCGTTGTTTCACTGTAGCATAGGTCATCCTAACTTCAGGGATCCCTGGAAATCCTCAAGACCTTCAAACCAAGCACGTAAAACCAGACAGTTTGATACTTCACAGCCTGTGAAAATTCAGGTTAAGTGACTTGCTCCATGCTATGGACAACTCCTTGGATAACAGCCAGTGAAAAATGTGTTTCTCCCAGGCAGCACCCAGTTCCCTGGTGGAGATGACCCCTTCATCTACTCCACCCTTTTCAATGGAGACCACCACCAAAGTGTGGGGTTTACAGATTAGGGCTTCCTCTTGTTCTCAATGGCAAAGACCTTGGGGAAAGGTAACGCTTATCCTGTAAAGACCATAACATTACATGCATCCAGAGGAGCTTGATTCAGCCTTAATTCTGGCTTTTCTCAACCGGCAAGTGCCCGAGCTTGCCACCTCAGTGCTCTTCCCACAGGCTGCCTGGACAAGCTGTTGGGTCACAGAAAGCACATGCACCAGTGAGATTTGTCCCATTCCATGGCTGGCGTGGAGTATGTCAGTACAGCACAACATGATTGGCATTTATCCATTAATCCAACCACCAGCTCTGCTGCCAGAAGCAGCTTGTTACCAGTTATGTAGACTAGCACAGACGGGTGGTGAGCCCCACGCTCTTTCTCCACACCCAGACCCATCCTTTTGCTCCCTGCTCTCTGCCTGTGCTGCCAGCCCTGACAGCACGCTGGTCAACAGGGTAAGGTGGCCACCGGCTTCTCCTGTCTCCCCAGCCACCACTCAGCAGAGGGAAGCAGTGAAACACCACCTTTTCTATGGAAAACCCACTGCCTCCTAAGTGAGGAGAACCATGCAACTAAGGGAAAGGGAGAGACGAAACATTAAGAGGAAAAAAAAAGAACAGCTTTTCACAGTCCGTAGATGTAAAGTGAAACTATTTTGTTAGATTCAGCTCTCCCACGTTGAAAAGCCCAGAGTTTCTTATCTCTGACTTTATTTGAAATTTCACCCATGACTTGACAAACTATAATATCCTCAATGCTTTGTGGCTCCTCAGAAGCCTGCTGCCACCCTGCCAAAGCTCACCTTCAGCGTTTTGATGGAATGATATTGCCAAATTACTCCCTTTTTTAGGCTTTTCTTTATTTGGACACATTTTGCTTTGCTAATAATACTCCCTGGAGCTGAAAACCCAGTGGGGTGTGGAGCTGGTGCTCTTGTTACAGCACTGACATCTCCATGGCTGAGTACAGGCAGCCAGGGAAGCAAATAACTGGGCCCACACTGGTGAAGTGCCCCCTTTACAGGCAAGTAATAACCACCAGCTTTCCCCTGGATACTGAAAAAATTACTAACCTGCTAAGCATGAGCCATTTGCCTTCAGACTCCTCACAGGGACTCACATAGCTCAATAGAGGGCAGATCCCACTTGGCAGCCTGATTTTCAACAGTTTTCATCTACAACCCATGTACTGGACATTATAAAGACTGGTTTATGCAGAAACATTTTAAATGGAGAGAACTGTGTTTAAGCCCAATTTTATGAAAGCTCAGCCATGTACTTGGCTTACCAAAGTTAGCTCAAAGGGATAATTATTCTATATACTGCCTTTGAAAAGATGCAGCATTTTTGCTCTATTCTGTATTAGTAAAAGAACAATCTAATTAAGAAATTGGTAAATATTTCGGTCTGGACTGAGCATGTTTCATAAGGAAATGGTCTACCTCAATTGATTTGCAGAGGGGTTCAAAGGAGTGGATGACACCCGGTAGTTTGTATCATACAAGGAAACAACCAAGGATTAAAAAATCTATTATTCTGGGTTTACTAGATGATTTTTCCTCTTAGTATTATGAAAGGTTTCTGTTTCCCTGTTGACAGATCATCTTCCACAATGTTGTCTAAATAGGTACTACCTCAGCCACTCACTGTTCCCATTGTCGCACCCGTTGATTCAGAGGAGGTAAGAAGATAGGACAAAGAAGAGGTAGCAGGTGATTGTACCACCTGTGAAACATTCAATCCTAATATGTTCTTTGCTAGACCTGATGCTCAGGTACTTAAGATATATTTCCTGCTTACTTCTTCTCCCTCGAGACAATTTCTTCTTTATCATTTCTGTATCATCTTGGTCAGTTTTGGCATTGGCACATGTAGGAGCCTATACATACTCTGCCCTGCTTCGGGGATCGCTAACATGCCTCTGATTTTAAAAAGCCAAGAATGGGGGACAACAAATATAAAAGACAAGTTTAATGCTCTGGATACCTTTTGTCCTAGTACACATGGAAATTAAATTGTGTTTGCCTTCTTCTCCTGCTCTAAAGACAGAGGTGGCATTAATAATGCAGAGTGCATCTCTCTTCAAACTCTCTTGCAGCTTTTAAAACATAAAGAGCAAATAGCAAACTTACCTTTCATCTCCTTTTGAAAATTAAGTTAGACCTTATTGGTAACAAGTGAAATTAAACTGGTTGTTGCTGTTTAACTTCTCTGTTGTATTTCCTCACATTAATTAGTCATGATCAACTCCACTTGGCAGTTGTCCTTGCAAAAAAAAACAGAACAGAGAGAAGGGTTAAGCAGTCCCATACAATTTACCCAATAAATTTGTCATACCCCTTATATAGAGTTGTCCCTCCAGTTCTGCCTGTTCCCTAACATATCTGGCAGTTTGAACAATGTTGGCAATATTTGAGCAATTAGGCATTCCAAGTGGAAAGGTTAATATACCTTAGCCTCAAACGCAGGGTGTGTTTCGTCTTGTGCCTTCAGCCATCCTTGATGAGCACTGATTGCACAACAGCCGCGGAGTAGGAAGGCCTTCTTTCAATTTCGGAATGGCCTAGATTGTTTTGGTTTAGCAAAAGGCCAATAGTCCAATGGCAGGTACAGGACAAACGCACCTTGAGTCAAGTGCTAGCAAGAAAGATCACAAAGAGGGAACTACACTGCTGTTACCAAGTATTAAAGCCTTTGGTCATTCTGGCACTGGGGCAAAAACATGTAAAAGATAACCCATACAAAAGTCCCTCTGATGGAGCTGAGAGTAGGACTTGTCAAGAAGATGTGAAATTTGTGGTTTATTTCCCCCTCTTTTGGTTAAGCAGTATCAGGATCTTGGGGGTTTTTTTGGCCAATTTATTTGCAGTCCAAATCTGTTGGGAAGATCTGAGCAGGAGCGGACAGAGCTGAAGAAGTCCCATGGCCTCACAACAGGTGGGACCTGCAAGACCACAGTCCACAAGGACAGGGACAAAACCACCTCCCAAGCCAGCTAGCTCAGGAGACAACATCCTCAGCCCAAAACGTCACTGAGGTTGGAGAACAAGTGTGATTTGCAAATGACAGCCCCACAGAGGAGTGCCCCAGGTCGCAGGGAGGCCACCAGCCACCGGACTGGCTGCCACAGCCCTCCTCTGCTGGCAGCAGGGCACACCCAGTGGCTGGCCTGCCTGCCCTGCCCGGCAGGGATGCTTGGCTGAGTAGTCAGGACATGGCTTAAGCCAGAAAAAAACAAATCTAAGCAGTAGAGAAGGAAGTTTTGCAGGTCGCAGCCAACACCAGCGTTGCCCATCCAACCCTGAGCCTTCATGAGAGGTCATGAGCACTGATAGGTGTAGGTGGTCATTTCTGAAATGCCTGGCTGCCCTCTCCCAAGGGGACCTGAATGGATTTGAATGACCTTACCTGTGCTGGGGTGCCCCCATGGGGCCCCACACACCTCACCAGTGTCTCTCATGGGGCAGCTCCGTATTGGTAAAAACTGCTGAGAACTGGGCACTTGGCCTCTCCACTTGTAGCTGGTGGTATTTCCCTGGCTGGGGTGATGTTGATATTTGGAATGAAGCTTTGGCAGAGAAAGAGAGACATGTTGTAACCATTAGCAGACTTTGTATTTAGAATTTATCTCAGAAAAGGACAAAGGATAACTCAGCTCAATGGGGGTGTTCTGCAAATTTGGGTCTACACTTTCCATTGTAATACCAGTCCTGGTCTTCACCATTGTCTTCTTCTGACCCAGGAAAACTTGATGGTGAAAATAATGTTAGTTAGAAAATAATGGAACTGATAAGTCATTGCAGGCACATGTGTGTCTCATTATACATCAGTTCGGTTTCACTATATATTTTACACTATGTAACATAAATTTCACTATGCGCCACAAGTATTTCAATATGTGATAGCCAGAAAGTGGCAGTTTATACTAAAAGTTTCAGTATGTGGTAGGATATTTCAAATACTATAAATTCTCCTTTTAAACGAAATGCATTGTGTAGATTAGTAAGAAATGCAGTTGTTTTAGTTTACCCAATGTGGTTTTCTTTCAGAACAGTATTTAGTACTGTGCTGTTCAATTCCCATGTTTATTTTTATCATACACATTAATGGATGATTAAGTGAAAATTCATTAAATATACACCACACAGGACACAGGCAACCCAAGTTCCGTTTCTTAGATCTTTTACCTCATCTCAACTTATACCATATCAACATGACCAAACACACTATATTTATGAAAACCACATTAATGAACAAAATAAGCTTCCCATATGAGGCATGTGATCAACCCAGTTTGCTTTTTTTTTTGTTTTTCCTAAAAGAATTCTCTTTGAGCAAGTAAGATTTGAGGGACCTGACATCCCCTATAAGGGTGAACTGCTAAAGCGATGAGCAGGCATACCAAGGGTCTGCACTGAATCACCATTTATTGCAGATGATCACTGTTTCAGTTGCAACCAGCAGAAGAATCTGCACTGTCAGCACTGCGCTGCTGATCGTGGCTTTGAATGTGTTGACCAGTTGGCTATACAAGTATTGTGTTAATCAGGCCTTTGGCTAGCAAACCCCCTCTCAGTTACTGAAAAGGGGTATTCCCTATAATACTACTACACCAAAAAGCTCTTTCATAAATTAGAGTCACCAGGTCATCATATTTTCATATGTGACATCCTTCAGCACCACAGGGTACAGATTACCTTGGAAAGATACTTGCCGTGAACCAACAGCGTATAAAAACAAGGCATATTTGCAGCAAGGATCATCTCCTGCAACCTTGGTCAAAGCCATACTAATGTTTCCAGACTGGTGCAGCAAAGCAGTTTTCTTACATCCAGTAACCTACCATCAGAAATGCAGAAAGAAGAAAAAACATTAGGCTAAATTTTGATTATGAGTTCTCCCTCATTCTCTCCTCTAAACACAAGCTACACCAAGAACAGCTCCATGCAATAGAGCTTCATGCTCTATTTTTTTCAAAAAAACGAGCCTCAGAAGACAGCACGGGGCAATGCTGAAGTCTAGCTAAAGAGAGAAACATCAGAGAGTTACCTTTGCTTTGGCTTCTTCTCCTCAAGATATAATTACACACATAATTCTCCAGAAATTTCAATGCATAATTTCAAAATACTAATGATCTGTGCTGAAGTTCTGGGCTTAGAAGAACTGGAGGCCTAATCTGCCCCATCTCACGGTCAGAAGACAAGAGTGACCCTGTACTGAAGTGACTCTGGACAAGCCACTTAGAGAGTTACAAAGGCCCTGGATTAATTAGAAACTAGGTCCTTTACCGTAACTCCTTGCCCCATCACAGGCCCAGCAGACCTCGTTGGCTCCCTGCCAAATAGTTCAAGCACCTATTAACCAGGGAAAAGGTAAAGAGCTTGGGTTGTAATGTGCTGGATTTCGGCCCAGCGGTTTTAAATCTCCTGACCCACAAGAGCAGCTTATCTGTGTTTGGAGGTCAAAGACCTCAGCAAAGGCATGTTAACAGGGGCGCGCTGGCACCAACTCAAACGTTTGGCTCTTCAGATGACTGTGATTCCTTGGTTTCTTACAGGTGGGGCAAAAAGGGCCACCAAAGCGGCTAGTGACAGACTTGGGGCTGGCCTGAGTCTGCTTACACTAACTTTTCTAGCAAAACACACCACCACGAGTGCTTCCTTGGCATCACGTAGACAGCTCGGCTGCATGAATGCTTCAAGTAGACAGCTCGGCTACCCTACTCTTCCAAAATTCAAAACCAAGACCCACAGTATTCCTTGTTTGTAGTCTCTACCTTCCATAAGACACAAATTCTGCCCCTGACACATCACAAAGTAAAGCTCATGAGCTGGGTCACACATTTCCCGGTGACTGGTTTGAAGGAAATGGGAATGTTTGTGTTAGACATGAGGCACGAGGACAGTCTGGAGAGTGGTGGTTACTGCTTCCATCCCAGATGGGGGCTGGGTGCAATGGGAGCTGCCTTCCCATGCCCAGCCTGAAACCTGGAACCATGGAGTTTCTCCATATGCCTCCTCCAAGGCACCTTGTGGGCAGCCCTGCTGTCTGCCAGAGCGTCCCTGCATTAGACCAGGTAAAACATAGGCTCCTTTCTCCATTCAATAGGATATTTGGGATGAAATAAAGGTAATGTTTTTAAGCATATGTCTATTTTCCAGCAAACTTGAGCCGCTCCTGTTCCTGTTGAAGAAAAGGAGAAGAGACAGCAGTGCAAACTTTCCCATATTCACTTACTCCTGTGTTAGATTTGGGATGAGATATGTACAAAGTAATGTATTTATGCCCTAGATTCCACTGATGATACTGCCAGCAAAAGCTAAATTACAATTATTTTCCTGTAGTCAGGTTGCTAGTCTAGCAAGTTTTGGAAGGAGGGAAATACATTACACACATCTTCCAAGTCCCCTCCTAAGCACTGTCAGGCTATAATTTTAGCTTACTCTTATTACTGATCATGTATAATTGACATTGAGCCATCCTTCAGCCATCATGAAAGTTACATTATCTAAGTTGTTGCATTACTTTCACTAACTCATCCAAAGTTTTCAGTAATTGTTGACTGAAAAGGCAAAACAGCAATAGAAGTTCATAAAATATGTACCAAGTCATTTACCAAATCCAAACCTTTTCATTTGACCCAACTGAGTTTCGTTTGTAGGCTAAGGCACATGATTTCAGGAAAAAAAAATTGCAGCGTAGCTTGCAGTGTTCGTTGATGTGATTTCAGAAGCAGTTGGCATTGGCTTGAAGACTACATTTTGTGTGTAAATAACATTTAACAAAGGACTTTTCCATCTTTGCTGACTGAAGAAGTAGGACCATTTGTAGCATGTAATTAAGCTTTGAGTTTCCGTTGTTTTGAATGTGACCTACCTTTTTTCCTCTTTACTCAGCTATGGCTGAAGCTAATATCTGTTTGTCAAAATCCTTCTGTTTTGAATCAACGTGTCTCCATCTATGCAAATCTGAGAGGAGAAATGCTCACAACGCAGTTCATATTCCTGATAGCTGAAACATTCCTGTGGAACATCTCTGCCACGTTCGCACTTTACGGACATTTCTCTGTTTGAAGTCAATTTCTACAGGTTTTCACACAGAAAATTTTCATCAGCCTCATTTCCTCCAGCTTTAGCAGCAAAACATAGTGATCAGCACACAATAGGCAAGTACCTTGCAAAGCAACACCTTAAAGAAAAGGTTGTCCTGGTATGGTGTGAAAATTTTCCACATTGGCAGCTTCCTGCGTACCTTTCCATTGATTTTCTTCATATCAGCCTTTCTTACTTAAAAAAATAAAATAAAATAAAATAAATGGTGCTTCTTTTTGCTCTGATTCATAACAACTGAAAATTTCAACAACATACCGTGGCAAATAGTATTCTGCTGATCTTACGGAAGGAACAAGACCAGTTAGACCAAACCTTCTTATTTATTTGTTGCTGCGAGTCCCTGCCTCTAACCGATGTTCTCTTCAGGACAGAGAGGAATAGCTTGAGAGGGGTTTTTTTAAGATTGCTTGAGAGTTTTGATGGCAAAAAGGCTTTTTCTCAGTGTTCATACTCTGTTTTTTCTGCTGCGAGACATAAAACAACTGTAAAATTCATCATCTGTTGACTTCTGCCTGGATGGACAGGGAGGCATTTCCCTGTTCTGGAATTGGGGGTTGCAATATTATTTATAAGGACAGCAAAAGCCCCAGCTTTCATTTGCAAAATGCTCCACAAATACAGACAAAAGCCACAAAGAAGACTCAGTAGTCACTTTTGTATCTCAAGCTAGATGGCCAAATTAAAATAAACAGCTTGTTGATTCAAAGGAGCACCCTGAGAACTCCTCTGCAGCAGCACAATGTGTTTTAACCTCTGGATAACTACATAAGATGAACAAATGGCTTGCTTAATGCCAGGTATTTGCTCGTTCCCATTTCCCCTAAGCAGAGGATAAAACTGAGGATAACACAAATTTCACTCTACCATAGTAACAGAAAACAGTCAAAAAGAGGGCAGCACAGAAAGGCATACTGTAATTAGCAGTTGTCTTCTGAGGTTGGAATATCTAATCATTGCCTCATGTTTTATTATTTTTAAATTTTTAAATTTTAACATTCTATTGTTTACGCAGATGTGGCAAACAGTTAGAGAGGAACGGACCAGATCCAAATAACTTTTCACACACAGAAGTATCAGAGGATGCTGCAATCCCAGAAGGTGTTTAGGAACGTCAAGAGCTGGGGGAGGTTTCTGCTACATGGGGGTTGTGCCTGGGATGAGGCACAGCCTTTGGAAGGGACATCGTGCAAACGACACAGATCTACAGTGGTGTAAAGGAACCTCACTGGACTGGATAAACCCTGAAACAGCGCAGCCCATGCTAAAAGCAAACATTAAAAGTAAGAGTACTCTGAACTTATTCTCAACAAGTGCCACCACAGAACAGATTCACACCTTATAATGAAATAATGAAAAACACCAAAATGAAACTCAGGAATCCACACAGATCCTCTTTGCATTCCACTTAGGCATATCCTAAACCCTGGGTGGAGGGAGAGGGAAGCAGCGCTGTCTTTTTTGTCTTCAGATAGCGATACCCCAGAGCAGACTGAAAGCAATTATTTCCATCTGCCACACACAACCTAGAAACCTGAAAATTGTTCTGCTAGTAGAAATCTACCAGTGAGTAACCAGAAGCAACCTACTGCTTTCTTTCATGAATGGTCACAATGTTCTGAAGATGCCACAAGTCCAAGTCACTGTTCCGCTAACACCTGGTAGGGTGGATGTTTAGTACTGGTCTCCAGACTGAGCAGTATATCAAGCAGCAGGTGGAAGACAACAGAAGTATATAAAATGCTGACCCACTGCAGAAATTACTCTTTCCTTTCAGTCTGCATTTGAAAAGTATTAGACTAGTCAATTTTTCCCCTTCTTTTGAGGAAAAGCTAGTAATGACCCAATTAACTACTTGCTGAAAGACAACTGTTTTGAGATTATGAAGTTCTTTGAGTAAACAGTTGCTGTTTGTAATAAAAAGCAATTTCAGGATAAATGTGTAGGACTTCAGCAGGTACAAACATCAATTTAAGCAGTGAAGTTGCCATAGTTCAGCCCATAAAATCCCCAGATATTTAGCTGGTCACTGATACTGAGATTATTGACCACCATCAACGAGAGCAGAGATGTCACTCCATCAGCGCACCAGCACCGCCCCTCATTTCCATACACGTGCTGTGTATATTTTTAAGCTGCTGTATCCTCACGTCTGCACCATCCACCCCACTTTTGCAACAGGAGCACAGCGTTGGGTGGGGAGGGGAAGGGAAAGGGAAACTAGCTGTCAGCATCATTTCTGTAGCCATTTAAGCCCTAACTATTTGTTAAAACAAAGACCAGCCCAGTCTCTTTGTGCAAAACACTCCAGGAAAAGCAAAGTGTTATTATCTGAAGGCACAACTTAACCTTTGAACAGTGTGTCAGTTTTCTTCTTAACCAGGAATATAGGACTATATACACCCATCTCTCTGTCTTCCACAGCTTGGTGAATAGCTATGAGCCTTGTACCTCGATCAAAAGAACAAGGGCAGCTAAGCAGATTCCAAGTCAACACAAACTATTGAGAAATAAACATGGTAAAGAGGGAAACAGGTGACCTTTCTCTGGTCTGGTACCTCAACTCTGTACCCAGGCATAGACTCTGGACGCACTCAAGTTGTCAGTCCCAAGCTACATGGCGTGAGCAGCCAGTCCTCAGCAGTTACAGCTCCATCCCATGCACAGAAGACAAGCTCAGATTGAGTTACCTGGCAAAGAGCAAGTTGCTGGTTTAGCAGGACTAGCAGAATTTAAATTCAACATGAGATCACACACTTTTTTTTTTTTTTTAAAGAGTGGAGTCTCAGTAGCACACACACAAAACAAAACTCTCATGCTTGCTTGAAAAGAGATTTTAACTGATGAAAAATCTGCAGTTACTAAACTTGTCACAGTACTCCCCATGAATTTCTCAATCACTGAGAAGTGGACTGGCTAGAAGCAGACAGGCTAAGCAGCCACTCTCCCATTGTTAAAATAATTGGGATTTCTCAAGATTCTCAATTAAGATAACAAACTAACTCTTGTGGTCTGATCTTGTTGAAATATTTTGGATATTCTCTGTTTCCGACACTACAAGGAATTCTATTATTTTGTTTGACAAAAAGAGGCAAATCCAGTAGATCTGCATGATGAATCCCCACATAATCACCCTCTGAGTCAGATCAAAGAGTAGCTCTGTCTCAGACTGCAATATTCATCCCCCTCTTATTATTTATTGGGAGATGCATTTTCCAGACACAGTATTTTCCAGAAGGGAAAGTAGATCCAGAACCTAAAATACAAGTAGTGCTGCCTTCCCCTAACCATACATACTAACCTCAGCTTTATCAAAGCAGTTGAGAAAATCTGAGGGTGCTACATTGCATTGGTTCAAATTAAACAAGCCAAGCAAAAGATTTCTTAAATTTTATTTATGAGATGTGAAAAAGTTGCCTTCTACTCTCCAAACCATAGTGCTAAATACCAAAGACACTGTGAAAGGGGCGCCCCTATTATTCAAAAAATATTTG
Organism: Gallinago jamesoni; assembly: GCA_025769975.1. Taxonomy (NCBI): domain Eukaryota; kingdom Metazoa; phylum Chordata; class Aves; order Charadriiformes; family Scolopacidae; genus Gallinago; species Gallinago jamesoni. The sequence goes on along the minus strand of JAOQGH010000023.1, from coordinate 72,783,789 downwards.
TGTGCTTTTTGGTAGATTAATTGCATTTAACATTTTGGTTAAACACACAAACAAGCACAGCTTTTTGTTGTTGCTTCAAATGAAGCCAGAAAGAGAACAAAAGGCATTCAACTGAACCAATTTAGGTTTATAAACATATTAATTTTAAGAGCGCTATGTGTACACTTAAAATGAATTTAAAGCAGTCAACCTTTGCAGTATGATGCCCAGTTTCGCTGTATCCAAATAATCCATAAATCCAGATGCAAGTTGTCACAGACACTTCTTTGGAGAGCTCACAAAGTTAAAAGTCAATGTTTCCTATTAATTAATAATTGTTTTCAGCTGTTTTGGCAAGTGATTAAAACAAAGTGTCTGCCTTTAATGTTACAGTATAAAAGTTTTCTTCTTTAGAGGCCTAAGCGCCAAGCGGGAATTACCTCATTTACAGGAAGGTGTCATACTTGATTGCTTAGAACATTTGTAAGCAAATAAGATGGACAGATATTGTACCTGCCGGTGCAATGACTTCTGTACCACATCCATTAAAACCACCCATTGAGCAGTTTCAGAGAACCATCAGCTGAGATAATTAAAACAGTGCTTTTCATGTTAATGGAGAACCACGCTATGAAAGGCTCATCCCATAAAGAAACCGTATGGGCTGTGCATCATTTACCAAACTGTGCCACCTCGTGAATTCAACCACAGGCCCTTTTGACTTTGCACTGCAAAGCATGGCAGCACCTGACTCTTCTGAGCTCCCAACCATCTCCAAGATATTACTGACAGCCTCACTCGATGTATCAGCAAACGGTTCAATACAACCACAGTTCTGACCAACACCGGCTCCACAACAGGATCAGACTTGGCTTTCAGAAGGACCTTCTGCCACAAGTAGCCTTCTAAACATCATCTTTTATTCCCAAGCTTCTGCCAATTCATTCCACCAGTAAAACTGAAATAACAGTTCTCCTGGAAGCCAAATTTCCACATCCTTACAGAGGAAAGACAGCAGATTTCACGGCACAAGCTGGGAAACTCTGCTTGCAATGTGGAAGGTACTGACATTAACATAAGCAGCAGTAAGATCCCTATTTACCTTCCCTATCTGAACATCAGACAACTCATTGAGAAACCTTTCTCTTCTGCTGCATCGAGAGGCTCGTGAAGTGATGAAAAGAGCAGGATTTGAGCTCTTCTCTTTCTGGTACATGATGGGAATTGCTGCTAGCTCCTCCTAGCTCTTGGCTTCTGCCTTTGGTTTTAAAAACTTTCAAGGTATTCTTCGTTTGTTGAGGTACGGTTTTTTTAGACTAAATAGCATGCTTTATCCCTGCAAGGCAATGAATCCAGATAAAGCTACAGGCTCTGCTGAGCAAGCAACAATGTGGCTGTGCTCAGGGAGTGTATTAGTGACAGAATTAAGAAGAACCCCACTCTGGTTTAGGTCAGCCCTTATTTTAGGGAAAGAGATTTTTTCCACCGGTACAACACCCTTACTACAGGATCTGAATGTGTGCTCCAGGCAAACAGTGACCCACCAATATAATAGAAAGACAGTGCAAGCAGGAGCATTCTCTTGCTCCTGTCATCCTATTTGCCATTGCGAAATGAATTTAAATAATTGCCAAGAACCTTCCAGCCACACCATTCACACTTAATCATATCTCATTGCACAGTGAAATTAAATAAAAATCCCGGCCGCTGATTTGCTTCAAATAGTTAACACCAATGCTAGTCAATGAAAGCCCTGTTTGATATAAATAACAAAATCACTCAGAAGAAATCCTGGAAGTAAAGATGAACCCTGAGATTCATTACTATGCAGATGTGGTTACAAAGCACCTGGCAAATCCACAGTAATTATTCATCCTCATGTTCTCCCTCCCTGACCAGTGCCAGGGAAAGCACCCTGACGCTCTCAGAGACACCAGCAACCTGTTTACCCCGGGACAACAGGAGGTAAAAGTTCCCTGTCTCGGGGCAGCTCTGAAAAGCTCACGCCCTTGTTTATTATGTGGCAACTGCGGCACATGGCCATAAGTTAAGATGTTAAGGATCTTCTTCTTTCCCGATGGTATCCGCATCCATTTCAGCGTAGTGCCTCAGAACCCATGAGGATCAAAGCAGAACACCTAAATATGTTACAGTTCATTTCAAGCATATATTAAAGATGAAGAATGTGTTTTTATCCCATCCAGACAATACCTTGCAGCAAAGATCTACTTGCTGATGCTGCACACCCCATGCCTTTGATTATTTCAGCATCTTCTAATGATGAAGAATAAACTCCCTTTAAAAAATAAACATTTTTTCTTGAACTCTCAAACCTCCTGATACCATCAAATAGTGTTTTGGAATAGGAGCCACATGTGGTTTTGAAGCACTGTTAATTGCCTGCAGTGACACAAGCAAGGATTGATTTGGGTGCAGGCAGTGGGGGGAAACTGTGCAACAGGCCTCTTCCATACGCCATCACACGACCTCAATTAGATTTGCTTTCTGAAAGTGTACAGAAAGCTGATTACACAGACACAGTAAAACAAGTGTGAATGAAGGCAGATATCAGCCTCTGTGGATACTTCCACTTCCCTAAAAACCAATTTTTAAAGAGAATTTTATTTACACCTTGAGTGGTTAACCCTAACCAAGTTTCTGCTAGAGGTGTGGCTCAAAAACCTCAAAGGACCTAAATTTCAGAACCCCCCGAAATTATAGTTGAGGAATGAATCTTTATGCTCAGTAGCTGTAATTCAACTGCTTTGCTGTTCAAAGCATGCCACAAAAAATGGAAAGGCTGCATTATGGAAAACTGTGGCATCTAATCTGGGGAAGGAGGAAGGAAGAGTGCAATTAGGTAGGTTTCAGAAGACTGAAATATTTTTCCCCAAAAGACACTGAACCCAACATGATTTACAGAGGCCAGAGGGAACACAATTCCTGCTGTGCCTCCCTGAGGAAGCCAGTTGCAGCAGAACCCTTGAACACGTTCAAGTTTCAGTAAGAGATAAAATAAAGACCAAATAGTTCCTCTTATTGGCATATTAATTAAAAATACACAATATATTTCAAAGAAATGGTAAGCTGACCCATTAGGATTGTGCCCTCTTACCATTTTACCATTAATATAATTCAACGCACAATCAGCAGTAGGACTACTAATTTCACTAAAATCTGACATTATGATTTCTTAGCAAAGGACATTTGAGTAATAAATTAAGCTGACCTTTTTTTTTTTTTTCCATTATGGCTGTTGATCCAGCAATTTCTCCAACAGCTGTCAAGTACAAATTTATACACAGTAAAACAAAACTAGACGGCTTCCATAAGGGAGCAGATCCCCCAAACTGGTGAAGGAACTGCCTGGGTGGATGAGCAAACGCGCCCCAGCAGAAAGGTAAAGGTCCTTGTGTGTCTTCCTATTGAAGGGTGTCAAAATGTAAGGTGCAGAAAAGCTGATGATTAAGAACGACACGTCCTCTTTCTACTGCCTGTACAGCCTGATTATGAATATCGACATATTTTTCTACAACTAAGCCCAATACAATGGAATCTTATTCTGACTGGAAAATGAAACAGAAAAGGCTTGTGACAAAAACTGGGTTTGGTATTTATCACACACGTTGAAAACGCCGTTCTGTATGAAACATTCATAACAGTATAAAGTAAAACTTCAGAACTATGAAATTTTCATGACACAGAGGTCCTCGGGTGACCACCTCAGCTATTCCCTGAACAAAAAAGGAATGCCGATGGCTCGGCTCTCCACAAGGCCAAGGTGTGAGCACAGCGGCAAGAGGTGCCTGAGCAAACCCCGCCACCATTTTGTGCCTCCCGACTCCCACAGGCCCAGGCCTAGGAGCTGCTGCAGAGGAGGGAGCTTTGAAACAACTTCTGTAAATAAGCATCTCTCTTATGAGGAAAGGCTGAGGGAGGGACTTGTGTCTTTTTAGTTTGGAGAAGAGAAGGCTGAGGGGGGATCTGATCAACACCTATAAATACTAAAAGGGTGGGTGCCTAGAAGATGGGCCCAGTTCTTTTCTCAGTGGTGCCCAGTGACAGAACAAAAGAGGTAATGGGCACAAACAAACAAACAAGAAGTTCTACCTAAACATGAGGAGGATCTTCTTCACTTTGATGGTGGCAGAGCACTGGAAGAGGCTGTCCAGAGAGGTGGTGGAGTCTCCTTCTCTGGAGACATTCAAAACCCGCCTGGTTATGTTACTGTGCAACCTGCTCTGGGTGGACCTGCTCTAGTGGGGGGGGGTTGGACTGGCTGATCTCCAGAGGTTCCTTCCAACCCCATATCATTCTGCAGTTCTGAGGCAATGTGCTCAAAGAACAAAGGCAAACAGACCCTCTCAAGGGCAGTGGCTCACTCCAAGGAAAAGGCAGTGATGGCAGGCCGTGACACCAGAGGTGCCAGACGTTTCGCCTTGCAGGTGAAAGCCAGTGAGCCACCCCCTTCATGGAAAGGACAGAAAGGAAAGCAGAGGGTGGGAGCTGCAAGATGATGAGTGAACGAGAAACCTGGGTGAGATCAAGAATCCAGCTCTGTCATTTCAGTCCCCACGACGTGTTTTTTTTCTCTCGAGCCCCACCTTCACTGTTTCCCTCTGCCCTCCCTCCTCCGCACCTCGCTCTCACTGTTTTCCTACAGGGCTACCCAGTTTGTGGTCACCAACTCACGTCTCGTATGTCGAAGGAGAAGCCGTGCCAGAAGGGTCAGGGAGTGCTCCGGCGACGGGGACATTAGTCACCCTCACTGCAAGGGCGAGACGGGCGCCGGAGGGCCCAGAGGGGCAGGTCCGGCCTCACCTCCCGTCAGCTGAGGCCAAGGATCAGCTGAAAAAAAGAGAAGCGGCAAATTGAAGTGCAGTTTGCAAAGTAAGGGACAGGACTTGTAAGATAAAGTTGTGGCGGTGGAAACGGTGAACAAGCCGTACAGAACTTCCTGGGTCATGGCCGGCACTTCGGGGCACGGGGGCCTCCCCACCGCCTGGTCTCTGCCTCCCGTTTGCCTTGCACGGACTTGGATAAACTTTAAAATGAAGGAACACCAGCTCATTTCACTCATTTTGAACTGTGGAAAAAAAAATAATAAAATCCAGTGAGGGTGTGTGTACCTATGACTGATGGAAATCAAACCTCTGAAGTGCAGATGACTTTAATTACAGCTAGAAGAGCACGTAAGGTGCAAGTTTCAGCCAGATAGTTTCCATTCTGATCTGTAATTCTGCAGTGATGAAAATAACCTCTCTCTAGCTGAAAAAAATTACAAGTTGTCTTTTTTTTTTTTTATGGCAGCAGGGACACTACTGACCCTCAGCAACAAAATCTCAATATACACAAGGAGAAATTACAGACGTATTTATTCTGTGTGAAATAAGACATCACCAGCTTTTGCACGTACACTCTGCTCGCACACCTCTCACTGCAGGGCACCCAGTGGAGGGAGAGGGTTAGTGAACAACTTAACTACAGATTCCCCACCCCCTCCCCACAGCCTGGTTTACTTTGAAGGAGGATCCGACTTCCAGGAGGTTTTAAGACGTGCACGTGAACTTGCGGAACGCGTTTGAGGAAGCCTAGCAAGCGATCCTCCGCAAATTCTGGCAGATGCAAACTGCATCACATACCGGCTTCACCCTTCCCACTGTGCAACACTCACAGTTACTGCGAACGCTAAGACCAGAATATAACGTGCATTCGTAGTAACTAGATCACACATTTGTTCCCACAATGTATTCATTTTATTGTATCTGTTGACCTACATTAGTGAAATGATGCGAGGATTAAGGCTTTAAACATCTTCAGTGGAAAGTGCTGTTTTAAAATCTGACGCATTTTGGCAGTTTCAAGTGCAGTGAAGTCAACCCTAACGCAGTGTTTGACTGCCTCTCTCTACACCCAAATTGTTTTTTATCCCTATAAATACTATTAAAACCATGTGGAAAATCATACCTTTAAACTTCATGCAATTCCCAGGTTTTTTATGCATATGAAAACCTGAACTACACAGAACCTGCTGTTGGTGTACCTGTTTGCATAGAAGTTTTGGATTCCATTGTGTTCTTTAATCTATTGTTTAGAGAAACTGGTGTTTCATTTCACAGTTAAAAGAACTTAATTACTTGAATCGCAGAGACATGAAAGGCAAGGGAAGGAAAGAAAACAACTCTCATTTTAAACTCTCCTTCCACAAGCTAATTTGATAGTATAACTTGAAAGTACAGAAATCTGAAATCTATTTCTGAGCATTTGAAACTTCACATCTTTTTACCTCTATCTCAAGAGATATTACTCAGGTTTACTGTGACATTTTGAAATGTCACCATCCCTGTCTCACAACCAGAAGTTTTAATGCAGAATAGACACCTACCTACTTTAATTCAGAAATCTATTCTACATGTGTTGTCAATATTCTAAGAACCTCTGTGCATGCCCTTTCTCATCCTAAGGAAGAAGAAAAAAAACACTTTCCTGTCCAAGTAAATGGGGACTGCTAAAATCAATGGCTGAAGTCACTTTCCAAAAGCCTTGCCATTCTTATACAGCCACAAGCTTTGAATTAAAAATACTTCTTGTGGGGGAACATTTTCCCCTGAAATACACTTTTGCCACATCAAGAAAATAGCATTTTTTCATCAGTAAAGACAGAGTTATTTTTGCTGGAAGGCTGAAGTTGGAAGCAGTAGTACTTGCCAGAGACCCTCTCAATCTCCACATAGCCATTTGCAGCACCGGAACAAAGGTGCCCATGGGAGTCCTCATGATCACTAGCGCCGTTCTAACTCTGGCATAATTTGATAATCATCAATATTAATATTAGATTTATACAAGTATGTAATCAGTTTTAACACCTACTTATAATAGCAGATGAATAAACGCATACTGTAAGCTACGGCTGAACTTGGAAGCAAAGTAACATCTAGGTTTCTTTGGAGATTTAAAAATCATTACATACAGAAATGTTCAATTTGGAAAGTACCTATATAAGGGATTAATCCATCCTTTTCTTGTCCGATCCCATGGTTTGGTAAATTATCACTGGCAGGCTGTGAAATTTGCTTGTTATGCAGGATACAAACAATACTGGAAGTGATGATCGAGAGTCTTCGTCAGCTGATGGGAGTCTGGCTGCCAGAGCAAAACACGCAGGACTGAAAAGACTTTCCCAGTCACTGAATCCAATGACTTCTATCACAGGCGACCAGCTCTTGCCCTTTTCGTAACTTACCTAGTGTGCTCCACAGCTCCCAAAACTCTTAGCAGAAAATTAACTTGAAGTAGCTCAACAGTTGTCCTTTCCATACCTTTATTAATGGCTGGTACATACTGCATTTTCCCTTACCTAACATGACCTTAAGATTTAGTATTTCATCACAGTTCTGCAAGATTTCCCAATGACACCGATACACGTTCCCAGCGGTATTTGCATTTCTGCCACTAGGGTGGCACAGTCCCCATCTCAGCCCGAATCTCTCCTTTTTGTGAAGGAAAAGATCTTTCCCCAATATTCCACGTGAGAACTGCTGCCCCTGCAGGCAAACAATTCTCCCCCCCCCTTCCCTGAATTTTCTCTACCTAATGGGAACCCAGCATTACACGTGCTTTAACAGCGTAACACACCATTGTATGAGTTCTATTTATTTCCCAGCAGAAATCTTTCTCCTCAGTCCCCATGCCCACTCTGTATATTCAGTTCAACACCTCTTCCCATTCTCCATTTTTCAGGGTTCCCAGTCCTTCATACGCCAAGTTCACATTCTGCCCCATAGTGGCAATGTCATCCAACTTTTTACCAGTACAAATTTATTTTATTTAGCATGCTCCCATTTCCACCTCTCCACCCCCCAAAGAATTAAGGGAAATCAATTTAAACAAAACACACCCCCCCAATTTCTAGCTCTTAATGAAAGGGCATCACCTGGTATACTGACAGCCAATGATATCAAATAAATAATTGGAAAATTTTCTTCATAGAACACTTAAAAATGGAGGTAGTCATTGACAAAACAACATGAAATACAGTGATGACAGCAACAAGCTCTGTTTTGCACTTTTTTAAAACTATTATTTAACTTGCGCATCAGATAAACTTAAATTCTAAATGGAGAGGAATGTGTGTATTTGGTACTTTTTTCAGTATTGAAATTAATTTAGTGAGCACTATGTTAGATTCTTATCAATTTAGACCCAATCTGTTTTTTCCAGAAGTTAATGGCTTTCCAAAGTGAAGATAATGATTTAATTAAGCCACAACCACCTTCTGTTGCTACTGTTATTCACACACTAAGTAAAAAAAAAAAACAAAACCCTGCAAAAATGTGATTTAAATCCGGTAAAGCATAGATGCCACTTCATTTTTGTGATGATGTGCTTTTCTTTAGATGTGTAACACAAACAGCTCTTTAAGGAGCCCCTACTTCTTAAGTATTAATTAAATGTTTTTGTCATTCCATGACAAAGATCCCTATTTAGCTAGAAATAAAGACAGACTCAAATTTTGTTTTATTTTTTAATAAAATTTAAATAGATAAAATAAGAGGAAAGACTATGTTTTAAAGCCAAGCTATTTCTTTGTTCCATGCTAGGCCTTAAAAGTTGGACTTACTAGCAAATACGGGCCATGAGAAGAAAGTTGTATACTTAAAATGCTGGTGTAGAATATATTAAAACAGCCAATGACTTAACTCCAGCTTACCTTAAAACAAAGAAAACACAATCTTTACAGTTTTTTAAATGTATTGCCTCTTATCCTGATTAATGGAAAAATTATCCCTACAAAAGACTTTTTTTTTTTAAGTATGAAGACTCTACAAAATATTTGCTTTATCCATTGGCAGGACTTTGAAATTCTCCAGAATATTTAGATGTGTCTGCCTAAGAAAGTTTATAAATGCCAATCTAACACTGTAACAAAAATTCCAAACAGAACTGGAAATTAGAATAACTCAACCAAATCATCCCACTATATTATATTTCAATTCTGCATAAACACAGATCAGCATGGTTTGTTTCGTTTTAAAAATCCTTCATGATCCGCAGCATACAGCATAGGTTTATTTCACTATTACCTTTTCTCTTCCACTTCCTTAATGATATTTCTTCATTTACATTTAAAACACAATTTAATTTGTTCTACTGACTTCTGCCCTTAGGACTTTTTAGCCTCAATTCTATCCTCACCCAAGGAGATCCTTCCCCTCTTGCTTCTTAAGGAGGTTTTTCTTCGTTTGATTGATTTTCGTTTTCTTCCTTTTCAGATACAGGGAAGTATCCTACCAGAAAGGAAGCATGGGAACAGCACTGGGAGTTACCAGGACATTTGCAAGCCAAGACTTTGAGTAGGAACTTCAGCAGCTACTATTTTTGGAAGAAAAATGTCATGCTTTCTTTATATTTGATAATATTTGACATATTTGATAATATGCCTACTCTAAACATAGCCTTGTGCCACAAACAACCACAAACTGCAGACAAAGCAATATGGCACACCGTTTGATGAATTCAGCGTAACACAAAAAATGGTAGACTCCTAGTAGCAGCTGCAATGGTAACAAACATTTAGAAACCAAAGCAATCCAGTAACCTAAAAATACATCTGCTAAACTCAGAAAAAAATAAATAAATCTGTGCAATGAGATTAGAAGCTTCCAAATCTCAGACTGACTGCTCAGGGACCACAGTAGAAAACTAAACTCAGATGTAAGGAAGTATTAACTTGGAAAAGCTTCAGCTTTCCAAAATTCAAAATTATTAAAAAGCAATACATCTGTTCATCATTCTATGATTTAACTGTTTTCTAGTCTATGGGAATAAACAGCAGGATACAATAGTTTGCAACATCCGTTTACTTTTTTAAAAAAAAAAACTTTTTAAACTAAATTAAGAAAATATTCTTACAGAAAAAAATTTAGATGAGCACAAAGAAATGCTGTGACAAATCCTGAGACAGATTATCCTACATCATTGCTAGTCTATGAAAACTGGTTTGAATAATAAACATACTGTAGTATTCAGTGACAGCATACAAATCGAAAGTATTTGTAAATTATTAAGTTGTGCATGTTTTTAAATGACAAAACATGCTCACGGGTTTACTTTAAAATCTCTCACTGCTTGTTATCAAAGTTAAAAGATCATTTGCATACCAATGCACATACTGTAAACATGAACTTCTCATTAAGGAAAGATGGGTTTACAGTAATTTGATCTTTTACAGAAAGCTATTGGTAACTGAATCTCTCAGTGTCTAACTTTCTAGAAAATTAAACCAATGTTTCCACTCTCAAAGTTGAAACACTACCGCTTTAGGAAACAGCCCTGTTTATTTGTTAATCAGAAATACAATCGAGTGACATATTTCCATTTGCTCTTTGGCTGAGAGTTTCAGCTTCATTATATTTTACAAGAAAACAGCAGACTTGCAGAGGTCCTGTAAATTCTTTCATATCGCAACTGATTTAATTACAGTGGTGAAGAAAAGCAGCGGTGATGCAAAGTAAGATCAGCCCAATTGCCCTTATCTGATGATAGGATCTCTCTTCCTGTTTGGCTTGCAGCAGTGAGGACTTCTTGTTTTGTTTCGGTTTTTGTTCGGGTTTTTTTTTCTGGTCAGGCTGCCTCTACCAGGACTGACAGAAGCAAGAAGTTGACATGCCTTTATAATTCCAGCTCGACAATGATCCTCATACCGATATAGCTGAGTTTCAATCAGTAGGTCGGGGAATGATACTAATGTGGAGAAAATTATCTGGATAGCTCATATGTTCGCTTAGCCACTGTAGGGGTGTTTCCAGCATTGGCTCAATTCCATGAATCATCACTTGAGTCTTCTGCTCTCCATCTAATTCAAAGAAAAAGAGAAACCACTAGTATACCATTCAAAGTTCACAGGAAGATTAAACATTTACTTAGAGTTAATTTACGGTAGATTTAATTGGTGTTACAGAGTTTAACATTGAACAGAATGAAAAGCAGGAAATATTGGTATGGAGAAAGCTGAGGTTTCTATCATCTAAACCAGAAACTTTGAGTTAAAATTAATTCCAAGAAAAAAAAAATGGGTTAGAATGAAATTTAATGAAAGTGCCACTCTTCTTTATTAGTTGCAAGTTTGTTTTTTTTTTTTCTTACAATGATCACAGCTCTGTGTCAACACAGTAACAGCATATCCATCTCACCGGCTATAAGCCATATGAATTTTACACAGATCTGGCTTAAGATGTTGAGCTTCCTAAAACTTACTACTAAAGTTGCGTTCTTAATACTGTGATCTTCTGAAAGAGCTGGACTACGTGCAATATATGTCACACATATAATAGATGTAATATTCTTGAAGTAATTTTGTTTTGCTAAGAATAATTTACTGAAGTCTCTAGCAATATTTCAGTTACTCAGAAGGCTGAGTTGGCATCAGCTTTTTCTCACTTAGTTTCATCTCTTGGAAAAGTTAAGTTAGCAAATGATTCCCAGTATGACAAGAATATTTTCTAAGAATATTTCAATTCTTTTTATTTATAATTGTCCCGGAGGATGCAAGTACTTTGATCCTTTGATTCAAATGATGGGAACCAGCTAAAGCAACTGATATAACTGTCATGAAATGAACTAAAAAAAAAAAAACACCAAAAACAAAAAATGAAAATTTATTTCAGAGCCTTGAAACGAGAAGAACATCTGAAATATGCTCCAAATAATGGTATGGGCGGGGAGAAAAGTAGGCAGTGAAGGTTCACTATTTTTATACCATACTCTGGCATTCTCACACGGACCTACCACAGTGAAATCCACAGCTAGCGCTCAAAAATATCACTGCCTTGTCCAACTGGTATTTTACCCATCCCCCTCCAACTGTCTATACTACAGAACAAGCCACGTGTTGCCCAAGAGTTTCACGGAAAAGAACAGAATCTAGAAGTGAAGGTACCATGACTGGCTCTTTCATTCAGCTCCCCCAGTTGTGGCATAATTCCTATTTTATATTATAGATAACATCTTATTCGTTTGGTAACCTAAATGATTTGACAGCTGCCTGAAGAAATTTGTATTATAACCGGGCATCTATGCCAGCACAGGCTAAATTAGATGAGGAAGAATCATCCTTGAATACGCTGTTGACTTTACGCTAGAAATAATTCTTCCTGCAGAAGCTGTTATGTTTGCCTAAAATAAAGTACTATACATTACTTACATGTTGCCTACATCTGGTCTCATATTCCATACAAATTCTTGATTAAATATATAAAGCTTGATTCTCTAAATGGCGTAATATACAGATTATCACACTAAATTAAGCATAAACAATTGCTGGTTTCTGGTTTTATTGCAGACAGGCCAGAAAAATGCAGCACGTAATTTAAAAATAAACTTCTGGTATTTCCAAGCAAAGCAGGTATTTACTGGCCTGAAACACTGTCAAGAGTCTAAATTCCAAAAGAAAAGATCTCGAAAAGCAAGTTTTTATACTGAGAAGTTAGGGAACATCTAAATATTTTTAATACTATAGTAACTCCCAATATATATATATGTATTTAACACTTCCAAATTATAATCTATGGTATCCCACAATTCAGCTACAGAGTTGGTAACATTTATTTACATTTCATAATATTTAATTTCCAGAAAGAACTAATTTGCAAACACAGACAGATGGCAGAACGCTGTTTCGGCATTAGTATTGTGCTAGCTACCCATACATACCTCACTCCTCTTTGCAAAAACTTGTACAAAAAGTAAATTAAAAGCTTTAGAACCTCATTATCATTTTCATGTCACTGGAGGAAAGGCTTATAAATCATAAACACTTTCTTTGACTCTTACTGTGTGACAGAATATTTGTGAATGTGTTTGCTTGTGCGTACTAAGTGGATACCTCTTGCTTAAAAATGAAATGCAGTTATTCTGAGTGTCCTGGTTCCCTGCTCTCTACCCAACTTTGTCCCTTTCTCATACAGATCTTTTATTCTGTTCCTCAGCAAACTAAGAAAGTCTCAGAGGTCAATGAAGAACTTACTTTATTTTTTTTAAAGTCTAAATCTCTGCATTAGCATTGTTTGTGCTTCAGTATTATCTCTGACAAAGCATCACTTCTCCTTAATTCCTTTTCCCCTTGCGGCTTGACTAAAGAGATCTTATCTACCAATTCTGTATTTACTGTAGTCTTCTTTCACAAAATCCATTTTTTTAACTTTAGCATTCTTCCCTCCTTAAACCTCACTTAACCATAAACTCTCACTTAAGTCATATTTACCCAAACTTTCTTCAACTTTCATGATTTCAGTAATTTCCTCATACTGAATCACATACAGAGTCTCTCTCTCCTATAGATGGTTCCTCTGCTTTACGTAGCAAAAAGCTGCAAAAGCAAATAAACTAAAAAAATTACTGGAAAATATTCTTTTTTCTCAACAGTTGTCTAATCGGTATCCACCATTACCACTGTGATCTGGGTTCTGGATGATTTGCTAGCTATCATGAAAGCTTCATCCGCTTGGTTTATAGATATAATAGATTTACATAATATTTTTCCTTCCATTACTGTTAGTAGTCTTAAGAGAGTTGTAGCTTACTTTTTATGCACCTTGACACATCGTATTCTATGATAACAAAAAGTCTTTTTAGACACAACATATATTTAAATGAGTGGTGTAAGATTTAAATGACTTAATTACATAAAAGATTAATGCCAAGTCATTGGACCATGCCTATAAAAATTAGGGCAAATAACTCTGCTCACCTATAGTGCATGGGGTCCAGACCTGATAATATCATTAGTGGTAATACCCATTTACCATATTCAGCCATATTACCATTTATGCAGCAAAAACCAGGATTTCCTCAAAATCAAGATCAAATTTTCCAGTCACCTCAATGACTTTTTTTTTTCCTTTTAAAATCATAATAGAATTGAGTTACATGTTAGCTGTCATGTGATCTAAAGATGGTTTCTTGTACTTGTATTAATCTCTGGAAGAAGATAAAGTAGAAATATCAGAAAAATAAAAACATAGCAATACATGTTCCATAGGAAGTTTTTATAATGTTTGAACATAGTAACTATTTACTTAAAATCAAAGTATTTTTGTATTACTGAAGTGATGCATAAATAATAAATACCGTTTTGGCATTTATAAAAAAAAAAAGAAAAAAGCCTCAAGACCAATTAAGTCATCTCCTGTCAGAGTGGATGTCCCAGGATTAAATCATTTTTCTTCGCTTTCCTGTTGGAAATCCACAAATGGAAAAGGCACTGTAGTCCCCAACAGTCACTAGTGGCAAGTGATAAGCACAGATTATAAAGCTTTTTGGTAAAATTTAACAATACTCCATTTTCAGAAGGCAGATAACTCTGCTTACATGTGCACTAAGACATTTTTGAGACATTTCAGATCACTTAATTTAGACACTAACCCAAAGGCTGCAACACTTCAAGTAGGTACCTAACCCAGACTAATAAATCATACCATGTAAATTCAGAAGAGTTTTACAACTCTGTACAAAAAATGGAGGGAAATAGGCAGCTCTGAAGAGAAGGGTTTAAGAAGAGGTCTTCTCTATCATCTATAAGGTGCCTCAGTACTCCTGATCAGGAAACCACCTTGGTTCAGCCAAGAGGGTACGAAAGTGTGCAATGTCACTGTATCATGTAGTAAATTTTTCTATTTCCTTTAGCTACATAAATTATTGCTTGCAAAGAAAACCACCCAATATTAGGAAACAAATACATTAGCTTATTCAGCATCAGATTGTTACACATACCCCTGATGCAATCTAAATACATTTTTCTACAGAATGATCTTTTTATTTAGAAAGGAAGAATTAAAGATGGAGGCGGTAGAATTAAAAATTGTTTTTGAGATAGATTCAAGTGCCTAAGAGCAGACAGTGAGAAGACACTACTTCTGGCAGAGGTACACATTTAAACCATTTCTCACTCAGATCAGCACCACAACGCACACCAATGTTACAGCTACATCCTCCCTTTCACCTATGTAAGATCATCTTCTCTAGGCAGACTACATCTGCACCACTTAAAATTCCTCAGTGGGAAAAAATACTTCTGATTTGTGGCCGCTAGCAATCACCTGTCAGGGCAGTTTAGCTGGCTTAAATTCTTTCACTGATAGACAATAGAAGATATCCAGGATTTAGCAAAAATTTCCCTGGAGTACTTGAATTAGAATCCTCTTGAATACAGGTCCTCTGCATAGCAAGTCCCAGAACCTGTCTATAGTCATGAAAACAGACAACGCAGAAACCACAGCTTCTTATTCAGAGCAGCACCAACTTAGAAAATTGGCTTCAAAACCCAAAAAAGGAGAGAGAAACCTGTGATCCAAACTAGGAGCAAACAACGCAGTTCTTGCATGATACAAGGCCACAGGACTGTATTGAACAAGGATACTAAAAAGTGTAAATATAACTATGGAATGCGTAATGCAATAGCAGCCTTATGAATAACGTAACAACTAGTTTTCAGCTTTTTCAGCTGTGAATTGGGCTATAAACAGTTGCTTGCCTGTCTTCAGAATACATCATATGTTCTAGATTAGATGATACTAAAGGTATTCCTGACAATAGATTATATCACATTGTTGGAAAACTCGTCTTGGGTCAGCGTCACAAGGAGCACAGTTCTCCTTTTGTGGCTGTGGTGGGGCCGCTTTCCCTTCCACCTCTCCTGCTCCTCCCATTGCCAGGCAGGAGAACGTGCTGTTAGGTTCATGTGCTTTGAAGCAGCCAGAGCATTCCTTGATAACGTGTGCTGGTGCCTTGGATATCTCTGAATCTGAATGAACACATCAACACCTTCACTAGGAAGATCTTCATCTACCTCTTTAGGATCTCTTAGGAAATTACTTACAGATACATGGCTTTCAGTAATGTGCTTCATGTGTAGATGCAGCCACTAAGTTCATTACTCACAGATATCGCTGACTCAATTTTAAAACCTAAAGTCAAAGCTGGGTGGGGCTAAGTCACTGTCCAGCACAGAGGATCTCATATGAAACTATGCAAAATTATTTACAAAAGACTACAGTATATTAGCAAGCAAATTCAAAGACTGTGTTCTAACCTGTAACCACAGCTGGTGAGAAAGAACTGAACAGTGGCTGAAATTATCGTTCCCCTCCTCTAGGCACCTCAGGTTGGATATCCTAGGGCATACAGAGAAGCTACAGCCCCTCATGAGCCTTGTGGCCTAAAGACGTACTCCAGGGACCTCTGCCACAGTGGTAGAATATAAATAAACAAGCACTTGATCAACGTACTTCACTTTTTGCACTTTTAAGTAGGTAACATCTCTAAAAACCCCCAAACCTCAATACTGTCAGTAGTGGTTCAATTTGATACAGGGATCTCTCAGCTACTAGCACTGAAATGGATCAATAGCATTTAGATAGCAACCCATCTAAAACTGAAAACAACCCAATGTCTGACATTAAAACTGACAATGACATTTACCAAAAAAACCCCAAAACAAACCCACAAAACAAACCAACAAGCTGTGCAATTATTTTTGTTGTGTGTTCTACAAAAATCATGTGCTCATAAAATATCCATAAACCTCAAAATAATTAAGCTAAGGGGTTTTTATGAACATTTTAACATCAATTTTGTAATATTTACTTTAGCCAGATACCACATCTTTTTAGATTTATGGTAAAATATTTCTTTGCTCAGTGAGCAAGCTTAGCTACAGAATAAATTCAACCCACCTATAAAACAAATATTCACGCTTTGCTTAAGTATCTTTTTTTTTAAATAAAATTAGAAATTAAAACATTAATTCAGGCTTTTCCATTCATTAACTCAAATCCAACTGGAACATTTTTGCAATCATTTTCTGGTATGTGTATGCGTAAGAGCAACCAAAGTACAGAAATATGACAAGATGTTCAGAGCCCACAGTAATCATGAGCTCAATATAAAGGACTAAAATAGAAAAACAAACTTGGATTTAAAAAAAAGTACCTATTCAGCTGATTATAACAGGTGGTCAATATCTATGCTATTTTATGGGAAGTGCATATAAAAAATGTTGAGTTTGGTCAAATCTCTTGGCCAAATGATTGCTTTGAACGAACTCAGCACAAGCACTTGAGACAGAGAACACTTGAGTTCTCTTTACTGATACAAAATATTTTATACTTAAGAAAGGATAGCTTCAAGGTGTATGGTTACTACACATTCTATTGAGCAGGGGGGTTTGAGTTAAAATAGGAATAAAATATTAGTATGAGCTTTCAGAAGCTTCACACTAGCCTATTTCAGCCATCATATCCTAGGTTTTCCTCACTTTCCTGTGAATTCCATCCTATTGCAAAAAGGACCCTGCACATCACAGTAGTAGGCTACATTGTCAGAAGCGACTAATTTTCCATAGCAATCTTAACATACTTTTCTCATCACTTTAATCACACATAAACTACCAAAATTCTTATTCCCTTCCTTTCCCCTAATTTGGAATAATTATCAGTTTAAACAGAAACACAGATGATATATTGAATCACAATCAGCAAGATGTGCTGTTCAGTATCCTCTGACCAAGAGCAAGAAAACACAAAAAAATTCTGCAAAGCCAACTAAAATAGCTCAGCCACAACAAAAGATTCCTCTGACCTCAAAAATTTAGAGGCTGACATGTGACCCAAAAGCGCAGGACTGACTTTTCCTTCCTGCCTACATATCCTGCCAGCCCTGGGGAAAGCCACCAATGCTGATTTCAGGTAAAGAACTCACACAGAAATATATAGTCAATACAACAGTAAGAATAAGCGATGTTCCTCAAAATGATTTTGTGTCTGGAACAAGCATTTTTCTAAACACATGAAGATGTGATTTGGAGAGTAAGAATTCAGTTCCTGGATATAATACAACTGCCCTACATGAATATAAATAAACAATTAAGTACATCTGGTTAACTAGCAGCAACATGAGAATATCTCTCATTTTAACCATTGGTAATGACATGAGATCAATTGCTCAAACCGAAGGTCATAGTTTTCCTAAATATATGTTCTCAGCTCTGAATATTCTCGATATCCACACAAATACACTAGGCAGCTTTTAACTGTGGCAAGTTCCTGGCCTCAGGGACAACTAATAGTAAATAAAATCCACAACTTTGCATTTTGCTTAAAAAAAATTTTTTTTAAATAGGTTTACTGACTAACCCTTTACAGATAACAGAACAAGAAGTGCTTAATAGAACAAGAATGCTTAACCTATCTTTTCTAACTCTTTATTTGGATTTTTAAAATCCTTCTCCAAAATAAACACTTCAAAACATAAGCCTCTCTCCATCCTGGAGCGTATTGTCATCCATATCACATCTCAGTTTCACCCTTACAATATCTTGATGTCATCTTACCAGTGCCACTCCTAAGAGCTACTGCTTTGCAGTCCAAAATGCTACGATAGGACTAGACCTGTATCAACCTCAGCGAAGTCTGTTCTTGCAGAGTACTTGACTACAAAAG
Organism: Gallinago jamesoni; assembly: GCA_025769975.1. Classification (NCBI taxonomy): domain Eukaryota; kingdom Metazoa; phylum Chordata; class Aves; order Charadriiformes; family Scolopacidae; genus Gallinago; species Gallinago jamesoni. The sequence goes on along the minus strand of JAOQGH010000023.1, from coordinate 72,765,316 downwards.
CATAACTCCAGGCAAGTTATCTCAAGCACACCTCAAGCACACTGCAACTCTCATGAAGTCCATATTCACTGATTTGGCTTTAATTACTGCTGCATTTCTTTACACAGTTTTGACACAGGCCAGATATCTGATCTCTACATGGTCTTCTTGTGGCATAAACATCTCCTGAGTTTAGATATTTGCGACTTAAAGAAGAGGAAAAACAGTGTCTTTGTCACAGTTCTTGGTATAATTGGATTCCCTAGCTTATATTCCAGCACAGTCCTAGCTTTCTCTATCCCTAAAGTGAAAGTAGATGAATATGCAACATTGTCATCTACATTAAATATTGTTAAAATACAGAGATCAAATCAAATACTTGGCATCACCCCTATCCATGACTTTCTTCTCCAGTGCAATTTTTCCTCTCTTGTTATTTCCTGTCATCTTCTACTTCAAGTTTATCCTTAGGCTAGATAGCCACATTTCTGAAACACAACAAAAAATGTGGATTAAACTAATTGCCACAAGCAAACATTTATTACTCTCTGGAGCAGCTTATGAGAACACGACTTATACTTCCAATCTCATAGCAGCCAGAAAGTACGTAAACAAACTAGAAAACTTTTTTCTATTCTGAAAAAGTTTTCAGAGAAAGTGAATTTGGTCTCAAACATCATTATGTCCAGGTTGCCTGAGAAGACTATTTTTAACAATTCTCTGTGTAGTCCGCAACAGTTAACACTGACAATAATTCCACCTAAAGCAACCAACGGGATTTTTCCTTCTGTAAAAGGGTTCATGCAGCTTAATGGAAAAACAGTTAGAGGATGGACATTAAAGCCTTAATTAACTAAATTTTGTTGGTTTGTTGTATTTTTGGGGTAGATTTTTTTTTCATTTTTAAAAATTTTTTCTTCTTGTATATTTCATAGACAGTTTTTAACAGGGTTGTTATAATAGGTCCCAAACTAATTTATGACAGAGCCCTAAAATACTTTTCTTAAAGAGTTTTAAAAGACCTTACAATGACTGAACCTGAGATGCTTCCCACCAAACATCTCGCTTCAGGGAGGAAAAAAAAAAAAAAAAAAAAAGAAATTTTAAACAATGAAACACCGAGGAAAAATTCTGACACCCCTTCTTAAGCATAAATGCCTTAGCCCCAAACCAGCAATAAACCGGTGCCCGTTTATAAAAGACTGGAGTTAGCAACCACTCAAGTTGCACCAGGGAAGGTTTAGATTGGATATTAGGAAAAATTTTGACACTGAAGGGGTTATTAAGCATTGGAAATGGCTGCCCAGGGAAGTGGTTGAGTGACCATCCCTGGAGGTATTTAAAAGATGGGTAGTCGTAGTACTGCAAGATATTATTTAGTGATGGTTTTGTTCAGTTTTAGGTTGACGGTTGGACTCGATTTGAAAGGTTCCTTCCAATCTTGGCAATTCTATGATTCTATGAAGCTTATAAAACAATTTTCTGCAATTTGTTTAAGCTTGGCTATACATATGTGAACAAAGTGGCAAAGTTCAATGGAAATCATGCTGCTGTTCTATATAACAAGCAAGCACACTATACATTTATATATATGAGGAACAGGCTAGGTGTGCATTAAACGATAAGCACTTGAATGTATGACAAATTTAGCCCAACTCATCCATGGTATGTTTTCTATTGTTGAGGGAGAGTTAAATCACTTTTAGGAGTTGTGTAACTTTTTTTTTTTTAAAACAGCAGACATCTTGACTTACGATATGTTAACCCTTTCCTGCAATATGCCCTTAATTAGAGTTGTGATTTCCCTTCCCTCTAAACAGTGTATAACTGACCTTCAGAAATGAAAACTATCTCTTTTTACAGCCAGGGAACTAAATGTGATCAATATAATTCTTGAAAAAAATGAAACATTTGATAAAGATTTTTCTCTGTAAAGATTGGTATAAAGCAAATCAATTTGCTGTAGAAGACCTCTTGATGCTAGCAGTTTGTGAGAACTTTTATAATGTCACTGTTTTCAAAACACAGTTATGTCAAACAATTAAATCGCAAATTCTCCATACAATCATATTATATATTCCCTACGCATATGCACATTCATACACTTTTAAAGGTTTTTTTAATGGCATTCTTGAACTTTCAACCTCTACTTTACATCATTTTTAAGTTACTATAATTCACATCACGACTGCAAATATTCTTCAATTCCAATGGCTGTCCATCTTTTATAATGAACTCCTCAGCTAATCAAATGATGAACTATTCCTAGCAAGGCAAAGCAAAGGATAACTGTTGCTGCAAAGCCATTGTCAATACAGAAAAGACCAGCAAGTTTACTAATTTTCATCAATCCATAATGCTAATTGTTAGCTTGTCTGCCCAGCTTAATAAATCAAATTCAAAAGAGGACATTCGAACATAATTACAGTCAAAAAACATTTGCCTGAGAAGTGATAAGCGATGTATGCAGATCAAAGGCTTAATGGCCGCTATTTCATGTTTTGTACCTTCCCACATTTAACTGGAGAAAAATAAACCAGGTTTGGCGTCTTTTAAAATGCTACTTCCAGCAATATTTTTATGATGTTTAATGAAGTAAACAACTTCACAAGCAAACAATACATGAAAATAGAGATGAGCCCAATTGACCCCAAAGTACAGACAGTTTTGTTCCATGTCTGACAAATTCTTCAACCTCTGCTAAGTTGATCAGTAAAAACTTAGCTAATTGAATCCATCGATGTGAAAAACCACAGGCTCAAGTCTGTACTGCATACATCAAGCTGAAGGATTTCTGCTTCAGCCATGGCGGTAATAGTCAGCAGGGTCAGGTCAAAGAGGGTTAAAGTGAGTCAGGATATAGCCAAAGGAATACATCAAACACTGATTTTAAAAGGGCAATTAATCTTAGACAGAAATGCTTCCTGGGGAATGAGATCTCAATCTTAAGAGCACACTACATGATGTAGCAGTAAAAATGTACATATACAAGCTCAGTGAGCTTTCATCCTGTGATCACAAACAGAAGGGGAGTGCTGTTTATCAGAGAAATACAAACCCTTGCTAAAATACTTACATTAGCTTCTTCCGGGCCCTTACTCATTGAAAAATAAGTTCTTTAATGAGAAGGCAATAGAGTTTGCACACATGAAATATCTTTTTCTGTACATGTACTGTAAGTTCTTTTGAATGGCTAGTAGATTTAAGTATTTAGAGATGTCTAACATAGTAAAATTAAAGAATTAAAGAACTGAAAAATTCAGGAAAGAGTGGATAAGGGAGAACTGGAATACCCTCTTTACACTAAAGAGTAACTTAAAAAAAATAAAATACATACTCCTCCCAAACAACTATCTGTTCAGAGTTAAGATTAGAAGTGAATTTTCATCTAAAGTTAATTTTAATTTTTCCATTCCAAAATCTCAAGTTAGCTTCAAAGTTGATAGATTATCATATAATCTTTATTTTTAAATAAATTTGACCAGTAACTTCTTTTTATTTTAGAGTTCAGAAAGTTTTATTCCACTTTACAGCAGAAAAGTGGATCAGCATACATACATACATACAGCATTTGCAAACAGAATTTGCTAAGTCAGTATCATTAATTAATTAGTAATATTACTGGGAATCACTAGCTACGTCGACAAAACACTTCAGGTACATAGCTCTGAAATGAGTTACAGCTCATTTTGCTGCATTAGTTTGCAATTTTAAAGAAAGCTGGTTTTGTAACCACCTTTCCATCTGAGTATACTGATCCCCTACCACACACAAATAGATGCCATTCTGCCACTTGTGATGTGGCCCATATATCTGGCTTCTTTGCTTAAAATGCCAGTGAGTAACACTTTGCATTAAGATACTGGACTTAGTGTAAGTTCCCCAAAGTGTAGACACACACCACATTTTGCCATTGCAAGTGTGGTGATGATACCATCAGGAAAAAGGGCAAGGAGCACAGAGGAATTCAAATCTTCAATGACTATAGCACCTCTGTGCACGTGCCAAGTCCCTCCATAAGGCTTTGGCTTTGACATAAGGAAAAGTTTTACCTCTATTTTCTTACAAGTATTCTTCAAATTGCTACAGGTGCTAAATAAAATAGAATGTACACTTTATCCGCTGACTGTGAACCTAGCAAAATCTCTGATTAAAATGAGGAATTCAAGAAGGGGACAACTATTATTGTACAAGAGCTGCTGAACCCTTAGAGAGGACACAGTAAATAGCATTTATTAATGGATTACTCTGCTTTACATTATCGGTAAAGCTGCTACTTTTCTCCTAATTATTTTCTCTAGGTCCTTTAGTTTTGCAGGTTCTCTTTTTAGCCCTATAATATGTTTATCTCCTGGGAAAATCAGATTATAGCTATATGCATCAAAGCAGAACAGAAGAGGACTGCAAGAGAGAAGGAAGACGGGAATGATTTTACTAAGTCCCCCCACACTTCCCCAGAGATACAGTACATAAACCTAATTTAAAGGTATAGATGAGGCTCCTAAAATGGACCAGATCAACTCTCTGCACCTCAGGGCAAGTGCCAGAGAACAGCTCATGCCTATTCAGCTATAATTGTCTCCCCCTCGATATCACTCATTGAGCATAGTCCCCAGACTGGTAATCCATGAACACTGCTCAAATTTTCTGGGAGAGTATGAATTGGCGTAAACCAAAATGATGCCAGAGAACTGCTAACAGTCGTACAGCACAAACAACACATGCTCTAGCTCCCTTTCATTTACTAGTATAAATAAAAACACTAACAGCACAATGTCAAAATCTGGTTGCATCCTAGTTGAGAACTTCATGTTGCAAGTCTTCACATAGGTTTACTGCTGCCTCCTGAAACCTTTGGTAGACCTGCTAAAGTCTCCATTACAGCACTAAAGGCAGCGGTCCTGTATGTAGCAGGAATATGAATGTTAACAGGATAATGACCCTACTGAAAAAAAAGCAGTTTTGGAGCACTCACATTTTCTATGGAAGTAACCTTAAAAACTATCCTGTAAATCTATATACTTTGTTGCTGATATGATTGTTTCTCTGAGCAAGGATACATGAGAAACTAGGAGAAAGGTTTGTTTTGGGTTTTTTTTTGTGACTTTTTTGGTGGCTCAGTCATACTGATTGACCTCTGTGATCTCCTTGGGGTGAGATAGACTGATTTAGATCAGGATTCAAAAAAATCAAATTCTTAATTCTGCTACTGACCTCTGTGTGACCAGGTGCAAGCCACATCACCCCTCTGTGCCTCTAATTTTTCCTTCCTTTTTGTCTCTCTTCATTCATCTTTTGTCTAATGATAAATTCTGTAGGAACACACTGCAATGTCCGTACAGTGCATAAAGAACCTGAGGTCTCCTCCTAAGACACAAAGAAAATATTCCTTTTAAAACTGAAAATTCACCACAACCAAAGCATTTTGTCAAGATGCTTTGATTCCAATAGTTTTCTTAAAACTCATATGCATGGCAGATTAAAACTCATATGCATGGCACAATTTCTAGTAGTTTTCCAACAACCTTTTCTTGACTGCCTAGATTAGATCTGTAGCATTTCATCAGGGATTTGGGGGTATGACACTGATACTCTACTGCAGCCCATGAAGCAGACTGTTCTAGGATGTAAAATCCCACCTCTCTTCTGCAAAGAATTCTAGAAGTGCTAGCTTGGGATTTCCAAACTGAATAAGCTAAATTTTGAAAAAGTTATTTTGCTCTGTGGAGGATTTTACTTTCTCCATTTCAAACTATTACTGTTAATAACAGACTTCAAAAACTTCGTTGTGCCCGAATAGTCATTGGCCTTCTGACAAATTTAAAGACAATAGTCTGGAGTCTGATACTAATAAAACTTATTGGATGGCCAACAGAACAAATTTAGCTGAAGCTGAACAAATTTCTAAAGTCTTGTACAAGAAACAGGATTATTTCCCTCTTTGCTGTACCTATTCCTACATTCCACCCTTTTGAATGTACATGGCAAGAAGCTACTTCCAAGTCACAAATAAAAAGCACATAACTCTTTGCAATATTAGGAAAGTTGCTGGATGGAAGAGGAAAGCCTAGACTAGAATATTTCAGTTGGATGGGACCTACAATAATGACCTAGTCCAACTGCTTGACCAATTCAGGGCTGACCAAAAGTTAAAGCATGTTGCTAAGGGCATTATCCAAATGCATCTTAAACACTGACAGCCCTTGTGCATCAACCACCTCTTTAGGAAGCCTGTTCCACTGTTTGACCACCTTCCTGGGGAAAAAAATACTTCCTAATGTTCAGTCTGAACCTACTCTGCTGCAGCTTTGAGCCATTCCCACGCATCCTATCACTGAATACCAGAGAGAAGAGCTCACCACCTCCCTCTCCACTTCCCCACCTCAGGAAGCCACAAAGAGCAGACCAATGAGGTCGCCCCTCAGCCTCTCTTTCTTCAAACTATACAAACCCAAAGTCCTCAACTGCTCCTCACAGGACATTCCTTCCAGCCCTGTCACCAGCTTTGTTGCCTTTCTCTGGACACAGAGTACCTTCACACCCTTCTTAAATTGTAGGGCCCAGAACTGCACACAGAACTCAAGGTGAGGCCGCACCACCACTGAATACAGGGAGTTAAGTAATCACATCTTTTGACCGCTGGTTATGCTGGGTTTGATGCACCCCTGGACGCGTGTTGCCCTCTTGGCTACCATGGCACACTGCTGACTCATATTGAGCCTGCTGTTGACCAGCACCCCCAGATCCCAAATAACTCTCAGATTATTTGCACCTTTCTGTGTAATAATGACAAACTAATTGTATATTAATTAATTATGTAGTCATGATTATACCTCTTTTGATCAAAAAGAACTACTAAATCAAAAGGTATGCAATTTTAACACAGAAAAAAAAAATTTCCATTTCGATTTAAAAAATACAAAGTGCAACTGGGGCAGGTAGGTGTGTGTGGATGTAAAAAAAAAAAAAAAATCAAAAAGTTGGAAGTCAGACAGATGAAAGGCAGATGCAGAAAGATAATCCAAGCAGATGGCTCAGTTAAGAAAAGATAACAGGCACAAAAAATGACTCACACCCGAAAGGAGATGTACATGATGACCTCCTCTAACATGGAGAGCACCACTGACTCAGGGACACGAAGAAGGTAGAAAAACGTAAGTAGCAGGTCCAAACTGAACTTTAGACCACAAGATGACTCTCACATTAGAGCAGACAGTGGACTAGAATTCATATCCCTGGTGAGCTTTTAATAATCTTTTAATGTGCCTGCACATTAATGTACTTGACCTTTAAACCTTCACAATACCATCATATCCATGTGGGATGAAAGTGTGGCTAATAAACTGCCTAAAATTGACTAGGGCCCGTTACATTTCTAAATTTAGGTCGCCTGGGAAAGTATTTCAACACTGTATCTCCACAGCACTGAAAAGCTGAGAACAGCCTGCAGAAAGGACAAGCAGTCAGACTTACTGGCTAGACATGAGGAGCAAAAGCTTCCTGACTTTGCTCACCAGTGGAGCAGCAAGGACTGGGACAGTACTGTGCTGTTCTTCTCCTTGCTGTGCAGCTCCCATGGTAAACCCCAGGCCCAGCTAATTCTGACCTCAGACAGAGCAAGCCCAGTTATATTTCATGTCAATCCAAAGACATACACACTGCACGATTTTACTTCCTTCTCTTGCACTATTTGTCACTTGCATCACAATCAGGAGCTTACACAGCAAATCTAATCTAAGTTCAATTTTCTGTTTGACTAATTTACTGGAAGTCAATGCTTAGAAAACTGGAGGAGAACAAAAACAATTAATATGTAGTCTCTCATACAATATACATTAAAAAAAGCTGAGAGTTAATTGAAAACAGCTGGTCCCTAATTTTACAAAATCATTCAGTACAGCAAGTCTTAAGAGAAAAATCCTGGAAGTCTTTTTGATCCTTGTTTTACTTCTGAAAGAACTAATGACACTGCTGTAGAAAGAGGTCAGTTCACACAGCTTTTCTGAATGAACAACAATGCTGTGAAAACTGGGATTGATTGATAGCCTACTGTTTGCGTCATTATGTCCAAATGTTTACCATTTGAGTCTTCAAGGAAGCATGAGACAAAAATCAAAACAAGTTTTATGAAGACTTCAACAACACTGGCAAATGAAAATTGTATCCAGAATTGTTTAGACATGATAGCAGTGGAGAAAACTGTTTCCTTCTGCATTGTACAATTTTTATCTTTGCATTATGCACAATGTCTTAAATTTCTGGTGTGGAAGGGGAAAAGTCTCTCCCCCAGAACAACTCTGTTTTCTATCATTTTAACCCTTTGCCTCTTCAAAGCATTCTGTTGATCTCAACAGCTTCTTCCTGTAGTTGTTGCTCTGCAGTTATGTAAGTTCATGGTGTGTTCATTCCCTTCTCCTAATAAGATGAGTCACCATTTCTAAATGAACTGTTTACAACATTAGGATGTTCTTTTACAGGAACCTCATAAATGCCTACTAAACAGTTTTGGTGTTTTTTTAATTGCTGTGAATTATTCATATGCGTTTTTCCAAATTTGATAAACCCTGAAGTTCATAACTGGTATCGCTACTTCTGGAACAAAGGCCCCTTAATTGGCAACAGCAATACTTATCATCAGATGCATAAAACCATGGGGAAATGCAGCATGAGCTCTCTAGCAGCAACAGACAGATAACAATTTTATTTATCTGTCATAAATGACATTAGGCTACTTGCTTACAGCAACAATCTACCTAATCTCAGCAAGACAGAGGTTATTAGCACCATGGCTATTTTTCCCTACTGTCTATCTCCTTCAGACACAGATAACTAATTTCCTTATTCAGCAGTTTTGGGAAGAATACCCGTAAGTAACATATCAGCTATCTGACCTTATGCTATCTTCGCAGGCCACAACATGGTCTTAACATCTTCTCTTCCTTACCTGGATAGAAACTAAAACTATACAGTCTGAGAGACCACAGGCAATATCAAGCTTCATCTTGCCCTGTTCCTCCATAATACATTAAATCTTCTCACAAATAGTAATAGCTCTCAAGTTATTTAAAAGGCAGCCTAATTTTCTGGAAATTGAACTACTGCTGACAATTCCATTTTACCACACAAGAACTGTCCAATTAAAGGATCGACTTTTGTCTGTGCAAGTGGCATCCACAAGCATAGGAAAAAAAGATCAGACAACGAGTTTACAAGCTGTAGCATGAATAATCAGAATAATTTGATTCTAACCCTGGAGTCCTCATGAATGGGTGTTTCATATTAAACTAAAAAGAGACATCTGTCATGACCTCAGATTCAATACTACATGATGCACAGTCTATGAGAAGTAAAACTAGGACTTTGGACTGTTGGCTGCAAATTATCTTTGTACAGGTTCAGGTGTGTAAAATGAACAGGGGACCATTGGACAATTTTATTCTGGTCTTCCCTCAGTAACCAGGACATTAGTCTTCTTGAAGGACATCTGAAAACCAAGAGATCTAAACTGGGAAAATGAACAATGTTCATAGAGACACATGGTCTCTAGGTATCCAAATATTTTTGATTTTCATATACAATGGTACAAAAAATTATTGGGAAACTCAAGGAAACTGAAGGATAGATAATGGAACACCACAGGACAAAAGGATGGAAAGCAAGAAGAAAGAATAAAAGCAGAAGTGAAAATGATTAACTATTTACCTGAAGATATAGATCAGTCTCTATTAGGAAATTAACTAAGGTTTGAAAAACTACAAAAATAGTTATATAAATTATGGTGAGCTTAGTCAAAGTAGAAGACACCATTTTAAAGGATGCAAAATCAAATATTAAAAGAGTAACCAAGGATAGCAAGAGTCAGGTATGACTAGAATAGAGGTACTGAAGGAACATGATGGAGGGAAAAGAAAGGAAACAGCTAGAGACATTGACATGAAAGAAAATACGATGGGTCAACACAAGTTGAAAAAAGAACTAAAAGTAAGTGCCTCTTCCATGATGCTGCAATCAAGATCAGAAAAAATTAAACATTGACCAAAACCTAACACACCTTGGGAGAAACAAACATAAAAACAAAAGCAAGCACCATCTCCCCCCAACAGGAGATGACCACAACTGAGAACTAAACACAGTTTAATATGCTCAAACTGCAGAACTTGCAAAGTTTTACTTTAAAAGACTCAAAACTGAAATGAAATTGCACATCTTCTACTCAGGATTCCCAGTAACTCTAGGAGATCAGGAATAGCAAGCTAAGTATTATCTATACAAACACAGAACTCCCAAGTTTTTTTAATTGTTTCCAGCCTCTAGATGAATTTAAGTAAACAATAACTAGTGCACTTTTTTTTATTTACTATATTTCCATAATACACAGCATAGGCTTACCCACAGTAAAATTTCAGGTTGAGGTATCTGCCTTTTATGAACTACTGTGTAACTGATAAATTACAATTTTTTATTGCATTAATGAAAAAACAAATAATAACATGCCTTGAAGAAAGATTAGAGTAGGCTGCAATACAGAAGAAATGATTACTGATTAGTTTGTGTTTGAGAATATTAATTTTAGTATTTATCAAACATGACAAGGACAACTTCACTGCTTCCCAAATTTCATGTCAACACAGGAGGATCATAACAAAGATAAAAAAAAGCAACAAATTAAATGCATCAGTATTAAAGGTGATGCACTTTCTGCGCTGACTTGGTCTTACTATTTCTGTTCCCACATAACCACAACCGCTGCCTGTGAAGCAGCTAAATAGGCACCAAGAAAAAAACAAAAAAACTCAGCTAATGAGAAAATACCTCATTTTACACATTTGCTGTCTAAATACTCATTTAGAAGATTAGAGAGGGTTGTATGAGATCAGTTCTAACCTAGTCTTCTGGAATAAAGTACTATATGGTACTGCAGTAGGAGTACTGTAAGGTGAAAAAAGAGCATCTTCTCTTCTCTTAAACCTTCAGAGGTTTAAGAACACTGTATTGTTCTTAAATATGTTTATTACTAATGAAGGTAGCCCTTCTCCTTGTTTTTCTAGAGGGACAGGGTAAACTTTACAGTCAAGATAATTAATGTAATTGCCAAGAGTTTTAAGAACTACACTGGCTTCTTAGTACTTGTTCTAATTTGAAGTACTGCTTTTCCTCACACTTTCTGATCATTACTTGTCATGTATAAATTGCCTGATATGTGTTTTGACAAATGGGTTCCAAACTGCTACACTCTCCACAACAACTCCTCTGCAGTCATTAGGGACTAAAAAACAAAGAGATCAAACTAGCACACCTTGCAGTCTGAAAAGTTAAAGGATAGGTTCTAAGTAGAAGCCACTCTTTTCATTAGTCTAACAATGCCCATGACAAAAAGCCTTTAACGTTTATCCATCAATTTTCCTCTGATGAACAGTTTAAGGAGGTGAAACTACTTAGCCACCCAGAAAGGTAAGCACTGTACAGTGTTCATTAAGCAGGATAATATATAGGTAATTGAAAAAGGAAACAGTTTGAAGAGAGACAGAGAAGTATGGGTGGGATAATAACTGCTGAAAATTTTATTTTTTAGGGCACTTCAACAAACAATAAAAGCCTTGAATAAATAGTTTCATAAGCTAATTTAAATAAAAAGCAGTATCTAAACAGTTACCCACAGTCTGTAACAGTCCAAAGTAATACTGACATAATATTTAACAAAGACCATTTTCATTATCAGTGTTTTACTGTCACTATTCAACCTGTTCTACTTCTGACAATGTTCTTTACGTTGTGTTTTCAACAGTTGGTAATCAATGTGCTCAATCCACATATATAAAAATATATTTTTTCATTGACATATTTTTTCTCAGCACAGTTAAAAGACAGACTTAATTATATCCATGTTTCCTAAAGCAAAGGCATATAGACACTGTGGGTGGTTCTTGAAACCCTTCCCTCCCGCTTCTTGTGGTGGTCCCTAAGTATCTGGCAGCAGGAACAGCTCACATATATGGCTACAAATGCTGAGTCTGAAAATCATATATTCTTCGTGTTCCCACGGCACAGAGCTCAGTTACGGATGTCACTATAGACAAGCAATCACCACAATTAGCATGAAGCTTCCAGTTGAATGAAAAGTCATTGGAAAAGAGAAAACCATAGAGGAAAAAGGAAAAAAAAAAAGTTCAACAGATGGAGAAAGAGAAGCTCATATTGATTGTGCTGCACTGCCAAAAAAAATGCTTTAATTCACTCAAGACAGGGGTTAGAAAATAGTCTTGGAAAAGTATTTAAGGCCTAGAACTTGACTTCAGAGGATTGCCTGGTGTTTTGCACACCCAAAGTCTCAGAGCTCTCACTGATTCCAGGTACAACTAAGCAAACTGTTCAGCAGAACATCCACATTGATCACTAGATTTTTCTGATGCTGCTCTATATAAAATGGGTGGTTTTCTACCACTCAGATTGTTTAGTATCACATATGAATTAATTCCCTAGGGGAGAAAGAACGGAATTCAATTCCCAAATGCAGTATTCAACTGTCTAAATTATACTACTTCCTGAAGTACATTCATTCCCCATCCATCATTTCAACAATCGGGACAATGACTTTTCACTACACAGCCCTGACACTAAAAACATGTCCAGGCTGTGCAGGAAGACAAAAGTCTCACAGAAAACAGAGGAAGATGAGAGGTGGAGAGTGATTATTAAGCTGTATAATGATCAATGTGCATGTGTATGGAAATTAAGATTGTACAGGCAGTCTACAGGTCTGAGACCTCCAAAAATTCATGTATTCAACTTCAAATGGACACAACTTCTACAGAAGAAAAACATTTAAGCAGTTTCCCAGGTTTCAAAAAAATCCTTGCAAATAAAATTCTCGTATGTCCATAAAATGGACAGAAACAGCTCTACAATCTCCTCTGCATTTTGAGCTGATTGAGCTCAGTAGAACCTTAAGGATGAAAGCTAGGCCAAATTTAAACAGATTTATATAGGAACAGAGAAGTATATCCCAGTACATGGAAAACCTTCCACCAAATTTCAACTTGCTCCTAAATATAAGGGTAGCACCTATTTTAGTTTCTTTTCTTCCAAGTAATTACCATTTTTTGCCTCGATTGAGTAAACAAGACAGGGTTTCTTTTAGCCTTTAACAAAAACGAAGCAAGCGTTTAGCACAGCACATTTCTATTCTGCTCTTAAAGGTTGGTGTATTTGTCAACATCTGAAAATACAGCCTACTATTGGGAAGCATAGTCACTGGTACTCAGACAAAATTACATAACATTCACGCATTTTAATAAAGACAGTAATTAGCACATTCCCCACCTGCAGCTTTAGCAAATCCACACAGAAATTATCATCCATTATATCCTGGAATAACTTCTGCATAAATGATTTTTGAATTTCTTTCATTTATTTTGTGCTCTGGATTGCCTTCCAAGTCAAAATGCATCATCCTTCTTACTCTTTTTTTTAAATTCACTTTGTGTCTGTAGGATCCTTACTCTTAAGTACTTAAATATGGTTAAACTTGCTTGTGCTAACAGTCAAGTGTCTATTTGTATCTTGCTTTACCTTTTGGACAGTTAGCTGAAAGCATTACCTAAAATTATGCTCTAAAATTTATAGTAGCCTTAGGAAAAATGGATGAATGGCTAGCCAGATTCCACGTTTTTCTTACCTTCTGTTATTTTTGGAAGTTGCTTTCATGTGTTAACAAGTCTTAAAAAAGGGCAAAAAAAATACTTTGAGATTCCAGTCAATTTTTAAGATCACTGTACTTAGAGGAAATCCATGACAACTATTTGATTTGAATTACAGAACTTCTATGTACAACATTTTATAGATTTTTACACTGACTGCAAATTTAGTGCTTCACTGTCAAAAGGTGCTGATACTACACCAGCAAATTCTGCCCCAAGATCTTCTCTAGAATATCAGACATTTCTCAAATTGCCATTTATTGACTGAAAAAAAAAGAAGTTATCCATTTACAGGTACTGGTAAGGCAACAGCAAGAACAAGATGAAAAACATTTCACATTAAATAATTTTGATATTAATTTGCAGAGTACATAACTTTTACATTCATCCCACCTAAGAAGTATATCAGACTCCCAATAGTTTGAGGCTAAAATAACATCCAGAAATGCTTATTTTTCTGAATAAGTGCTGATCAACAAATGTTATTGTAAGAAATGAGAGAATGCTACATGAACTAATGGGTATTTTGTCACACAATACTACTTAGTAACCACACATAAAATATTACATCCTTCTAACTATCTCCTTCTTTTCTGGTACATTTTTAAAGGTTGGGCTTCAACAGGGAAAAAACTATTCTGAAAACAACTTCAATTTCTATGAATTTTGGAGTTTTACATATTAAAACTTTATGCAATACAAAATTAAAGGAAACAAAATAAAAATTCTACTGATGTTGCTTTAAAAATCAATTTTAAAAATGCAGAAAATAACACGTGAATGTTTTTATTAAGAACAGCATGATGGCAAATAAGTACATGAATTTTAAAATAAAACTTCCAGAGATTAATTTTTCAGGAGTGTTTGATGACTCGATTTTATCCTTTTCAAAGACCACACATGATGTATAATGGGCACACTATAAGGCCGGGAAGGAGTGAAATCTCAAACTCTGGTACTGAGACATAGTTCTACCTTCAAATTCCCAATATTAAAAAAAAATAAAATAAACAGGAAAAAATTATCTTACTGGACAAAAGTTATTTCTACAGTACCTTCAGGGGTGATAGCACTAGGACACACATCCTTTAGAAGATCTCCCAAAGTATGCAATTCTCCTCCTGAAGCAATTGGTCGAAATAGCTTCTGTATAAAAGGTCTCTCTGTTGTTGCCTGTTTTAACAACAAAATTAGGAAAAACAACAATTAAAGGACCATGAACATATGTAGTATTACTGTGTGAGCCAGGCAGAAAATAGGACAGAACAAGAGCTTGCAGCAGAAGCAACGCCTGACATTTCAATATTTTTTCCTCTTGCACCCCATTCATATCATGAAATGCAGGGGAGTTTTTGTTTGTTAATAATTGAAAGTAAGCTGACACTCCAGAAAACGGGAAGATAATTTACAAACAGTGTCATGGATATAAGAGTGTTAAATCCTTTTTATCTTTTAATTTTTAAAAAAAATCCCCTTCTGTTATGGCAATAGGATCTGCTTGAACAAAACATTTTAATATATTTTAAATTTTAGTAAAACAAGCAGTAAGCACAAACTTAGGAGCTCAACATATGCATATATGTTTTGCTGAGTCAAAGCAAAATTGCAAAAAGTCTTCAATACCTTCTGCAATAGTCTATCTTCCTGCTTTAGAAACATATTAAGCACTTTCAGTGGCAAACAAGTACCCTTACAGGTCAGGCCAGGTGAATTTGTTTCCAGTAGATTCTATGTTGAAAAATTCAAACTATTTCAGCCACAAGAAACGGAGTACAATTTAAAAAAAAAAAAAAGTGTTGTGCTCTGACAGACAATCAAAGTCTTATGCCTGCTTAAGGAATTAGTCAGTTGTAAAGAACATATATGCCCCACTTCTGCTGCAAATATGCACAGAAATTCAGAATGATTTCAACTATGGGTCCTATTAGATCTTGCACACAATCATGATTTCTTTTGGAGATAAAAAAGCAAGTCAACCAGCAGAAACTACTGTTGGTCACTGACCATAACATTGGGAATAAAATTC
Organism: Gallinago jamesoni; assembly: GCA_025769975.1. Lineage (NCBI taxonomy): Eukaryota > Metazoa > Chordata > Aves > Charadriiformes > Scolopacidae > Gallinago > Gallinago jamesoni. The sequence goes on along the minus strand of JAOQGH010000023.1, from coordinate 72,749,614 downwards.
CCAATGCTGCAGAAGACACAAAATAGCTTATGGGATCTAAGGATGCACCTATTTAAGAACTGTGGTTGGGTTCAGTAATCCCCTCCTCTGAGTCTATCTATAAGCAACCCCAGGCTCAGACAGCATCTCATAGTGAAAGGGCAGGAAAAGTTCTTTTTTTCCCCCCTGACAACCTGATCTCTTCTCTCAAACTGGGACACCTGAGCCAGAAAACAGAAGTTAAAAACCTCATATTCAACCAACCCCAAAATTTTAATCAAGCTCTAAATGGTTGCTGACAAATTTCTGCTAACAGCTAACTCCACAAAGCAGCTCATGTTGCTTGCATTCTGGGTGACTGGGGTCCACTAAATTACCCTCATCACATAGTATCTTAATTGGAAAAAGCAATACAAGCTACTGCCCCTTCCAAATTTAGTTTCCGACTTCTCAGAAAGTGTTTCCTGTCCTGCTATGATAATTAAAGAACAGAAACAAAACAACACAACTCAACATCAAGAAGTATTTTATCTTCTGGTGGTGACTTTTAGGAAAAAAAACAACACAACCAAGTACTGGAAAAAATTTGAAAGTTAAAAATTAATTTTGAAAGGAAGTTACGATGTGGTCTCTGTTACCTACCTACATGATAAACCACAAGCAGTAGATTAACCACGACAACTCAATCGTCATTTACCTCTCTGAAACAGCAGGGGAAGGAGTCTTTTCCAAAGAGTGGTAACACTACCCTAAAGTAATTCCAGGGCAGTACACTGCAGAACTGTTGACACTGTTACTTCTTACTTCTTGCCAACAGTCTCCAAAAATAGAAAAACAGTCTTTTTCCAGTTTTTCCCATGAAGACTGATCAGAAGGAGCTGACTAGCTGCTGCAGTCAATTCTCTATGTCCTCAGGGTAGCAGAATGAGGATACAAAAAGTGCTAATGAAATGTCTGAACATTTGAAAAACGATGAGAAGCCAGCAGGATCCACCTCAGATAGATCCACACTTGAGAAGTGAACTCTGGCACATTATATTGAAGAAACGTACATCCAAAACAAAGAAAAAAAGAAAAAAGACAAAACCCCTAAAACACTGTTACAGTCAAAACGATTTTCTATCCTTTTGAGTTTATTTTTTAAAAATAAACTCAATCATTCACAGAAGTCTAATCACAGCTCCCAAGTGCTTACCATGTGGAATAGTAGAAGTGGAAATAAACACTAGAAGGATGCAAGTAAAGGTGGTTACCATTTTACAACTTTTATAAGAAGAATTTCCAAAATGCATTTTGCAGTTTCTCATTTTCTTTTTGGGGTCTTTCAATACTTAAAGAGAGCTTATAAGAAAGATGGAGCCAAACTTTTTAGCAGGCCCTGTTGCGATAGGACAAGGGGTAATGACTTTATACTAAAAGAGGGTAGATTTAGACTAGCTAAAAGGAAGAAATTCTTTATGTTGAGGTGGTGAAACACTGCAACAGGTTGCCTGGAGAGGTGGTCAGATTGGATGGGGCTCTGAGCAACCTGATCTTGTTGAAGACACTCATTGCAGGGGGGTTGGACTAGATGACCTTTAAAGGTCCCTCCCAGACCAAACAGTTCTATGATTTGATGGGAGTTTTAAGAGGCCTTTTAAGGAAGCATAAAGCCTCACAGCATCAGAGACAATCTATATAGTTACATATTGTGCTAGCAATTATAACTCTGTTTCTTCCCTATTATCATGCCAAAAAAAAAAAAGTAGTCAGCTTGCCTGGTCCTTTTCAGAATTAACAGAACATCAAACACTGAACAAAATCCACAATTTAATTAGTGAGATATTTTATACAGTGTGCATCTTAAAATAAAGAACATAACTCATGAACTGCAGGGTTTTAATCTGGAAAAATCACAGTTACCAGTATTTCCATCTAGGGGAAGGGATTTGGATTCTATGCCTACACACTCTGCTGCTACTCTAACAGTATTCAAATAAATAAAAGTTACCATACATACTGAATGCACAAAGTAAAAAAAAGAGCTTCTTACAATCCCCACATGTGCATAAACTGGAAATCTAAAACTGTAAAACTTGAGACTTCCCTACTTACTGCCTCAGATTCTTAGTAACTTGTCAAGTTCATAATCTGTGCTGTTTGGTAATGAACCAGTTTACACTAAAAAAAAACCCCAAACTCTCTCATTTAAATTTATCATTTTGTTTAAACCAAGAAGCTTTAAAAGTAACGGTAAGAGTCTGCATAATGACTTAAGTTATGTCTTCTGCTCTGTAGAAATGTTTTCAATTAAAAATCTCAATGCACAATGAAAAAGTGACAAATTGAAAATATGACAAATTTCTGTAGTCACAGAACCATCACAATACCGTGTCTGTCTGAAAGCAAGATACTGCAAAGCCCCCTCTGAAATGCTGCTGTTTCACTGGAGCTGAAAGGCAGTTTTTCTGCTGTTTTCTGTGTTTGTTTTTTGGGGTTTTTTTGTGTTTTTTTTCCTGGGTGAAAAAAGACTCCACTCACTGGAAACCAGACAGGCAGGTTATCATGGTGAAAGATTAAATGGAAGTGGCAGTTACAACTGAAAATCCCTAATAAACTCCGGTGAGAAAGAATTTGTGTCAGGCTGGGAAAGACCTATTCCTGTGCGTGTAGAAAAAACAAGATCTAAGGACCTAGCCTGAGGTGACTCTCCTGAACTTGCCCTACCTCTTGTCTCAAGTTTTATGGTTTTAATAATGTTATCTTATCTACAGTTGCTTCAATTGCTGCATATTTTGACTTCCATTCAGAAACTAGTCACATGCTAAGAGAGGTTACTTGGCTTTTAAGCTCATTTCATATATCCCAATACTTGCAAAATAAGGCCAATAGAAACATTTGACTGGCTTCTGGAAAATATCACCAATGAATAAAATACACGACATCAGAGAGAGCTTTTACATATGTAAACAGCTAATATTAAATGGCCAAAACAAACTAGCATCAGTGATGTAGGAGGCAGAACAACATTTGAATAGCAGGGCAAACATTGACTATCATCATCTAGAAAGTAAACAGGTGACTATACGGCAAAGAAATCAGTGAAGTTCCACTAATGTTCACTATTCTGCATGACTGGGATGCCTGCAGGCTGATGAAGCTGGTGATCATAGCAGACAAAATGCTTTATAAGCAAAATTATGTGGACTTCTAATTCTTCCCACACTGTTCAGTGCTGTTTTCTAAGCTCCCTACCTCCAACCATACTTGTTCTTAAGGAAAAGTAAAACTAAAAATCAATCAATCATTTGCTTTTGCAAAGACTGGTGTAACTCAAATGGATTAAACCGATTTTGTAACTTGAATTAAATGCTGCAAGATATTTCTATATAAATAATTGGCCAATATCCCACAACAGAGTAAAGGTCATCATGTAGCTAAAACCATCAATACTGTTTAAGTGATACTTTTGATTCCTATTTCATCATTCAATTAACAAAAGCTTACAAAAAGCACTGGGCAAGCATGTATTGAAGAAGATACGACTCTAGGCATAAACTTGTTATGTTAAAATTCAAATTTTCCCTTTCACTTCCATTTGTAATCTCAAATTAAAAAACACAGGAGACTGCTTTACTTAAATAGATTTGTTCTTCTATGGTTGGATCTTGGTTTTAATTTTAAAATATTTCCATATTCACAACTGCTGCTATTTCCCAGCATACCTTCAAGTTCATGCTTCTACATAAATAAATTTTGAAAGATTTGTGTGTGAGCTGGAGTCTTTGGTAGTTTACGTCAAAAATATTTCAAAAATAATTATACTCTTATCAACTATTTATCAACTATTTTATAAGCAATTAATTTTCACTTCTGTCAGGATAACTGTATTTTCCATGTGTGCTAAGAAATAATACACTTACAAACTCTAAGGCTAGAGATTCAAGTTACAGCAAAACTTGACATCCATTATTTAAACACCAAAACACAACATAAAGGTAAGTCCATTTTCACTACTGAACTGTAATATAGTATACTTATGCACAAATACTACATTCCAGTAAATTAGCCACAAATCTACAGATTTTAAAAAATAAAATATGTAAAATAATCCATGTTTGTTAATTACAAATAAAGTTACATTGTAGCCCCTTCCCAAAGAATTCAATAAATGGTTACGTATTCATTTCAACACAAATGAAGGATACCTTTTCTTAACAAGCTGCCATTACTTGAAGAGCAAATTGAAAAGCAGAAGAAAAAAACCCACCAGATTCCTCCCAGATACAAGACATGTTTAAAGCAAAAAAATGATTCTTACATCTTCATTAGATATTTGGAAAAAAAAAATATAAGGAAGCAATACGTTTCTTCCCACTTCATACCTCATGTGATAGTAGCCATTTTTTAGTCGTTTGCTATGTCAAACAAAACTGTAATACTTATATTATGATCAGAACACAACATTTTTTGACTTCAGCTTTTAAAAATCTCTATGTCAGATACAGAAATCTTACACCCCAGGGTTGGCCTAATTGTAACACTTCAGAATAGAAGACACTACTTCAGTTTCTTAACTGTTTCTAAATATGCAGACTGTCCACACTGATTTTGCATCCATGTCAAACACATTCATATCACATTGCATAAAGGAGAAAAAAAGGTACAAACATATCTCAGATCCTTCTAGGAATCCTAGATTTTAGCTTTGTAGCATCAATTAAGAGCCTGTCACAGAATTTATAGGAGCAATGGTTCCTAAGGAACAATTTAAGCTTCCGTGGCTGGACAGAAAATCTTTTGGGTTTTCCAAACAGCTTTTCAGCATACCAACATGTTGATTCTGAATCACAGAATCTCCAAATGGCTGAGGCTGGAAAGGACCTCTGGAGGACATCTGGTCTAAATCCCATGCTCAAGCAGGGCTGCCTGCTTGCCTGTTACAGACAGATAGCCGCATCGAAGCGGCTTTGGACTATCCCTGATAGTCAAAATAGGATGGGGACTCCACAACCTCTCTGGGCAACCAGTGCTAGCACTTAGTGAACCTCACAGCAAAAAGTATTTCCTAATGTTCAGATGGAGCCTCCTGTCTTTCAGTTTGTGCCCACTGCCTCAGGTCCTGTCACTGGGCACCAATGGAAAGTGCCTGGCTGCTTCTTCTATACAGTCTTCCTTCAGATATTCATACAGATGAATGAGATCACTCCTTAGCCTTTTCTTCTCTAGGCTGAACAGTCCCAGCTCTCTCAGCGTTTCCCCCCCTCATATTAGATGCACCAGTCCCTTAATCATTCTAGTGGCCCTTTGCTGGAATTTTTCCATCCACAAAAGCAAATGTGACATGATTGCTTAAAAGCAATGAATAGTACAATACTTCATATAACACTTTCAATCTACTTAAAAGCATTAAACCTAGTAATACTCTTTAGCTTTCTACAATAATGATCAGCTAGAAGAAACGCCTATAGTCAAGGACAAAGTTTTAGAAAATTATGTTTGTTAATTCATAATGTATTCCTAGAGTGTGGTGTTGTATCCCACTTCCTGAAAGGTTAATTTCATTCCATGCTTAGCTGTGTACAATTTGTTTCAGCCTTCTGGAAAGAGCAAATGGAAGTCTTTGTACTTTCAAAAAATCCAAACCAACTTTTTCAACTTTGTGCAAAGTTAGCCTGCTTTATTTACCTATTTTTCTTAAAATTACGTAAAGGAAAAATAAGATGGCATACTGACACTGACAAATCAAAACAGGTACTGCTGACTTTATGATGGTATTTGCATCATTATCATAGGCTAGGCTTTTTTCTGGTTTAATTCCTAAGCAATAGGCACTCTATATGCTGCACAGCAACAGAAAAAACTCTTTAAGATGTCATTCTTCAACTCTCTAACGAAAAAATTCCATATCTGCTTTTCCCCTTTTTCTGAATGTAAAGCAGTTCACCAACTGCAGGGCTTTTTTGCTATAATGCCAGAGTACATCTGAGATGAATACAGCTCTGGATTGCAAATTTCAGGTAGTAAAAAACCCTCTTGCTAAAAATTAAGAACCTAACCACATAATGAAGTGTGCAGTGAAAGTGTCAGATCACTTTGTCTTGACCAAACAGAGTGAAACAGAGAAGTTAAAATGATCAGCTTTAATGATCAAAAGGCAGCAATATATTAAAGAGCACTGCATTTAAATTACAAGATAGAACAGCAACTCTACACAGACTGAATTCAACTGAATTACTGCTTCATCCATTGTCTTCATCCCAGCCTTTCAATATATTCATATTCCTAAGAATTAACACTCAAGGCTGAAGTGATATATTCATATATTAACTTTCATAACAAATTTATATAAATATACAAGAGTATTACATTAATAAAAGAGTTCAGGGAATTAGAGCCATGAGAATTCAAACCTCATAGTTTAAATTCAAATTTGTAGCATGAACTTTTGTACAAAATTATTTATATCCAAATTCATTATCATAAGCCAATTCAGAGAAAAGATGACATTTGCTTTAGACCAATTTGCTAAAAAGTAATCACCAATTTGTGATTAGAGAGTGCATAAGACATTTGGTAAAATTGAGCCATTTTCAAATTAAGAACAAATTTTTTTCTAACAAAAGTGCTCATTATTTCATCATAACTTAAAATGTATGCTGACATCTTTTACTAACAAAAAACCACCCACAGATAATAAATTAACCACTGAGATGCTTCTAGTTTTTGATACTGTTAGAAGAATCTAGGTGTATCTGATAAGATAAAAAAGGATTTAAAACAAAATATTTCCCAGTTTTCCCCAATATATCCCTAAATTGTTTTAAACTAGTTATAATGTAATTCAGAACCTGAACAAACCGTTTTTCATAAAAGCAAAACTACTTCATTCTTTGTATATAAGCTACATCTACATTCAACTGATTACTGTTCCTCCTCTTGACAAGCCTCAGCTAGCTTAAAACTATCCTCAGTTCAGCCGTTGCTGAGAAAATACCCAAATTGAGGTTTTACAGCCTCATCTCTTCTGTTCCTCCTTCCCTGAGCACTACATAACTTTTACAATAGCTTTGAACTAGGCAGATTGACAGTTTTACAGATAACTTGGGCAAATTTATATACACTTTAGTCACATATCTGACAACAAATACAGTTTATAATCTCAGAATTTTTCTTTTAAACTCTGATTGACAGCTCCCATCCTGTACTGAGATTCTTAAAGGCACATGGCTGATCTTGCACATGGGTTCCTGAAGTTTTTTAGAAGAACTGCATGGACATTCCTCAATACAAAAAATGTAAAAAAAGTCACCTTTAACAGTATCGGTTTGAGCTAGCGCATATCACTTTGCACTTAGACCAGAAAAAGCTCCCACAATTATGGAACCACAACTTGAGTTGAAGGTCACTGTCGCCACAAGGCAAGAAATTATCAAATTGCTATTACTTTCAGCACAGAAGTAAACAATCAAGTTCAGAAAACAAATATTCGTAGCAATTTATAAATCATGGTACCCATATGCAATACTGGCTAGAAGGGGTTTTGGTTTGGGTTTTTTTTTCCCCAGTAATGAGGCACTAGGAAAAATATTTGCCTACTGAAGTTTTTAAACTTTCTCATTCACACAGCTTTGACTCTGAAGTAATTTATAACTGGTGAAAGTGTGCTACTGTTTCTTCAGTGCTGAACCATCAGTTATTAGAATAAGTCATTCTGTGTACTCAATTGATGATGAATCAGTTTTTCTCTTTTCAGCACAGAAAATTCAGCTGAACACAACTGTTATACAAATCAACCATCATTTCACATTATTTTCCTGTTCACTAAAACTTTCTCTTTGTAAAAATAAGATTTTTAAATATAAATTGGTCTATTTTCAACAGGGTTTTTATGAAAATGTAATTTTTAATAAATAAGAAAAAAATTAAAGGAGGTATTACATGAATTTACTCAAGAGCATTTTGCACTAGCCAACAATATGCTGAAATTTGCTGTGTTGTGTTGCCCTCTTCAGGTCAACAGCACTTAGATTTCCTAGTTCTTTTGCTTGCTGTCATAAAAACGTTCAGATTTGCAGTTTCAAGTAGCAGCTGACTTTACCTCTATCCCACTAGCACTTGAAGTATTTTTGATCTAAAACCCTATAGAAATAAACTTTATTTTCAGCCTCTGCTTCTCCCTAAATTTAATACTAATCTTGAGGACTATCAAAATATCAGCTGGTGTTTGAAAAGATGACTAAAAAAACAACTTCAGCACTGGTAAGCAAGCCTCATGACAAGAGGCTTAAAGAGCTCAAATTGATTCAGCTTACCAAAGAAAACTGAAGCTGCTGAAATCACTCCATAAGTGAATTTGGAGATCAGAAAGTCAGATGACTTTTAAGTGGTGTAAGACAAAACACAAGTCTAGAAACCGGAGGTGAAGTCAGATAAATTCAAAAGGCAATGAGGCTTTTCACCCAAAAGAAAAGAGAGACTTTAAAGATCTACTAGTGCAAAAGCATGGATTCGTTATTACTTGAGAACTTTACAGGTGGACCCAGCATCTTTCAAAACAATCTGTTTTGATCAGTTTTTGAGTGGCTGTCACAACATGGGGCAAATTGTGATGCTAATTTGCATACTTGTAATGGGTTTCACAATTGATTATCTGAGCTCTGCCAATTAATGTGGAAATAGGAATAAACAAGTGTTCCACTGCTTGGAAAAGGGCTGTGCTTGGGCTTCTGATTCATTTATTGAGCCAGGTATTAATAATGTCTTAGAATATTTCATTTCCCCCTCCCACCTCACTATTTTTAGAGGACAAGTCATGGTAGACATTTATATCTATTTAGACATCTCAGTACCGCGACTTTGACATAAAGAGCAAAGTGTTGAATTTAACCGATGTATTATGAAGAATTTCACTCAGATAATCATCATAACAGTTTGTGACCGTACAATTTAATCACAACAGCTTAAGGGACTTGTGATAGGCAAAATCTTTCAAAGCTAAGGCCTACTATGTAATTAGCCAATAAAATGAATAACCTAATCAAACCCCTTAGGAAATAGAGGCAAAGGAAATGCTCATTGCAGTTCCATGGCATGTCCCAGTACCTCAAGAAAGGAACAAGCAAATAAACAATCCCAGATTATGCTCCCTTGGGCTAGCTAACCCTCAACAGCCAACCTGCCTCTTTAACCAAGTGAGACTCTAGAAAGGCTCAGAAGAACTTGTCATGAATAGTTTTAATGCATTTTCTTTCACACACTTCTGTAATTTTATTCTCAAGAATGAAATGCTATCTACAACAAATCTAGTTCCTACATGCTTATAGAGCAGACTCCAGAGGAAGGGAGGACAACTGATAGGGAGAGAGCCAGCAAGAGCAAGTGGGTGAGCATGACACAGGGAGAGAGCAAGATACTAAAACTCAGGGATGAGTACAAACTGAGTGCACAAGTGAGACATGAAGTGATCCCATCTGCAGCATAAGACAGCAGAGGCAAGTTCATCAGGGCAGTCTCCATCAGCACGTAGAGACTCCTCTCTAGTGCCTGAGTAATGTGCCCCATCACAGTGCCTGGAGCCAAAGACTGCTGAAAACTTCCTGCCATCTGTGACCCATATAGTTGATTCAATTAGAAAGTGCAAAACCAGCTAGTCTTATAAACATGGGGAAAAAGTCCTCAAGCCAAACAGGCTCTAGTACAGTACAAGAAAAGCAGGACTGCTAAATTCATAATGTACTCAAAACATTACTATTATTTTCTCTCTTGCTATTAAAGAACAAATGAAAAAGGCACTCTATTCAACAGTACTATCAGACAAAAAGGCAGAAAAGTTTTCATGCAACTGCCAACTGAAGACACAGCAGCTTATACCTCTGAGGTGAAGTGGGGCTTTTTTTAAATGAATTTAAGTAAAAGTGTCACAAAAATATAATTGCTATTTTTAAATCATTTCTGGTAGAAAGAGTTTCCACCTATGTCAAAGGTTCATCTGATGCAAGCTCTATATGACACAGTTTAGACTACAACACCTGGTAATAAAATCTCTCAGCTAACACGTAAAATTGCAAATGAGTTGATACTCAGTCTTTTTTCTTAATCTTCTACAGCAGATGCCAGGATTCTGGTCCAATCTTAGCTGCTACACTTAAAAGAGGTGGTGCTGGACAAGGGCTTTTAAAATTACCTGTGGTTAGTTTAGTTCTGACTTACCCAAGTAGGACGTTCGTATTTTTACCATCTCTTTCTCCCACACACACCATCAGATTTGGATACCACACAAGATATGATTCATATTATTCTTTAGAAATGTATTTTAATAGACAAGCTTTACAATTGAAAGAACCTTTGAGTTTTGAAAATATCAGGCCTTCAGTGAAAAGCATGTCAGGTTACTGTACTGCAGGTATTTTTTCTGCAGCAACTTCTCCCAGTCACACTTAATTGTTGCCAATATGGATTTTTCTTCAGTGATATCATAATCCAGTATGTTTCTTTGAAGAAAAACAAATTCATGCTTATACTGCCAAAACACAATTCAGGCAGTTCCCATCACAGAATTTCCTTCAAATAATTTTGAGGTAATAAAAGGTATGGAGACCAAGAGGAGCAACTCTCCCCGCTGAAGACAATGCTTAGTAACTTCCTGCCATCCACCTGTATATCCTTAAGTATCGACAAAAACATCACATGAACACACATAGGGAATATACATCCACTGTAATACAAATCCAGGCTAAATTTGCTTCCAGGTATTTATGTAGGGATATGCAAGCAACCAATTAGAATGCAAAGCTTTCTCCCAGCATTAATGGCAACTAAATGCAATCAGGGTGAGGGTTAAATACACCTTAAAAATACTTTTGAATCAGTTAGTCCAGCATATGCAAGTCTGTCACTAACTACTGTAAAATTATGTTAAAACTACAGGAATTAACTCTTCGCTTGGAATCAAATCATAATCTTACCCTTTCTAGCACTTTCTGAAAATTCCTTTAAATACATAGACTTTAATGATGAGCAGTAATCAGTGCACAAAACAAACAAAAAACTTAGAAACACCTGCATCCACTTTTTTCAAAAAGAGGAACATTACTGAAAATATTTAGAGCAACATTACTGAAAATAATATACACCAACATTCTTGAAGGCTGACTCGGCATCATCTATACCTGTGTTTGGTCTTCTACTCTTTAGTCAGATATTTTGGATTTAAACTACAACAAGTAACAGTTTCCAGTTGAAAAGATAATGAGAATCAGTGTAAGCACTACTGGTTAAAGGGATAGACATTACCGAATTAGATTATTTTTTTAAAAAAAGCTTTACTAGCATAGAAAATTTCCCTCATGGCTTATAGGTCTATACCTTATTCAGACAGCACAAACCTTCATTTCACAAGCCCATTTATGTGATTTCTATAAAAAGCATTTAAAAAAACCCACTTACTAGTGAATAAGCAAACACCTTTTACCAAACAAACAAAATGCTGTGAGTGAACTACTTTTCCTGATACAAACTTTTTGATACTTATACAAACCTTGCCATCTCTGACAAAATAACTGACTTCCGTTCTCAATCTAAGGTTTCGCTATGACAGTAAATGTCTTATATCTAACACTAAAAGTTACTTCAGTCCCATTGCAAGACAGTATAGGTTTGTATAGTCATTAAACCCCGATATAAAGTAGCATCTGACTATTCAGTACTGTGAGTAAAGGACTTTTCAATAGTTACAGGTGCAAAACTTAAATGTAAATAGATGAAAGTATTTCAAAGACAAAACAGTGCAGAACTGTTTAATTTACTGAGAGGCTACATGAATTTGGTGTAAATTTTTAACCATACTTAATTCCAAACTTCATTGTGACCTTAATGCTATAAAAACAAAGGGGACATCCAAAAATTGTAAGGATTCTAAAGAATATGTTTCCAAGTAAACTGCTGAGAAAAACAGACCACTGGTGTATTAAATCAGAAAAAAAATATTCAAAGCTATTTTTGGATTGTAAAACATACAATTAGAAGACAAGGGCAAGAACTAGAAGCAAGATCTATGCCATTACTTTCACCCTATAATACCAACACAAAAGAAGCCTACACAGTGGCTGAAGGAAAACTTGCTCCTGAAATGTTTGTCTTAGATCCTTTAGAGGGTATTTTGCATCCAAAGCAGTCTTCATAGTTAGGAGTTATTTTTAATGACAGAATTAGCTTTTTAAAAACAAACAAACAAACACCACCTATACCAGCCTTGGCACATTCTCAAGCTTTACACACCTACAACACAAAGAATGATAATTACCTATTAGAATAAATACAGTCAATTTTGTCTTTGCTAATTCATACAACCCAAAGGTTCAGGAAAGATGAACATACAGACTTTTACCATAATGTTAGAAAAGGGAATGTATAATTGTGAAAACACGTTATGATATATAACATCTCAGTGGAAAAGTCTGGTAAAACTGGTTTGATTTCATTGTCTCCTACCTGATAAATTCTAAATGGGATGTATCGAAATCCACTATCTTCTGGAGGGTACTCCATGAGTTTTCGATTTATTGCCCAAAACTGCTCAAATTTATCTGTAAAGGTAAAATTATATTTTGTTAATATTAATAACATATATTCTTTTTTGGCTAAAAGAGGTAAATGAGATGCAATTGGAACAACATGAAAACTTTTCTTACAGAAGCACAGCCTGTATGAATTTATTTTCCCCTCATTTCTCTTCCCTACTTAGCCTGAAACCAAAGGTAAGTCATCTGCGTTCTCCTATGAAAAAAATGATGTGGCAACTTACACAACTGAAAGAGAAAACAACTTGAGTTCATATTGCATCTATCACTGCTAAAGAAATATTGGGCCACAAATTATGGATTTCGTTACTCAATGCACAGTGCTTGTTTCTCTACTCGGCTGCTACTGGTTCACACTATCTCAGTTTGTTAAAAACGTCTAATTGTTCTTAACTATAGATGAACAATAGGTGTAAAATAAAGAGAAACTAAAGCAGTAGAAAAACTTCTGGAGGGGTTTACATTTGGATATGTAAATCATAAAATAAACTGCAACAATATATGATATAACCAGAAAACATACTGCCAATTTCATGACACAACTTGAAAATAAAAGTTTGTTTGAAAGACAGTTTTTTTTAATATTATCCAAGTAACTAGGATTAGTAAAGTAACCAGAGGCAGCATACCATCCTGCTCAGACATTACAAGAACTGAATAGTTTATTGCACTTAGAATGTATTAAGGACAGCATAGATCTAGAGCAGTAAAGGGTTTTACACATGCAAATCAATTATTCCAATCAAGAAAACAACCAATACCAAAAGTGACAGAAAGGAACACGAAGACCTGAGATGAATAAAGCTGCTGCCAGCCTTACTAGAGAAGGCAGCTTTAGAAGAGGAAGAGCAAGGGATGTATTTTCTTACAGGCCCTAACTCTCCAACACACCAAACACAGCAGATGTTTCTTCAGCAGGAAGACAGTCTGATTTTTCTCTCCTTGGCACAATGTTCAGCCGAGTCTCAAGAAGCCTGGCAGCATAACTGCTACAGAATTCACACACACACCCCCTGAATCAAAGTAAAATTCAGAAATCTCGTTGCAAAACAAAGGTTCTTCTTGCTTCTAAAACTGCTCATAACAATTAAAGCAATCGCAAAAAATAAAATGGGTCTGAGATTTGCTTCACTCCAATTTACAGCATAGATGCCTGCCAACAGTTAATACATAGTGCAGAATTTACAAGACATTGTAGGAATTTCCAAGAAACTGTAAACAAACTCCTGCCAGGTATTCAGTAGGAGCCTTTCCTGATACTTATCTCAGAAAGCACCTCCACACCCTTGTTTCCTGATTAGCAGCAAGCACCTCTTGATAAGCACTTACCTGAGCTGCAGTCAGCACCACCATGCAGGCACCTGCACAAGAAGAGGAGCTGCCTGGGTGCTACCCCACAGCCCACCAGCTGGGAAGCTCTGCAAGGTGGCAGTGACAGTGGTGGCCCCAGAGCCGACTGTACCCAAGCAAGCCTGCATTTGGGAACCCCAGTCTACGGAAAAGAATGACTGCATCCTCCTCAGGAACTCTGTCAGGAGGAACGTGAAGATTCAGCATGCTTCCCTCATCCTTGGAGACGGCACTGAGAACGGTTTGCAGCTTTCTTACCACTACAGATTGTGTGGACATGCATCCTATGGGAGGCATTGATCGATTTATACTTCAATTACCACCCGACTGTAAACTCAGCTGATAACACAATTAATTATGGTGATACACAGAACAAAACAATTAAGCTAGTGAGCTTCAGTGGACTCTTAAATAAGGAATCTGCATATTTGGAGACATCCTACCTGAACAAAAATAAAAGATTAACTTCATCTACTTGTTTAATGCTCATAAACAGTAATTAGGAAAGTTGGGTAAACAGCTTACTGGCCTCATAATTCAGAGATAAGCAACACATCTTACGGATCAGAAGAACAAGAAATCCTGAGCCAATAGCAGACTTATGGTAGGAGTTTAAGTATAATGTCCCTTGTGGCATATACGGCAAACAAGTACATCTTTAAAGGACAAAAAATGTTAAACAGTGGTTTAACTTTTTAACCATACAGTTAACTAACTTCTATTCCTCATTCCAGCTTCCTCACCTCCCAAATCAGGCAGGTAATCTTATATTAGGCCAGTAAACTTACAAATTTATGTCTCAGATTATTCTCTGAACAGTCAGACAAGGCTCAAGACAATCTGTTGTTTTATCAAGATGTTTAAATTTCTAATAGTTTCTGCAGTTTCTAAATATAACAACAAGAAGTCTTCAACAGTTGAATGGTGAAGTTACTGCCTTTTGTAATCAAGTATGTTCTGTCAATCCACCCGATACCCCGGGGAACGAAAAACTTTCCAGTAAATTAGCTAGACCTAATAAGAGTCAGACATCTTAAGATGCATCTCCACTCTGTGTACACTGTATGAAGACATCTAAACTAATTCATCCTCATAGCCTTATATTACTGCCCTCCAGACATCTTTCCACAGATACAGTATTTTTACTTCAGGAAACTTAGTTGGGTGTAAGAAAATAAACACAAATTTTTAAAGCAAGCAGCAGGAAAAGGCTATTCAGTTTGCATACTGATACATATGACCTGGCAAGCGCTTTTATTAGCATTAGGAGCATTGGCTGAATGCCAGAATCTGAAAGCTCCAATACAAAATCCAAAAATAACTGCTTTTGCAGAACTCCAAAGACTCAAAGCTTAAAACAAACAAAAAACCCAACACCAGACAACACTCCCCCCCTCTTCCCCATCCCCTCGAAAATAAGTGAAAGGATTCATCCTTCTCCCATTTTTGTGTACCAGTACCTCCTATTTATGCAAAACAGAATTAAGGAACCTATTAATGCTACGATGAGCTATAAGAACTAATTAGTGCTTTGGCTAGACAGAACTTAAAAGACAGAAGGTGCTGGCCGGAAGTTTGACAATCAAAACAAAACTGAGTTTTCATCAAGCCAGTAAACAAGGAAGAGTTCTTTATCAGCAAAACCACTTTACACACTCATCTCTCTCTCTCTCGTGAAAAGCTTATGCAGTCTACATGATATCTAAACTCCCGTAATAGTCAAATCTGATTACTTTTGTTTTCCACAATCCATCTGTTTTTAAGAAAGTGCTTGACCGATGTGTTGAAGAGTTTCTGTATTAGCAAAAACCAGTACTTGCAGAAGGCAGATGTTCATATCTGAACAATATTTAAAGTAATGGCGGTAAGATTTGAACAGAAGTGAGATCAGTGACAGTATAAAAGTTTCAGCTGACTCTACTAATCATAGTTCTTAAAGAAGAGAGGATGGTTGCTATATACATCTACCTAAAGTGAAATATGAAAACTTTTCTCCCTATATTTTATGTCAAAGATCATAAAGTTAATAATGAAATAATGGAAAAGAGATCCAGTTGAAAGTCAAAAAATTGACTAAACAGGTATAGCCCTCAGGGTGGCATATATGCACAGTTTTTTGTCTGGACTATTCATGGTTTCTTCTTAATGCCATCTAGTTCTATAAATTAAAAAAAATGCTTGGAATTGAATTGTATCTCTAGCTCTATGCAAGCAATACCAATTTGTGGCTTGCACAAAAACATGTCCAATCCTTGAGTTTAAAAAACACAAAACTTGTGTCTATTTTCAGTGGTTTACCACTGTCTAATAACCAAATGAACCATAGAAGCGGTACACAGTTAGAAGTACTTGGACACAACCAACCATAGCATTAACTATAAGACTCTCCATCTGATGTATCAGAATTATTAGATTGGAAGTGCCTTTGGAGGTCAAGCTTTGGACTAAAAGCTCCTGCTCCTAAAAAAGAGCTGTCTGCACAAAGTTAAATGAGTTTGCTCAAGGCCCTGCCCAGTCAAGCTTTGACCGTCTCCTCGGGTTTCCACTCAACCACCTTCACTACCCCACACTAATATCCCATCAGACTTCCTCCTGCTGCAACTTGTAACCGTGTTCTTCTGTAATTGTCTGACTCCATCTGCTCTACAAGCCTTTGTTTTAGGTAGTGGGAAGTAGCTACTAGATCCATCTTCAGCCTCCTTGTCTTCAGGCAGTTCCCCCTCTCTCTTCTAATACAGCATATGCTCCAGCCCCTAATCACCCTACAGGACTCTGCTACACTCTCTTCTGTTTGCCAGTATATCTTTTGTCCTGGGGTGCCAAAGGGGACACAGCATTCCCTGTGCAGCTTTACGAGTCCTGAGCTGAGGAGAATAATTACTCACCATCTGACTATATTCTGGGGGGGCACAAGAGCTAAAGCAGCTCCCTGGTTAATCATCATTTCTGCAACACCACACAACGGACATGTTCAGTTGTTCACCATTACCCAGTCGTACAAAGCTGCTCCCCAGTCAGTCCCAGCCTGTCCTGACGTATGGGATTTTCCCTACCCCCTGCACGACTTTGCACTTGGATCTGTAAGCTTCAGGAGGCTCCTGGTGGTCTCCAGCTTGTCATGATCCCTCTAAACAGCAGATCTGCCCTCCAGTGTGTCAAACGCTCCCTCTTTTTCTTTTAGTCACTCATAAACAAACTCACTGAGGGTTTAATCAGTGGCATACATATGAACAAATGAACTCTATTCTAAAGACAGCTACAGCTGCAAGTCAAGGATGCAAAGTGTATTTTCTTAACATTAAAGAAAGTATATTTTCTACTGACTCATGCTCTAACAAGCCTAGCATTTAACTGCGAAAGCCAGAAAAGAGTCTTCTCAAAATTCAGTATCAATTCTACTTCCACTTAGTCTTCTAAGAAGACTAAGACTCTACATGCATGCATAGTTCTACTGACTGCTAAGCGATTTTAACCAATTTTATAAAAGGTTATATTTTGTGTGGTATGCCTCAAGCCTGAAGCAGCTTTGTTGATGAAAAGATTAAAATTTTAAACACTTCAAAAGTATCTGTACCATGCTATTCAGAAACAATATTTACAGTTGGTTACTCTCATTTCTCAGCTATTTAAAGACCTGTCTCTAAATGACTTCAGGCCATCTAAACGCATTGTTCTTATTCTTATATAATAGAAACACAGATAATTACAATTGTCAAGAACTTCAGGAAGACTCCAATACATATTTGCCTCTCTGACTACTACAGTTCAGTGCCAGCCTTTTAAGAACATAGTTTGAAATACTGGTCTGGCATCATTAAAATGTAAATTTTTTTTATTCTTTTCTATTTTACACGTTGCCACCATCCACAGTTAAAACGTTCTTGCTATTAAACACTAGGATTACTTGAGTATTTTGACAGATTATGGTTTATAATACAAATCCGCAACCGAAGAGGGTTTACTCAAGTTTACTAGTCTTTTCAGACTATCTTCAGGCAAGAGTAACTATCAGATATGGAGAGACAGGACCTCTGAAGCGTTTTGACTTAATGTAAGTGACAGAAGCTAGCTATAGAAATATGTGGAAATATTATCCACGTCATAGACAGCAAAGCAACAACATACATCATGAATTTATGTGTCTGAAGTAGTCATAATTTTGCCTTCTAAATACATATTTTAACTTACACTTTTTTACACTGTAATTACACTAGTTTTTATAGCAAAGTATTATTTTGAAGGTAAGACACGAAAGAATATGGCTTAAGTTTTGCAGTTAACAGGACATTTTGAAAACTGCATGACAAAGCAGCATTTCACTCTTCAGATTAACTATCAGATATAAAAAGGCTTTTCCCCCCTTTTTTCTTCTAGTATACACACGGAAGCCATACCTTACCAACCTTTTTTTCACTTATTAAACATACTCACGAAACATAAGTTTCACTTTAAGTACACCGTTTCCTTAACACCACCTCCCTTTATATCTAGGTCATCAATTTATCTGGAAAAGGTTCAGGGGAAGAAAATCATCAAGATGGACTACTTTCTTTCCTTTATTCAAATATGAAAACGCATACATCCTACCAAATTTAAGCTTTCTGTGTAGCCTAAAAGCAGGTGATCTCAGTAAGTATTATCACTTAAACTAAAAAGAAAGCTCTGATGACTATTAAGCAAAAATGTGTAATCCATTTTTGAAACACGTAACACACTGCTTACGCAGGGCTTGTTACAGACTTACTTAAGTCAAATGAAAAAGGACTTCTGACAATTTTAGCCATCCTCCAGTTCTCTGCTCCAAGCCTAGACAGCCTGGATATTTTAATACCTTCTTTGCCTTTTATTATGCTCTGTTTACACACATGAAAAATAGAGCAGCATATCTCCATATAACTTGCTAACCTATTTTGCTTTCCCTGTACCATGCTTTATCTAAAATACAGCTTTTCTTAAAAGTTAAGGAACCTTCATATTAATACATCTGTCAAATTCAGGAGCTTGCTAGCAGAAAGTAACTTAGAACAAATCATGAAGTAAAAAACCCTCAACAACTGAAGAAATTTAATTTGAAAAATTAAGTCCATTTTTTAGAGACACTTCACTTTGAAATTTAGTTAGACCTTACACATCTATGAGGAAATGACATATTTTGAGGGGGAGGGGAGGAAGGAAAGCAGGAGGCAGTAAAAAATATAGGTTCTGCATCACTTACACCTAAGTAAAATAGATTTAGAAAAATACAGTCAAAGATTCTCTCACTTTGAATCCAAGTCTACCAAATACTGAAGACAGGAGCAGTGAAGGTAGAGAATCAGCTTATTTGTGATTTGGGTTGAAGATGAAAGGTACACCTGCTTCAGTAGGAAGCCTGGAAGGTGGTTATTTTTCTAAAGAAACAGTAACATTCCAGAAGAGTGAGTAAAAATGAGGACAAAACTGCAACAGGTATATAAATTCATACTCTCCAATATATATTAACAGATTATATAGTTGGCAGATTACCTGTGCCAAAGATGAAGAGACCTCCAGGCTTGCTCCCTCAGAATTTCATTAGAAACAGCTTTTATCAGACACACAGGTCTAACAGAAGATGGTGAAAACACTAGAAAGCATTTCTATCTCTGTGTACCTATCGCTAGACAACCTCCTCTCATGGTGGAGACTTCAGTATAAAGTAGCACGGTGAGTCCTGGGCTACCTTTTGCTTTCCTCCCTTTTCTGCCTTTGTGCAGTTCATGCCCTCTGAGACCCACCAATTCTCACTGGTCCCACAACACATCAGGTCTGCTCTGACCCCTTGTTGAGAGTGGAGCAGAGAACACCAATGCGGGGGAAAACAGGGTGCCATCAATTCCCCACCTTTGAACTGCTTTTTTGTACCTTCATTCTCTTGTTAAATTCCTGAAGATTTTCTAAGTACACACTGCCTAATTTATGTCTCAGATGACCAGCTGAGATCAGAGATTTGTTCAGCTATCAAAGCCTGCTCATCTCAGGCTGATGTAAAGAACAGCATTGCTCCCACCACTTCCCTACAAACGGAGAAACATACACAGCAAAACTGAGTGGGCCATGTGTCACAGCACAAAAGAGATGCTGATAATGTGTGACTTTTTTTTTAGCAGTTCAAACACTTCTGAACAGGAATGTGATAACCCAGATAAAAACCAAGACTTTTGCCCCTCAAAAAATCAAGACTGGCTTAGATATGATTTAGAAAGAAAGGCAAGAAAACACGGGCCTGATTCTGTCAGTGAAAGATAAAATATTGAACATTCTAAATGTTTGCAGGATTTTTCTCCTTTAGTAAGAACACTTCAATATGGCCACTTAACTTTTGGTAAGCTGTACAGTATGAATGAGCATTACATTCTTTTTCCATATTTTCAGTAAAATAATGAGTTCATTATATTTTATAATATATGAAGAAGCCTTAAAAATGGCCACAAGTTTTTACTGTGTATTTCCCCGACTCATGTATCAGAAATACCAAGACTAGTCTTCACCGGTTATAAAGGATGCCTGTGAAAATTTCAGAGTATGGTTGCTTCACAACTGATGAAAAGCAGCTGTGTTGAATCTAAACCCCTTTCTTTATCAGAACCATTATATACCAAAGTTATAGATATTAATCCTTTGAACCATGCAAAAAATATAGCTCTCCCCTTAAAAACAGTTGAGATTTCATTTGTTTGATCCCGAGTCATCACTAGGTCCACAGAGTCTTAAGGGTCCAAAGCTGAAAGCCTTTATTTTTCCCCACAAAAGGCAAGAAATAAAAAGCCACCCACTTGAAAATCCTCTTTATCCATGATAAAAAGGGCCATAACACTATCAAACTAAGAACAGTAGTAACATTTTCCATTAATTCTGACCAAAGAATTTTAACAATTCTTACAAAGGAACAGAGGTCAGTATAGCTATATAGCCTGTCATTATTGCTCCCCTACCACAACCAGACATCCATGATGCTGGTCAAAATTAGGGCAACATAGATGTATCCATCCCAAAGAAGTGTTCTAGCTAAGAAATATCTGTTTTGTGGACAAAAATTGGCAACCTAAGGCTGAACAACAAGCACAACCACAGCACATGCAATAGACAGAGAAGAATGTTCACCTTCCTCACTTGGTATACCAGATTAACAGAAGACCAAAAATGGTGGGAGGAGGGATCTGAAGGTTGTTATGAACACCTACCAGCTGTTACCAGCACAGGATTTTGACACAAATTCACTATTACAGCTCTTCCTCAAGAGCTGAAAAGTTTCTCATGCTATCTTTTCAAGTACTTCCTTCTAAGCAAAAACATTTATACCCAATTACACTTTAATAGATAGTTACGTTTCTCCAAACATGCAAAATTGGATTGGTTTTTCTTTTCAAAAATTCTAAGTTGAATACATATTGTGTAAGTATTGCTATCACTTATTAAACAAATAACACTTCCTATATTTAAGAACAGAAGAAAATTGTTTAAAGCTTCACAGTAAAAAAGACTGCAGATGTATCATTACTTACAAGGCAGTTATCACAAATGCTACTTTCTTTTCTTTTTTGTGGTCATTTATTCTGTTTCAAAGAGGTTTAAAATTATTACATCTCAAACGAAAGCCTATAAAAACATACTGAAAGATACAACATGCTTAAAAAGAGTTTTCTTGGTTTCACAAGCTTTTCTTGTTTCTCTTTTATGAAGAGCTGAGAAATTAAAATTAGCATTTGAAAGTATTCAAAAGATTGTTTAAACTTCTCATTTAGGTGTCAGATTCCACAGGTGCAATTTCTCATTAACTACAGTGAAACCTTCCTGAAATCAACCTTGCTAGGCAACCTCTGTTCTTAATATTATAAAGCAAAACAGTAAAACTCCGGTTTCCCTACCACTGGAGATACTCTTAGACAAATATTCAACTAAACAATCGAGCCTAATATAAGCATGGAAAAAAAACCACTGCATGTCAGTTCTCTTACCTTACATATTGAGGGTATCAAGGTTCTGTAATTTCTGTTTAAGAACAGAACTTTAATTCGTAACATTTCATTGCGTAGTCAACTCTTCTGTCATTATAACTCATTAAACTCGTAACTCAGAGGTCTTTGAATTTTAGAACGCATTAACAAAAAGAGCTCATAAAGCGAGCTGGGAACATTTGAGCACCAGGACTAAGTGACAGGATTTCCTTTTTGCAAGAAAGCTAAAATTTCTTGAAATAGAAAAAAAAAAAAATGCTGATGTAGCATTTTGCTTCTCTCAAACCAAACTGCTTGCAAGACAAATACTATTCCAGCAGAATAGGGTTGTGTTTTTTGGTTTTGTTTTTTTCACAAAATTATTACAATTGCAGTTTGAATTGAGAAAACGTCTATTTCTATACCAATTCTGGCCTCCAGTGGACCAGAACTCTTTACTTACTGCTAATTCACAAAAGTTAATATATTGTCAGTCAGTTTGCTGACTAATATCTATACAAAACAGTCTTTGAAGAAGTACTTTGAATTGAACCAGATAAAATGCAATTTTTTCTTGACTAATTTTGCAGATACATACAGAATCCCTCAAGATCTTACCACTTAAATTGCAAATCAAGATAATCCCTCGATTTCTAACTCTCCCCCAATTAAATAAATAATAGAAACCAGAGCTTCTAATATGCAGTCAAAATTATTACAGAAGTACCTTCAATATGAAAGGCATTACCATTAAGCAGCAACAACAAAAAAATATCAGAAAATCCACACACTCACTAGATACACACATTAAACCCAAACTAATTTGGAATCCCACTGTTCAACACAAATGCATGCTTCAAGTCTTCTTTGACTCAAAGCTCCTCCCGTTTTATTTAATTTTCCTTATAAACATATGGGAAGATGTTAATTCTAAAGTGTTTAGTATTTTGAATCTCAACACAGAATAAACATCTTCATTCTTACAGCTTCCGTAAAAGAAATTTACCAGTAATAATATAAATGACAGCTTCAGGAGATAAGGAAAACATGTTGAAAGTGGCGTTACCACTCATTCCAGACAGCAGTTTCTGAAATGCTTACAAAGCTTTTCAACTTGCAGGCCTCTAAGAACCATGATAAGAAAGAGGAGATGCTCTTTCAAAAACAGAAGTTATATTTTGCACTGCAATATAGATTCGTGCCATCTGTCCAAAGTAAGAACACTAATTATTTTAGAACTTCCTGTTCTGAATTATTTTCTGACTTTTTCAAGTCAATACTTATTTATGCAGAAATCTTTGTGAAAGCCATGGTAGTATCAGCAATAAAAAAAAAAGAAAAAAGAAAAAAACGCAGAGGGAAAAGTAAAATTATTCATCTACTGGGCAACTTTTTTTAAAGTTTACCTGTATCTTTTACCTTAAGCATTAACAAGAGGAGGCAGCCTTTTTTATTTTATGGTCCAAAATTGTTGAACAATTGAGCAACACTTACAGATAAAGACCACGAGTTGCATAAAAGTACATAAGACAATATTTATCTGTTTATTTTGTTTTGTTGCTAGTTTTTGTTTGTTAAAACAGTCATGACCAATTTAGTTCCTTGAATAACTCAAGCCACATGTGGATTATCACATAAATGATGACTTTAAAATAAATCTATCTTTTCCATAATATTACACTGAAATTCTGCAGAATAATGACATTTTATATCCTCTACCATGACTAGAATTTGAAGAAATTCTTTATTAGCATACTAGACCTAAATATAATTAATACTTGATGCACTGTATTTACCATTCTGTAATCCCATCCATAGTTGCTTATGATCCTTTTTTTGCATCTCATTGATGACTTGACTTTTGTGCTTTAAAGCATCTGCTTCTTTTATGCAAGCCATAAAGTGAGCTTCAATCACATCCTTAGAATGGCAGTGCAGAAGATCCTTTTCTGGAAAATTCTACAAAGAGAAAATATAGATCAAGAGAAATAAATGCATATCATAGAAGATAAAATTATCATTTATTCTTCATCAGGTTTATATTTATACAAAAGAAGCACACTGGAATCTTCTAGCAATCATTCTCTCACTCTCCTGACAAGACAGGT
The DNA here is from genome assembly GCA_025769975.1 of Gallinago jamesoni. Classification (NCBI taxonomy): domain Eukaryota; kingdom Metazoa; phylum Chordata; class Aves; order Charadriiformes; family Scolopacidae; genus Gallinago; species Gallinago jamesoni. The sequence goes on along the minus strand of JAOQGH010000023.1, from coordinate 72,725,662 downwards.
TTTTCAGTGAATAACAGTTCGGGAAAAACAGAAGTTGAATAATTTTCTGAAAAACCATAAATTACTCTAAACCACCCAACATCAGCTTAATAAATACATTAAAATACATCAGTAGATGTATTTAGGCCCTAACATCCAAAATTCAGGAAATGAAGAGTTTTGACATGCTTTCAAGCAGACATTCAATTCTCTGGCAATGAATAGGAGGAAAGGGGGAGAAGTAAGTGACAAGCTCCCAATTCCTATAAACTCTCAGTGTCAGTTTAGCACCCATTTCTACGCAGGCCTTTGAAAAATGTTTCCTCCAAGTAACATCATCCACTATAGCATATATGAACTATATAGCATATATGCCATTTACAAACGTTTTACTCAAAGATACTGGAATTCCTCATAAACTCCAACTTTACCTCATACATATGTCCGCTACTAGCTTGTGTGACTTGACTTCATTCCAAATGTTATTTTGTTAGAGTCGGCACACTGCATTCAGCATTGCAGATGCAGTGATCACTCCTCAGGTAACTTTCCTTCCATCAGTAAATGGCAACTACCATTCTCAATTCATTTATTAAGAAATTATAGTAGCAAATCTTGTTCAAGTACAAAAAAAAATTTATCTGGAAATTAACTAATCAGCAGTTCAGCACTGTATAGGTATAGAGTTAGGGTTGTTCTTCCTCTAGTATTTTTTATTAACACTTTACTATACACTGCCATTTTACAACGATACAAGCATTCATTATCACAAATTCATTGTCTTTAGTTTTCAAAAGTTTAAAAACCCAGCATGCTTTATCCCCTCCTTATTCATCTTCTTTTCACAGTTGCGTATGACAACGCCAAACAGTGCAAACCCCTAGAGCCAAACCAGAGTGGCATCATTAGTACCCTTCTTCATAATAAGGACTTGCCGTGCATTTTTACATTTTAATTCTCATCTGTTATTCCACAAGAGGACCCTTCCTCTTAACCCATTACAAATTGGCTATTTAAAAAAGCTTTTGTGAGGAACCGTCAAAACCATTTTGGAAATACAAGTACATACAAGGGGATATTTTTCAAAGACTTTTACAACATAGTTAACATGTCATAGTAGGAGCAATATAATGCTGGAAAAACCCATACCTTCCCTCCTCCACATAAAACCAGGAAAAGTAGTGAAGACTGCTTCAAACTGCAGGAACTCAAAACATCCAAGAACTACTGAACAGCTGGCAATATGAAAGGGAGCTGGGGTTTGCCTTACCTGAAGGAAATTCTGAGGACAAGAATGATAGTTTCCTCCTCATTAGGTTACTGAAAAGAGTAGGAAATTAGATAACAGAATATCATATAGTGATTCTTCCTTATGACAGTGAACCCAGAGTCTGGAAACTGTGGATCAAAAGGTTGAGTATCTTCCAAAAAAAGGAGCATAAAGGGAAGTGAAGACTGCTAATATCTTTTCCACTGAAGTATACATGGTTTGGCGTTGAACTCACAAAGTGAGTGCTACTGTTACTTAGGATGGATGGACATGGAGCTGACTAAAAATGTGAGGACAGAGATAAAGCTTGTTTCTTATATGAGAATGGCCAAGTATAAAGATATTAAAGAGAACAACAGAAAGGAAAGTACTCCTAGGGCAGGCCTCGCTCCCTTTCTCTCATACAAAGCGGAGTGTCTCAGCATAATTGGGCCCAAGATGAATGGAAAACATTACTAGGATTGTTATTTGCCAGCTGACATCTGCATAGGCCTGTAAAATACTTTTAGAAGTTTAACTTACTTGCTCAAATAAAAAAGTAAAGTCTGGTAACCAATCCAGAAGAACAATCAGAAATAGCATACTTCAAGTTCAAAAAAGTCCTTTATGTGCAAGAATTCAAAGAGAGACACTGGCAAAAAAAAAGATGAAACAGTGGAATGTACCTAATGACAAATAATATAGGAACCTAGAAACTGACTTGCAGAGTTAATAGCTGAAGTTTTAGTTAAATTTATGAAAACAACAGGTTTGTTACAACAACTGGTTTGTTATGCAAATGTCTAAATATTCAACTCTGGAGTCTTTTTTTGGACATTCCTGTGTTTCTACAGGTAGGCATCTCCCTGCTGACTTTCTTCGAATGAATTTCAAATTGCAGTAAATGTCACTCCTTGGGGTTGTGTTCCAGAGAACATAAAGAGTGCGGTTTGCAGAATAGCGATGAGATATTTAGAACTGGTAAAAGTTAGTGGAAAGAGTAGTACAACCACAGTTAGATACTAACCACAGTAGTACAAAGCTGTGGCATGATTAATTTTCCCAGCTTCTAAGGGATTATACTGTGGAAAACTGGAAAGCAGTCCTACAATCTCAATGCTATCTACTATTTTCTTTAGAAGAAAAACACTGACACATTTCTATGCAGTAATATGAGTAGAAGCTAAAATGCCTAAACATGAAAGTGGTAACTTTAAAAACAACACTGCTGCATGTCTACAAGGAGTGTATTAAACAGCTTCACCTACGTGAAACTATCAACAAGAAATATGGCATCCCCACTGATTTATAAGCTTGGCATAGAATAACAGGTTTTATATTTAAATAAAGAACATGTATGCTTGGTTGTTTTTTTTTTTTTAATTCCACTTGCCTGCTTTCTACTTGAGGAAATAGTGATCAAACAAATAATTTTTTTTCTTTTACATGAAGAAAGAGACAATTGTAAACAAGTTGCCTTAACCCCTAGCCAACTATAAGATTTGCAGAAAGTTTTAACAGATCCTTCAAGAAGCTTTAATTCAAGTACTCTTATTGGCAATGCCTTACTCCCTCCATGTTCTGCATCTTTGAAAGAAAAGTTATTAAGGGTCAACTCTGATTTTCTTAGAAAGCTCAAGTCATACTGGTTTTGTTTCCCATACCAGTAGACACTTGCAGCATAAACTGGGTGATAAAAAAGTAGGTATCATCTATACAGACAAAAGCACTAAATGACCTCTAACATAAAACTGTTCCAAAAACATTGCAGGTAATTTCAGTCTGGTTTCAAAACTCTATTCCACTCATATTCATCTATCAGTTCTAGTTCATAAAACATCTGTTTATACTGTTACAGCCTAGTTGTGTTAGGCTATGTTTACAGAGAATTACACCAATAATAGGGCATTAAAAACCATATAGAAGATATCCAGTGGCACAGGGAGCAACAATATATTTGTGTTTAGTTACCACCAGTGGTCTTGTTTTCAAAAAAGATTCGTTTTAAAAAACCCTCATTTATACTTCTGCCTTCCACAACATCTCCTAGCAGTTCCATAATTGATTCATATACTACATGGAAAAGCCCTTCCTTTTCATTCTACCTGACCCAATTTTTAGCTAAGAAAAACGAGATGACAACAGTTACACAAAATCAGATACAGTCTTTCCTCCTCTACATCAGGTTATGGGTGGAGAGGCAGGCACCAGCAGATAAAAGCTTCAGCAGAGGGAGAATATTAGCCTTTCCCCTGGCACACCCAATTTCCTCTCCTCCAATAAATAGTGCTACCATTTCCAGAGCAGTTCACTACCTCCTACTTACTGCCCAAAATCTGGAGAGTTGGTTACAATGCTGAGAACATGAATAGTGCTAAGCATGCTTCAGAGTAGCAGCAGATGAATTTAACAGGAAGGGATAGAGTTTCCCTCCTCCCCATAAAACCACACCTGGGTAACAAAAGCAACTGCCCAGATTACAGCTTCTCATGACTCTCAGACCTTAGTACTCTGGTTCAAGCTTGTCCTTCGATGACTATTTGAGGCAACCGTATTTCAACTTTTCTAGAGATATAAATGCATGCTTTTATATTGCCTACCAGACCTACAAATGAATAAACTATTTCTTCAAAGCAAACAATAAGTATGTTTATTATCTAGCTTGCATACAAAACACTGGAGGACATAATAAGTTTCTGTCAACTTTCAAACTTCCATTGAATAGAAATAAAACTTTTTTCACTTTAACTTTAAACAAAGAAAATTGATGGGGGGGGAGAGGGAGAGAGTTGAAACACACTCTTTACTGATGTTTGAGATATTTGTTGTTGATCACAAGCTTCGGTAAAAGAAATGAGAAAGCTGTGCCAGCAAAAGTTAAACCCCAGAAAATTCTAACACTGTTCAAATAAACCAAATAAAAATTATGGCTCTTTGAAGACTAACCACACACAAATGGAAATAATAAACCAGAGAAGAATCCCACACCTAAACTATTTCACTGTAAAAAATTGTAACATGAAAATATTTTCAATATTTTGACATACTTAGATATATTTCAGTTATGTTTTGACTTTAAGGATCAAGAGGGGTTTATTTAAATAAACTTTCAGATTACATCAAAAATAGGAAGAGATTAAGCAGGTGCTTAATCCAAGGTGTTTTATTTTTAAAAATTAAATTACATGAACTTTTAAAATAGTACTGCTGTAGTGTAAATCATTTCTGATCTTTAATGCACGCCTTTGAGACAAAGCTAAATTTGCCCATCTTTTGGCAAGCAGCAATATAAGGACATTAAAATCAGTTCACATTACTACATGAAATTGAGAAGGACTTTGGTGCTGCAGCTTATTTCTTAAAATGGCTCTACTTTGGGATGGCAACATCCACACACTGACACTGGTAATCTCCCAGAGCTCTCAGAACATGTAACAATTAAATCATGACTTATGAAACCAGATGTCCTAGAGTTTCTTCAAAACACTGGAAGTTTCTTCATCCCAGCTCTCTCTGACATTTATCAGACAGAAGTGTAGCAATTACACTTCAGTGGTTTCAATAACATCCCCATCTTCAGATTCAGTCAGACATTTTAAAAATTTCAGCATGAGGGAATACATATCATAAGAATCTACGATTTCAGTACACACTTCCAAAAAGAATTACATGACTACTTTAGTAAGATCTTTTCTAAAACGTCTTCAAGAGAAGAATTGTTTGAATGAAAACATTCACAACTATTTCCCAGAATGCTTTTCATTTAATCTCAAATCTCACACACTGAAGTCAAGCCTATTAACCTACCATTTTCTTTTGGATCAGTTTTCCTATCACATTGTTTCTTTTACAATGGAGAAATTAAAGTTAAATGCCTTGATTTTTACTTGTGATTTTGACTTCAAAACATACCTGGGATTACCATCTCAATGCATTTCAGAGTATGAAAGGATCCTGCACTAAAGTTAACCCTGAGCAAATATTCTTCTGAGCAAAGATCAGTAGCGCTATGAAGTCATACCTAAGGGGTTTACAACGTGTAATCAAAACAATGTCTCTCCTGTGACTAAGCTGTCACAAGACCAAGCTCATTTCAGTCAGTTCTCTGCAGGGGATCCACATCAAGTGCAAGAACACACGCTCTGATTTAAGTGTTTTCTAGAGTACTTCATATCCATGCTCATGTATCCAAAAGGATGAGGACTTCTCAATCTGCCCAAACATCAATCAACTCAAGCTGTCTGAATTAAAAGTACTATAGAAAGTTTTTCCCTTATATCCACTCAACTACACTGACATAGTCTTATAACTTTATCTTGAAGAATAATTTTAAGCTTTTCAGATTATAATACAATAATTTTCAAAGGAAGGTCATTTGAAAGCACATTCAGTCACATGGAACACAGCTGTAGATTTACAAAAAACTTTAGACTATTCCTGAAGAATCAAGATTCAAGTCATACCATTCACTTATTAATAAAACAATTATGAAACGTTTCCCTAGCTTCCAAATTTCATGTAATCCCATACTCGACTGTTCTTAACTAAAGCTGTGTTTCAATTTTACCTTGAAATGCACTGTGATGCTCCAAGGAAGGGCTGTATTTGATGCATGAAGATCAAACAGCAAACCAATCGGGTAATGCCTAAAATTAAGAGATATAAAAGAACATAAACACTGCGCATTTAATTCTACATACAACCTGCATATGTTAGCATACCTGCATTTACATGAAAAAATTAGCTGTTTGACTCCCACAATTAATATTCATTATTGCTTATTCAGAAAAGTTATACAGGCAGGTATAAACAACTGACATTTTCTGGAAGAATCAAGTCTGAAATTTACATGTTCAATATCTAAACCCATGGTCTCCAAGCTGTGCCCACAAAATATGCTAGTTTTGCAACAGCTTAAGTGGCTGACAGCCGCTCTGTGGAATCCTTCAAAACAGTATTTTTAGTTAAAAGGCTTGATAATGGTAGGAATAGCTGGTCTGACAGAAAAGTATACTTGCTTTCAGGTATTTAAATGCCATGGGTTTATACCACATTGACCACTCTTCCCTCTCCCACCTGCCTCATGTCACTGTGGATAGTAAACAGTAAAATAAAAAAATTACATATCTGTAAAAAGGCTGAAAGAGGATAGATCAAGATGAACACTGTATCTTTACTGTCACAATAAGAAGAATGAAAGGGGAGAAAAGGGATTAACTGAAGTTCAGTGGTATTCTGGATTGAAGGAGTTACACAAAGAAGCTGCTTTCTCCAAATATTAACTTCTGTCTTACAGCTTTGTCTCCTTTAAATTCATTAGAAGACACAGCCTCCAGCAATATAAGGAATATATCTCACATATGCAAAACTTTCACAGGCATTCTAAACAGTTCTTTCTGCAGTTTTCTCACAAGCAGACACTGGCAAGATTTTTGATAAAAAATGTTTCTGCATTCAACATACCAAGCTCCACTCTCTTATCTTTCAAAAATCTTAACCAAAAAAGCCTTACTACCTTTTCATCCTACAGAGATAAGCCCACACTTAACTTTAAACTCAGTAGCTTCACTGAATTAAACAGGACTGATCACAGGATGCAGAGCCAAGCATGTACCAAAGTTTTGAAAGTCCAGAGCACAATGAAGCGTTGCTCTAAAAGCACCTGTGCCATCCAATTTCCTGACCTGCTAAACTCTCACACAACAGTGCTTTAGCACCCTCTACGGGTGAGTTAACTCCAAAGCTAAGACAAAGTCCCTTCACGACAGCAAAATAAAAAAACCCAAACCAATATTACAATTCTTGAACTTATCTATTGCATTTGTAACTTCTTAAAAGGAAGAATAGAGGGAAATATCAAGAAACTATCTAGAACTTGTTTTCCTGACAAAGGGAAGAGAGAATATTGATAATCTATATCCAATTTGTGCTGATTCACTGTTAATGCTCAAGTTTTTACCAATAATACTATGCATTACTGCTAATCATATCTTAGAGTACTTCAACAGGGATTCAGCAAGAGTTACATGAAGTACGTGCTTTCCACAGCTAAGTAACAAAAATCATTTTTTCTTTGATAATGAGATGAACACAAACAATTATTTTCAGTTACTTTCGATTTACACAACAAAACAACTATAAAAAGAAAAAGAAAAGCATCAGTTCTTGGCCTACCTCTGTATTTTCTGCCCACTGTAGATTACAAAATAAAGTTCATGTACTCAAGCTTTTACCAGTAAAATCCTTGTGCTTTGACATATGGGCTTTATTTTGAAAGAGACCAGCTCTAAATTCTTTTTGTTCCATAGCAGAACACATGAGACTAGTGAAGACAGCAGACCATGAGAGAAACAATTTTCTATTCAGAAGTGCAGTCTTCCATTAAGAATAAGTTTCACAACAGGAGTGAAGCAATCCTGAGATATAAGGCATGTCCTTATATCTCAGGCTTCAAATTCCAGTTCTCTCACACTGGCATTTAATCTGAAGCCAATAGGAGTCGTAAGTATTGCCTGTACATAATTCTGTATTTCACTTTTTAGATATAGTTACAAGCATTTTTTAAGTCTGGGAACAATAGCACTCCATATAACAATACTAAAGCTATTCTTTATATTTCCTTCATAATAAAACCTGTTTCTTAGCAAGAATAGAGAATTAAAGGAGGCACAAAGAAGTTGAGAAGAAAACAGGACTTGTCAATCTGTACATGGAACAACCCCCCCCAATATTCCCTCACTCTTAAGCACATATCTACTTTGTGCTGTGAGCCAGTATTCTCTCACTAAAGATTTTGCTTCCAGTGGTACTGCTGCAATGCTGTTTCTGAACTTCTATTTGAAAAATAGGCATAGCAATAAAAGAAATATATAAATGCCCTTTAGAACCTACAGTAATCAGGAGAATGAAAAAATAATAATAATAAAAAAAAACACAAACAAGGGAGCCTTTAAAGATTTGCCCCCCAAAAAAGAAAAGAGAAAACAAAGCGAACAAAAGCTAGGGGAAAGGTCCAGCCCAGAAAGACATCATTTTGAAAGATTATTATTTGATTGTTGAAATCAGACTGGTCTTAAGTAGAGTGGGAGCCAAAAGACAGGCAGACTGTGCAGAACTTTCTCAAATGAAATAATGAGAGAAATATCACAGAGAAAATGTCTAAGAGACCACAAATTTTAATTATTTTTTTTTTAAAACCACGTTGGTAGACTAATGATGGTTTCTGGAAAGTCTTCAACCTGTAAAAATGTAATAGCACCTTGACTCCCAGTTATTGCTGATTTATTACTGCTTTTATTATTTTACAGAATGTGGTTTCCAAGTGCGAGAAAAGTCCTTGAAAACACCACATTAAGTACTGAAAATCCTTTTGAAGCTGACAGTTGGATAGTAAGGAAAATTAATTACTACTTTTCTAACAATTTCTTTCTGAACCCAGGAGAGAAAGTGACAGCATGAACCGGTATGATGTTTTCGGACCAGAATAATTTACTGAAATAATTCAGTGAGACATGGTACATGAATTGAGAATTCCAGGACAAAAAATATCCTATACTGCAGAACTGTTTGGGGTACGATGTACAACTGGAATGCTGCTGTGGATGGATGGATGCAAGCTGCTCAGGAAAGACAGGCAGGGCAGATGAGGGAAGAGGGTTGTCTTCCATGTGAGGGAGCAGCTTATATGTATGAAACTTAATGGGACAGACAGCAGGTTGGTTGAGATCTTGTGGTTCAGGATCAGGGGAGAGACTAGTAAGGGCAACATCACGCTGAGTTTTTTTACAGATTACACAATCCAGGCAAGGAAGTAGATAAAGACTTCTTCAAACAACTCAAGAAGTTTCTGGATCACAGATCCTGGTTCTTGTTAACCTCGGACAACTGCTGGAAACATGGTGAGACACAGGTAGTCAAGATTTATTGATACAGGCATTGGATGGACCAGAGCTAACCCACAGCTGAATCCATTACTAACAAGACAAAATACTTTTGGATGTGATAATCAGTGGCAGCTTTGGCTCTAGCGACTGTGAAATGGCAGAATTCAAGGTCCCGGCGAGACTGATAAAGGAAAGCTCTCTGAAAAGATTGAATCCATTTCTGTTCGTAGTCTCTGATGCTGCCCAGTCTGAGGACCTCTTCCTGCAGCTCCTTAACTTGGTGCTATAGACATTCCCTCAGCACACACCCCCTGCAGGCCAGGAGACCATCTTTCCCTGTCCCAGAACCTTGGTGGGAAGCCCCAGGCTCCTGTAAATCCAGTCCTGGAGAGCTGCATCCTCCCCGTCAGGAACTTGGTCTGAGTGCTGCAGACCATGAAGTTGAACCTATGTTTCAGACTTCCTCCAAACTCTCACTGGAAAGGAGCTGCAGCTGAAAAGGGATACACTACATACCAAGGTATGAAACTGCACATGACCTCACAGTGCAATGTAAATAGTTAGAATATGAAATATTACTAGCAAGTTCTATTTGATTTTGAATGCAGAAGTTACACTTGAAAAGACTAAGTATTAATGCTCCCTACTCTTTCTCTACGGACTACTAGCTCAATCTAATCCTCAGTTCTGGTATTTGGGTCTTCTCTGAACAAGCTTCAGCTATTTAGGGGACTCCCATTCTTCTAAAATAATGGTTTGCAGATAGTATTTTCCTTAGAAAAACAATTCCACTGAAATCAGTAGAGCTGTTTCTAGCAGAATATGCTTAGATTTTCTGAAAGATCAGGGTTTTAATTAGCAGATCATAACTACACTATTCCTTTTCAATGTTCAATAAGTTTACTAACTCTTCACTTAATTTTAGAATTATTCATATTTTTACTCTATACCTATATTCTAATTTTTTTTTAATTCTAGTTTAAACATCACGGTATTTGAAAACTTAGAGAAAATACAGATCTACATACAGATCTCTACCTGTACAGATCAACAGGTTGAAGTAAAAAGCTTTTCTTTCCTTTCTTGTTACAACTTTAGTGAAAACTTAGTTTCCTCCCATTATCTATTAAGATTATGAACTCACTGGGACAAACTTGGTACCTTGCTGTTTATTCAGACAGTATCAATCATAATTCAAGGTCTATATGGCACATCAAAAGACCAACTATTGTTAAATTCCAAATAATTTAACTAGATGTCTAAAGCCGGTTTTGCCAGCCAGTTTTGAAAAAGTAAAAAACCCTAGTTTTATGCTTTTCTATTTACATATTTTCAAGGTTTACACTAGGTTGGTCTCAAAGAAGAAGACAACTATAAAAGACCTACTGCATCATCAAGTGTAAAGGGGCTCTGTGATACGATGCTTGCTAATAAGGCAATCCAGGTTCAAGAAGCTAAAATAGCCACTGCTAGTTTTCTTTCCTGCTATGACACAGGAAATAAAGAGATACAAAATCTCTTCAGTGTTCAAAATACTAAGTATTTTCTGGAGACCTGATGCTACCTATACTGAGCTAGGAAACACTGCAGCTCTCAAAACATTGGTTTTGGTTTTTTTAGCTCTTCATGGCTGAAATAGAAAGAAACAAACTCTGATGAACAGTATTTATGAAAACTAAGTAAATGAAACAATGGCAGTGTGATTCTTCAACCTCGGGGAGGCGGAGAAAAAGATACTTTTGATAGACCATGACAGAACAAAGACAGAATCAACAGAATTAGTTCCAGAAAGCTGAACTAACTGAATTCAACAAGAGCCCGTGCATCAGTACTACGTTATCTGTTTTACAGTGTAAGCACAGATCACACCACTGAATAGTGAAGGTTACACACATTTTATTACCTGTAAATGTATCTCCTATTTGCATTCAGGTTCCAGAAATAATACTTCCTATGTATGTTACTTATAAATGTAGAATAAGCTAAAGATCTAATAATAATAAACAATAAATAATAATAAACAATAAAACTAATAAACAATAGGTGCAGCACGACCTCTGCCTTATACGTATAGGAAGTACAAGGAGAATAAAAAAAAACCATCTATGGTCAACATTAAACCTTCTGTTTTTCACAAACAACATACTTTTCTTACCCTCGTCCTCTTTTGCAGTCTTTGCAACCTGATTGAGTGATCAGTTTAGGAACAGCACTGACACTTTGCTGAACTTGGTAAGTCTTTACTTGCCAAATTGAGTAAAGGTACAAAGTTAAATAAACTCACCATTTCAGTGGTGTACCTTCATATTCAAACCATATTTCACTAACTTCCTCTTGTCTCATAACTTTCTGAAAGTGTTTCTTCACTTTGTCTGTTACCAGCGTTAAGTAGCTTATCCTTGGCAAAAGCAACTGAAAGGAAAAAAAAATATAGAAGTTATAAGCATACATAAAATAGACTAATGAAAATCTGTAACAAGTATGCATTTTCAGAACCAAAATTTATTCAGCATTCTTTTTTTCCCCTTTAAGGTAAGATATGTTTTAGACAGTTTACTTACTAATGGTTAATGAAAGGCTATAGAATTATGTACTCAGAAAACGCAGAACAGCAGTATCCATTATACTAACACCAAAAAAACCCCAAAAAGTAAAAAAATAAGTTCTTGATTCTTTCAATGGGGTAGGAGGGGGAAGAATGGAAATTAATTTCTGCTTTTCTGTATTTAAGTGTGCCAAAGAATTCAGTTTTTGACCTTTTTCGTATATACAGACTGGAACACGTTCTAACTTCTTCCTGAATATAACGAGCAACTGCCTATCAGCCATTATTTGAAAATGCAAATTCCTACAAATTTTAATGAAAACTAGGTGCGTGTTTGTTTTCAGAATGCATTTTGTATTTACAATAACAGACATTTTCCATTTTTGTTGCACTGGGTTTGGCAATTCAGCAGGTTATAGTCAAGGCTACTATGATTCTTCCATCAGAAGATGGAACTAAAATCAGAAAGAAAATTGACGATAGTTTATCAGTTGAAACAAGACACCTTCTTATAGCTTTGTGGTATACTATCTTTTGTTTTCAAGTGTAATGTTATGCACTAGCTGAAACAGAATGCTGTGTTATTTTTTATTTGCGCCTCCTCTCCCCCTCCTTTTTATTTTTTTTAAGATCTCATGCCTAGTAAGAGTGGTTAAGCAGACTGCATGAGTGTACTAACTGACAGCTCTATAGCACATTTATTTAAGATGAATCAGTCCATAAGGTTTGATAAACAATGTCCTTCAGTATCCCAATGAGAAAAGATTAACCTTCCTGTAAAATAACATTTAGTTTTGGAGCAGGCATTACAGGATCAATACAATTAATTTGAAAAGTTATTTTCAATTCCTAATTATTAATAAAATAGATAGGTCTAAGGAATAAATAGAAATAAATTACTTTTTTCATATTTAGAGAGAGAAACATTTGTTTTCCAGTGTTCCTCATAACCATTGTTGGTTCTTTAAAATATTTTCTTTATAACATATGGATAATGCTAAGCCTTAAGTGAATGTCTGTTACAGGCATCCCAAACTATATAAGGATATATTTTGCCTGACAGAAAACATGATCTCTGCTGCAACATTCCTCCAGAATCTCTCAAAAAATTAAACCACTCTTTGAGATACAAATTAGATAATATTTTGGCCATTATACTAGAATTTACTTACAAATATCAGATCCACAAAGAAGTGTGGAGAGTAAATAAAAAGTAAGTTCTTATGAAAAAGAATGGATTTGTTTTTTAAATACCAATGCATTAGGTTACTAATCTGTATACATCTGTGGAACAACTAAATTTTAGGATCACATAAAACTGCAGAAGATCAAGACTCACCCGTCACAGTCATCAAGTCAGTTAACACTTGATCATTTATGTACCATATAGGATTTTTTTTCCATCTGTTGCTCTTACTACTATTAGCACATTATTTCTACCTTCTTTGAAGGGAGCGTACTTCAGCAAGGTAATTAAACACTGCCTTCAATTTTATAAGGTAAACAATCTTCATAAATTGAAGGAAGTCATGGACACAGACAAGCGAGAATTGTTTGGTACGCCAATGGCTTAAACAACAATATATTTTTTTTCCTTTATTAACCTAATTCCATATACCTACACTGATTGTTCTTGAGAAAACATAGTCCAGGCTATTCCAATTAAACCCTAATATTTTGGTAACAATTCCATTTTATTTTTGTGTAATATCTGCAGTTAAATTATGCTGGTATATTCTGATAGGAGACCCATTTGGACTGCTGTAAAAGCCAATTTTCAGCATGCTGCATGTGGCACAGCCATGCAGAAATTGATACGTATATTAAAGCATTATTGATTGCAACACTGTTTGACATAACCTTTTAAATTGCATGACTAATCTCCTCTGTGAAATATTTTACTTTAGTTTTTAGTGTGGAAGAACAACACAGTTTCTATCTCAATGTAATTGGAGATCACAGACAATAACCAAATGGCATTTAACTGAATTTAACAGAACACAGCCAGCACTCCCAGTGGGCCTCTTCTGAGTATAAAACCCAAGAGTTAATTAGGTTGAGGGACTGCCTGTTTTTCAGAGATGCTGAGCCTTTGCAGCACCTCCTGAACTGTTTTTTTTTCTCCCCAGTCTTTCCATCTTTTCTACCTTGCTACACTCTTCCCTTTTCATGGGAGGCATGAGGGAGTCCAATTCTATCACTCTTCCAGCTCTAATTATCCTAGAGATTTACAAATATACAAATGCAGTAAGTGAGATCTTTAAAAGTATAAAGACATTTTCCATTTCTTACCCTTTTTAATATCCTTTTTCCACAGTTGTCTACACTCAGTGAAAAACACCAGTTAACACAAAACATTTTTACTCCCAAAATCCTGTCATTTTTAAATGCTATTATTGAGTATTTCCAGAGGAAAGTTACTAAAAAAATATTTAGAAAAAAAAAAAACAGACTTTAACATATTTAACTATATGCTGGGCTTTACTCAATCTCTCTGAAGAAGAATCACATTAATTGTTTTATGGAGGCCTCTATATGAAAAACCAGGCTGAAATACCTAATTAAGAAAAAAAAGTTATATGACAATTTTGTGCTAAAGGTTAGAGCAATGCTATGAAAATCAACACATCCAACAATGCAAGTAATATAACAACAGCAACCTGAACGTAGGACTAATAAATCACTACATAACACGCTAAAAGACAGAATGTCTATCATAAATTAAATGACCTACAGTACTGCATGGGCAAATACACAAACAAGGTAATATCAAAGTTTTTAACAAATAGACTGAGTGCATATTTAGCATAGATTCAATAGTTATCAATTTAAATAATCTATGACAGAAAGTAACCAATAGGAAAGTGAATGATATAACACATAAGGAATTAAACAGAAGAAAATCCCAGTTTTGACTCAAGTTGTCTGGCAATTGCCTCCGCCGTGCTGCCCACTGATGAATGGCAGCTGAGAATAATGCTTGCCGTTCACTATGCCACGTAACAAAGAAACCTGAAAGAAAACCCCACTTTCAGTTGAGCTTTGTGGCTCTGAAGGAGCCACATCTGCTTGTTCCCTAGAAAGGATGGACTTTTAAGAAGATCCAAGATAAGTCTAAAGCAGTTGGTGTATGAATTAATCTCTTTTAAGTGTCAAGACCAAGTAAGGATTCCTGAAGTGTTAAGTGAGGCTTGGGTGCCTTTCCCTCCAGCAAACAGTTGTGTAAGTTTTCTCCCAGTCAGTATAAAACAAAAAGCTGGCATAAACTCCCTCAAAGTAGTCAGAGTACATGGTATAAAGCCAAGTTCATGACTTGCTGGGATCAGAATGACCACTGCAACAGTAATGAAGACAAGATAAACAAGTCACTCAGTACTAATAATTAAAAAACTACCATTTGAGAGCATGGAAAAAACCCCAAAATTCATATTCTCATCTGAACTCATAAGTCAATACCAACAAATAAGATTAAATTAAGAAAACAAAAGTACATTTCTAAATATAATAGCAGGCAGAATAAATCCTACTAGGCTAGAATAAGTTATCCCCAAAATTACACAAACCACACCACCTTCCTTTTGCGTGTTGTCTATTGCTACAGTATTTAATCACAATAACAGGCAATGCTTTCTGCAGAGGTTAAATGAAACGCAAGGAACCCCTAATGCCCAAGGAAACACTTGCAACATGTTTTTGTGTATGAAGAGTTCCTCTCCAGATATCTCCGTGGGTTTTATTGCAAGCAAAACACCATTTAACATGCAAAACAGATAATTTAAAAATTCTAGATTTAACAGGAACTAGACTGGTCTGATCACCAATGCATCCAGGATGAAGAAACAAAGCATCCTAACGTGGAGTGGCTTCATGTTGCTCACTATTATAGACATCTTAATAGAACAACCCTTTTGACACTGGGGAGCTGAAAGATCAGCCCAGTAGAGGCTAGTTCCTTGGGCAGAATATTATTCTAAAACTGCCTTCTGCTGTAATTTTGTTCTTCACATCTGACAAATCTCAGCCCATGAGTACTCTGTTTCCTTCATGTTTTTTATTTCTAACTGTTGTTTGCACCAAGAGATAGTCGATACACCTTTTAAAATCTAAATGTAACAATTTTAGGACTAGGGAAAAGTCAGAGAGTTAAGCAACAAAAGCAGTTCAACCTAGCTGTTCCTAACTATGCTTCCACTCAAAACACAAGCATCTGTAGAAAACACTCCAAAGAAACCTGACATATCCATTTTCAGTGTAACTCTGCAGAAACCTACCTGGCTCAACTACAGGAAGAAAAAGGATAGTGTTTTACCTGAGCTGCTTAGTCTTGATGTCACTGCTCTTTCCAAAAGACAAACAAGCTCATTTAAAATTAGTGCTGCTACCCCTATGCAGTGCCAGAATGCAATACACACATGCAGCACTCCTGTGTTGTGCTAACACATCTAACAGCCAAGGGTCTCCTGCCACACTGCTCACAAACTGAAATCCATCACACAGACTCTGGGTTGTTTTTCTAACCCCTCACCCTCCAGGTGTATGTCCTCCTCCATCTTCATAAAGCAAGTTCCTCAGAGCAGCTTTGTTCCCCTTGTAACACAATGACACCAGTATTTCCTTCCCATTTACGGAAGGCAGTCTAGAATACAGAGGTTATATCCGCATTAACAAGTACTGGGGTGTGGTAAAAGGAGACCTATAAAACTGAACAGCTGGTGTCGAGGGCTGGGAATGTTCTTTACATACACTTTTTTACTTCACTTTTGGGAGTTTTGTTTGTTTTTTTTTTTACTTCAATTTAGCTCCCGTTTGAGCCTATATACTAAATGCCAATTAGCAGATGAAGCACATTTTCTGCTTCAGCTTCACGTGAAAGTGATTCAGCTTGTGGGCTATAAGACTGCTCTGTAACATAAACCTGGGCACAATAAGAGGAAAGAATGAAGACTTGCTTCAAAAATGCACTCCACATTTGAACAAAAGCATTAACGTAAATGCACTCTGAAACCATGAGAACTAAACCATGATTTAAAACTTTGATTGCTATTCTACCTTTTACTATTTTAAATCCTTGGTTTCTTCAAGAAACAAAGCTGCATCAGCTCCTGAAAAAGAAACTAAAATTTTGGAATTGTGATCTGTACTTAACTAGATTTTGCAGAAATGGAGTATTAAGCCGTGAGAACTTTTGTGCACGCTTCAAATGGAGTAAATATAAAAGAAGCTCTAACAGATTAAAACTATCTCCTTGGCTTCGGAAGTTGACCACACCATGAAGATAACATGATTTCAGTTTCCATGCTGATGTTAAACAGATCAAGACTGCTTATCTCTGTAATTAAGGTCATACCTTTCACATAGCTCTTAAAATATGTACATATATACATATATATTGTGTAACTCAAATTTTAAGTCTGAGACTTCTAGATAGTTCAGATGCATTTGGCAATAGATCAACCACATGAAGTAAAAGTCTTTCTATTTACCAGTGGCGAAACTAAGACATAGAAAGATGAGCACTATCATTATGGAAAGAAAAGCATTAGTGCTTTATTACATTTCAAAAACTCACTAAACAGAAACTGATTACATGAAGAGACTTTTAAACACAGAAGAAAAAATATTTGTATCCAGCAATATTTTCAAGAAGAGTACAACGGGATATGACAAGATTTAAGGATTTCAGAATCATGCAAAAACTCATAGTGCAAGATTTTCCTCCCAACGCACTTGTTACATTTCAAATTTGCGTCTCACTGAATTGACTAACATCCTCTATCAGTTAAATATCTATTAGATGCTGAAAGGATGAAAACTGCTCAGCATGCTATAAATAAATACCACATAGTTATAGAAGGCCCTTCCAAATTACAGCACAAATACATCCATCACCCTCATTTTCATCATACAGTTCAGGCACTGTACCATTAAGACATTACAGCTGCTTTTCCTACATCTGAGCTAGATCTCTCATGGCTGCTAGCATTTACAGAAAAGGAAATGTGCAGAAAAAGTCCATGAGCAGAAATACTGGAGTCAGTGTTCATTATGTGCTTGCGTCACATGGATGACTGATCTTAGTGTCTAAGACTGTACAAAGCTCTAAACTTGTATCTGTAGTAACACACAAGTTCTCTCACTTCTTTTGGTCGTTATCCAAGAACATACAAAGTCACCATGAGTACATGTAGAGCTTCCTCCTTTTAACTAGTTACTTATTGACTTTTTCATTTATTTATGTTTTTAAGATCTTGATTATCTGTGATAAGTTTATCTCACTGGTGAAGAAAGCCTAAAGTTTTGAATATGCTGTGAAGAGAGACAAGTCACAGAGTAGTCATACAGTTTACTTTCAGAAGGTAACGGGAATAAGGCGAAAAAAGGGTTGTTTTTTCTATGTAGCATGCACACATGATAGGAATGAAGGAAACAACCATAACTATGGCATATACTCACATAGTAAGGTTCGGCTTCCCTTTCGGTTATCTCATCCTGATACAGAGTGAAACAGGTTGGTATTCGGCCAAACCACACATCTCGAAGTACATCTTTGTCATCTGTCATTCTTCCAATGGACAGTGAAGCACATGTAGATCAGCTTGTTTCTTCAGCTAGAACTGCAAACCCACTCCCCCCCAAAAGAAACAAGTCATCACTATTGCAAAAAGAACCTCTTTGAAGGTTCCCCCATAACCACACTCCTGCAAGCGTGACTGGCACTGTCACAGAAAAGTTAAATGCATCCATTCGTATACAGAAGGGGACAAGTTAAGGCCTCTGAGTTAACACCTTCCCAATTACAAACACACGGTGAATGACAAGTAAATGAGCATTTTCTAAGCCTGCATCACGCCTCAGCCGTAGAGGCAAAGGGACCCTTTCCCTCACTGCCTTACAGTCACCCCACAGCTCCCAAACGCCCCCGAGGCTCCGGCTTTACCGCGGGAGAGCGGCCCGGGACCCGCGGGCAGCCAGCAGAGACAGTATCCCCAGACGACCGGGAAGACAGGCAGCGGCAGGTACAGAGAAGCGAGCGGGTCTCTCGCCGGTGGGGCCGCGACCGGGCCCGGGGCGGGGTGGGGTGAGGGGAGATCACCGAAGCCCCAGGAACGGGCGCCAGCACCGCCCTCCGCCACCGCGCTGAGACCCGGGGGCGCCCCGCTGGCCCGACGCCTGCCCGCAGGTTCAGGGCGGCGGCCGCCCTCGAGCGCCGACAACAGCGGCCCGGCCAGGCCCGGCAGGGTCTCCCTCCTCCGGGGCGGCCGCCCGAGGTGAATCAGCAGCGAACCGGGACAGACCGAGGAGCGCGACGGCGGCAGCCCCCGGCGTGCTCTCCCCGGGCAACGGCAAGGCCGGGGGGCGGGCCGCGGCAGCCCCGCCCCAGCCCGCCGGGGGCGAGCGGCATTCCCCGGGAGGAACCAGGCGGAATGGCCGACCGCGGGCAGCCCCACCAGAGCGGGGCGGGGCGGAGGGGAACAGCCGTTACCTCAGTCGCGAGTCACCCCACCTGCCCGCGCGCGGAGGCGGGGGGGGGAAGAATAAGGGGGGTGGGAGTATGCGGCGCTCCAGGCAGGAACTGAA
Organism: Gallinago jamesoni; assembly: GCA_025769975.1. NCBI lineage: Eukaryota > Metazoa > Chordata > Aves > Charadriiformes > Scolopacidae > Gallinago > Gallinago jamesoni. The sequence goes on along the minus strand of JAOQGH010000023.1, from coordinate 72,706,428 downwards.
CCTCGGTCCCGCCTCCCTCGGAGGCCCCGCCCCCTCCGCCCCGCCTCTCCAACGCATGCGCTCTGCGCCGCGCGCCTTCCGCCCGGCTCCCAGCTTCCCAGCGGCGCCGGAAGCCGGAAAGGAGGCGGGTTTGAGGTCTCTGGGCGGGAAGGCGGTACCGGGCACCGTCATGGCGGTGGGGCGGGAATCGGTCCCGCAGCCGTCCCCCGCCCCGCAGCGAGGAGGCGGCCTCCCCCTTGAGCCGGGGGGGGGGTCCGCTATGTGGCAGCCGGCCCCGGCCCCGGCCCCGCTCCCGCTCCTGTGAGGCGTCCGCGGAGTCGCTGGGCCGACGGGAGCCGGAGGATGTTAAGGCTTTAAATTCCCTCTGTGGACTGTGAAGACAGTCTGACCACGTAACGTCTTCGTCCCCTCGTACCCGACTGTTCTCCTCTCCCGTTCTTCATACAGCAGGTGTTACACGCACGCCGTGATTCTGCTGTATGGTCTCAGGAGGGTGAGGAGCACCCCTTGCCGCACCAGGGACACCTCCCACCTACCGCGGCACCGCTCTCCATCAGTTTTTTACTGGTCCGATAGCTGTGAGTTCACAGGGAATCCTATCCCCGCCTTTTCAAGAACATCGTCTCCTGTAATTCTGTCTCCCCACCTCGCTGTCCTGCAACCGCAGGAGCGGACAGCAAGAGCATCACTTTTGGAGCGGGAGGGAACATCACCATCCCAAGGAAGGTCCTAGCTTCCTTGCTACTGTGTGTCACGCACCAGCTGGGTTCTTCCATGGCAAGACGTACAACAGAATCACAGAATCGCCTAGGTTGGAAGGGACCTTTAAGATCATCTAGTCCGACCATAAACAAAACAAAACCAAAACAACCAACACTAAACCATATTCCCGAGCACCGTGTCAAGTTGTCTTTTGAATATCTCCAGGGATGGTGCCTCAACAACTTCCCTGGGCAGCCGATTCCAATGCTTAATAACCCTTTCAGTGAAGAATTTTTTTCCTAATATCCATCCTAAACCTCTCCTGGAGCAACTTGAGGCCATTTCCTCTTGTCCTATCACCTGTGACTTGGGAGAAGAGACCTACCCACCTACTGCAGCAAGCAGGTATTTTTCCAACTGTTATCTCAGCAGGTAACATTTGAAAGAAAACATGAAATTGTGGGTTTGCCTAATGTGGCGTTTCAGCAGTGCCATGTTCTTGCTATGCTGGCCTGTGGCCACCAGATGTCAGGCAGTGGCAACTGCTGCTGAAGGAGTCGTAATTACTAACTTTTGTGGTTTTGTCCAAAGAACTGGTATTTTAATTAATTTGTATGTTGCCGATTCAGCCGTATCATTTGGGGAATTTTAGTATTTTTTCAGTCATCTGACAGATTAGGGAAGTCTGAAGAGGGTCCAGAAGTATTCCCTGTGCAGTCACAAGAGTTTAGCTGGTGTGGATGGTTGGAAATGACTGCCTTGCAGGCCTGGAATGGCAGAAAACTCTGGGTGCAGGAGGACGTTTCTGTGGACACCTGTACAGAACTGATGCACAATTACAATGGCATCCATCCCACAATGGTCATTGCTACAAGCTTCTCTGGATTTCTGCAAGAAACTCCCTTAATGCTGTTACAGGTCTATTGAAACCTGTCTGTTGAGGCTGCATTGGCTGGTGGAACTGCTGTGAGGTGCCAGCACCACTGAAGATAAAGAAAGGTAGTTTTCCTTGGTTACAAGATTTACCAACTTTCAGAAAGCTTTGCACAGATGGATTTCCCTACAGGAAATCAAGGAGAACCACATATTTATTCTTTCCCCTTTTCTCCTGTGAGCTCCTCAGAGGTCTTCTATAGCAGAGGCTTGTTTTGATAGTGATGAAGAATTGGACTGATCATTGTAGCAGCATCACTAAAGATAATGCCAGCTTATATTGAAAAGAAAATGGCCCAGCAACATGCCCAACTGGTACAACCGCTCTCACTCATTTTTTTCTCATGAGCAGGAAGAAGTCTGCCAGCACTGCTATTAGCAATAACACTGGTAGAGCGTATAGACTGAGGATGTGACCCATTCTTGATGCTGCTGCCTGCGCTTACCTCCTGAGGTCATAACCTCTACTGCTACAACTCTTGAAGCACACCGTTTGCCATTTAGACTGTGTAATCAGCATTCTGTTGATTACTTATGATAACTACCAAACAGATTAAACATTTACTTTTGCATTATTCTCTCCTGTATAGTATAAGAACCACAGATACCTGACTCAGGCATATGGATTCCATTCCATAGGCTGAAAACTGAATACCATTGAGTTCCCAAGTCTTTTGCTGGATCTAGATACAAGATGCCAGGTAGGGAATAAAATACAGTAAGTTATAAAGTGAGATAATTTGCTATTTAGAGTATCTTCCTATTTAAACACCCTAGCAAACTGCTGATGTAGTTATCAGACACAGAGGCATCAAAGTACATTGTAAAATCTGCATGAGATTATAAACACAGTAGTTCTATAGGCAAATAAGATTCTGATAATAACATGAACTTACTTGTAAGTAAATACATGAGATATAATGTAACTACTGAACAAGTAAAGTAAACCTGAAGCAGATGCCAACTTTGCTATTAATACGACCATAAATAATGAATCTGAATCCAAACATTAAAAATAATTGCTAGGACGAAATGTCAAAACAGGTGCAATAAAAAAGGAATTACCTCCTTTGGCATATTGTTTTCCACATTGTTATCTAATGCTTCAAGTTGCATCATCACTAGACAGAATGGACCAGCCTAAATTGGAAGGGGAAGAGTTCAATAAACATATTTCCCATTCCAAAGACAGTATTCCCCCATTTTAAACGTCATCATCAGGCAACAAGCAGTGAGTCATTGCCTAATGACATCTGAATCAGAACACCTGTTAGTGAGCACATATGGAATGTGAAGATGCTTGTAAAGAGCAAGATTATAATTAAAGATGCATTAATTCTAACAGAAATAAGAGAAATGGAACAGATGGTTTACATATTTGTAGGCAGTTATGTTTTTGTGTAATGGTAGGGGAGTTGAAGATTTGTAAATAGATTCACTGTATAATTTAGGCTGGAAGGGACCTTTAGAGTCCTTTCCTGACTTCTAGTCCCACACCTCTTCTCAAACCAGGAGTAGCTACAAAGTTAGATCATGTTGGTGAAGGCAAATAATGTCAACATTTGGTTGCTGAAAACTTGCCTGAAAAAAAATGTGAAATAGTATTTCCCTGTATATTTTTCTATAACTGGGAAAGCTGATACTCATTGCTTTGATCACATGGAATGAATTTAATGCTGATTTCATAGAACTGGTATTTTATGGTACCTACACATACCCAAAGTAGGATCATTCATACATATAACAAAGCACCCTGGCAGGTGGACAAAAATTTCCTTTTATTCAGGCCTGCCTCCTCTTGTGTAAAATTCATTAAATCAATGGCAAACCACACATATGAAACTTAACTTATTCCAGTGTTAGTTTCTTAGGAACTGCTCAGCAGTTCCCTTAATTTCCCTAACAATTTTCGATAGAAAGCAAAACATATTTTGTTTTAATTTCTTAGCTTTTGCCTTCTGAGTATGTAAACAGAAACAGATTGTGAGAATCATTAATGTACACCTTTTAACATTCAACGGTGAGTAAGAGTTAAACGAAACTCATAATGCTGCTATTTATATCTAGCTAAATAGTTCATTGTTGCCTACTCCCAGTGAAGAATTAAGTTGATTAATTACATGAGAAGCCGATTCATTCATCTGAGACGTGTCTGGAAATAATACAAGTACCATGTCTAATGTTTTCCAGATAAGATTTCAATTTAAATGTTTGTGGAAGCAAACTCACATCCAATAGTGATTTTAACTTCAGTAAAAAGTCTTTTTAAGTGTAAACTGCCTTAACATACTTCATTAACGGAGAAACAAAGATATATCAGAGCTTCAGAGCTGCAGTTAACAAGACAAAATTCCCTGCCCATACAAGTCACCATGGCTTCAGAAAAGTTATTTTCTGTTCTCAGTAAAGCTGTGTGTCTTTTGCATCTGACCTAGACTATGGTTTCTTTCTTAGCTTTCTGAAAGGAAATACTTCTGATTTGTAATAAAATACATGATTTCTCTATTCTAGACAAAATTGGTTTTGTGGATTTCTCAGGAGAAAAAAACTGAGAATCATCAGGAATCATCATTTTACTGCCTTTTGAATACCAGGCACTCCTCTTTGATAAGTGACAGTACTTTGCAGAATGTTACGTGGTTAACATGCAGAGGGGTAAAAATCTACCTAGGAAAACAAATTCCTTGGTGATTTCATCCCCAGCCATGTGTGGCTTTCCTAATTTGACTCTTGCATTCCTGGGTGATGCTGCTAGATCTCCTGGTAGCCTGACCCTGCTTCCACTTTCTGCATGCTTCCTTTCTGTGTCTGAGCTCAGCTAGGAATTCCCTCCTAACCTGGCCTCCTGCCATATCTGCCCATCTTCTTGTGCAATCACGATGGGACATTCTTGTACTTCAGGGGGATTTTATTTGAAGATCAGCTCTAATGGAATGCTCCCCAGAGACTCCTGCCTACCAAGGAAGGAATCCTTGAACTGACCAAGCTGAAGTCCAGGTCTTTACTCTACTATGTACCTTCCTTGATTCCCTTAGCATCTTAAAATCAACCCGTTTCTCCACTTCCTTTTAGGCTTTGATCTCCATACCCCGATGAACCTGCTTAAAAGCCTTTCTCAATAGATTAGCAAGAACATTGGGAAAGATGCTCTTGCCTCTCTTTCTCACGCTGGTGCCATCACTCCCTACAAGACCTTGTCCCCAGAAGATGATCCATGGGCACAGAAGCCAAAGGCTGTGACACCAGCCACATTGGCTTTGATCTGCGAGATACATACTGAGCCCATCTCCTTGACTGGTAGGATCAAAACACCTTGGCCCCTTTACCATAGCTTAAAGCACAGCAGTATCTTTGATCTATTCAAGGTCTCTTTTGGCAGCAGCATTTGTAGCCAGAACGGTAAGCAGAAATAGATACTAATAGTCCAAAGACTCCACCAATCCTTCTGTGATGTCCCACATCGGAGCCCAGGACAAGCAATCAACTTCCCAACAGCAGGTCTGACCTGCAGGTGGGCGCTCTGGCCCCTAGAGAAGGGAGTCTCAACCACTGTTACCCATTACTTCATCCTTATGGTGCTGGTTCCAGTCAGTTTGGGATTTTTGTTGGATACCCCTGGAATTCTCCGTGAATTTCTCTAATTTTAGCTATCCCTCCAAACTTTCTCTCTCACATAAATTTTACTGCTTTGCTATGTATAATAGCTCATCAATAAATATTTTAAATAAAACCAATCTTATTGGAGATGTTTAAGGAAGTCCATAGCTTGTTTCTCATATTGATTAATCTTACTCTTTCTGTTGCTCTATGACAACGTTTTTTTCTCTCAACCTCTAAGTATATAGTTTCCTTGATAAAGTATTGGGAAGGGCATGGTTATAAAGACTGAATAAACTTCAGCTTACTCATTGTCCTTCATCTACTTTTTTGTAGATCAGCTTGTAGATAACTCCCTAATTATTGTTTATTGGTGGCAGAAATTCACTGACCTGTGTTCTCTAGAGCCACTCTCTGTGCTTGTTTTAAATATTGCGTCCTTATTCTCTGCGATCGCAACTGATTATCATGGGAAAAGCAAATGCTGACTAGCAGCTCTGCCACTTTGTGTTTCTACTCCCCGGGACACCCGATAACTGGTTTGTTTCATCAGGCTGTTTCAACACCTCCTCTTTTGGATAACTTTTCACGGGGCAGGGCAAAGTTTAGATTCATCCGAGAAGAGGACAGAGCTGGTGGCTGCACAGAGCAGTGCTGGCTGATGGATTTCACAGGGTCTTCACACAGACCAAAGGGCTTTGTAATATACAGGAGACAGGAGGAGGAAGTGACTGGTAAACAGAACTATGAACAGACAGTTTCAATTTCTTAGTAATGCTTCTGTATTATCTGCAGATATGTAGGGACAGTTATGCTTTTAATTACATCTGGTCAGCTTAATATTTAATTGCAGATTCTTTAGCACCTGCCTAGGTTACAGAAGACTGGGTAGCTCATGGATTTGTCACAGGACACTCATATCCCACAGCAATTTAATCAGCTATGCTTACACTTCAGTCTTTAGCGTTTTGGTTTTAGACTAAATTGATGAAGACAGAGACCTGCCTTCCTGCATGCTTGTACGTTTCCCAGCTCATCTGTTAGTATAAATAATAGCAAATAACCAATAATTATGTATTTAATTTCCAGGGCTGCTGATTAAGTAATATACTTGGAATCTCTATAAAATAATTAATTTTAAATTTTCATGGGATCATAGAATGGTTTAGGTTAGAAGGGACCTTAGAGATCATCTAGTTCCAACCTGTCTGCCATGGGCAGAGACACCTCCCACCAGACCAGGTTGCTCAAAGCCCCATCCAGCCTGGCCTTGAACACCTCCAGGGAAAGGGCATCTACAACTTCTCTGGGCAACCTGTTCCAGTGTCTCACCACCCTCACAATAAAGAATTTCTTTCTAATATCTAATCTAAATCTCCCCTCTTTCAGTTTAAAACCGTTACCCCTCTTCCTACCACTACACTCCCGCATAAATTTTGTGGTAGTTTCTGCCTTTCTTCTTAAAAACTGAAAGAGAAAGATCTTATTCTAACTTAAGCCATGCTGGCTGGTAGATTTCTATGACAGTATGATGAAAATACAATAGAATGGCATTGCTGGTTTAGTCAAACTTTAATTAAAATTATTCTGTAAAGTGAAAAGTTTCCAAATTAATTTCAACCTAGGAAACAATTAAAATTTAGATCAGGGTGCAAAATATGAACACAGGATATAGCTTAGCTTTTGGGCAACCATGAAAGTGTGGCAGTACTGTGCACACTAACTAAGGGAAAAATTGAAAGAAAGAGAAAGAAAGCCATAAAATATCAACCTGGAAACATAACCATCGCAGCAAAGCTATACCAACTCAGGAAAACGTAAGCACATCTTGATATTAAGCAGTGAGTTAACAATTTGCCAGTGTCATAGTCCTAATGCCTCGTTACTATGTTAATTTTGGTATCTTTTAATTAAATTGATTTATGGTCATCTTAGTATACCTTTAAGTTGTGACTAAAGGAGAACAGGGTGCTAGACTTAGCATTCTGGGATTTTTTGTTGGTTTTTTTTTGTTGTTCTTTTTTTTTAAAGTCAAACTCCAGAGGAGCTTGGAGTACCCAATGCACAGAGCAGCACGATTCTGCCTATCAATGGCACCCTACCCTTGTGAGAAGCAGCATCTCCCACCTCCCATTCAGTTTCTATCAGTCTACAGAACCACCAAGATGGGAAAGGAAAAGAAAATTTGCCACAATGTGGAATGTTCTTTCCTCAGAGTAGCATCCACAGTATTTGTTTCAGTCTAGTAATAGCATCCATTTTCTCACAGCTATTTTATCTTCCCTGTTATAGTTTCAGGAAGGAAAAAAAATACTTATTCAAAGACCTCGGATACCAAATGCCATAGTGAACCAATATTGACATTAAGGGAGCTGTTATAAAAACAGCATATGTATAGTGGTTACAGATTTTAGTGTTCAGCTTGAGACCAGGCACAGGATCTTTATGTAAACTTTTTATTCAAACTGGCAAGTCTAAAGATTGAAAGCTTTGAAGAAACTATGAGATGAAAAATGTACACAGGAAACATTAATCTTTTACTGGGGGGCAGAAGAACACAATTCTTGGGTACTCAGAGCAAGACTGATGTGGCTTGTAGGTGTTCTCTTGGCTTTGTACTGACACTGCACTTCAATTAAGGGTAGTTATCATTAAAAGAAAAGTAACATCAGCTTGTCATTAGCAGAATGAGAAAAGCACTTAGGTAACAGAGAAGGAAACCCCCGAAATAAAAGTTTTCTGTAGGACAATTATTTTTTTTCTGTGAACTGATTGAAGGAATGAAAACTACTACCGTGGTTGTATTAGCAAGCATAAAAGTGATTCCTACACTGGAAACTCCTGAACATTTCATAACTGAAATCTATTTGGATATCTGCCTGGACTCATGGGCTGCACCTAGCTGGCATTAAAATCAAACAGGGCACTCTCACTGTTAGTATCACAATGGGAGTATTACGTGGAGGTAGTAACTAATGCAGAAGTAGTTCACTTCTGCATTAAAAAAAAAAAAAAAAAAAAGAAGGCTGTGGATAGCACTGTAAAACTCCATTCTATAGTTAAAGATCACATGCTACACCTTGGCCATGTTGTAGGGCACTTTTAATGGGTAGGCACTGAAGTTATACAGCCCCATGAACTATGAACATGTACTTATTTTGTTTGCTTCCTTTGAGCTGTAGGATTCTAATACGAAAACCTCTTTAAAGATCCAAAGATGGGTTGCAGGATTCTTCTTTGACAAGCTTACAGGAGGTGTGTGGATAGCAGGGGTGTCTATATGACACCTTCCACCTATGTGAGTGTATCTGTGACTCAAAGGCTCTAACAAATCATATGCATTTTACAGCAACAATAAGAAACCATGCTAATATTGAATTGAATAATTGAATATGCTAATTTATCATTGCAAATTCTATCCATTCTTATCTGCTGTGGGCTAGTCAGTTTAAGGAATAAAAATCTTACTTAGAGTATCAATGGGTGTGGCAGAACTATCCATGAATAACTGGATTACAAATTAAGCCAAAGCCATCAGAAGAATGAAGGTGAAATCTTGACCCTGACAAGGGTCGCGTGTGTTTTTGACTTGATCATTAGCTAGCACCTAAGAGATGGGCACTGCATGCTTTCAACAGAGGTACCAGCTCACAGATAGAGTTAAATGCCAAAGATCCCAAATCAGACCATGATGGGAAGGAGACACCTTGAAATGAGACCAAAAGCATCCAACACAGAAAGCTAAAGTACTGCCTGAAGTAACCATGCAGTGTGTACAAGCAAGAAGTAATTCAGAGCATGAGCTTATGTAAATTCCTCCCTACTCCAAAGTGTCCCTTGGAGCCTAAGGTGCCTCCATCTCTTTCAGCCCCAGTGCCTGCGTGCTCACCCAAGTGACTCTCCAGGCAATCCAGCCATATGGCCGCCAGACAGACCAGGGTAAGTCATGGCAACTGGCACGCCAGTAATGTTGACTAAGTGAAGGTTGCCCTTTGAGCCTGATTGATGTTTTGCTCTACCTACCAAGTACATAAGGCATTCCCACAAATTCTTCTTGGTTTCCAACTTTACTTCTTGGTTGAAGCTGAAATCCCTGGCTCTTGCTTCCAGATTCCTTAGTCCTAGTCTCATTTGATCTCTGCTTGCTATTTTTCCAAAGTCCTTCCCTGTGACATGGACTTGCTGATCTTTATGGGGTCTGCCCTGCTATCTGTTTTAAGGGTTTCTTGGCATCTCTGGCCTCCTATTTATTGCTGTGGCTGCAATTCTGGATGGGATGTTCCTGAGATAATTTAGTTCCTAGCTTTGGTCTTCCCTGGTCATAATATTTAGTTTCATTTCCCATTTTGATTCCAGATGTCTTTAACCACCAGGATTGATCACTCACATCCCGACATGTCTGATAATTTACAGAAGACATGTATTTATGCCTTTTTTTCCCAAGGCATGCAGTGGGACTCGCTCCCTCTCTTCAAATGTAGCCACAGAACCCATAGTCTTGTTCAGCCAGAAAGAAAACATCAGTGGTGATGTGACTGTGAGGTGGAACTTCCCACTGTAGGTAGGATATTCCTAAATTAAGGCTACTGTTTCCATCCCTATTTCTACATCGTACCTTGAAGTCTTGGGAAAAAAAATGGAAAGAAAGTATAGCATGTATAGCATATAGTATATCGTGTACAGAGCCTGCTATTATTCTGTGTATTAAACAAGACCCAAATATGCCACCCACAGTGAGTCCCAGTGGAGATTTAGGCCAAGCAATACCTAGTTTTTAGCTCCTTGTCAGACTTAGGCAAGAAGCAGGCACACAACACACAGTCCTGTGAAGACTGAGGCAGCTCTGGGCATGTGGAGAGGTGAATCTCTAAGTACCTTAGGCACTTTCAAGACAAACAGGGAGGCACCCCTGGAATTTAGGTGCCTGTAGGGTTAGATGTCAAATGAATGTGGGATTTCAGGACCATAGTTTGTGTCTTATGTGTTTTATGTGGATCAGAGGAAGGATTTTGGCCCCTGCATACTTCATTGCTCTTTTATCACCAGCTCCAAAGTGTGGGAATTCAAACTGCTCTTCATTTATTCTCACAACTGAGATCTGAATCTCAAATGTTTGCTTGCTTGTACTGTTTCTGGAGGAAATGTCAAACCTCTATTGTATTGGAAAAGAAGAAAAAGTATTTCGTGACAAAGTTGATGATAGTCTATTCCTATTTTTCTATAATTTGCTTATGGGCTTTAGCTTGCTTTTTCCACATATATTGTGCTATATATTGGAACAGTTTTATATTAGAACAGTGTTTCTGTTTTGAAACAATAAAAAGGGAGGATCAATGATTTGAATAAGTAGTGCTATCTCAACCTGTGTATTATTTAGTTTCTGTAACAGCTTCACAGATTTTGAGTATGTATTTGTCTGGTTCTTATTGTAATTCCATGTTTCTGTAGTTTTTTGTAAGTCTCACATCAAGTGTGCAGCTAGGAGGATACTGAATATGTCAAAGTCTAATCTAGATACCAAATCATCATCTTTTCTTTTTCACCATGCTGGAATGAAACCAAACAGGAGAAGAATAATTATTGCACAATATCTTTCCATGATAGGAATTACTATGAACTGTTGCAAAACCATGCTGGTTCAGATAAAAGCTAGATGGACTTGTTCTGTTGCATGTGTCAGTACTGCTGACATAAACATGACCATCATTTAAAGTTCGCTAAATAACTGGCTAATTCTAAAGAATTTCTGTCTTAACTAATGGTCTTAAAAATGCCTTTCCTGAGAGAAGAGGTCCAAGTCTTCTAAATAAGACCAAGAACAAGTACTGCTATGAGCCTCCACAAGTCTGTTTGGATCAAGATCGCATGTTGTTCTGATCCTGCCATATTTAACACTGAGACTTTAACTTTGGCCAAAGTTTGAACAAGTATTATCAACCAAATCCCTTTCACCTACTCTTGTGAAATCTGGATATTGTGTATCAGAATGCTGTAGTGTATGTTAGCACTGCAGCACAAATGCTGGATACCTCAAAGCTGATGTTGCATGCTTATTTCTTGTATGTGTTACTCCAGAGAGATACTTAACTCTGCACATTTTCTAGGTACTCTGTGATGCTAATGCTGATCCAGGCCCTGCTAAGATAATCTAAAAGGATTTGAAAATGTGCCTGCCTTGGACTTCTTTTTTTTTTTCTGTTCTGTAATTTAAATTGCATGTTTTCAGGCCATACATGTTTTTTTGGTGTGGAATGAAGTAGCACAGGTCATCGAACATACCCTTAGCCATCTGGCCTGCCAAGAACTACAGGTGCCGACTGGGTACGGTGGCAGAGAGAGGAGACACAGGGACTGCAGTGGCTCGGACTCCTTTCTCCCCAGTGCTGTTTAGCTGAAGTGGCTCACCAATACCAATTTATTCACCTTTGCTTCAGCACAAGCGAATCCAAATTATAACTGAGACCTAAATGGAAATGTAGAATACATGCTTAGTAATGTATTTATCTGGGTTCTTCTATGGTGAATGTCATAAAATGCCATGGTTATGCCACTTGTGGATCTCTAGTCAGGGAAATAGAGAGAAATAATTTGGAGCTAAAATATAAAAAGAGGTATAGATGTTTGGATCTTTGCAGTGCATAGCCAGTGTTCAAAAATCCTATCCCGATATAGGAAACAGGACCTCCTGCTTTACTTCTAGCCATCCATCAAGGGCAGCATGCTACCTGTCATCAAGTCTCCTGTCTCTGCCCTTGGAGAAAGTTGAAACCCAACTGGATGTGGTCTTGAGTAGTCTCCTCTTGCAACCTTGCTTGAGCAGGGGGGCTGCACCAGACAAGAACCTTCAGAGGTCCCTTCCCACCTCAAGTATTCTGTGATTCTATGATTTCTACGCTTATATAAATTGCTTTGCCAAAACTGACATTTTTTCCTTGATCCCTTATGCATTTCCTAAGGGTACAACCATTCATCTTTCCAGTTGTATGCAATTTTGTCATGACACATAGTTAATTTTGGGAAAAATCCCTTTCTTTGTTAATCACTTGCCAAGTAAATTACACACCACTCAGGAAAATAACTGAATTTGCGAATTTGCCCCCCCCCCCCAAGTTGTTGCTTTGGGTAAAACAGTAGTACAGGTAGGGCTGAGCTGCTCAGCCAAACCCCTTCTGTATTTTGTCTTCCCCTGCCTTTCTCACATCCTTGTCCTCCTGCCGTAAAAACCCCCAGCATTAATTTACGTCCATCTCGATTGATGTAGTGTTTGTTAATTATCGGCTGATTATGACTATTTTTAATAGTGAATTTCAATTCTTTCCAGCACGAAGACATTTTCATTATTTTATGTTAGCAAAAATTAGCAGACAAATGTCTCTTAGCAGACAATTATAACCTCTATATCCCATCAGTAGCAAGCAAAATCAGAACAAAAACTCCTCATACGAGACAAAGGCATGCTGGTTAGTTACAATTTAGGACAGACGGTATCTGTCAGCGCAGAACAGTTCAGCCTCCTAAGGAAAGCTGGAGAAGACCTTAGGCTCATTTAAGAGAAAATGCCTAAAAGCACCGTGAAGACGCATGGGACCACCACGTCCTGGCTTGGTCAGGCCACGGTACGACCCGAGGTGATCCTCCCCGTTGCTAGGTGGCAGGGGTGCGTGTCCCAGCCTGACCCTTCCCGCAGGAACGGCTCTGCCTCCCCCACGGAATCCCTTTGCTCTCCTCGGCGGAATAAAGAACCGGCGGGACGCTCAAAGCCACTTTTTTCCCAGGGAGAGGGACGAGCAGTTAATTAATTAATTAATGTTGCCGGCACCGGGACAAAAAGCAGCGCTGGAGGGTTCGCGGTGCGCTGGGTCCTTTGGAGGCCCCTCGGCTCCCCGGGAGGGAGAGCCGGGCTGGGCCGGGGGGAGACGCGGAGCCCCCGGTGCTGCCGCGGTGCGGTGCGGGATGGTGCGGTGCGAGCAGCCTTTTCCCCGCCGCTTGCACAAGTGTCCGGGGCGCGGGGCACACCTGAGGGTTTAGCAGAAAACAACAACAAGATAATGGCCCCTAATGCGCACCCTGGGCACGGATCAGAGGCGGGCCGCTCCCTTCCTGTGCGACCGGCGGGGAGCCTGCCGCGCCGCGGATCCTTCGGCGGGGAGGGACCGACGCGGCCGGCGGTGGGCAGGGAGGGAGGGAATTGCCTTATTAAACGCATACACCGAGGCGGGCGGCTGCCACCGCCGCCCCGTCCATGCCCGCCGAGAGCCCGCAACCGCCGGCCGCGCCGCGCTCCCCCTGCTGCCGCTCCTGCCCCGGGTGCCGGCGGGAGGCCACCGCCGCCCGCAGCCCCACCGCCGCCGCCTCCCGCCGCCGCGGTGCGGAGCCCGGCATGGCCCGGCGCGGCCGCTTCCAGCGCTTCTTCGGCCGCAGCGAGTCGGAGGACTCGGAGCCCGAAGGGGCGGCCGCTCCTCCGGCCCCCCGCCGCCGCCCCTCCGCCGCCACCGCCGCCGCCGCGCCCAAGCGGCGCTCCGCGTTTCCCCACTGGCGCTCGAAGAAGAAGGAGAAGCATCCCCGGGGCGCTCCCGCCTGGACCACGCCGCCCGCCTCACCTCTCGCCTCCCGGGCCCCGCGGTAAGCGCGTCCCCCGCGGGCGGCTGCGGGGGCCGGGAGAGCGGATGGAGGGGGGACAGGCCCGGTGGGAGCCGCCGGTGCCTGGGGCCGGGCAGGGCTGGAAGCCGCGGGTGTTTTTCTGTCCCGAGGAGGAAAGCGGGTGTCCCGCAGCCGCCTTCACGTCCAGCGTTTGCCCCAGCCTGCTGGCGGAGCGGCGCCGAAGCGGTGTTGACAAACAGCAGCGCCTGTGAATAAGTAACAGTCACCCTGTGCCCCAAGCAGAGGGAGGCTTCCTGGCCCCAAAACACCCTCCTGAAGCGTGGCTGGCGTGTGTGAATAGCTTATACTCGTGTGTAGCAGCGGGCTTGCTCTTTGCGCGCTTTTCCTGGACGTAGTAAAGAGAGGGAGAGAGGAGAGGAGAGGAGAGGAGAGGAGAGGAGAGGAGAGGAGAGAAGGGCTTAACACCGCTTTTCTACAGGTACTTCCTTCCCCTGGCTGTTGCTCCCCAGTGTGGTTCGAAGTCTGCCATGAGTAATGACCATCTAATAATGCACGCTGGCGTGTAGGTTCTTGAGGACGCAGGCGTTCCCTGGGGGCTGTTTACAGCCTTCGGGCACAGCATGGGGAAGCTCCGGGAGACCGTGGGGTTGCCGAACAGTAGAGCCTTTCCTTCCACATGAAGGGTATGGTTTCAGAGCAAAGTCTGGTGAGCTCGGGGTTATGTCAGGAGTCGGTTTGGTTAATGCTGCTGGGATTTGAACAGCAAGACCTGGACAATGACAAGATGTCAGTGCTACCAGGATTTTAAAAAATAAAAAAAAGCTGCAGGTTATTGGTCTCTCGGGTGTTTGGTTCAGAGTGAGAAATCTGTTAAGTTACAGAATGTGGTTCTGTGTGTTTATATATATCTGTCTTAGTTATACAGAAAATGCTAGTGCTTGCCTAAGAATAGACATCACGTAGAGGTCTGGACTTGACTAAAGTATAGTCTAATGATGTTTGTGTTCGGTATTGAAATGTATTATTGAAAACTTTAAACACCAACATCTTTTATAAAAGGAGAAAGAGTGAGCATATGTTTATGTATTAATAGGAAAAAGAAAATAAAGTCTACTTTTCAGAACTGTTAAACCAGGAAATGATGTATTTCACAGTGCTGTTGAGCCGTCGAGCTCAGGGTGATGCTGCGGGTGACCTTAACCAGGAACAGACCTGCCTTCCAAAAGCCAGATAAAACAGAAGAGCATCATAGTGGGAGGGAGGCTCGAGCATGGGGCTCTGAGTTCAGATCCCACTTGCTCAGGATCATGTCCAGTTGAGTTTTGAAATTTTTGAAGAACAGAGAGTGCACAACAGCTGTGGGCAAGCTATGTCACTGTTTCTCCTGGTACAAGGTTGGAACATCTCTTCCAAAAGTTTATGGCCTCTTTTGCTTCTGCCAGGCACTAGTGAAGAGCCTTCTGGCTCTTCTTGGTGACCTTCACACCCATAATTGCCAGGCAGATGTTGGGTCCTCACTGGGATCACTTCTTCCCCAGGCTGAACCCGCTCCTCCAAGCCTCTTTTCTCAGGGCAAGTGTTCCAGCCCCCAAGTACCTTGAGGCTCTATGCTAAACTTGCCCCAGTTTATCAACATCTGTTTTGCGTTGAGGGGGCCCAAAACTGAAGAGACTATCTAGAGATGATCAAATGAATAGCAAGAAAAGGGGAATAAGTCTTTAATCTAGATGTGAGATCTTTTTTCTTCCAGATACCTTGCTAGGTCTGCAGTGCCAAAACAAATCAGAAATGCTGTGTGGGATTTGGGGTTCAGTTCTTACACCTGAAAAAAAAGTAGGGTGTTTTTTCTGCATAAATTTGTTATCAAGAGCCAAAAATACAAGTGAAGTCTTATAATTGCAAGGCTTCTGAAATGATAGGTTTGCAACTCCAGTTACAAAATAACTGGTCTTTTGCTTTTTGGTCAGGAACCAATCCTTCTACTATTGATAACAGGTTGGGCTTGTGCTTCAGCACATGGAAGTACCCATGTACATCACCATCATTAACTGCAGATGGTCGTCTTCAGAGAGCACAAACTTCTCGTTTGTGTAGCTTTCTGCCACCCTATTTTTAAAAAATACAGGATAAACGAAGCCTTTAATACACAGCCAAAACCACTCAATGCGTTTTTTTAGTATGTTGAAGATTATGGTAGTGTTTCTCAAAAGACATTTTCTGAAGTATTTATTTTATTACGTGGATGGTAGGCTGTAATGCATGGTTGGAAGAATGCTGTATAGGCCAAATAAAATATAATTCTATAAGTGGTGATTTTGAAAGTTTAAGATGCTTAATAAGTGACCAAGGCTTTTGCTCTTAGGGAGACGTGCACATAACTAGCATGTCAGCTGGCAGTTTGAAGACACCTATTTATATGATACTCCAGTTTAAAACTTATCTGATGAGCTATTTTGCTATTCTTATGTTATTTTTTCAGGTAGCCAATACTTTTCCTTGCTGTTATTTACTTATCTTGAAGAGCAGTAGCCAGTATGACATAAAAAAGTCTTACCATAAAAAACAAACAAGCAGCCCAGCTCCTTTAGACTTGAGGCTAGAAGTGTGCATTCTCCTGCCTTGATGAAGTTTATGTTGTACTGCCTCTGTTCGTGGGTGTCTGGGGTTAAATCAGGGAAGACAGATGATCTTCTCTGGTCTCTTTTTCTAGCAAAAGCTTGTAGAATCTCCCAGACATAAAGCTATATATTGGATCCTGTATGCAGAAGACGGTGCAGTGAGAGAAGAATGAAACAGAATGACAGTTGTCACCATGCCATAGAAAACTGCACTGTATTAAGAAACCAATTTTTACTTGATCCCTTGAAAGTCCCGTCCCTACAAAGTTGTCGTGACCTGAACATTGAATGATCTCCACCCAATGGCAACTTTAAAAATGAGGATATTGACTTGAATTTGAGCTTTGAAGCAGGAAGTTGACTACAGGAGCATAAAGAAAACTGTATGTCTTTGGGGTGTGATTGTTTAGCAGTCTTTCTCACAGTGTGTACTACTCTCTGAATCTGGAGCTTTTGGTATTTGGTGGTCAAGACCAGACAAGTTACTCCAGTCCAGTTGTGAGTTGGCTAACACATAAATGACAGTAGCTAGATTCTTGCCTGAAATGTGTCAATGAAATGTCACTATAAATGTGTCAGTGTCAATGTCACCCTGAAAAAAGAGGGCATTTTTGCTGCTTTTTACTTCCTCATTTTCAAGAAACGCTGTCAATTTGGTGTTGGCCTTGGTATCGAGCATGCTAGGATTGCTACTGTCAGCAACATTCCTTGTTTTTACTACTTCCCTCTCCCCTGATTAAATTTAACTAAGCTCGTCTTCATCAGCGTACTAAATATGTGAATGCTAAGAAACTTACGTGACTGTTATTCTGCAACAATTTGGCAGGGAAACAAAAATTAATTAGGGTTCAGTAACAGCATAAAAATAAGCAAAGGGAAACAGCATTAGGCTACATTCAAGGGAAATTGGACCATGGGATAATTATACCTTATCTTGGAGAGGAGCACACACATTCAGGAGATATGTTGAATGGGAAGAAATATTGTATTGCACATGGAGAAAGTGGTGGTGAGACCGAGATCTCTTCCCTACTTTTGTATTCTTTGAGTTACTCTTACTTGGCTTCTAATACAGAAGAGGCAAAGAAACCGTGCTTCACAGCCCACCTGTAACGTTTTATTTTGCAGAAATCTGAAGAATAAATGTTTCACTCTGTAAAAAACAGAGCTTATAATAACGCAGAACATTAGTAGCTTGCTTGATTGACAAGAACAAAATGTAGAAAACTGTCAAACAGTCATCTGTGTTAAATAGTATAATACAACCCTCAACTCAGTGTGCTTTATGTGTGAAACTTTTCATTTGGGCATCATCTGGTTGAAAGGAGGAGTGGAGTTGTTTACCTGTGTTCTTTGCAAGACTGAATGTGGATGTCTGCAAGTATTCCTGGTTACACTTACTTTATGGGAGGTAGAAATGGAAAAGGGTAATTACATTTGCAATATAAATCTTGGTACTCTGTAATGTAAGCATAATGCCTTAGGAATAAAAATTTGCTGGTTTGTTTTATAGAGGAAAGGAGTTCTCTTAAACTATCATGATCAGATAATTACATGCGGAAAGTATTTTTCTCAAATATTATCTATATTAATGGGGAAATCAGTGCTATTAAAAAAATACATGTTTCTAGAAAGATACTAAAATAAGAGGGATAACATGCTAAAACATTCACTTCCTTTGTTTGCATTCTTAAGAGGTAAAAAGTACCATCCTGTAAAAAACTACATAATGACATCTGTGCCATGAAAGTAGTAATCTGTCTCTCCTGCATGAGTTTAGCAATGGCTGCTGTTTCTGTGTCACTGATTTTGCAGGTTTGGTGGCTGTGAAAAAAACAGTACATAGAGCGCTCACCTTTTCATTTTGTCCTTTTAAAAATCAAATGACAGTCTAAAAAATCTGAACCAGTAGGACTGCTGGTGCCTTCCTGATCAGCCTGCAGATGTCAGTGGAAGGGTAGATCTTGGTAGAGAAGAGTGGGATCTCATTCCCAACTTCTGTAGTGCAGAAGAATTACTGACTTTCTTTATTCATGTTTTTTCCCTTAAATTAGGAAAAATAATCTTAAAAAATAAAGTGAATCAATGCACTTATGCTATTCACAGTCAAGAAATTTTTCCTTAGTTTTTGGGGTGTTTCTGCCTTTGTTGCATGTTTATTTTGGAGGGATGGTGTACCCTACTGTATTCAGGTGATTCTGATCCATATTAATGCTGAGTACCATTGAGGTGATAGGAGTTCTGTACTGAAGAGTTAAATTTCTATCAAAACAAGGACTGTTGTGAAGAAGCAGATTCTAGCCTACTCAAACTGGGTGCCAGTCTTGACACCTTTGGTTTTACTGTGTCAGATCCACACTTTGAAATAGTGGCAAATAAAAATATAAAGGTGTTTTGATAAATTATTATTATAAAACACCATTGTGGAAACCGCCCAGGATGGTGCACAAACAAAAATTTCATATTGAGTGCAGGTACATACAGTTGGCACTTAATAATGCATGGAGTGCTAAAAACAATATTAAATATTGAATGCATACCAATTCAGTGAGTGTCATTTGTCTAAAAGTGCAAAGGGCAGGTTTCGCTTTCTACTCTTTCTTAACACTGCTGTTTCTTGTCTCTTCTTCTTGTCACATTCTTTTGTTCTTACAACTCTCTGTCCCAGCTTTCCCACCTTTTTCATCTTGAGATTTGCATCAAGCAGTTCAGCCTTCATTCTCTTGTGGGTTCGTGCTTGCATGGAGCAAACAGAAGAGTGATGCTTTGTTGTACCTGTGATGGCCTCAGGGCGTAGGCAGGACAACACGTGTAGATAGAAATTAATAGGTTATTGAAATGGTGAATATAATTATTTTTATTTACTTCACATACAAGTACAAGATGGGATCCATATCTTCTAATTTCAGATATCTACATCTGAACTACTTATTCCCTTTATAATCAAGGAGGACAAATAGGCACGTCTGGTGTGCAGTTCATCTCACCCTAAGGTGAGTGTCTAAAACGGGCTAAATGAATTGCATCTTAGAAGTGCCAGTTTTTCCTCATTGACTTTAAAAGCTGCCTGAAGGTGACGCCTCCAACATCTGAATTTTGGCAGCTGAATTCCATCTGTGTTAACTGATAAGGGGGAGTCCACAGGCTAAAACTTTTCTGCAGGAGGTGTAAAGTTAAACAGTCATGAGCTTCAAAAACTGTGTTCTGATTTTTCATGTGCAGCTTTAAGGCACATTCTTTGTTCACAAGCAGTCTGCTTTTAAAGATTCATTTTCTGCAGAATATCTGTGTTTATTCAGTTGATTATGGTTAAGAGATCAACCCCAGTTCCTTGAAAACTCTACTTCTGCTGTGTTTCGTAGGGAAGGCTGGGCACATCATGGGAAAGTCATGGAAAACAAACCTTTCACACATAATTACAGAGAGAGAACAGGGGAAGCAGGAGAAAGGGGAGAGAAAACTACTTTAGAATTTTAGCCAAAATTATAATGCTTAGGGAAGTTAAAGGCTGCTGGAAACAGAATCTAATGGGAAAGATGGGGAGCTGTTAGCAGTAGGCAGTTCTTCCTTTAGCAGCTTGCATTTTTAAATAGAATAAAAAGATGAGCTATTCCATAGTCAGAGGTTCCTGTGCAAGGGAAAAAAAAAATCCCTTCTTCAGCTTTCAAAACAGACAGAAGGAAAGTCATCGATGGTTTCCGTGCAGGTAATATATCTGATAATAGTGTATCTTTGTACACACTATTTTTGTATTAGTCACTTCTTACACCTACCAAACTTTCTGCTGTACAGTTTTCCTTCTCATTCATGTTTGTTCATGCAGCCACATACTGAGAGCTAACACAATCTATCATCAGATATTTCATCATTCAGTGCTCCTTGAAGACAAGAAGGGAAAGACAGGCAAAGACTGATCAATATAAGGGTTTAGTTGTCTCCTTTGGTGCCCTCTGCAAAAAAGCATAGTATTCATTTAAAGAAAAGAACTTATCATCTTGTCCATATCCTTCATTCCCAAGTGTTGCAAAAGTACTGCCATTTTTCATCAGCCTCACTTAGGAACTGTACTTGGAAATTCTGAAATAAAAATGAAAGGACATTTGGATAAAATAGTATACTTCTTGCTGTATGAATCCTTTATTTCTCTAGAATTTCCAGTTGTAAAGCCAACCAAACTAAGTTTTAGAAGAGTGTCCTGAATGATGAAACTTTATAAAACAGACATACTTGATTAATTCCCCAAATTGATGAGCCTGACACCAGAAGCACAACTGCTATTTAGCTGAAAAAAATCTGGTTTTCCTCAGTAAGGATACCTTATGTTGATTACAGTGCTCCTTCTACCATTAGAGTCACTCCCTAAGTACTTTAAGAACTGTAGGTAGGCAGCGGGTCCACAGTGCGTCCTTTAACCTTTTAAAGCATTCTTTAGTGCGTTTTTACAGTTGCCATTTCGTGTTTGTAAGCTGCTATGCTATTGCCCCTTGAGTATTTTGGACTGTTGCTGGTGGTGCTGCTGTTGAGGCAAGGCTGTTGGTCAGGAATGCTGTTGGATGCCATTGAAATCAGTGAGGATCAGTGCCCAAGCTCCCAGAGCTTGATCAGGCTCCAAACAGCTAAGCAGAAAAAGTTGGAAGTTGCATGGCCTGGTGGTAACCATCATGTTCCATTTTTCCCTTCTGTGGCCAGGAGCAGGTACCACAACACAGTCTCTTCAGGGCTCACAGGTGACTTCTAATTAACGCTAGGAAAGCAGGAGAGAACCTGTAATATCAGTGGACTTGTGAGGAGAGGCTGCTTTTTAGGAAGTGAGGACATTGCATGTTTTGTCCTGTCAGGAAACCAACAGAATATTCTCCTTATTATGCCATAGATACAAAACAGGTTGATTTAGGTTGGATGAAACCTCTGGAGCTCATTTTGGCCAACTCCCCGCTGGAAGCAGAGCCAACTGCAACATTAGATCCCACTCTGAAGTTAGATTGGGTTGCTCAGGTCTTTGTCTAGTCATGTGTTGAGTATCTGCATGGACAGAGACTCCACAACTTGTCTGTGAAGACTCTGAAAGTTTGTCCTCAGGTCTAACTAGAATTTCTCATGCTACAACTTGTTTCTCTCTCCTCTTGGTCTGTCCCTGTGCACCTCCAAGAATAGGTTGGCTCCTGTTAGGTAGCCAGTCTCTACTCTTCCAGGTGCTCCTTGTACCTCATACCCCAGCACCTAAGCAACTTGGTGGCCTTTCTCTGTACTCACACCATTTTGTACACCTTTCTTGTCCTGGAGGTGTACAGGTAGCCTTCACTGACACAAGGGCATGCTGCTCATAATGTCTGATACTAGAGTAATGTGAAAACTAAGGACTTGCAGAGACTTGGCTCTGAGAAGTACAGGGTAATGCCAAGTGTCATTGTGAACCTGTTGGTTTTTTGGGAGGAGTGTCTGTAGTTTCTTATTCTTTGATTTCCAGAAGGTTTCACTGATCTGTTTGTTTTGGTTTCAATAATTTTAATTCCTTGAAACCATCAGTTGGGATTTCACAGTGGACATTCCACAACAGCCAGGGAGGTACTCTGTGATTAGCAATGTTACTCTTGGCTGGGAATCCTGTGCCATTTATGAATCATTTAGTGAGTAACCAGTAATTCTTGTGACAGAACTTATATTTAGAATTTTGAGACAGTATAAGCATGTTTGGCAAAAAACCCCAAACCATATGGTTATTAATAACAGTCTATAACATTATAGTGCCATCTCTATCTTTAAGGAGAGTGTTTTGATGATGCACCCATGATTACTAATTTGCAGATAAACTACAAATAATTCATACTGCATGGTGTAGGGAGGGCACCTGTAGATAGATACATGCTGAAACTTACTTGTTGTTCCCTGTGGAAGCATCTCTACAGCCTCTCTTAGCTATGTGTAAAAGCTGAAGCAGTAGGGTAGAATGGAAAAAAGGATATATACCTTACGCTCCTTCTGTTTGAAGAATATTTGTGTACTTGTGGCAAAGAGGAAGAAGTTTTCGAGTTTGTTTTTTCTAAATATGTTTGACAATAAGACTAGATAATTCCATGGAACTGCTGGAATGGCAGCCCTCATTACCTTTGGTGTTGCCTCTCTGTTCTTACCTGTGCAGACTAGGTCGCAATAAGAGGTATAGATTTATGCATATTCAGTCTTCCTGGGTTAGAATTTGTCTAGGAGCATCCATACAGAGCAAGGTACCTTCTGTATGGAAGCAACATAGATGGCCTGGTATAGCTGGCATAGACAGAGATAGCTTACACGATCACATCAGAGCCAGATTGATCTGTTGGGCTAATTGATTGTTTTTTTACAGCACTCAGAATAAGCTCATATATGAGCTTATTTGAAGACAGTCTGAGAGAGTTGAGGCTGTTCAGCCTGGAGAAGGTTCTAGGGACACCTTATAGTGGCCTTCCAGTATCTGAAGGGGGCTACAAGAAAGCTGGAGAGGGGCTTTTTACAAGAGCAGGTAGTGATATGACAAGGGGTGATAGCTTCAAACTAGAAGAGGGTATATTTAGATTAGATATCAAGAAGAAATTTTTCTGCGACGGTGGTGAGACACTGCTGGAACAGGTTGCCCAGAGAAGTTGTGGATGCCCCATCCCTGGAAGTGTTCAAGTGTTCAAGTTCCAGGGAGGTTGGAACTAGATGATCTTTAAGGTCCCTTTCAAACTAAACCTATGATTCTGTATTCAGCCTGAAAGGGCAAATGAGCAGATACAGCACCCAACTAACATAGTGACATGGCTTGCAAACTAGAACTGCTTTTCACCTGGCTGATTTACACATTGAACACACATGTCTGCCTCACCCCAATGCATAGACATATTCTGAGTTAACCCCATGGGATTCTTCTGATTTGAGACTGGATTCCTTAACTGATTCAATGGGAGGCAACCATGTCTGTCTTCAGTTTAGGCAGTAAGAAATCTGTTTCTCACAGCTTTTGTCTGTGGTGTTAGTTTACTGAGTAGTCGCTCCCAAACTGTGGTGGCTTGGGTTGTATGTTTATCAAATGTCTAGAATAATGGAGTCTGATTTTGACTATGGCTTCTATATGCAAATAGTAAATAACAGCACAAAAGACCAAAAAAAAGTTGGCACCTTTCAAAAGCTGTGAATGAATACATATCATTTGCAATTTCAGAGTGGAACTCATCAGGCTTTATAGTCCTTGTGTAATTTAAAGGGTGTGTATGAGGTGAAGAATTAAAGAAGAGGCTGAGGCCTATAAACATTCCACAGGGATGTATTTTAAATACAATATATGTGACAGTCCTGCAGGTGATAAGTCTGTTCACGTGAATTTGGCTGCCTAGTTCCCAATGAACAGCTCAATTGCCCATTTCTTTCACATCTGATAGAAACTGGGCATAGGCAGGGCTTCAGGGCAGGTCTCATCTCCTGTATTTGGAATGAAACCTGGTGATGTTTTCAGGAAAATACTTGTCTTTAAAGTTCTAACAAATCTGAAATATGGGAGTTTCTTTCCTCTCTGTTGGTAGAGTAGAAATTCAAAGGCAGTCAGAGTTGTACTATTGTTCATGTGAGTCTGTCTCCTTGTTTGCACTATCTAAGGCCATGCATCTGTGGCTTGGAGTGACTGGTAATTGAACTAATCAGTTCTTTGTAAGATCTAGATGGTATCTTCCTTGCTTGGGACAAATAGATGTCTTTATAGAGCCTTTGAGGTAAGGAAGAGCTAGTAGTTTTAACGCAGTTTCTTTGGTGTTTTATATGAAATATATTTATGAGTTAGCTAAATTCTGTGCGAGAGATTTCATGTTTTCACTATATTTCACTACAAAAGGAAAAAAATCAGTAGAGATAGGACAGTACTCTCTACTGGCTTGTTACAGTTAATAAAATTTAAAAAAATAATAATCTGAAGCC